>JANAVB010025196.1:37498186-38247638 GCA_029216955.1 Iris pallida
AAGGCCCTTTGGTCTTTTCTCAGTCTTCCTCGGTCTTTACCGTAGAAGATCAAACTGAACGTGCTTCGGCATCAGTCAGTACAAAAACTCTTTCCAACAAGGATTCCTCTCTCCATGTTAAAAGAACTTGTACTGATCAAAGAGGTATTCTGCCTACTCCGATAGCAGAATTTCAAGATCTCCCAACTCTCAAGATATTCCGCTCAAAACAGGGAAAATTGCTCGTGTCTCAGACAGAAACCCCTGGGGGTGAGTTTGTTGATCTAAGAACCTATCTCAATCGGCCAACTTCGGCAAAACGCAAACAGCCAATGCCGAAGACCAATCAACATCAAAGGCAAACTTCCAGGGTCAAAAATCCTGATACTTATGCCAATGAAGTGAGCACTTCCCTGTACACTCAAGGGACAAAACATCTGAAGAATCGGAATCATGTTCCGAATGTTATTAAAGAACACATCCCTCAGACTTCTTCTCATCCTGTCGTTGTTCCGGATCTCCAAGAACACCTCAAGCAAAAGCGGGATAACACCTCAACACTTCCAGTTCAACCAAGTGATCATCATCATTGTAATCACAAGGTTATTATCAAGTGTTGCTGTCAAACAACAAGGCGGTCTGTCTTCGATCGTCTGAACTTTCCAAATTCTGAACCTATGTCTGAAGATGAAGACGAAGTGTTGTACGCTTCTGTCAACATGACTTCCAGAGACACTGGGGGTAGGAAGTGTTCTAAGCACGGCAAGTCTCGCCGGCTCAGCCAGCGGTATTTGGATCTACTCCAAGAATCTTCTGAAGGAGTATTCCAACATACTCGATCCCGAAGCCGAGATACAATCGGTTAAAGGAATCATCAAGATCCCTCCGGTCATCTTCCTCTTTCTCACTCAGGAGATGATTCTTTCTCCGACTACGATGCATACAGAGAAAGCTCAGAACAGACAGTGTCCTCCACTGTACCCAGAGAAGTGACAGCTTATGTTGTCAATGAAGATCCTGATACTTCCAGTTCAGCTAGTCAAGAACAGAGAATAGCTGTATTAGAAGATAAGCTGAAGACCATGGCTGAAATGGTCGCCAGTATGCATTCTATCATTGTGGCACAACATACCACACCACCGACCGTACCTGCTGCAAGTCCGGAGATCATAGCATCGTCGGTGCCTGTTAGTGCAGGGCTGGGGGTAGCAGCTCCTCAAGTACTTCCTGTGCAAGTTCAACCTACACCCAATCAGTCAGGTGCTGGGGGTGGTGCTTACCATGCGGTTCCTCCCCCTAACACTGTAACTCCGCCTGCTCCTTCTACATCAGTGGAAGATGCAAATGAAGCTGTCAAGCTCTTGCGCACTCAGTTCGAGGCCTTCAAAGAGAAGGACAACTTGCAGAGATTGGGGATAAAGCAACCCTACCCAGTTGAATGGAAGGAAGTCCCATTTCCTCCAAAGTACAAAATCCCAACAATCTCGCTGTTTGATGGCAGTACTTCTCCCAGTCAGTTTATTAACCATTTTGAGGTTATGACTGTCCAACTTCAACCGAATGATGCTCTTCTTACCAGAGTATTCGTTGGCTGTTTAGCCGGCGTAGCATACGATTGGTATAGAAGCTTGCCTGATGGTTGTATCACCTCTTTCTCTGGCTTAAAACAAATCTTCTTGGAACGATTCTATGAGGGGATCAACGACATGACCATGTCAGCCCTTAATAAAATCAAACAAAGACATAATGAAACCGCTGAGACTTTCATCGAAAGGTTCCGCCGAGAAGCTTTGAAGATGCCTCCAGGGACTCCGGCCGCTGTCACCATAGACACTTGTAAGGCAAATCTCTTGCCTATCATCAGCATGCGGACGGGGTCAACTCAGTTCCAAGATTGGCCATCTTCATTGTTAACGCTAAAGCAACTGAAGTTAGCGCTGACAAGTTCAAGCAACTGGGGGTACAAATGTCTAACCCCGACCGTGATGAACACCAGACATCAGGTGGTGGTAATCGCCAGAACAACCGCAAGAACAAGGAAACTTTGAACATCAACTTGAAGAACAAAGAATCTTTGGCGGTCAATGTAGCTCCACCTACGTCCACTTCTACTCCTTTAGCACCTCCACCAAGAGAACCTCGTCCGAAAGTAGAGTATTCCTTCGACGAGAATGACACCGCGAGCATCTTTGATTGCTTAATTAAAAGCAATAAGATCTAGCTCCCAGATCCCAAGAAGTCCGATGAAGTCGGTAAGACTGATCATCCTAAGTACTGTGTTTATCACAGGTTCATTGGACATCCCACTCGAGCATGCTACGTGCTCAAAGGCAAGATACAAGAGCTGGTCAATGCTGGTGTTGTCACTCTGCAACAAGACGAGAAGACGGTTACAGCGAACATGGTCTCAGTTCAGTTCGGTGACTTCCCTCCGCAGATGGTACAGCATGGCATCATTCCTATCCCCAAAGCTACTCTTGAGATCGAGAATCTCCCTCCTCCACGAAGTGAAGGTCTCGTTCCCTTGTCTCTTGACAATGGCGAGATTATGTGGATTCATCCAGATCTTGCTTCAGAGTTTGAACGTCCCTCTTCATCCAAGAAGAAAGACCGTTTCAAGAGCAAGACAAAGATTTGTAACATGGTGTCTTTTGACCCCATAGTTGATGAGGAAATTCTGTTGGGCACCAGATCAGGGAAAGCCTATCTGAAGGATTACTCCGAAACTCAAGAGAATCCTGCCTCTTCTTCTGAACCTGCTCCAGTGCAGCCTGCTTCCACTGAAGAGATCCCTTCTACACCCTCACCAGTTGTAGTACCCATTCCTCCTAAGCCGGCGGTAGCTGACAAAGGCAAACAACAAGTCCGCTTTGACAAACCTCTGAAGAAGTCATCTCCTTCCGGACTTGAGAAGCCTTACAACTTTGATATCTTGGCTCAGTTAGCCAATACACCGGCTCGGCTGTCTATCTTTGAGCTCTTGCGTCTTTCCAAAGAGACTCGAGAAACTCTGAGTGAGGCTCTCATGCAAGCTGAAACTTGTCTAGCCCTTCTGAATAAGCCTACAACAGAGCCTGTCTCTTGCCTTCATTGTCATAGTGTTCTGGAATTGATTCCAAACATAACTTTCACACAAGATGATATGCTAATGGAAGACAATAGGCATGATCGTCCTCTCTACTATACAGGATATGTCGATTCGATGAAGGTCGATCGTATTCTGATAGATCCAGGGTCTGCTCTCAGCATTATGCCAAGAACAATGTTAGATGCACTGAAGATCCCTGTGCATAATCTCTCCAGTACAATCACCACTATCCTTGGATTCAATCAGGGAAGGAGTGAACCTCTGGACAAGATTCGCCTAAAACTCCAAATAGGCAATCTTCGCACAAAGGTGACATTCTATATCATCGACAATCATGGTTGTTCTTATAATGCTTTGTTGGGGAGACCATTTCTACATAAGCACAACATTGTTCCTTCGACTCTTCATCAATGTTTCAAGTATGTTGATGATAATGGAGAGGTCCAAAAGGAGGTTGCGGATCTCTATCCCTTCAAAGGTGTTGAAGCATACTGCAACGACGCTCGTATGTACAAAGATGAATTTATGAAGGTTGTATTGGTTTTAGACACTGAAGAAGAATCAGAAGCAGTGCCCAAAGACACCCTCATAATACCTGTAAAAGGGCGTGTCTCTCGTCCTCAATCCTCCAAGCCACTGGCTATTCATTTGCCAGTTCAGAAGCAACCGACTGATGATGGTCAAAGGGAACTCGTCTCTTCTGAGCCACTTGTTATCGACCTTCGTCGTAACAAGGATAAAAAGCAGCTCACTTCTTCTGAACCCCTTGTTATTGATTTGACTCATAACAAGGATAAAAAGGAGCTCACCTCTTCTGAGCCACTTGTTATCGACCTCCGTCGTAACAAGGCCAATCCCCCTCCACGTTCTTCTTCTCCCCCTCTTGTAATTAATCTGACTAAGCCTGCTAAGGCTAAAGGTCCTGTTGTAAATACGAATGTACAGATCAATGAAAAAGCCTCTACTTTCCAGTATACTGATGTTATTTATCATGCTAAGTGCTATTTGGATATGTTAGATAACTTTCGATCATTTACAATGGGAGTTGTACAATCTCTTCAAACAGAAGTCTCATTTGAAGATCCAGATGATTCATATCGTATTGTTCCTGCTCGAAAGAAAGGCGAAAGTCCAATACTTTTTAATAAAGGACCGGAACAACAATTCAGCTATACAGATGATAGCAAGAGTAACGATACAGGACATCTCCAGCTCCGTCGTTACAGTCAGCAATCAAAAGACATCATCCGAAAAATGGGTTATGACTTCAAGAGTGGCCTCAACTATGGCAAGGGTAGAAGAACTCCTATCCGTACGACTGTACCTGAAGGAAAATCAGAGATGTATTACAGCAGGACCAAAAGAGGTCTCGGATATGCTTCTCCTCCAGTGTTATCCCCAGCAGTCTCCGAATCTGATAGTGAAGAGCCTCTAACTCTTCCGATTCCAGATCATGGGATTCTGACACCAGCATTGGTGAAGCCCATAGATTGATCGTATCTTCTAATATGGTCTCCGCTGAACTTCCAGAAGGATATGACGAAGATATTGAAGAAAATCCTGAAACAGATCCTTGGGCTCAACGAATGGATACCCAATGGGAACTCCGATTTGAACAAAGAGAACCTCCTACTGAAGATCAATTGATTCAAATTGATGTAGGAGAAAGCGGGTCACCTCGTCCAATATTCATTAGCAAGAACCTTCAAGAAGCAGACAAGCAAGAATTAATTCTTCTTATTAAAGAATACATTGATGTCTTTGCCTGGAGTTATGAAGACATGCCAGGTCTAGATCCCAAAGTTGCTACTCACAAACTGAACATTTTGCCCAATGCAAAACTAGTCAAACAGCAACAACGGCGCTTCAAACCAGAAATGATGGACGCGATCGATGATGAAGTTAAGAAGCTCATCGCTTGTGGCTTTATTCGAGAAGAACAACATCCTGATTGGGTGGCCAACGTTGTTCCAGTCCTGAAGAAAACCGGCAAAGTTCGAGTCTGCATCGCCTTTCGGGATCTTAATGAAGCATGTCCAAAAGATGAATTTCCTCTCCCTATCACGGACGTCATGATTGACAACACCTGTGGGTTCGAGCGAATATCTTTTATGGATGGATTCTCTGGATACAATCAGATTCGGATGAATCCCGAAGATGAAAAACATACTTCTTTCCGTACTCCTCGTGGAGTCTATTGCTACACAGTGATGCCATTTGGTCTCAAGAACGCTGGGGCAACTTACCAACGGACTATGAGTACCATCTTTCGAGATCATCTACGCAAGACTGTCGAATGCTATGTTGACGATATCGTCGTTAAAAGTCGTCTGAAAGAAGATCACATCCAAGACTTGAGAACTATCTTCAATCTCATGCGCCAACATCAACTCAAGATGAATCCCACCAAGTCATTCTTGGGTGTCTCTAGTGGCAAATTTCTCGGCTTCGTCATTACCTCTAAGGGTATACACGTGGATCCCGAGAAGATCAAAGCCATTCAAGAGATGCGTCCTCCACGCAACCTAAAAGAGCTACGAGGATTCCAAGGTCGTCTTGCGTACATCAGGAGGTTCATTTCGAATCTGTCTGGACGCTGCAGACCATTCACTCAACTAATGAAGAAGGGTGTATCTTTCATTTGGACTGAAGAATGTCAACGAGCATTCGACGACATCAAACGATATCTTATGAATCCACCAGTCTTGGTGCCACCAATCTCGGGTATACCATTCTTAATGTATGTCCGTGCTATGGATCATTCATTGGGTGCTTTACTTGCCCAAAAGAACAAAGAAGGTCATGAACAGGCCATCTACTATCTCAGTCGTACTATGATTGGTGCTGAAAACCGTTATAGTCCGGTCGAAAAAGAATGCCTAGCTCTTATGTTTGCTGTTCAAAAGACGAGGCATTACATCATTGGTCAAACTATTCATGTCATATCTCGAGTTAATCCTCTTCGGGTATTGATGAAGAAACCTAGCACACTCAACTCTCGGCTAGCTACATGGGCCATTCTGCTAGCCCAATATGACATGGTATATGTTCCTCAAAAATCTGTCAAAGGCCAAGCACTGGCAGATTTCTTGGAGCCTCATCCCGTGCCAGAAACATCTAAACTCTATGATGAAACTCCAGACGAGACATTAGAATCAAATATGATCTCCGAAGAATTTCCTACTTGGCGTTTGTTCTTTGACGGTGCATCCAGGATCGGACCAAATGGTGCCATTGTAGCAGGAGTCGGGGTTGTTCTCGTTTCTCCAGACGGATCGACCATCCAAAGGGCCTACTCTCTAGATGAACCATGCTCCAACAACGTAGCAGAGTACAATGCTCTACTCATCGGCCTTCAGTTAGCTAAACAACTGGACGTTGAATATCTTGAAGTCTACGGCGACTCTAAGCTGGTTGTTAATCAGGTTAGAGGAACCTATGAAGTTCGCCATCAAGATCTGATACCTTATCATGAAGCAGCAATCAGCATGGCTACATCATTCAAAGCTTTCTTCATCGACTATGTCCGCCGAGCTCGCAATATTGAAGCAGATGCCTTGGCCAATCTTGCAGCTGTATTAGCCATCCCTATCAAAAGACAGCAGGTGGTGGTTGTCTCTAATCGTGAGTTGTTTTGCATTGAAAACAATCGTAATATTGAGTTCAGCAATCTTGTTGAAGTTAATGTTATCGACGACGATTGGAGAACTCCTTTCATTGATTTCGTAGTTCATGATATACTCCCCGACTCCCCGAAGATCCCAAAGAGGCTACGAGTATTCGCCGACGATCTCTCCGATTCTACTACAATCAAACTACCAAAACTCTCTATCGGCGGACTTATGACGGTCTTCTTCTGCGCTGTCTCGTTGGTGATGAAACAAAGCAAGTATTGCGCGAAGCTCACGATGGTGTCTGTGGAGCACATCAACCCGGTCCTAAGCTACAGGATCGCATCCGACGGATGGGTTACTACTGGCCCTCCATGGTATCAGATGCCATCGAATATGCAAGAAAATGTCGTGCTTGTCAAATCCATGCAGATTTTATTCATCAACCATCAGAATTCCTGCATCCGACGGCCGCTTCTTGGCCTTTTGAAGCTTGGGGCATGGACATCATCGGTTCCATCAATCCTCCTTCTTCTAGAGGACATCGATTCATACTTGCGATAACAGACTACTTCTCTAAGTGGGCTGAAGCTATACCTCTGGCGGAAGTCAAGACCAGTAGTGTCATCAACTTCGTCAAACACCATGTCATCTACAGATTTAGTGTACCTCGAAGGATCATTCACGACAATTGACCTCAATTTATCAGCCAGAAGTTTACAAGATTCTGTGATGATCACCGAATTGACAATGTCGCTTCGACAGCCTACAATCCTGCTGCTAATGGCTTGGCCGAAGCCTTCAACAAAACTATCATCAAACTCCTCAAGAAGTTTGTATCTACTAACAAACGGAATTGGAGCGAGAAACTTGGCGAATGTCTTTGGGCCTATCGAACTACAGTCCGCAACCCCACAGGCTTTACGCCTCTCTCTGGTGTACGGTTGTGAAGATGTTCTTCCTCTGGAACTTCAAATTCCTTCTTTAAGGATTGTCATTGCCAACGAGCTCACTACAGAGAACAACGATCTTCTTCGACTTCAAGAATTAGAAGCGCTCGACGAAAAGCGGCTATTGGCTCAACAGCATATTGAGTTATATCAAGCCCGCATCTCGAAGACTTTTAACCGCAAAGTTAGAGTCAGAGCCTTTCAGCAAGGAGAACTCGTTCTAACGGTCAGACGTCCTATGACTATGACTCACATGAGCAAAGGCAAATTCGACGCAAAGTGGGAAGGTCCCTATGTTGTAAGCAAAGTCTTCTCAAATGGAGCTTATCAACTCTCAGAGCTGGATGGTCGAGTTGCTATGATGCCTATCAATGACAAATTTCTTAAGAAGTATTATGTATAAATGTAAATGCTTGTAAATCATCAGACAAGTTCATAAATAAAATTCAATTTTATTTCATCATAAACGATGTTACATAATATCAAGGAAGGTCACTATCATCCTTCTCGACATTGGGACGTGGACCACTGCCTTCCTTATCAAAGGCATAATCAGCAAAAGAGTCGAGAACATCCTTGCTGGAACCCACCAGGAACTTGCAAGCAGCCATCCTCATGGCTTCTTCCTCTTCAGTCTTTCCTGGTTCAAGCAGAAAATCTAAGATATCCCGCGGTGGTTTGGGTACAGACGAACCTTCGCCTACTTCTGTCTGCTTTGGCTGGACTGGTTCGGCAGGACGTTCTTCAGTGCCCGCTTCAACCTTCGGGGCGAGTTCAGCCTTCTTGGATGCATCTCCAGACGACATCTTTATGTTGAAAAGTGGAAATGACCATTCTTTTCAGATTTCTGTTCTATTTATAGGCAGAGATTCTCCAAACAACGAAGCGACACATTCATCCGACGGTTCACCCGTTCATTATTATCTGACGGTTCACCCGTTCATACATTCATCCGACGGTTCGCCCGTTCATTCAATTCATTCGACGGTTCGTCCGTTCATTATCATCTGACGGTTCGTCCGTTCATTACCATCATTCGACAGTTCACCTATTCATTTCACCCATTTGACGGTTCACCCGTTCATCTCGACGATTCATTTTGTTCACACATTTTGACGATTCATTATCGTTCATCATCCACATCAGCAACTTGTCATCCCTGATTAAGTTGTCTATTGAAATAATGATATTCAATAAATTATATTTTGCCATGTCCACATTACCTCTGAGCATATATAATGAATATAATTATTTTCTAAAAAAAAAATCAAGAAATATATCATGTCCTGTACCTCTGAATATATTTTCTATCGCTATTATTTATATCTGAACAAGATATGCAATAAATAATAGAACCACAACAAAATGTCTTTTTATTGATCGAAATTCAAGGCATTACAAAAATATACATGCTGCAAAAAAACAAGAAGATACAAGGAATCTTTCTCTCTATTAAATTGGTGGTGTCATCAAGCCGGTTATCTGTTGTTTCAGAGTCTGCAGTCGCTCTTCACGGGATTCTATCACTCGCTTCCTGGCCTCTTCCATCCCAGATTTCTCATTGAAGGTTGGCATAGTTACCATTCGGCGAGTGATTTCAGCATTATGAGCTGCGGCATATTCGTCTCTTTCTTGGGTTAGAGCACCGAGTTGTTGAATTGCAGTTTGATGTTCGGTGACCTCATTTTCCAGCTCTTCCTGAAAACGAGCAATCTCTGTTTTCAATTCAGCAATTCTCCTCTCCTTTCTTTCAGCAACAGATGATACCGTCTCCACTTTAGAATTGTACTCAGCAGACTTGGCAGTGAAAGTATCCAAGATAATTTGGAAATTGACTCTCTCAACTGCGGCCTCCTGAGACATTCGTTCAAATTCAGCTTGTATCAAGGGTTCTACTTCCCCCTTATTGAGCTCTTTGTAGGTCTTTATTGAAGTCTCCAGCTCATTCAGTATGTGATCGAGAAAAGTGGCCTGAGCTTCGTCACCTTGCTCACGGATGGTATTAACTAAGAAAGAGGTTGGACCTCTAACCGTGTAAAAATCAGCATCTTCCTTTTCCATCACTCTATTTATCAAAGGCCCCAATGAATCAAAGAAGAATTTGGTAAATGAGTGGATGACGAATTGATTTGTAGCCAGAGCACCAGGAGTAGCAGCTACTCCTGTTGACGTTGAAGCGGCAGGTCGTTCAGTTTCTTGTATTTGGACGGGAGGCTCTTTGAATAAGGGAACTAAAGTGGAGCTTGTTGCTCCTCCCGGTTGTTCCTCTACAAAATTAAATATTGTCATTTTGTTGTCATTTGCTACTATCAAAGAAGATCAAAAGTGGAAACAGTCTGATGTGAATCGACCTATTCGATTCACAAAAGATTTGTAGAAAAGAGAAACAGAGAAAGATAATGATCTTTTTGTGAGAAAAGAACAAACTCCCAACTTTGGTGGACGGACAAAGTCTAAATCCTTCTTATTGATACTTGAGAGTTTCTTCTCAATACAAGCATGAAAACTAATGACGGCCAGCCCTAGCTATAAATAGAAAGGAGAAACAAAACCCTAAGAGGGTTATTGTGGTGAAAGACCACAATACCCCTTTATGACTAAATGATGATAGGTGGGCCCACCTCAATACCGCCCCCTAAAAGAGCCACCTTGTCCTCAAGGTGAAAATCTGGAAACTGCGTCTGTTGCTATAGCGGCCTCTTCCTCCGTCGGATCCTCCTCCTCGTCGGGCAAGATTACGATCTGCAGCAACTTGCTCGCACATCGATGACCGGGAGTGAACCTCTCGTCGCATCTGAAGCACAAGCCAGCTGCTCTTCTCGCCTAACCGGACGGCAGCAAAAAGAACACCGCGGTGGAAGCGGTCTACGGCGCTTGCTCCAGGTACGACGAATCGTCGGAGCCAGTACGTCAGAAATCCTGCCAGCTGAGCTTCTTTAGACATGGACCTATAGCCCATTCTTATAAAGCTTTCAACATAGTCTCCAGCCTTGAGAGGAGGGTATTGGTGTTCATCAGTAACTTTAATATCCATTCTCTTATTCTCTTCCATCAGACTGATCACTTCGCTGTTGCTGAGGGGTTGGAAGAAATCCGGGTTGCATGAATCATGATCTTTGGTCTTTTTCTCAAAAATATGGTTGAGAAAAAGATAAGTCAACCATTTTGATGAATAGCATGTGCCAGAAGAGCCGCTTTTGTAGTATAAAGAGCATATGTTATAATGGCACAGAAGTTCGTCAAAGACGGCCACCATCTTTGAATTTTCTCGACGGAGTCTATCTAACTCGTCGTTGGTTGGGACGTACTCCTCGTAAGGGAAGTCTGCCATCGGTAAGCACGAGATGTACTTCATCTCTTGGAGGGCCAATCCCATCTCCCCGCAGGGCGTCATGAACGTCCCTGTCCTATAGTTATACCTCTCTGCCAGAGCCAGAAACAGATGAGGGTTCGGGAGGAATCCATATACGGTAGCATGTACCGCATTATATAGTTTATCTTCAAACTGGACTAATATCCAGTTGGCTATACTGCTCCATCTCTTGATGTCTGGGTTTACCAGACCTGTCAGCCGGATGTCTTGATCCGGATATCTGCCTTCGGCCTTTGCATACTCATTTGCAAAGATTGGAGTTCTCACAGGCAACAATAAAGAGGAGTTCTCTGGAGGGATGCACCCTGGCTTCAACCCTCTGAGTAAAATACGGTGCCGCTCAGAAGAGCTATAGAACATGTCTTTCTTGTTCGGACCTTTCTTGACACAGATCTTTCCTGTCCGTGCATGTTGAAGAGGAATAATGTCCCAATCCATCCTCCTGGGATGGCTTGCATGAGCATATCGTGCTAGAGGGAGGCATCTAGCAATGTCTGGTAGCAAGATCAATTTCTCTTTCCTTTGGAAAGTTCTCTGTTCGTCACGGGGCCTTGGCTGAGAACTTTTGTCAATGGCCTCGCCAAATAGGAACATTGGTTTCTTGTGAGTGATGGCATCAGCAGACTGTAAAGGCTGCCCATTCATCAGACTTAACAGAGTCTCATTGTCCTGTGCTATCAAAATAGCTTGTCGAGAGGATGGAAGGGCATATTGTGGGAAGAGCACATGGGATAAGTCTTCTTTGAAATCTGGCTCAGCTAAAGTTCCTGTGAAGACTTCATATTCAGGATCCTCTCTGGTATCAACTGCATTAAACAAAAACAGAATTCAGTACAAGTCAAGTCAGAGATTCTGTCATCAGATTGCGCAAACATCAGATTGCGCAGGCATCAGACTACGCTGACAAAGCTTGCGCAAGCATCAGATTGCACTGACAAGGCTTGCGCAAAGCAACAGTTTGCGCTAACATTCTTGCGCAAATCAGCCGATTGCGCTGACTTTTTGCCAGCGTAATTCAACCGATTGCGCGAGAAGATATTCTTCATAAAAATGAAGAATAATGAGTTCGTGCAACCAAAACCCTAAACAGGGTGGCGCAGTATGATCACATCTCTAAAAAGAGATGGATTTTAAGATTCAGTGAAGTCGACAAACCCTAAAAAGGGTTTTCGATCGGGTTGTCTACCTCGCAGAGCAGGGTGCGCAGCTTCGTGACGGGAAGGACGCGGCGCAGCGCGAGTCGAAGACTCGGTGGGGGCCTTGCCCTTGTCGGCGGCGGAGGAACGTCTTAGTGCCATCTAAAGTCGACGGGGAAGAAAGAGTGAAGTCGGAGTAGGCTCGGGGATTTCTCTCTCTCAAGCACAATGAAAACAAGTAAAGAATGACAGTGAGAAAATGGAGAACTATTTATAGTTTTTCAAAGAGTAACGGCCGCCTCAGATTGCGCCGAAAAAGTAGGGCTGATTCATCCGATTGCGCAGACAGCTCAACATATGCGCAACTTGATTCAAAATTCAAAGTATTTCGAAACTTTAAACAAATTCAACTTTCGAAAACTTTGAAGAGGCTCTTGTAGGTCCTAAAAATCAAGTTGCACCTATAAACAAAGTTATGAAAATCAAGAAATGCATCATTCAATTGAACTGCGCAGAAGTCAGATTGCGCGTCATCTAGATTGCGCAGATTAGACTGCGCACACTCTCAAGTGCGCAAAGCTGACGTGGCATTGTCATCATTACCTGACGAAATCAAATCTTCTGACAACTGACAGCACGGAGAACGAGGAAACTGTTCGTTTGTTGTGCAGCATGGCGCTCGAGGACAGCTGTACATGAAGCGCAATCGGCCAGGCACTCTGTTGCGCAATCCAACCTCGCGCAATCTGAAGTCAGCGCAATTCAAGTGGCGCACTTCATCATGACAACTGACAAATGTACACGTGGCATTCATGCCATCAATAGCTCACTACGTGGCAACCGTCTGCACACGATCATGCGCAATTCAATCAAAAGATGCCATGTGTCCAAGACAGTTGGCCCACGATCCAACAACTGCCAGTGCAGTCTGATGCTGCGCAAGCCAGTCCATGCGCAATCCAACTTGCGCCATTCAGAATAACTAAAAGTTAGCTATTTCCAGAACTCTATAAATAGAATTTCAAGTCTTCATTCAAGGAGATCATAAAGAGATCAGACATAAAGTTCATAAATACCAGAGAGTTCAGGAGTTCTTGCCCAAGTGCTGCTGCATTCTTCCGAGGCTTCCGCCTTCAACTTCCGAGGCTTTTGCCTTCAATTCAACTTCAGAGGCTATCGTCTTCAAAGTTCACATCGTCCAAGGGATAAAGCAATCGTCATCTAGATTGGATTCCTACAGTTGTACCTTTTCCAGAATTCTTGTAATCTCTTTACAAAGTTTGTATAAATAAAGTTCATACTTTTGTTTTTGCAAACAATATATTTTCCTTTTAAAGATGATTTCTAATCAAGAAGGTTCTATAAGGAGAATTAATATAATAAAAACTAATATTTATTTAAAAAGGTTATTTTGGTAATGGTATTTAATATTAAAACCCGAAAACCTTTTATATCAACTTTAAACCAATATTTTGGTAAGAAAACGTATTTTTGCGCATTTATTATTATCTATGTTTAAAGGTGATTTTCTACATAATTTATGAAATGTCTAAAAGATATATTTTATGAAAATCATTCTGATTAAATAAATTCTATTTTAAAATGTTATTTAAATAAAAACTATTTTCTTACGAAAATTACTAATTTCGAGAAATTTATTTTAAAGTATTTTCCCTATTAATTAATATTTACGACAAAATCTATATTTTATTGAAACGGTTATATGTTAACTTTTAGTAACAAAATCTATTTTTATGTACAAAATGGTTTCCAATTAGGATCACCAACCTGCCTGACTTAGCCTAGTATTTGTCACGCCCCAGAACTAGAATACTGGAGAGCGGGGGCGAACATAGCCAGCTACGTATATTGAAATGAAGTCAATCTCGCTATACGGTAACGGCTGTCTAGATATGAGGGTTTACTACAAGCCAACAGTCTCTTAAGGTCAAGCCTACTGTCTCAATCTCAAGCAAATAATATAATTACAAGATGTTTGACCACCAAATATACAATAAAATGCGTCCCAAATATTACATATCAGCTGATCAGGAAGCTAGTCGTACAAAATGCTAGGACTAGCAAGAGTTAAGTCATACATGATCAACCCTAGGATTTGTTAATCATGTTTACAGCCCGTAGGCAGACAGTAAGTAAAAGTGCATCGAGCTAACAGGTGCTCGTCGGCTAAACGCCTCAAAAGAATAATTTTACAATAGAGTGAGCGAAAAAAAATAGAAAACCCACTCGTAGCCCGGGTTCCTTCTAGTCGCCACCATCGGGCTGGAGGTTCGGTAGATCCTCGGAAGCTGCTCCGAAATATGGCCACACAAAACCAACTGGGTCAAACCCCAGAAAGAGCAAGTGCCACAAAGGAGGCCACGAAATAAGAACAAAAGCCAGCATATCAGAACATAAGAAAATGAAAAAAAAGTACAAGTAATAAAGAGCACGTCAGGACAATAAACGACTAGGGACGTGGAACCATTCTGGGAACCAGGTTACAACCCGTAAACCAAACAAGGACCGGGGTTGTAACCCTCGCCTGAATAGTTCCTTGTCTCTACCCAATTATTGTTAAAGCAAGTAAAACAATCATGTTCAGGAGTACCAGGTACAGGGACTAGACAAGACTTAGACAGAGCTAGACATCATTCATTCACAAGCGGCCAAGCAATTACTACGGCTTACTACTTTAACTAACTAGGGTTGTCACAAGCCTAATTACTAACAAGATGCAATGAGAATTTCCCAGTCCCAAGCCCTGCAGACCATCCAGTTATCCTTCCGCGGGTTGAGAGTATGGTTGGGTACATCGCCCCGGAGACGATATACCCTTAGGTGACTTAGAGGGTGCAACACATGACAGTGTGCTGTAAATGTGCTCTACTCGTCGGCAAGCTACAAGTCCAATTAAAGCGCCCAGATAACGAGACTGCCTGTGACTAGAAATTCTCCATGAACTATAGTTAGATCTAGTCATTAGCCTAATCCATGTTTAGTGCGAATCCTTAACCGTGGGAAACCAGGGAGTCACGTCCTAGACATGATGCAAGACAAGACAAGTGGATTGCACAAGCAAGCAAGCAGGAACACCCACGGTGTCAAGGTTGATTATACAAGTCAAGTTAGCCATCGCAACGGCATCAAGTCAAGTCAAGTCAAGTTACAAGTCAAGAGTGCGCCGCCACAGCCACTATCAAGTTATCAGGTTAAAAGTCAAGAGTGCACCCCATCGGGTCACTATCATGAAGATCAGAGAGTACTAGGATCATAAATCACAGAAATCATGAAGACCGTACTAGTTGTAGCAATTACTGAAAATCGTGTCAGGTCGTGTTGGGTCAAGATAGTCGTGCTGTGTGGAACAAGATCTCAAAATCCAATCCACAAAAGAGAAGCCAAGCTTAAAGAAATAAAACCAAAACTCCAAGAGCCAATGGGTTGCGCAAGGGGTCAGGGGGTTGGATTGCGCAGGGTGTCAGCTGCGCAGGGTGCCAAGTGCGCATGGGCACAGGGCGCAGGGTTGGGTGGCGCATAGGGCCAAGTGCACAGGGGCGCACGGGACCGAGTGCGCAGGGGCAAGCGCGCAGGCGGGTGCGCGCAAGGGCGCACGGGGGTCGGGTGCGCAGGGCGCATGGCCGAGTGCGCAAGGGCGCACGGCCGGAGGCGCAGCCAAGTGCGCAGGGGGCACAGGCGCAGGGGGCAGCGCGCTAAAGAGCGCATGCGCCAAGGGAGATGCGCGGTCAGCGCCAAAGGGCGCGGCGCAGGGCAGCGCGATGCAGCCGAGCGCACGGGGCGCAGGGCGGCGAAGCGCGCAGGGGAGGGGGTCTTCTTCTCCAAGGCTGAGATGAACTCTCAAGAACACCCAAAACTTCAAATCTTCATAACTTGGCCAAATCAAAACGAAATCTGGATTTTCAAAGTTCTAACTTGTGTAAAATTGAATTCTCTTCCACATGGAAGCATCAAAACAAGCAAAAATCAAAGTTTGATAGATCAAAACCAAAAATTTCCGAAAATGGTTAAAACCTAGATCTAGAAAAATGGAAACTCCAAATCACAAAATGTCAAGTTCTAATGTTGTTCACCATGGCCTAATCTAGCTAATGGACAAATAAAATAGGGTTCTCATGTGGTGGCAAGGTGCACTTGCCTACGGTGTTGGTGTTGTGTAGAGGAAGGAAGAAGAAGAAGATGGAGAAGTAAATGAAAGAGTTAAGAGGAGAGAGAAAAGTTAGGTGTGGTTTTAATGAGGGTGGTTGTGGTGTGTTGAGGGTGGAACATAGGCTAAGGTGGTCCAATGCATGCTAAACCAAACCAAACCAATCCTTCTCCACAAAATAAAACCAAGCCAAGTCAAAATCCATTTTACGAGAAAACCAAAATCTGCAAGTCGAGCCAGAAATACAATTACAGGCCAGAATCTGAGAAAATAAAATACAGATCCAAGATACATGCAGGCTTAAATCAAAATACGTGTTCTGAGATATGGGTGTTACAGTATTGCACCTTAGAATTAGAGCGTAGTTCTGGTTACTAAATCTGGTACTACGATCTGTAGGTTCGGGACTTAAATCCTAGCGGTTACTTGCTGCTCGTTGCGTTCCACGCCAAGGAGTTATCCAAGGCAAGTTTCATATCTACTCCATGTCTGTGTCTTTATTTTAATAATTAAATGTATGCATCAGTTGATTAAATGTAGTATAGTGACACTGATTCACCGTGGATTTTCTCGGACTCCACATCGATTGACGGATTGCTGGATTGCTATATTGACTCATTGACTCATTGACTTATTGCTTGGGAATTGATTGGGGGAGTAGTATAACGTCTGTGACCAAAGCCAAATATCGATCGTTTATTGCCTCGCGCTAATCCCTACCACACAGGAGGTTGAGCCGTACCGTATACTATTCGTTTTGGCCAAAAACGTTAGTATACATATTGCCGCACCAGTCGGTCACATGCCCTGTTATATACTCAAAACACTAGCTTAGTATTGTATTATGCTGGAAATTGACATCATTTTGCTTGTCGGTCTCTTTTTACTATTGAATACAAAAATAGATTGTTTCTTACACTGTCTCGCATTTTTCATTTATTATTAATTTAGAAATGCTAGATGTGGAGGAAATATGTTTCTTGTTCACTCCTGACTGGAGACCCAACATTTTTAGGTGACAGCGACGAAGAGGAGCTGCCTTATTGCACTTTCTACGGGACAGACTTGGGTCCCACAGAGGCTGAACCAGGAACCCCAGAACCCTAGAGTGTTGGTTTAGTACTTTTCCTTTTCTTCCTTTTCAGAACAGTTATAATAAAATGAATTGTGTTGTTGTTTTATTTCCATTTCAGACCAGTTTCAGTTTAATAAAAATGTTTTATTTCCGTTAGATGTTTCTGCATGTTGCGTTTCACTGCTTGATACAGCTTACTGCCACCGTCTCACAACGGTGCAGGCTGGGCATGATCCGACTAGACCCATTACTTTGGAATCGGGTCGTGACATGTTTTTAGTGGTGGCCCATGCAGGTCAGTCATGTAAGTTGGTCTAGGCAACTTAGTCTAGACCAGTATGCAGTCCTGCAACTTGACTTAGTCCTAGATGAGACTTTAGGAAAACAGACTCTAGAAACAACTAGAACACTTAGATGATATTCACCCTGTTACATCATAGGGCCGGAATTATATATTTTAAAATCTATTCTTGCTTGCTTATAGTTCATAGGTTACCTTGCTTATGTTTGTACCTAAACCTTTCAGATCATGACTTATGTTCCAAAGCTATTCCTTGTTGGCTTTGCTAGACCATTTCAACTTGACTTTCTTGAATCAAAAAGATTTACCTTTTAGCCCAACTTACCTAGCGAATGCTCAAACTTTCCTTGGGTAAGAAATTATTTTTCCAAATAATTTCAATAAAGATCTGTATTCCCTAAGTGATTTACCGGAAATATTCTCATTGGCTTTTTCTACTCAACTCGAAGCGGTGATGCTTCTATCTTGTCTTGTGTCCAACTCAATTAGTCAGAATCAAGTTTGATCAATTCCATAAGTTTAATCTTTGAAGAAAATGTCGAAGAACAGATACTCCACTTGACTTCAAATCGACCTCTTGAATCTCAAGAGCTACTGGAACACATATTTATCCTGATAAATTTTCTTAATTCGAGAAGAACGGACATCTACATCTATTTCCTATCATGATTAGAACTTTAGAACTCGTTCGAATTTTTTGAAAGCTCCTTTGAAATTCTCATAGACAAAGTTGAGAAAATATTCAGTGACCTAATATGGCTTCGTACATATGCGTTGTAGTCATTGTCTGAATTATGAAAACTGCGAGTTTACTGCAGCTTGTTGCGCACTGGCGAGACATAGACTCTAAGTTGAAGTGATTTCAGGTGTTTATAGGTTTTCAGATATTATTGAGACTATGTCCTAAATTCAACAAATTTTTCCTTAAGTTGCTCAGCCATGAAATGGATAAAGTTGATAGACTACTCGGTAACCTATTATTATTCAAGTTATGGAGCCAAAAAATTACTGCAGTCAGGTGCACTCTGACGAGGCATGAATTTGAGGCAAAGTGACTTCGGATATATTTGGTTTCCGAATATTATTAAGACTATCCATACCATGGTTGACCTTTTGCACCATTAAATTATTCTGACTTTGGTCCGATTAGAGGATTTGCATTTCTAGCGGTTGTCTACATTTTCAGAAATATTTTATCTGATTATGTTCCTATCATAGATATTCTAATCACTCTCTATCCTCCTATCATACAACATGTTGGCTTTTTCTGAGTCACAAACCCTTTTACCTCAACCCAATTTAATTTGAAATTTTTAGTCCCTCATCTCAGAAGATCTCATTACTTTTTTGCCTTCTCAATAAACTGTTGGCGTTCGTTTTTTCCTTTCTTTTCTGTTTTCATGAGTCCTCATTTGATTTTTTTTTCCTATCCTATGATCATTTTATTTATTTTAATCGTACCCAGATTTTACTCGTGCCTAAAACGATTTTGATCTCGTGCATAAAATGATTTTGATCACAACAATATTCCAACTTTATCTCAGATCATATCTAGATAATTCTGACCGTGCCTATATTTTATCATTGTACCTAGCGATCATGCCTCGAATCCGATTATGCCTGATGATTTAAATCTTGAACGATCTATAGTAGTGATTTATAGAGCACATGAGTTATGGGATAAAGATGAGATAAATATGAACACTTGTGATTTGAATCAAGAAAGAGATAATTAATTATGTGAATACCAAGCAAATTGACATTGTAGATTAGAGGTTGTTAAATGTTAAGCATGGAGATGCACTTTAGGAAGGTGTATGATGAATCAGAAAATATATAAAGAACTACTGAAACAAGAAAAATTGGACTTAATGCGTAATTAAATTAAGGCTGAAAATCGTATGAATTGAAGAGTGCAAAAGATTTTAAATCATAAACCAGAGATACAAGGATTGTAAATAATACAAGGTTGAGAGATGTAATAAGGTATAATTTTGACAGAGAAAAATTTGGTCAAATGATACAGTAAAATCAAGATAAAGGATTCGAGCTTAAGCATGATAATTAAATTTTGTTGAAATTTCGGGATCAAATATGGAAAATGAGGATTTAGAATCAAGATATACACATGTTGATGAAAATAGACGTCTAAATAAATTACAGAGTGATCACATATGGGTAAGGAATGATAAATTATTCTAATCATGACAAACTGGAGTATAGAAGTATGATGTTGGATTCTAAAATATGATATTGGGTTACCGAGGCTTGATACTGAAGTATTAAGACAAGACGAAGTGTATCAAATCATAGAGTTAAATTTTGTATATATTAGCAAGCTGAAGAAAGTATAGTATATATTGGAGGAAATATTATATGTGTTTAGTATGAAAATGTGAAAGACAAATTTTCTAAGGTGATGACGGTAATTGACAATTCAGGGGTGGAAGCATAAATCCAAATTGTGGTTAGTGACTGTGTTTCTAAGGAGGGAAGAATGTTATTTGAGAATAGTGGATAAGATTGATGAAAATATTGTACTAGATGGATTTGCTATGGGACAGTTAGCCTAGTTAAACATAGGGCGTTGTGAAGAATACCCAGACTGGTTTGAGGCATGATTGTACCCTGGTCCTCATCTTTAAATTTCGAGGACGAAATTTTTTAAGGAGGGAAGGTTGTGAAGCCCATACCCAAACCCATGACTTAAGCCCATACCCAAACCCATTCAAAACCACGTCCCCTCTCTCCCCTGAACCCACGCGCACACCCCCCTTCCGGATCTCTAACTCTTCAGAAACCCCTTCTCCACAGAAACTCCATTCCTTCTCCTTCACTATCTCGTAACTCTCTCCCTACTCCACCAAATCCAAATCCGCGACCGCCACCGCGCTCCCCTCGCCGCCCTCTCCGAATCCAGACCCCACTTCCCCCATTTCCGAGCAGCCGATCGCCGCCCGCCCGGCAGCAGCCGGCCGCCCGTCGTCGTCCGCCAGCCCCGCGCGCGCCCCGGTTTCGAGCGCCTTCGCCCACGTATCCGCCCGTGTGCGCGCACGTGTCCGTGCTCGTCAATCCCGACGTTGTTCCGGGTCCGAGGCCTCTCCTCGGTACTCCTTCGTGCAAGTTTGGGTAACCCCTTTCCTCTTTTCCCACCTTCTGTTTGTTCTCAGAACTCATTTGAGTTTCTGGCCTGGAAATCAGTATTCTAAATGGCGTCCGCCTAGGCTGCCTAGGCGGCGCCTAGGCGGTAGGCGGTCCCTCTCCGCACCGCTTTTCGGTAGGCGGTGGAGTAGGCGGCCAACGGAGGCTGGCGGCATAGGCGGAGGTGACGCGGCGTAGGCGGCGCCTAGACGGAGCAATACTTACCAAAATATTTTGGCCAAAAAGATTTTTTAAAGTTTTATGGGCCTATGGTTCACTTTTACAAAACTAAAACTTTATAAATCTTCGTTCTACAACTTAGTTATGTATGGAACACCCTTAAAATATGCATATTATGAAAAAAAAAAGTGGCAAACTAGTAAAAAGTATTCAAAATGTATCGACCGCCTAGGCGGTAGGCGGAGTCTCTCCGCCGCTCACCCGCCTACCGCCGTTTATAACCTTGCTAGAAATAGCCTCTGTAGATTCAGAATAGGTTCTATAGATAATTAATTAGGTTCTGTGGTTTGATAATTTAGCTTTCTGTGATGTAAATTAGTAATGTTGTAATAATAATCATTTTAGGAAACCTTATATATACATTATTGGTTTAAATTGATTTGTAGCTCAATCTTCATAATTTAAAAGGTGGTTTAAAATGATTTAAGTTGATTAAATATATAGTTAGGATTATCTTTTAAATTTAATGTTAAGTTGTAGAGATTTTTAAACCAAATAATGATTTAATATTTTGTTTACAAAATATTAGTTAAATAAATATTCGTTTAAAAATTATTATCTTTAAATAAAAGTTTGGTTAAGTAAATGGTATAAAAAAATTAGATTTCGTTAAATGATTATATATATATGATATATATATATATATATATATATATATATATATATATATAAATGTTTTCCTTTTAAAGATGATTTCTAATCAAGAAGGTTTTTAAGGAGAATTAATATAATAAAAACTAATATTTATTTAAAAAGGTTATTTTGGTAATGATATTTAATATTAAAACCCGAAAACCTTTTATATCAACTTTAAACCAATATTTTGGTAAGAAAACGTATTTTTACGCATTTATTATTATCTATGTTTAAAGGTGATTTTCTACATAATTTATGAAATGTCTAAAAGATATATTTTATGAAAATCATTCTGATTAAATAAATTCTATTTTAAAATGTTATTTAAATAAAAACTATTTTCTTACAAAAATTACTAATTTCGAGAAATTCATTTTAAAGTATTTTCCCTATTAATTAATATTTACGACAAAATCTATATTTTATTGAAACGGTTATATGTTAACTTTTAGTAACAAAATCTATTGTTATGTACAAAGTGGTTTCCAATTAGGATCACCAACCTGCCTGACTTAGTCTAGTATTGCACCTTAGAATTAGAGCGTAGTTCTGATTACTAAATCTGGTACTACGATCTGTAGGTTCGGGACCTTAAATCCTAGCGGTTACTTGCTGCTCGTCGCGTTCCACGTCAAGGAGTTATCCAAGACAAGTTTCATATCTACTCCATGTCTGTGTCTTTATTTTAATAATTAAATGTATGCATCAGTTGATTAAATGTAATATAGTGACACTGATTCACCGTGGATTCCTCTCGGACTCCACATCGATTGACGGATTGCTGGATTGCTATATTGACTCATTGACTCATTGACTTATAGCTTGGGGATTGATTGGGGGAGTAGTATAACGTCCGTGATCAAAGCCAAATATCAATCGTTTATTGCCTCGCGCTAATCCCTACCACACAGGGGGTTAAGCCGTACCGTATACTATTCGTTTTGGCAAAAAAATGTTAGTATACATATTGCCTCACCAGCCGGTCACAGGTCCTGTTATATACTCAAAACACTAGCTTAGTATTGCATCATGCTGGAAATTGACATCATTTTGCTTGCCGGTCTCTTTTTACTATTAAATACAAAAATAGATTGTTTCTTAAACTGTCTTGCATTTTTTATTTATTATTAATTTAGAAATGCTAGATGTGGAGAAAATATATTTCTTGTTCACTCCTGACTGGAGACCCAACATTTTTAGGTGACAGCGACGAAGAGGAGCTGCCTTATTGCACTTTCTACGGGACAGACTTGGGTCCCACAGAGGCTGAACCAGGAACCCCAGAACTCTAGAGTTGGCTTAGTACTTTTCCTTTTCTTTTTTTTCAGAACAGTTTTAATAAAATGAATTGTGTTGTTGTTTTATTTCCATTTCAGATCAGTTTCAGTTTAATAAAAATATTTTATTTCCGTTAGATGTTTCTGCATGTTGCGTTTCACTGCTTGATACAGCTTACTGCCGCCGTCTCACAACAGTGCAGGCTGGGCATGATCCAACTAGACCCATTACTTTGGGATCGGATCGTGACAATAACCAAGTTTTAATAGTGAAACTAGTAGTTTGATAATCTAGCAGGTGAAGCTTGCAGTCTTTAAAAACATACATAAAGGAACTACATAGTGCATGAAAAGAAACTAAAAAGCAAAAACATAACTAGAGTGCATCAGCAGCATCATAAAGTAGTAGACCACAGCCATCATGGAGCAGGAGGATGGGATGGACCGGCAGAATTCGACAGATCGCTGGCAGAGCGACGAAGGTGGACAAAAGCAGCATCAGGATCCAGATACCTCATGGCCCAAGGGTCATCAATCCGGTAACCTTCGCGAGAAGGGTCCCAACCCGTAGGAAAAGGCATAGTGGGATGCCTTGCCATGTTGTGTTGGATGTCATGAAGGGTGTTGCTAATGGCGGCCATCTGAAGGGTGGTCCGATAATCTAGCTGAGTATAACGATCGTCTTTCAACCGGAAGCGGTCGCACAATATGTCTCTGATAGAATCCAGGGTGGCAGGTGGTTCAGGTTGAGGGGCATCAGAATCAAATAATGCTTCCTCAGCAGGAGCAGGAGGTAAAGGTGCAGGAACAATCCTACGAGCTTTAGAGAGGTATGCAGGAGCTCCTAGGAACTGACATTCTTCTAATGGAATCTGAAAGGCAGAAAAGATCATGGAAAGGTACATAGCATACACAAGTGTTTTAGGCTTCCTTCTAGCACGAATTATCCAGTCCATCATCGTGCGCAAAAAGTTGGATGGGATGGTGAAATGCAGATAATATAGTGCAGTAATCATTAAGTAGGTGACTTCATCAGTAGATTCGACTTTGGACAGGATAGAAGAAAATATAATACGATGAAGTTCATAAAAGTGTTGGTTGAGATATTTAGCACGAAGTTTACGAGGGCGAGGATTGGGTTCACACATCATGTCCTTAAAACCTTCTAGGGTGATATCGCCAACAAACTTGAAGTCACGAACATCGACAAGGCGTTTCCAAGAATTGGGTTCAGGGAGTTGCAATACTCAGCCAAGTCGAAATCATCGAACTCAGCGTCGATACCAGCTACCCGAGAATAAATCTTACGGTCATCATGAGTGAGATTGCAGTAAAACATTTGTACGGCATTAAGATAAATTCTTGAAGAGGTAGACACTAGTTCATCAAGACAAAGGTCTTTAAAATTAGAGTCAAATTCAGAAAAGATGGTAAAATTAATAGGATGACCCGGCTCCACACTACGTGCACAAAAATCAGAATACCATTCGTTAGCAGCTTCTAACGAAACAAATATGTGCTCATTGTAGGTGTCGACATTAGGAGGAGGAGGTGGATTGAATAAAGGGTAAAGGAGATTGACATTAGGAGGAGGATTTGATGAAGAGACTTCACTTCTACTCCTTTTTCCTCTAGAAAAGAGTCTAGATGCCATGGAAAAATTAATGAGAGTAGAGAGGGGAAGCTACAAGAAATATACCTCAAAGAGAAGTAGTGGAGATGAAGGAGAATCCTCAAAAAGCTTCAAATCTTGAGTTTGGAAGGGAGAGATCACTAAATATGAGAGATCTAGGGTTAGGATTTTGAGGGAAGTGGATGGAGAGAGGTGGAAGATGAAGAGAGAGGTTCAAAATTCGGAGTTTTATAAAGTAGGGCCGGCTGTAATAGTAAAAAGTGGGGTATTGATCAAGTAGATCGGACGGCCTATAATGGTTGAAGGTTCTGGAACCGACCAGACCGAGTTCGGTCTGCCTCAGACCAGAAGCCTTATATGGGTGAGTGTAGTTTGGTTTGGTTCAGGAATTGGTTTGTTTGTATGGTGGAGCTTGAAAAAATATGTCTAGGGGTTGAGATGACACAGTGCGACTCAACGTACATATTTTTTCTAGACTCAATAAATTAAAAATTACAAACTAAGAAGAAATTACATTTGCAATGCAATAGCTTGTAGACGACGTCTGTCTTGAACTTGATGTGTCATATTGGATCATAGGTGATGTTCTATCTTGCACTTGATGTGTCGTATTTGATCATATCATATATCAGTTGTTAATTATCTAAATCAGGTTGACTGTGATCCAGTTTGGGTCAACATATCTCGGACAGAGTGATGGTCCCCAAACCTAGGACTCTGGACCCCGGAGTATCTTGATCCGCCTCGGTGTTGGTAACTTCCTCTCTTCTGGTGTCGCACCTGGTCTCGGAGGCCACGACCTCCTTGGGCTGGTGCTCAGCAAACCGGTTATCTTCTGCTTCCTCTGCTTCGTCAACTGCTACTTCTATATCTGCATCTGTAGCAACACCTGCTCCTACAAGAGCATCTTCCGCTTCCCCTAACTGGGCTATGTGGTTGCTGTCTGTGGTAGGCCTGGGCAGGGGCACGGATGCGGCCTCCATAGACATAGTTCTGTCGATATCGTCGGTCGACGACCAGGGCAGGGGTCCGGAAGGGACCATCTTAGCCTGAACTATATATATATATATATATATATATATATATATATATATATATATATATATATATATATATATAGCACAAGAGATGATATCTCCTGCTATGTAGGCACGGTATGAGAGGATTCACATACGGTGTCGGGTATAAACGCAACGATGTCGTTGGGATAGTTTCTCTCTTCATATTCTTATTTGATGTCGGGGATAGTTGATATCTAATGATAGTCTGCGAGTCTATATCCAGGCTAGTTGATTTACTTTCCACCCTTATATTACAATATTATATTTCAATTTTGTCATTATATATATATATATATATATATATATATATATATATATATATAAAACTGTCATTTAATTTATCCACCTGTTGTTTATTTACTGAGTTACCATGTTAACTATTACCTCTGTTCTAAAAGGCGGCCGCCTAGGTGCTAGGTGTCGAGTGTCCGTCCGATGTCCGCTTAGGTGCTCACCTAGTACCCATGACGTCCGACTATACATGTTTTGGGGTTTTATGGATTTTTTCTGCAATTTTTAGTAGATTTTTTGGATTCTTTTTTTTTTAACCGCCTAGACGGGCTAGGCAGAAGGTGCCCGCCCGACTAGCGCCTAGCGCTTTTCACAACCTTGACCATTACCCAGGTTAGGCATGGTTGTCTGCAATGGCATAAAGCTAAAGAGATTCCTCACTCTTGTATTTCTTAGTAATTAGGGTTTTGATAATCCTAGCTAGTTAATGTATCAAGGCGTAGGAAAAATGCATGGTCGTGATATAAATTGTTGTTTCATAATTCCAGTAAAAGTCTAGTCATGTTATATGATTGTCCTGCATCGAGAGACATAGAGATGTAATCTGTCGATGAGTATTTTTCAAACTCTTGTTCTTGTTTGATTGTGCGAGTTGCTTAATGCTCTATCAAGAGACTACAGATCTTTGTCAAATCCCGAGCTATATTTATTTTTCTATCAAATCATGTTACCGAGACGTCTATTGGTATCGTACTCTCCTGGCATGAATTTGACAAGTTATTGTAGTTGCTTGTCACCTCTACATGTTATCAATTACAAGTTCAAGTACATGTTACATGTTTATTTTTTCGACTTAGAGATGTAGTATGTCGAGAAGTAATCTCCAACCTCTTCTTCTTGTTTGATTGAAGAAGTTGGTCATTGCTCTAACAAGAGACTACGAATGTTTGTCTTGTCATTTATATTATATGCTTAGAGTTGGGTATAGAGACATAGATTGTTGAGGGTAGCATCCAATCTCATGTTCTTGTTTGATGTAGGTTGGTTGTTGCATCATCGACATGCTACGGATCTATACTCAATCCTTGTTTAGTATAGCTGTTTTTACTGCATTTATTTTCGTATTGTTTTGTTGTTGATTATTCTGTCCACTCAAGAACTTTCCTTGTGGTACTTGCTATTACGGGTTTTGACTCCTCTAGTTTTGTATTGACCTTATCTTATAGAGGAGCCCGAGAATCTACCACATCTCGCTCTCGATGGCAATTACTAGGAGGACAACACCCTAGGAGCATGAGTGAGTTTCCTTCTTCACCCACTTGTATATATCTGTCTATTCTTTTGAACGTTTAACCACGAACATATTAGTCTGGGTTCTGGGAGGTTGTTCCCATATAACGGCAACATAATTGTATCTATAGATTGCAACATGCATATGATCTCGTAGTATTGTATATATTGCTAGCGTACTATCTTTTATTGCAAGTTTCATGATCTTGTGTGATATAGCGGTTGGGATGCCTTACTGTTATTCATACTTGTGATTATTCTTACTGCTTTCTTGTTTGTGGTGGATTGAGAATAGAATCATATGGACCTTAGGAGACCGTTGGATAGTAGCTAACCTCCTTGTCTTTACGGTCGTAACTGTATCGTATGGGTGCAGGTATACTCTGCAATACGTAGTTGGCCGAATTACGTCCCCGCTATCCGTATTCTGCATTGGGACGTGACAATTCAGGATGTTATTATGGTGGGCTTGATATGTGGTTGATGGGTGGTAATATTACTTTATAATACGGGATTTGATGTTTCATTGTTCACTCGTTAATTAAAGAGGGTAACACTTTAACCATCTTTCTCAAAAATAAAAATAAAATTTAACACAAGAACCTTAAATTGGATTCCTTCATAGTAATCCTTATGGAATGCTTTGTGAACCTTCTCATCTGTCTCATCTCCACGAGCATACATTAGTCCGCAAACTGAGCAGGCATGGAGAAGGAAATCAGACTGTCCCAGTTCCAAGTGGTATTGAGCATAGCTTCTCTTCTTGTTGAGAATTTTGCTAGCAGAACAAGATTTTGGTGAAGCATTTGCCGATCTATCACTCCTTTCCTCAATCTCTCTGCTACTTGTATCATCCTCCAAATCAATTCTGTTTAAAATAGAAGGAATGAAAAATCAATATTTGTCCCTGAATACATATCAATTTCGTCGGTATATAAGAAAAAAACTTATACTCCAAAAATTGACGTGTCATACAAGTACGGGACACGACATAACAATCCAAAATACATTAGGGTACACCAAATATGTGCAATGTGACACTTTTTAAGAAGACAGAAGAAAGATTTTTTTGTGGAAAGTTTTATTGATTTCTTTAATAATAACTTGAGGGCAAGAATCCCCTATATATCCAAATTACATTTAACAAACAAGAACATCAACAGTGGGAGAGTTTTCAAAACTACATTTTAACTTTTGTCAAATTTTGTAGCACTTAAAAGCTGCAGTAGGCACTTGTCCATACTTGAAAATTGTTACAAAGCTAAGAGACACTCTAGATTTGAAGCGTGCCCTAACTCCTCTACATTAATTTCTAGGTCCACCAAAATTAATCATTCTTACAGAGAAGGAAAAAAAAAAGACGAAAAAGAGGGAGAAGATATCTTACCAAACAGGGAAGAAAAGTAAAGAGGAAAAAGATGGAGAGAAAATATAAGGTTATTTTGGAGTATTTGTTTGGAGTGTACCATTGTGTGCCAATATCAAGAAGACACTCCAAAAGTAGTACTTTACACAATTTCTAATAATTTGGAGTATGTGTTTGGAATTTCTTCACTGTGGATGCTCTAAACAAAGATAATTACACCTATACATGGCTATTTAAAGTACAATATTAATGTGGCATAATCAGTTGGTAATAATTCCAACTTTAGGTTGATTTGCTTCGTGATGTAGCCTAGATATAGTTGTCATAGACAACTATTATTCCTTATAAATCAACAATAATAGCTTCCTTTCTTGATGCCAGCCAACAATATTAGCCTCCCTCTCTTGTCACATGCTTCCTTTCTTGACACAGTGTCCGTGTCACCTTGGTCTTACCGTGTCAAGTCGTATTCGTGTCAGTAAAACGTAGGTAGCTATATACTTGTACTAGTGACCACTTTCCATTCTTCAATTGTTCCTCTTGGTACTTCAAAATATCACATAAAACTATAATTTTGATAATTCAAATATCATACACGGCTCTACTCAATGAGTTTTTAGGGTCCTTAGGTTTTGAACCATAAGTGTTAGGGGGTGTGTTTTTTTCTCACTTATAAGTGAATTTCAGTTATTCTGTATGGGGGCCTCACTTATAAGTGAATTTGGTCCCAATAAGTACATTCGTTTTTTCGCACTTATAAGTGATTTTCACTTATAACTGACTCCAAGTTCATAAGTGATTTTTTTTTTCCACTTATTGGATTGCTTAAGTACTTATTGCATCTGAAAAGTCTATTATGTCCCTCTACAAACTTAAAAATTTCTTCACTTGTCCAAACTCTAGTGATCTTTCATGCATGTTCCATGATAGGAATATAATCTTCCTATATAAAAACCAAAATTATATAATTGGATTATGAAACCAAATTGTTGATGCAGTAAATGAAATATTTTCAAATTGATATCATTGTAATACTTTAAAACTATAATTTTGTGTAAGATGAACTTCGAATTATGGAACACATTATATGTGTATTTGTGTTGAACTAAACATTTTGGTAATTGTAGTACAATAATTTGGTATACATATTTTGAATTGTCATCTACTATCCATGTTTTATACGAGAAGACATAATGGTAAAATAGCACTTGTAAGTGCCAAAAAAAGAACAACAAAATCACTTATAAGTGAAAGAAAAAAAATCACTTACAAATGGAAAAAAAAAAAAGAACAGATTTTATAAATGCACTTATAAGTGAAAGAGTTAATTATCCAAATGGTGCATGAGGAATGTCATGGTCCCTGTTTTGGTGACGACCTTTTTTTATTTTGATTAATTTGGCATCCTTTAGTGCTTTTGGATGAAAACCATTAAAAACAGACATTTGATAGTCATGTGCCTTATTTTTAAGGTTATTTTGTCATGACCAACCGCTACATTGGCAATGATTAATTGTAGAGCCGTCATTTTGTACTCGACAAAAGCTATTTGTTTATGTAGAATTTTTTTCGAACACTAATATTCTTCTGAAAATGATAATCCAACAACAGAAATTTGACAAAATAATAAGTCACGTGACCAGTCACATGTCCAATTTTTAACTGTCTCCACCCAAAAGCACCAACGGAAGCACTCTTTAAACAAAAATACAAAACTTAGTTACCAAATTAATCAAAAAAAGTTCTAACTACCAAAACGGCGATCACGACATGCATCAGACACCATTTGGACAATTAACTCTATGTAAATTGGAATAAGTGGCACTTATAAGTCACCCTCGCTTATAAGTGAAAAAAAATCTTCAAATCAAACCAAATTTGATCAAATTACAGAACATGGGTATTGATAAAAAAATAGAGAGATCGCAAAATATTAATTTCGATCAAACCTTTTTGGATCGGAAACCGAGCTCCGACGGTTGTAGGTGACCAGGGGCTTCGGATCTGCGTCGCCGGCGAGCTGCCACGCGTCGATATGATCGGAGGCCTGAGGTGGAATTTGGGATTTAGGGTTTGAAGGCTTGAAGAAGCTTAGAATCTTCGATTGCTGCATCCTCTTCTTCTCTATGGAACTCGATGATTGAGGGAAAGAGAGGATTTTCCTTTCAGAAAATTTCATACATAGTATATATTTTTACAAAGGGGGACGGGTCCAGAGTTGGGCGCACTCTTACTGGGACCTGTTTGGTTGGGACTGTTTGCTTGACAAGTGTTCAGTTGTATAAACATTACGAATACATATATTTTGAGTTCTAAAATTTTTGTACATGCATTACAAATACATATTTTTAGAGTTTCAAAATCTTGTTTCGATGTTTGAAGTGTAAAATATGAAAGTGAATAAACAGTAAATTCGATTGTTTGGATGTTGATGAACTCAACATGAAAGTGAATCAAATAGTAGTTTATTTGTTTGGTTGTTGTAATGAAGTGGGTGTTGAAAAATAATATGGTGGAATTTCAACATCCCTCTCTTTATCAACCCATCCTTCTCTTGAGAAGACAAGGCACGATCGGCCGTTGTCATCTCCTTCTTGCCAAACCTCCACCGTCGCAGCATCCCTCTTACAACCAAGCGTCGGAAGCCGATCGTCTAGGCAACTTTTGGTTTGGCCGACTCATGTCGCAACACCTGCCATTGCAGCACCATGCCTACAACCGACCGTCGTTGGCAGTTTTCGACACAAACAAAGGAGCACCAGCGCCCGCCATCTCAGCTCGAGTCCTCGTCACGCCGAAATGACACCTCGGAAGTACCCCGTCGTCCGACCCGACGATGCCTCCGCAACGCTAATCTCTGTGTTTCAGAAGTTGCACGAATCATTCAATCGACATAACACCAGCAACAAACGACCATACCTTAACTCCTCCCCTAGCGACATTGTCAGGGCCTGCCACTGTGTTCCTATCGCACAACTACTCGTCGAGATCTGACCAACCCATCGACAACGCTTACTCGTTGTCTCCAGCACCAAAGAAGAAAACATGCAGAATGGTGGTGATCATAGCCTGATCTCACTTCCAAAGGAGTCCAGCCATATATTTGGAGAGGAGAGCATCCTCAGATCTCGTCCACATCTTTTTTTTTTTTTAAGAAGTGAGAATGCCCAAAAAGTGACAAAAATGAACTACTATTGCAATCATACCAGAACTTTTCATCTCCTCCACAATTGCAACCAAACTCAGAATGTGGGCAAAATTATGGTGCAGTTGCAAAAAGGCTCCAACTTCAGCCTCAAATCCGTGAACCAAACATGTACTTAGTTGCTCACCAACTCAGTTGACGTTTCCTATATATATTTTTAATTTTTTAGATTGTATTATTTAAAAAATTAAAAAAAAAAAAAAAACCTAATAGCTGAATCTATAGTTGACTTTGTTCTAGTCATCGATGGCAGAGCAACCGGAGTCGAGTTTGCCAAAAAAATTGCCAACAACGACAGAGAGACCAAATCCGCGGATTGCTACCGGTGGGCTCGTCGTGGCTCCATAGATCTTGGCTAAAGGACTACCTCGACAGGGATGGACATTTGATGGTTGACGAAAACTTAAGAGTTGGAGGTCTCATGAATGTCTCTTTTTGTTGGGAACATATATAACCGAATATTAGTTTGATGTTTTGCCTTCTTTAATTTTTGTTTTTTTTGTTGCTTTTAGGGCCTTAGGATGAATACAACTTCATAAAAGTGTGAAAGTGAGAGTTTCACCATTGCATTTGCTATGCATATGCATTCTATTTTGAGTTATCAATAGTGTTTGGTTAGGTACTATTTTGCCTTTCAATGTTTGACAAGTATGGCAATGTTACTTCTCAATAGTCAAGAGTGATATGATAACCATTATTTACCATGGTATGGTTATCTCTTCCAGAATGAAACAACCATGAAAGAATGAACGAAAATTTTCGTTCAAAGCATAAATTTTAGACAAATTCACATCCAAAGCACATTTTTAAAAATTTACCAATAAGGTACAAAAACCCCACATATAAAGGACGTTCTGTTTTCTTTTAAATAAATTAATAAAAACGTTCCTCAGAAGGATGTTTTTTGTACTTAAAAATTATTCTTCAATCCGTTGTTCCTAAATCCTAACTAATGGTGCCAACTAACGGCAAAAAATTAAAATAAAGAAAAAACGCTCTTCGAAAGGACGTTTTTCCTTGCCATATGACCGCTGCATAGCAAGCAGGAATGGGTGTGAATGAGGAAGGATTACATTCAAATTTTATGGGTGTGGAATGAGGCAGGAGTGGGTGTGGATAGGACTGGACATACGGTTCCAGGACCCGCGGTTCCGACCCGGTCCGAACCGTATATTGGTCAAACGGGTCGGGTCCTAAATTTTGTAATTTAAACGGGACGGGACGGAACGGGGCGGGTCGTGTCGTGTCATATAAACGGTTCGAGGCGGGTCATAATCTGAAAACAAACGGGACCCCGGCCCGACCCGTTTGTAGGAGTAAATTAGAAAATTTACTTAAAATTCCTAAACTCAAAAGTAAAAACCTAACAAAGTTACTGCTACCAAACCCAAAATTTACTTAAAATTATAACACTACAGTCTACAGGCAAGGTTGTGAAAAGCGCTAGGCGCTAGTCGGGCGGGCACCCGCCGCCTAGCGCCTAGCCTGCCTAGGCGGTCGCCTAGGCGGCCGTCTAGATCTAGGCGGTTCAAGAATAAATAAAAAAATCAAAAAAATCTACTGAAAATTGCAGAAAAAGTCCATAAATTTCCAAAACATGCATAGTCGGACGTCGGAGGGTCTATGCGGACGCCTAGGCGGACATCGGGCGGACACCAGGGGCCTAGCGCCTAGGCGCCGCCTAGGCGGCCGCCTAGACCGCCTTTTAGAACAGTGTCTACAGGTACATGTGGTTTTTTTATACAGTTTTTTTTTTTTTTTTTTTTTTTGTCTTTTTTCTATAATTTTTGAATTTTGTTCACTTTGGTATAAGTCCCGTTTGGACCCGTGGGTTTTGGTGGATTGGATCTGTTTCAAACGGGTTGGGTCGGGTCCGGTTCCAAAAAAAATTGACCCGTCCCGTCCCGCTAAAGAACTGATCCGATTCGGGTCCACAAAAATTGGTCCCGATCCGACCCGTGCCCAGCCCTAGGTGTGGATGATGGAAAATATGTCCCTATTCTTCCTCCTTTTCAACTGTCTTCAATATGTCAAGCTGCCTTCTCCTTCTTTCATCCTCTTCCTCTCTCCTCAACAACCTCCTCCTTCAGCAACTCAATAGACCCTCTCCTCCCTCTTTTATAGGGGTGAGCATCGGTTCGGTTCAGACCGAACCGAATATGTGAAAACCGAAATAACCGTAAACCGTATTTTTCAAAACCGAAAACCGAACCGTTTTTATAAAAATCGAACAAAAACCGAACCGAATTAATTCGGTTCGGTTTTCGGTCGGTTCGGTTTCATGGACCAATGTGCATGGCCTTCAATTTTTTAGCAAAATGAGCCTATTTAAATAACAAAATTTTAAAAAATATATGACATTTTTGTATTTATGAATTATTGTATTACATAGAGTGAAAGATATTAGTATATATAGATTGATGGTAGATAGAGAGAGTGCTCAAAGAAGCACGACATAGAATAGGAGAAGAGAGTGCGCTCAGTTAGGGGTTAATAAACATTAGTATATGTATATTGTGGGTAGTTTGATAATGAAAATCTAAATCGGTTTTCGGTTCGGTTCGGTTTTTTCGGATGAAGAACCGAAAACCGAACCGTTATTTCAAAATTTCAAATTTTCAAACTGTAAACCGAACCGATAACCGAAAAAACCGAATCGTTTGTCATATTTCGGTTCAGTTCGATTCGATTTTCGGTTTTCAACCGTTATATGCTCACCCCTACTCTTTTATAAACCCTCAACTATTCTCACTAATTATCCAACAACCACATATTTTCCTCTCAAAAACCGATTCTTTTGCTCAGTCCACCCCCGCTCCACTTCGACCACACATTTCTTTGGTCAAAGGTTGCTCCCTCGAAATCCCCTCCCCTTAATTCCCGACATGTCTCCTAATTCCTCTGTCCACGTATTTGCCAGCGTCTCTTGCAAAGCTGCACTATCTCTGAGAGAAAGCCACGTGGCAAGAGAAAACGCCATTTCAAATTGCATTTTTTCCTTAAGAAACGTGCGGAAATACCTTTTCAAAGAACGTTCTCTCTTTTATTATTATTTTATTTTTTGCTATTAGTTGGCACCATTAGTTGTGAAGAACAAATTGAAAAATAATTTTTAAGTATAGGAAAAACGTCCTTCCGAAGACGTTTTTATTAAAAATAAATTTAAAATAGAACGTCGAAGGAAGGACGTCCTTGTGCTTTATCGATAAAATTTTTAAAATTATGTATTTTGGATGCGAATTCGTTAAAGTTTTATGCTTTGAACGTAAAATTAATTAAAAAAAATGAATATATATGAAGTTGCTGCAACAAACACATTACCAAGAAAATGAGTAGTTTGTTACTTAAAAATGAAAAGTTGCTACACCCAGCACAAACTCTTAAACAATATTCCATTCTTTAAAATTCGAACATCACCACTAAACAGAAAATTGAGAGTTATATCCAAAGAAGTTGATAAAACAATTAATTACATCCAAAGACAACAAATACATGAAAATGAGAGTTATATCCAAATAAATCACCACTGGACAGAGAAGCTGATAAGAGAAGAAAAAAAAAATACCGGTCATATTTTCTCAAATCAGATCTATAACCATAAGATTTTTTGTTGTTGAGAAGATCAATGTAAAAGAAATCCAAAGATTCAAAATAGAAAATTGCAGGAAAATATAGATGTTTTCGACGGGAGGCGGGTGACCAGAGAAGAGAAGAGTTTTGACCACAAAAAAAAAGTCCTACATGCAAGACCCGCGGAAGTTCAACAACAAAATCTTCAAATCCATCTAGTTCCACCAGAGTACCTCCACCTTTTATCTTGAAACTCAAAATGAGAAAAGGAGGGGGGATGATAACTCAAATGTGTTGGTGTAAAATCCATTTCTAATATCTAAAATAAATAAATAAATAAACCCACTCACATACACCATTTCCCCACACCTGTACAACACTCCCTTTCCCTCTCACACGTTTCTCTCTCCCTAAAATTCTCTAACAGAACCAACCACCATCTCCTTCCCTTATCTCTCCATCACAACTCCTCTCCTTCCTCTCCCCACACAAGGCGCCTCTCCTCCCCTACTCCAAAGCCCATAGTACCAAGTCCCCTTCCTCTCCCAGCTCATGTCACTACTCCCGACCTCGACCGGCGATCCCGACCGCCCACCGGAGCTGCGCCAACCGCCGCCGACCCCGCGACAGCGCCCCCGGCCGCGCTGTCAGCCCCGCGCGCGCCCCCCGGCCGCGCTGTCAGCCCCGCGCGCGCCCCCCGGCCGCGCTGTCAGCCCCCCCCGGCCGCGTTGTCAGCCCCCGCGCCCCCCCCGGCGACATTGCCAGCCCTGCGTGGCTCCGCCCGCGCGTCCGATCAGCCTGTCGCGCGTCCTCCCGCGCGTGTCAGCACGCGTGCCGCGTGTGCACGTGCATGTGTCCGGCTTTCTTGGACTTTCCGTCGTCGTTCCGAGCCCAAGGCCTCTCCTCGGTGCTCCTTCGTGCAACCTGTGGGTAAATTCTATTCCCAAATAGCGTCTATCTTTCTCACAGAACCCATTTTGACATCCTGCCAATAGAAATATATATGTTTTGTAGAATAATGTTTAAATTCTTGTGTAGGACTTGGTAGTAATGGTTAGAATGGAATTATATTTTTAGATGGTATTTGTTGTGGATGCTGGTATTGGTAATTATTGTAGCATAATACAATTGGTTTAATTATTCACCAATTAATCAATGTTATTAGTAATTTTGTTATAAGGTTATATATATTAAATCCTAAGTAATTAATTGCCTAAATGTTTTATAAAAAGAATTAGTTTTTATGGCATAATGTTTAATGATTATTGGTTAGGTTTATTAATAATTACGAAAAAAAATTTGTTAGTAATAATGGTAAAGATATTATTTTTGTCTCTAGAAAACTTATATATAAATATATATTTCTTAAACATGTTTTTATACTAAAAAGCTTTCGATAATTAGAATAATAACAGAAAAAAAAAAAGATATTAGTTCCATAAATGAGTTTATTCGCTAAAAATAATTAATTTCGGTAAATAATGGTTTTAATCGAAAAAGTTTGGTTATTGATTTTAAAATCCTTAGTTTGGCAAGAAATCATATTTTTATATATAAAGTACTATTTTAATAGTTAAGAGTTATTTTTTTTCCTTTTATTACGAAAAAAGATTAAAAACGTATTTTCTAAGAAGAATTGCTTTATTATTATTGACGGTAAATAATTTTCAAATTAGTAAAACAAATATTAGTTTTGATATATCTAAATTCCTCAAATTCATTAATCTCTAAAAATATGTTTTAAAGTTATTTCCTTATCATTAGTTAATACTACATAACCTATATTTATTCAAAACTACTATTTTGTCAATTAGCATTTTGTAATAAAACCTACTCTTATTTTATATATTATTGTTTCTGTTTAGGTTCACCAACCTACCAGACTTAGCCTCTAGTATTGTACATTAGAATTAGGGTATAGTTCTGATTTCTAAATCTGATGTTATGAATATGTAGGTTCGGATCCCTAAAACCCTAGCGGTTACCTACTTGTTGCCGCCACGTCAAGGAACTACCTGAGGCAAGTTTCATATCTATTCCATGTCTGCGTTTTATTTTGATAATTAAATGTATGCATCAGTTAGTTACATGTAGTATAGTTACACTGATTCACCGTGGATCCCTCTCGGACTCCACATAGGTTGATGGATTGCTGGATGACTATCTTGACATGTTAGTTATTGATTATTGACTCATTGACTTGGGAATTGCTTGGGAGAGTAGTATAACGTCTGTGACCAAAGCCAAATCTCGCTCGTTTCTCGTCTCGCGCTAACCCCTACCACATAGGAGGTTGAGCCGTACCGTATACTATTCGTTTTGGCCAAAACGTTAGTATACATATTGCCTCTATCCCAGCCGGTCACAGGTCCTGTTATATACTCAAACACTAGCTTAGCATTGCATCATTCTGGACATTGACATCATCTTGCTTGTTGGTCTTTTTTACTATTAAATACAGAAAAAAAATATTATTTCTTTAATTGTCTCACACTTTATATTTATTATTAATTTAGAATTGCTAGATGTGGATGAAATATGTTCTTGTTCACTCCTGACTGGAGACCCAACATTTTTAGGTGATTGCGACAAAGAGGAGCTACTTTATTGTACCTTCTACGGGCCTGACTAGGGTCCCGCAGATTCAGCTGAACCAGGAACCCGGAACCATAGATGTTAGCTTAGCTCTTTTCCTTTTTTATTTTTGAACAAGTTGTAATAAAATGAATATCTTGGTTCTTTGCTGTTTCATTTCTAGACTAGTTCAGTTTTAATAAAAATGTTTTATTTTCGTTAGAAGTTTTTGCATGTTGTGTTTCACAGCTTGATACAGCTTACTGCCGCCGTCTCACAACGGTGCAGGCTGGGCATGATCCGACTAGACCCAGATTCTGAGACGGGTCGTGACATATTTTTAGTGGTGGCCCATACACGTCCGTCTGTAAATTGGTCTAGTCAACTTAGTCTAGACCAGCATGCAGTCCTGCAATCTGACCTAGGTCTAGGAATGACTCTAGGAAAATAGACTCTAGAAACAACTAGAACACCTAGATTATTTTCACCCTATTACAACATAGGACCGAAATTATCTATTTAAATATCTATTTTTGCTTGCTTATAGTCCTATAGGCTACCTTGCTTATGTTTGTACCTAAACCTTACCCAGATTAGGCCGATTGTATGATGGTATATTTTTCTGCCTATATTATTTTATAGATTTTTGTATCTTTTAGTGCCCCATGGCTTCTGGGGGTTATTTTCCTCCGTATCGTTATCAGATTTTAGCATCCCTTAGGATCTATACTCTTTCGCTATTTATGGATTAATATTAGATTTTTTTAATGTCCTTCTTCAGCAAATCTATTTCCAAATCCTCTATTAGTTTGATCAATCTTACTTCTCTATCATTATTTGGAATCTAGATCCATTCATTATTTAGAGTTTTAAATTCTCCTTTAGCAAACCTAATAAACTCTTATCTACTCGAAGTATTTCTACGACTAGTGTATCCAACCCTTTGTCTTGACCTTGTTTCCAATTGACTTTCTCGGAACAAATCCCGAACTGAATTCTTCTGGAACCATAAAGCCCAAGGTTAATTGTTACCAAAAGAATTGGTTCAACTTAACTAGTTCACGAATCTTCCAAAGGAATTATTTTCCAAATATAATTCCAATATTGATTGATATTTCCTAAGTTATTCCAAGAACCGAGAATAGTTGGCTTCCTCCACTCAACTTGAAACCTTACTCTCTCTATGCAACTTCTTGATTAATTCAAGGCCTAGAAAGCTTCTAAACTCGATACTTGAGCATCATGAAGCAGGAACGGTCAAAGAATTGATTCTATTCTATTATTGAATTTTCTTTAGTTATTGAAAAACTTTTGAATTGTTGAGCTATCCCTTTGAAATTCCTATGGACAAAGCTGAGAAAATATTCAGTGACCCAATGTGGCTTCGCACATATGCGTTGCAGCCATTTATCTGAATTATGGAAATTACGAGTTTACTGCAGCCAGATGCGCACTGGCGAGGCATAGGCTCTAAGATAAAGTGATTTCAGGTGTTCATAGGTTTCCGGATATTATTAAGACTATGTCCTAAATGCATCTTGTTTGTCTCCTATGCTGTTCAGCCAGAAATGGATAAAGTTGATAGACTACTCGGTAACCTATTATTATTCAAGTTATGGAACAAAAAATTAATTGCAGTCAGGTGCACTCTAGCGAGACATGAATTTGAGGCAAAGTGACTTCAGATATATTTGGTTTCTGAATATTATTAAGACTATATCCATATCATGGTTGTCTCTTTAGCACCATCAAATTATTCTGACTTTTGCCGATTAAGATTTATATTTTTAGCGGTTGTCTCCATTTTCAGAAAATCTTTTATCACAGCCAGAAAGAATAGATTTCCTATGAAATTCTACTTGTTTTTCCTAGAACTTATTAGGACCATATCACTCTCTATTGGCTCAATCTCTTTCAAGGTTTAATTTTAATATGTTGCATATATTTTGTGGATAGTTATATATTTGTGTAGCTATATATAGTTAGTTGATAGTTATATGCGAAAAAAACCTAGATAGCAACCTTATTATATTATTCCGGTAAGAGCATCCTTAGAGGATCGATATTTTCCAATGGGATTAGATCGCTAATGGTAGAATGACAAGGCACATTGTAAGCAAGTTAGTCTGGAGGGAATTATAAATTGTGGTTCATTTAGGATAGAATCATTACTAGTGCTTGGATATTGGATTTGAACAAATGGATATAATTAACAATTTTGAATTTTATGATTAAAGGAAAACACTACCAAATACAGTAAATTAGCAACGAAACATTAGCGACGGATATTTTCCGTCGACGTTAGCGACGGCTTTGTGGCAACTAGCCTACGGAGTACCGACGACAAGCCGTTACATTTTTATTTTATTTTTAGGGGGAGAAAAGGTCGCTCATCCGTCGCTAGGGTGTCGGAGATATAGCGACGGATATTTAGCTGTCGCTATGCAGTCGATTATTTGGCAGGAATTGTGGGGAGAATTGGCGGAACAATTCTTCGACTACGTAGCGGCGGATATTCCGTCGGCAAGCATCAAAAAGAGCGACTAACGGGCGACGGCTGAAAATCCGTCGCCAGTCCGTTGCTGAATATACGTTCCAGACTTAAATTGAAACGACGGGAGAAACTTTTCACATTTCCCCCAAATTCACTCTCTCTCCTCTATCTCTCTCTCTCTCTCTCTCCTGCGGCTTCGGTGATCGGCGTCGGCGTCCTCTCCTCTCTCTCTCCCGAAGGTAATCCCCTCTCTCTCTCTCTCTCGCGGTGTCGTAGGGGCAGCGGGGGCGGCGGGCTTGGGGCGGTGGCGTCGGGGGTTGGGCGGCCGGGGGCGGCGGTGGGCGGGGGGTTGTGGGTGGCAGGGCTGCGATGGGCGGCGGGCTTGGGGCGGGGGCGTCGGGGGCTGGACGGCGGGCTTGCGGCGGCGGGCTTTGGTCGGGGACGGCGGGGGGCTTTGCTTCTCAAATTCATCTGAGTTTATATATTGGCTAAATAATGTGTTATCCATATTGGGTGTTATCCATTAGTTTGGTGGTGTTTGGATTAGTAAATGTGAATATGGAGTTTGGGTTCATGGTGTATATGTTCACTGTGTCAAGGACAGTGCGAATTCTTCATCTGCCTTCTTTGTTAAGAATATCCTTGGGACATTCGCTTCACCAAAGTCACTGAATAAGTGAAGTTTTTCCTGGAAAACCGACCCTTAGAGTGTATCAGTTGTGTGCTTCTATATAGATGTATATATCTATACATCTAACTGTGATATACATATGTGTATGTGTGCTTTAGAGAGTGAGGAATGAAGGCAGGCCTACCATGCCTATTAGCATGCAGGACGGCTCGGGGTGTAATGTGTGAGTGTAGGCATGGTAGGGAATATAGGTAATGCTAGTATAACTAGACTAAGGTAGTGCTTGCTAGATAGTAAGGACACTCTAGTATCCTAACAAATTTAGAAATAGATAGATTGACTCAGTTTGATTAATTGGCCTATATATAATGGCTCTAAAACTTGATTTGCTGCTGCAAGCATACAACACCACAAAAATATTTACTGACTCGTCAAGTTGAACCGTGTATAACATGCTTGATGCTTAAGAGGAATCATTTCGATTTAGTAGATTATCGAAGAATCGGTATCGGACTATCAGTATCGGTATCGAACTATCGGACTATCGGTATCGGTATCGAACTATCGGTATCGCTAGCGGACTATCAGACTATCGGACTATCGATATCGGTATCGAACTATAGGTATCGCACTATCGGTATCGGTATCGCACTATCGGTATCGGACTATCAGTATCGGTATCGCACTATCGGTATCGGTATCGGTATCGAACTATCGGTATCGGTATCGGTATCGAACTATCGGTATCGAACTATTAGTAACAACTGTACTTAGATTTTTCTCTTCTCGAGCTAGAATACCAGCGGATCCACCAGTTACATGATTATATACTAATTCTGTTTAGTTTGTCTTACTATACAGATTTTCACATCCAATCTGTAATGGATCGTTATTTCGTTGATCGTACATGGATGTACAAACGACAACACGAGAGCAGAATAGGTGTGAGTGACGATTTTCAGGCAGGCGTGGAAGTGTTTCTTAAGTATGCCATAAGCAAAGCTCAGTTTATGAACGGTAACAAAATCAAGTGTCCATGTCGTAATTGTCGCAATAGACGTTACGAAGAAGTGGTGAGTGTAAGAGATCATTTGACCTGTAAGGGTTTCGTACGTGATTACGGCCTGTGGTCATCGCAAGGTGAACTATATGCGGAAAGACAGGTTGCGAATGCTGCTACTTATGCTTTTGATGATAATACTGCAGCGGATTTTGTCGTCGATGACGACGAATGCTCTGTTAATTATGGAGACGTGCAGAACCTTGCACGAAATATGGTGTACGATGCGGCAAGGCCTAATTTTGATCCGGAGGATCCTAATCCCGAGACGAAGGAGTTCTATGATATGTTTCAGGATGCTGAAACTTTTTTATACCCTGGTTGTGAGCCACATTCCATACTGTCAGTGACGATGCGGTTGTTGAACATAAAGTCCGATTTTAACTTGCCACAAACTTGCTATGATCGAATTACACAACTAATGAAGGAGGTGTTACCGAAGGAATCAAAAGAGCTTCCAAAAAACTTCTACAAGTCGAAGATGATGGTCCGACAACTGGGATTGGGGTACGACAAGATAGATTGTTGTCGCAACGGATGCATGTTGTACTACAAGGAGAACGAGGATATAGAAAGTTGCAGCTTCTGTAATGCGGATTGTTACAAGCCAGTCAGGGGAAAAAGAAAGTCAACTAGAAAATGACGTCCTTACAAGTATATGCACTACTTGTCGATCACGAAGCGATTGCAGAGGATGTATATGTCTCAGAATACAGCAGAACACATGACTTGGCACAACGAAGAACGCACAAAGGACGATGGAGAATTGTCACATCCTTCAGATGGAGAGGCGTAGAAATATTTCGATTTTTGCCATCCAGATTTTGCTGCAGAGCCTAGAAATGTAAGCATGGGGCTATGTTCTGATGGCTTCGCCCCTTTCGGGCAGTCGGGATCTCAATACTCCTGCTGGCCGGTCATTCTGACCCCTTACAATCTGCCACCATGGATGTGTATGAAGACTCCTTATATGTTCTTGACAGCTATCATACCGGGTCCCAAAAATCAGACGAAGAATATCGATATATATTTACAGCCGTTGGTGGATGAGCTGAAACAGCTGTGGGAGATCGACATCACGACCTATGATATTTCCAGGAAACAGAACTTTCAGATGAGAGCTTCACTGATGTGGACAATCAATGATTTTCCTGCATATGGTATGCTGTCGGGATGGAGTACTCACGGCACCATGTCTTGTCCGATATGCATGCAAAATAGTAAGGCGTTCCGCCTTAAGTATGGAGGGAAAACTTCTTTCTTTGATTGTCATCGTCAATTTCTGCCCGCGAGTCATCCTTGGAGAAAGAACAAGGACGCGTTCAGAGCTGGAAAACAAGAATTTTCTCATCCGCCTGCCAGATTGTCGGGATACGATATTTAGGAAGATGTAAAGGACTTGCCCACTGTAATGGAAGATCCATCGAACAATCGTGTCGATGGGTTCGAACAAACCCATAACTGGACGAAACGGAGTATCTTCTGGGACTTGCCTTATTGGAAAGATAATCTTATAAGGCATAATCTTGATGTTATGCATATCGAAAAGAATGTGTTCGATAATGTCTTCAATACCGTCATGGATATTAAAGGAAAGACGAAGGACAATCCAAAAGCAAGACAAGACATTACCGGGATATGCAAGCGTCCTTATCTGAACTTGATACAAATGGGAGCTGCTGGACAATTAAGTAAGCCGATAGCACAATACACATTGAGCAAGGAAGATAGATTAATAATCTGCAAGTGGGTATTTACTTTAAGATTTCCCGACGGCTATGTGTCGAATTTGTCTAGATGCGTTGATCTCAATGAACGCAAGCTAACGGGAATGAAGAGTCATGACTGCCACGTGTTTATGGAAAGATTACTGCCCATTGCTTTGAAAGAGTTATTGCCTTCTGTTGTATGGGTTCCGTTGGCCAAACTATCAATATTCTTTAGGGATATTTGTTCAACTAAGTTGACTGTGCAACACATGGTTGAACTTGAGGAGAAGATTATCTTAACAATTTGCAAGTTGGAGAAAATATTTTCTCCTGGCTTCTTCGACAGCATGGAGCATCTACCGATTCATCTAGCATACGAAGCCCGTGTCGGTGCATCTGTTCATTATCGATGGATGTACCCATTTGAAAGGTACATAAAAATCGATATAATTTAAGTTGAATTTCAGTGGGTTTTAAAATTCTTTCTTAATTCTCAAGATAATTTGTCTCTCTAGATACCTACACCATCTAAAGAAGAAAGTTGGCAACAAGGCTCATATAGAGGCTTCGATATGCGAAACATATCTTATCGAAGATGTGTCAAACTTCTGCTCCATTTATTTCGATACTCATGTTAAGACAAATCGAAATAGACTTCTGCTCCATTTGTCTCTCTAGATTCCTACACCATATAGCAAATCAGGCTGTTCAAGTCTACTATACAAGCTACCCAAGGCGTCGTAGAGATCGATTTAACTGGTGGGCATTATGCAAGATTAAATCTGAAAATACATTCAACGTTGGAGACCCAGCATACCAAGAGGACCATATCGAAAAGTCCCAATAGTTGGGACAACACTCGGATACAATAGATATTGAAGATATTGTTGAAGAAAATAGAGGGGAGGAAGAGGTTGATACACAAGACTTAGCTATCAACCAGGTGAGAAAGAGGCGTCTTGTCCCAAATATTGAGGCAGAAGAAGAAGAAGAAGAAGAATTTGATGGGGATGAGGATACAGATGAAATCGACGATGAAGATAAGGATGAGGATGAGGATGAGAAGGAGGATGATGATGAAGACGAGGCTGAGGATGAGAACGAAGACGATGATTAGGTTAAATATGGTTGTATATTAAAAATACTTCCAATTACGTGAATTAAGTTTGACCTCATAAAAGCAATTACGTGAATTCATGTTTTTTTTCATTCGATTATTTACTTATTGCAGATGGCACTCCTAGTCTTTTTCGTCGCGGCGGCACTCGTCTCCCTACTGGTCATATGTATATTTTAGTTTAGAATTTTATATTCATTTACAATTTTATATTGTTAATTATGTTTGTGTTCTATTTACAGGTCATGATGGCTGGCCGTGGTCGTGGTGGTGGTGGTGGTGGTGGTGGTGGCGGTTGTGGTGGTGGTGGTGGTCGTGGTCGTAGTGGTGCTGGTGGTCGTGGTCGTATTCAAAATTCCCGGGATGTGACCCCATCCAGCGACCCCGACCCGGAGAGTACCCCGGGCACAGACGCATCCCGCCGTCGATCGACCACTTCATCGAAGCATGAGTCCGGATCTGCTAGCGGATCCGTTCCGCTATCGGAACCACCAGCAGCGGATCCACCAGTGGATCCCCCAGTTACTGCACAGTGGGCCCCAAAGTACCACCATACTCGGTTCCATCCGGTTACTGGGGAGTACATGCACGGACCCGCGGATCCTCCGACGGCACCAGAGAGGCCGAGAGGCGAGTTCCGACGAGAGCTATGGCCCGCGGGGACCTCGTAAGTAAATTTAAGATAATTTATTAAATTTCTTTCATTTATTCAAGTTAATAATCCAGTCGTTTCTTCTTTGTAGTTTTTTCCGTTTAATGTTGCCAGGGCGCTTGGAGAAATTATCAGGGCTAACTTCCATGGTCCCTACCTCAACTTTTCGTCGGTGCCCCCGAACTTGAAGTACGCCTGGCTCGACGAGTTGAGGGTATATATCTATATCTTCTGGTTAATTATTAGTTACTCTTTAATCAACCATTTTTTAAATTACGTGATAATTGAATTTCTATGTTAGACGACGTACTGGTGGCCCCCCTGTCGCGAGGACGCGATCCGCAGGACCTACAGAAGTGCTGCCTCAAAGAAGATACATGATATGATTTATGACCTAAAAATGGGGCATACGAGGCCGAACTGGATCCGGCATGAGTATTATGAGGACCTCTTAGGTATGATGGATACTCCTGCGTACAAGGAGAAATCGGAGAAGGCGAAGGCGAACCGACAGGCAGCGGGGCTTCATACGGGGGGATCAAGGCCCAACGCAGCGACGCTTGCAGATCTGGTGAGATACCGTAAATTTATTTCACGATCGAATTAGGTATTATTAATATACGAAGTTAATTAAGTTCTACGGAAATTTCGTATGCAGGCCCAACGGGCGATGAAGGAGGGAAGGGCACCAAAATCGGTCACCATGCACGACGTGTTCCAGCATATGCACAAAAGACGGAAGGACGGGAGCTTCGTCGACGAGAGGGCCAAGGAGACTGATGTAAGTACTTATGTTTGTGAGATTTACGTTAGAATTAAAAGTATTCGGACTATAACTTAGGTAAACTTAGGATTCACACTTAACTTAGTGAAACATAGGATTTAGATTACAACTTAGGTAAATCTTATAATATAAACACATTCATTTGATAGGCTGCGTATCGTAAGGCCCTTAGTCGGGCTTAGTTAACTGACACCGAGGATGTCGGTGAAACGACGCCCGCCCGGACGCCCTCTTCTTTGGCCGCTCGCAACGACTTGTTCGTAGATACCGTCGGCGGCTTTAAGAAAGGGCTCCTTTACGGAGTCGGCTCCCTAGGACAGTTGCACATGGCGACGCAGAGATTTCTACCGACACCACCTCCTTCCGTGGCCCCGATAGACGATGATGTTAGGTCGTAGCTTACGCAGCTGCATGAGACGGTGTCGTCCTTACGGGAGCAATTTGCCACGTACTTTCCGCCTCCGTCTGCTGATGGTGTCGGTCCGTCTTCTACTAGTGCCGGTCCGTCGACTGCTGGTGTCGGTCCTTCTTTCATGGGTCATCTTTCTTTCAACCCTGGTGCCCCTTTGGTACCGCCTCCGACTGTGACGGCACTCCTGGATCTCATGTTGCCAGAGCAGCTACGCTGACTTCCGAGCAGTGTCTACGACGGCTTACCGCCGTACCTAGTGGAGGAGTATATTCGTCGGTCGCAGCAGGGATTACCACCACCGGGCAATCGAACTCCTCATTCGTCTTAAAATATTGTAATTAAGAAAATTTGGAATATTTGTGGCAATTTTGGATTATTTGTGCTATGATCGGATTACAACGACGGATATTAGGTTACTCTTCAGGATAATTGATGTCTATTTTCTATTAATTTGGTTTGGTCTATGTGATTCTTGGATAATTGGTGTGCATTAAATTCGTATGTGCATATTTGGTCTATGTGATTCTTGGATAATTGGTGTGCATTATATATTTGGTCTATGTGATTGTTGGATAATTTGTGTGCATTATATATTGGTTTGGTTTATGCATATATTTATGAACAGGGAAAGTGCTACAATTTTTTTTCAAAAAAATCTCAGTTAGCGACGGACTAGTGACCGATTAGCGACGGATATTTCCAGTTTCCGACTAATTTTTGACGGAATTTTCGTCGCCAACTGGAGGTTTAAAACTGTTTCCAGGTAGATACGGATGGTCGACGAAATATCCGTCGGCATGGTTCTGGTGGTATATAATTCGACGGCATAGCAACGGAAAATCCATCGCCAAGGCGACGGATAATCAGCCACTAATCAGTCGCTATCTCGACGGCGTAGCGACGGACACTCCGTCGACAAGGTTCTGGAAATGTTAGACATTTCCAGAACCATGGCGACGGATAATCAGCCACTAATCAGTCGTGCTGTCGACGGCGTAGCGACGGAGTAGCGACGACGTATCCGTCGTCAAGGTTCAGGAAATGCCAAGCATTTCCAGAACATGGTCGACGGATAATCTGTCAGTATTCCGTCGCTACTCCGTCCTTTGTTAGCGATGGCAATCGACGAAACAGCGATGGCAAGATACACTCTGATACGCTATTACGACGGTTTACCGACGGACCATTACGTCGCTAGTGTCTACAAAGTTCAGTATTTAATACTTGAAATGGACGAAAGCCCGTCGGAAAGTCATCGCTAATGCTTCGTATTGTGAAGTCGACAAGCCGTCGCTATTCCGTCGCTTGACGACTACGTAGCGACGGACCGTTATTAGCGACGAGCTGATTGCCGACGGATTATTTTGGCCAAGATCCGTCAGTGATCGGTCGCTAATACAAATTTCCGACGGACGGGCGACGGATCTGGCCGTCGCTAAATCGACAAATTTTGGTAGTAAAAGTTATGAAAGATAGGGGAAAACATAGGTAGAGTTAGCAAGAAAAGTCTAGAATTTGGTAATGTTTTCCCAAAGTGAAAGTGAATTTGGATAATATATATAAACATGAGAATATGATGATCAAGTAAATGAACACTTGACGATGATGAACTTTTATGATCAGATGACTACTGTACTCAGAAGGGACGACTATAACCATGGAAGAAATATCACGAGCAATGAAATGATAGTGAATAAGCAGTGAGAAATTGAGATAAGACCATTGGCATGTAACTTTGGAAAGGGACAATTGGGTTTAAAATTTCTGCCAAATATTGGAGACTCATATTAGTTTATGGTAAGAATGATTGAGATTTTGTGATATTTTGCTAATGTGTTTGGATGAGAACGATTGTTAGGTGCATGGTTAAATATTAAATTTGATTAGTGATTATAATTTGGTCAATTGATTTCAAGAATTGGAAATTCTCGAATATAGATCGTGGATCAACTTTCTAAGGATTTACTCTGACAAGTGAAGATTGTGACTTTGATGTAGTGAATTTTGGAAGAATGACCGACAATAGAAAATTGATGTCTGTAAAATAATTTTATCGAGAGAAATACTTGAATTTGAAATACGTTTGGCATACGAGTTACATACAACGACGGATGAAAATTTGATTTAGATGATTTATGATTCCAAACAGATTTAGTTTTAATACCTTGGCAGCTAGCTGCCTTAGTTTTCTGTAGATACTGGAAGTTCAGCCAGTTTAGCGAGTTAGAGATTGATTTTTGTATGGGTGTTAATAAGATGGTTATCTTGTAAGTTATTTTTTTCCTTCATATCCTATCTTGAAATGCCTTTTTGACCCTTGAAATAGTGTTTTGATATCCTTTCTACCACCATTTGGTCATCACGCAGCCCTCAATGGAAATATCTTATCCGATTACATTCCTATCATAGAACTTGTTGATTTTCTCTGAGTCACAAACCCTTATATCCCATTCCAATTTGATTTGGAATTTTTAGTCCCTTATCTCAGAAGATTCTATTACTTTCTGCCTTCTCAATAAACTGTTGATATTCGTTTTCTTCTTACATTTTCTGTTTCATGATACCTCATTCGATTTTTTTTCCTATTTTATTTTAAACATACCTACATTATACTCGTGCCTAAAAATGATTTTGATCACAACAATATTCCAACCCTATCTCAGATCATATCTAGATAATTCTGACCGTGCCTATATTTTATCATTGTACCTAGTAATCATGGGATAAAATTAAGATAAATATGAACACTTGTGATTTGAATTTGAATCAAGGATGGGACAATTAATGATGTGAATACCAAGCAAATTGACATTGTAGATTAGAGGTTGTTAAATGATAAGCATGGAGATGCACTATAGGAAGATGCATGATGAATCAAAAGATATACAAAGGACGACCGAAACAAGAAATTTTGGACTTAAGGTGTAACTAATTAAGGATGACAATCGTATGAATTGAAGGATGCAAAAGATTTTAAATCAGAAACCAGAGATAAAAGGATTGTAAATAATACAAGGTTGGAAGATGAAATAAGATATATTTTTAACAGAGAAAAGTTTGGTCAAAATGATACAGTAAAATCAAGATGAAGGGTTAGAGCTTAAACAGGATAAATAAATTTTGTTGAGATTTCGGGATCAAATATGTAAAATAAGGATTTAGAATCAAGATATATACATATTGGTGAAAATGGACGTCTAAATAAATTACAGAGCGATCACATATGAGTAAGGAATGATAAATTTTTATTAATCATGACAAATTGGAGCATTGAAATGTGGTATTGGATTTTAAATATGATATTGGGTTACCGAGGCTTGATACTGAAGTATTAAGATACGATGAAGTGTATCAAATCATAGAGTTAAATTTTGTATATATTAGCAAGCCGAAGGAAGTATAGTATATATTACAGGAAATATTATATGTGTTTAGTATGAAATGTGGAAAGATAAATTTTCTAATGTGATGACGGTAATTGACAATTCAGGGATGAAAACAGAAACCCATAATTATGGATAGTGACTGTGTTCCTAAGGAGGGAAGAATTTAAATTGAGAATAGTGGATAAGATTAATGAAGATATTGCACTAGATGGATTTGTTATGGGACAGTTAGCCTAATTAGGCATAAGGCTGTTGAGAAAGAATACCCAGACTGGTTTGAGGCATGATTGTATCCCTGCCCTTCTCTTTGAAATTTCGAGGACAAATTTTTTTTAAGGAGGAAGGTTGTAAAACCCATTTCTAATATCTAAAATAAATAAATAAATAAACCCACTCTCATTCACCACTTTCCCACACCTGTACAACACCCCCTTTCCCTCTCACACGTTTCTCTCTTCCTAAAATTCTCTAACAGAACCCACCACCACCTCCTTCATTTATTTCTCCATCACAACACCTCTCCTTCCTTTCCCTACACAAGGATCCTCTCCTCCCCTACTCCAAAGCCCATAGTACCAAGCCCCTTTCTCTCCCAGCTTATGTCACTACTCCCGACCCCGACCGGCGATCCCGACCGCCCACCGGAGCTGTGCCAACCGCCGCCGACCCCGTGACAGCGCCCCCGGCCGTGCTGTCAGCCCCGCACGCGGCCCCCGGCCGCACGCCCCCTGGCCGTGCGCCCCCCGGCCGAGCTGTCAGCCCCGCATGCGCCCCCGGCCGCGCTGTCAGCTCGCGTGCGACCCCTCAACCGTGTTGTCAGCCCCCGCGCACCCCCGGCGACACTGTCAGCCCTGCATGGCTCCGCCCGTGCATTCGATCAGCCTACCGTGCGTGTCAGCACGCGTGCCGCGCGTGCACGTGCACGTTGTCACCCTCGGATTTTGTTATACCTGTACGTATCTCGGATATGTATTTTGACTTGTCCTGACTGGCTAGCCTTGGGTTTTGCATTTGGCATGGGTTAGTTAGCATTTCCTGGTTTGTGTGGTTTCTTGGCCTTGGCATGCATCGGGTTTGGTTGGGTTCGGCTTGGTTGGGTTCGGTTTGGGTTTGCATGCAAACCCCTACCTACCACCATCCCCCATTTATTAACCCAACAACCCTTCTCTCTCCTCATTCACTTCTTCATTTAGTCTTCTTCTTCCTCCATTAACTCTCTCCACCTACCAAGAGCTTAGGCAAGTGTAACTTGCTTCATGGAGGAACTCAATTTTTTCCATTGTCTTCCTCACAAGATTCTAAGACACTTTAGTACTTAGCATTTTTAATTCCCATGGTTCATTTCATGTAGATCTAAGTTTTAGCATTTTTGATCTTCATGGTTTTGATCTTCCAAACTTGGTTGTTTTCGGAGATTGAGAGTTCCATGTAGTAGAAATTTCGATTTTACGCAAGTTGGCTTCCATAGAGTCTTGGCCGAATGGGGTTCCTTGAGTTTTGAGACCCATGGCTGCTTGTCTCGGCCTAGGGGAGAAGACGAGCCTTTTACGGACACGTTTTAACGTGTCTGCGTAGTGTTACCCTTTTACGCACACGTTTTAACGTGCCTGCGTAGTGTTACCCTTTTACGCATACGTTCTACGTGCCTGCGTAGTGTTACCCTTTTACGCACACGTTTTAACGTGCCAGCGTAGCGTCCCCCTTTACGCTTACATATTGCGTGCTAGCGTAGTCTATTCTACTCCGAGTTCATTCGAACTCTACGCAGGGGCTACACCCGCTAGCGTAGAGCCACACTCGCATAGAGTCCCGCTAGCGTGGCGTGCTTGCTCGCGTAGAGTGTTTGCTCGCGTAGAGTCTTGCTCGCGCGTAGCCTTGCTCGCGTAGAGCTATCTTGCCTTGTTCTTGCCCGCGTAGAGCCATTTTTACGCTCGGGGCCCCTTGGCCTAGCGTAGAGGTTCGTTAGCGTAGAGTCTTGAGCCCTTTGGCGTACTCCGTTGCCTTGTTATGTTCTTGCACTTTTGTTATAATCACGAATTGATTGATATGATTGGAATGATAATTGTTCACGGCATTGTATAACAAGTAATTGATATGACATGACATGACAAGCAAGCATGATGGGAACTATTGAATGCTGTTGCGACGGCTAGCATGACATGACAAGAAGCATAACTTGACAAGAATGAATGACCTGGACAAATAATTGTGTTTGTACAAATGAACCAGTACTGTCTTGCATCATGTCTAGGGCAAGGATCCCTGAGTACCACGGTCAGGGGTACCTACTTAAACTGACTAAGGCGAATAACTAGAATAATCCAGTAGTCATGAAGAGATTTTTCAGCTACAGGCAATCACATTATCTGGGCGCCCCATCATGGGATTTGTAGCCTGCCGTCGATTAGGGCACATTTCTAGCAAACTGTTATGTGTTGTACCCTTCAAGGTACTTAAGGGTACATGCGTTTCCTGGACGATGTACCCACATGAACTCAACCCCTAATTGTGTCCGGATAACCTGGATGGTCTGCAGGGCTTGTGGCTGTTGGAACGATCTGTCACGATCCGTACCTGCTTTTCGGACCGAGCTCGTGAGCAAGCCAGCTACGTATCGAGCGGACTCCAGCCCGACTCGAGTACGTATAAGCTGTCCAGAGTAGGGTATCATGTCTAATCTAAACTATATATCAATCCACATGAATCATATAAACAAGAATGAACAAGTATGGGTCATGGTCTGCAGCCCATTAGCATATTGTCCGATTAGACTCCAAGAATGATATGAGTATATAAACTAAGCAGAGTATATCATGGTATAGAATATAAAGCACGAGAGGATAATAAAAAAAATATCATAAGCAAATACCTGTATCCCTGCAGGTGTAATCACTACCATCATGAGCCGATAACTAACTCCATACAATCAGCTACCTGAAGAGATCATCAGGTCCTCAGGGGACATAGCAAGATACATAAAAACATGCCTATATAACAGTTTAATCATACAATAATATAAACATGGTATAAACAGGAACTAGACATGAGACTGACATGTGGCTACTGACAGGTAACTATGAACACGGATACGGGGTCAACTATGCATAAATGAACTGCTGGAAGAACAAGTAAACAAGAGATCAATGGAATACCAACCCTTGCCCCGACGTGGACTCGTAGGTCAGTTTCAAGACAAGTCACCCTCGTCCCGTGTGTGGACTCGCAGGTGCAAACGGACAACCCTCACCCCGTATGTGGACTCGCAGGTTGTGGGAACTATACAGGAATAATAATTCAATTACACATACTTGACGACATGACTCAGTCAAAATACAAGTAACGACACGGTACAACTCAGTCATGACACAAGTAAGGACCACTCTAGCATGAACCATAATGTAGACAAGCCTGGTGTAACTACGCTATCAAGTCAGGTAATACTGATATACAAGCAAGATAATAAACTAGTAAACATGGTATATAGAAAACATCTGAATCCATATCAACTAGAGTAAATAAATGATAACATACTAAAACAGAAGAACTATAAGCATGAAAATGAACTGTAGAGGGAGGCAAGGTATCTTTTCTGGTGGTAGCGCACAGATCCAACAAAATATATTCAACTGCTAAGCCATAAAGTCAAAATCATCACCACGGTCTCCAAAAGCTGAAATAGACATTGGCAACATTCTCAGAATAGCCAAATTAGCTTGGATTGCCTGTCCTCAAGTCCAATTCTGGATACAGGAGTAAAATGGTAATTTCGGGCAAAAATGATGTCCGTCGTTGAACCCGCTTTGCACCGAAAATCGTGCCAGAGTCAATCATCTCTAAATTCGTCAAACTATTTGTCAACAGGTCTAGTTTTCTAATACGAACCAAACCGTATGTCCAAAGTTGGATTCCGGCGGGCCGTGCACAAAATTACCCGTTGAGTCGGACCGTGGGGCCCGCAAAACGACGATCCGATCAACTGTCTCAGAATCGGACCAAACTTGGCATACAGGACCAGAAAAATAATACGGTCCTATTGTCACAAGTTTTGTCTCGATCTGACGAACGTGCACAAAGTAATTGGGAAATTTACACAGAGGCCGATACGGTGAATTTTGACGGATACGCATTAAATTTGTCGCGCACACACGACCAATTTGAATTCCGTCAAAGCCCACACGTCCACGAAGCCGTTACGCACCTTTCGATGCTTTCGATTCACGACCATGTCGCCCGGTTTGGCCGGATCTACGTCGTATCGAAGTTTTTCGGGGTTTCAAAAACGGGTTTTTCTCAATATTGGAAAACCGATTTCTCGGCGCACAGTTATCAAAATTGATTTCTGTAAAAAGGGTTCTCTAGCCCTATAGGTTGTCTACGAAATTGTTTAAGTGTATTTCTAGAATTCCTAATATCGTGATAGCTATTGTTCTTCCAATCAGGGGTTCGAAACTGAATTTCCAGTATCAATCCTACAGTTTTTTCTCGAGATTTCGATTCGATTTTTCCTATGTTTCAACTCCTCTAAAATTGAACTACTTAACAGAGTTTAAAGGTGTATATGTTGTGTGCGTACCTGAAGTTGTAGATCGTTAAACGATCAACCATGCGTTGCGAAAATGCGTCACGAAGTGGCCTTCCCCGGCTGCAACTGCTGCTGTTGACTCTATTCTGCCGCGCGCTTTTTCGGTGAACTCCGCCGCGCACGACGGCGGTGCTGGTGGCGAATGGCCGCCTGAAGGTCGGGGGGTGGTAGTGCGGCATTTAGGGTTTTGTTTTCCTCTTGTTTTGCTCTCTCGATCTCTCTGTTCCTTGTATATACGCGGGTTTGTTACAAGCCGGGGGGCTCAGCGCTCGGCTGGTGGGCTCGGGATGCTACTGCCTTTTTTTTTGCTTTCTTTGGGGAAGTTGGGCCTCAGCGCACAGGCTGGGCTTAGGCCTGGGCTTAGGATTGCTGCATCTTCTTTTTTTGGTTTATTTCTTTTTCCTTTTGTTATAAGTATATATATATTGTTATAAGTATATATATATATATATATATATATATATATATATATATATACTTATAACAATATATATTATATATATATGGATAAATATTCCATAACCAAAAACATTAATAATAACTTCCTTGTATGTAGTTTATAAATATGCACACACACACACACACACACAGACACACACACACACACACACACACACACACACATATATATATATATATTTCTAGGATATATATATATATATATATATATATATATATATATATATATATATATATATATATATATATATATATAACCCATTTGATAATGAATTATCGAAATAGACGAATACTAATGATATAATTTAAGAACAATATATTAATAACAGTACAAAAAAAATTAAAAAATAATAACATAATAATAACAAAATACAATAACCAATAATTGTATAGTTTTGGGTGACACAATGCACTCCTACGTAATTAGCCCACCAATAATCGTGCCACCATTAAAATATTATATAAATATAAATTAACAAATATTTAGAAAATATTCGTCAATCCCACGAATAAAATATGAGGTATATGCATCTACTTAAAACATGCCTATATGGGATCTTTGCACACATAACATGCCTACCTGGGCTGGGGCTTGGTTTGGGTCCAGTCCGGACTAGTTTGGTACAACCGGGTCACTCAACGTCAAATAATATTAATAATAAATTAAATAATCCTCCATATCTATCAAACAACCAAATTAAATAATCAAACAATATTATTCTATAATCTAAGAATTTCTCATAAATTCTAGACAACACGATCATTCGTCACCTCAGAATAGGAAGGGACGAGAATCAATGGTACAAAAAGCAAAAAAGTATAATCGAGAGCAAATATGGAGTTTTCAAGGACGTAGAGAAATTTCTAGGAGAATTTTTAAGGCAGTGTGAATTGAGATTTCTAAGGGTTTAGTCATATTTGCAGACTCGTATCAGTACAGTTACGTAAGCGATACGATATACTCTGACCTGCATGGGCCACCACAAAAACTTGTCACGACCCGCACCCGCTTTTTGGACACGAGCTCGTGAGCAAGCCAGCTACGTATCGAGCGGACTCCAGCCTGACTCGAGTACGTATAAGCTATCCAGAGTAGGATATCATGTCTAATCTAAACTATATCTCAATCCACATGAATCATATAAACAAGAATGAACAAGTATGTGTCATAGTCTGCAGCCCATTAGCATATTGTCCGATTAGACTCCAAGAATGATATAAGTCTATAAACTAAGCAGAGTATATCATGGTATAGAATATAAAGAACGAGAGGATAATAAAAAAATATCATAAGCAAATATCTGTATCCATACAGGTGTAATCACACATGAGCCGATAACTAACTCCATGCAATCAGCTACCTGAAGAGATCATCAGGTCCTCAGGGGACATAGCAATATACATAAAAACATACCTATCTAACGGTTTAATCATGCAATAATATAAACATCTTATAAACAGGAACTAGACATGAGACTGACATGTGGCTACTGACAGGTAACTATGAACACGGATACGGGGTCAACTATGCATAAATGAACTGCTGGAAGAACAAGTAAACGAGAGATCAATGGAATACCAACCCTCGCCCTGACGTAGACTCGTAGGTCAGTTTCAAGACAAGTCACCCTTGCCCCATGTGTGGACTTGTAGGTGCAAACGGACAACCCTCGCCCCGTGTGTGGACTCGCAGGTTGTGGGAACTATACAGGAATAGCAGTTCAATTACACATACTTGTCGACATGACTCAGTCAAGATACAGGTAACGATACGGTACAACTCAGTCATGACACAGGTAAGGACCACTCTAGCATGAACCATAATATAGACAAGCCTGGTATAACTACGCTATCAAGTCAGGTAATACTGATATACAAGCAAAATAATATACTAGTAAACATGGTATGTAGAAAACATCTGAATCCATATCAACTAGAGCAACTAAATAATAACATACTAAAACAGAAGAACTATAAGCATGAAAATGAACTGTAGAGGGAGGCAAGGTATCTTGCCTAGTGGTAGCGCGCAGATCCAACAAAATATATTCAACTGTTAAGCCACAAAGTCCAAATCATCACCACGGTCTCCAAAAGCTGAAACAGACATTGCCAACATTCTCAGAATAGCCAAATTAGCTATAATTGCCTGTCCTTAAGTCCAATTCTGGACACAGGTGCAAAACGGTAATTTTGGACAAAAACGATGTCCGCCGTTAGACCCGCTTTGCACCAAAAATTGTGCCAAAGTCAATGGTCTCTAAATTCGTCAAATTATATATCAACAGGTCCAGTTTTTCGATACGAACCCAACCGTATGTCCAAAATTGGATTTCGGCGGGCCGTGCACAAAATCACCCGTTGAGTCGGACCGTGGGGCCCGTAAAACGGCGATCCGATCAACTGTCTCAGAATCGGACCAAACTTGACATACATGATCAAAAAAATGATACGCTCCTTTTGGCGCAAGTTTCGTCTCGATCTGACGAACGTTCATAAAGTAATTGGAAAATTTGTACAGAGGCCGATACGGTAAATTTCGACGGATACGCATCAAATTCGTCACGTACACGCGACCAATTTGAATTCCGTCAAAGCCCACACGTCCAAGAAGGCGTTACGCACCTTTCTATGCTTTCGGTTCGCAACCACGTCGTCCGATTTGGCGGGAATGCACGTCGTATCAAAGTTTTTCGTGGTTTCAAAAACGGGTTTTTCTTAATATTGGAAAACCGATTTCTCGGCGCACAGTTATCAAAATTGATTTCTGTAAAAAGGGTTCTCTAGCCCTATAGGTTGCCTACGAAATTGTTCAAGTGGATTTCTAGAATTCTTAATATCGTGACAGCTATTGTTCTTCCAATCGGGGGTTCAAAACTGAATTTCCAGTATCAATCCTACAGTTTTTTCTCGAGATTTCAATTCGATTTTTTCTATGTTTTAACTCCTCTAAAATTAAACTACTTAGCAGAGTTTAAAGGTGTATATGTTGTGTGCGAACCTGAAGTTGTAGATCGTTAAACGATCAACCATGCGTTGCGAAAATGCGTCGCGAAGTGGCCTTCTCCGGCTGCAACTGCTGCTGTTGACTCTGCTCTGCCGCACACTTTTTCGGCGAACTCCACCGCACGGCGCTGGTGGCAAATGGCCGCCTGGAGGTCGGGGGTGGTAGTACGGCGTTTAGGGTTTTGTTTTCCTCTTATTTTGCTCTCTCGATCTCTCTGATCCTTGTATATACGCGGGTTTGTTACAAGCCGGGGGGCTCAGCGCTCGGCTGGTGGGCTCGGGATGCTACTGCCTTTTTTTTTGCTTTCTTTGGGGAAGTTGGGCCTCAGCGCACAGGCTGGGCTTAGGCTTGGGCTTAGGATTGCTGCTTCTTCTTTTTTTGGTTTATTTCTTTTTCCTTTTTTTATAAGTATATATATATTGTTATAAGTATATATATATATATATATATATATATATATATATATATATATATATATATATATATATATATAAAATATATATATATATATATATATATATATATACTTATAACAATATATATTATATATATATGGATAAATATTCCATAACCAAAAATATTAATAATAATTTCCTTGTATGTAGTTTATAAATATACACACACACACACACACACACACACACACACACACACACACACACACACACACACACATATATATATATATATATATATATATATTTATTTATTTCTTGGATATATATATATATATATATATATATATATATATATATATATATATATATATATATATATATATATATATATATATATATCCAAGAAATAAATAAATAAATAAATAAATATATATATATATATATATATATATATATATATATATATACGTATAACCCATTTGATAATGAATTATCAAAATAGACGAATACTAATGATATAATTTAAGAACAATATTAATAACAGTACAAAAAAAATTAAAAAATAATAACATAATAATAACAAAATACAATAACCAATAATTGTATAGTTTTGGGTGACACAATGCACTCCTACGTAATTAGCCCACCAATAATCGTGCCACCATTAAAATATTATATAAATATAAATTAACAAATATTTAGAAAATATTCGTCAATCCCACGAATAAAATATGAGGTATATGCATCTACTTAAAACATGCCTATATTGGGTCTTTGCACACATTACATGCCTACCTGGGCTGGGGCTTGGTTTGGGTCCAGTCCGGACTAGTTTGGTACAACCGGGTCACTCAACGTCAAATAATATTAATAATAAATAATTAACTATTTATAATGGTCATGTCACAACTTGGCCTGGTTTTTCTAGTTAGGACATCCCTATGTCTAGGTTTCCCCGGACATGGCTAGTACACTAGTCAAGGCACACTGCTACATCTCCTGTGCGATAATTCCTAGTCGTTTTGTGCTCCACAACTCCACAAAGACTTAAGTCATCCATCGTAATAATTAACTAATTAATTATTTATAAAAATTTAAAAACACCATTTAAATCAAATAAATAAATAAAAAAATTTCAAAATTTCGGGAAGGGGAGCTACAAATCTACCCACCTTAAAAATAATTTCGTCCTCGAAATTCTAATTCATAATTATTCCTTAAAAATCAAAGTCTACCATTACCTTAATCTCCTCAAATTTAATTTCTCAAAATATTCTATAACTCTCTCTAGCCATTTTATAACTCCGAATACTTGAGGACTTCGACACACACGCTACACCTCAAAACACGGTCACTAAAATCTTATAACCTCCTAACTAGTGGCTAATAATTCTACCAAAAATATCTAGGACATATGGTATCTTTAATCCTCCATATCTATCAAACAACCAAATTAAATAATCAAACAATATTATTCTATAATCTAAGAATTTCTCATAAATTTTAGACAACACGATCATTCGTCACCTCAGAATAGGAAGGGACGAGAATCAATGGTACAAAAAGCAAAAAAGTATAATCGAGAGCAAATATGGAGTTTTCAAGGACGTAGAGAAATTTCTAGGAGAATTTTTAAGGCAGTATGGATTGAGATTTCTAAGGGTTTAGTCATATTCGCAGACTCGTATCAGTACAGTTACGTAACCGATACGATATACTCTGACCTGCATGGGCCACCACAAAAACTTGTCACGACCCGCACCCGCTTTTCGGACGCGAGCTCGTGAGCAAGCCAGCTACGTATCGAGCGGACTCCAGCCCGACTCGAGTACGTATAAGCTATCCAGAGTAGGATATCATGTCTAATCTAAACTATATATCAATCCACATGAATCATATAAACAAGAATGAACAAGTATGGGTCATAGTCTGCAGCCCATTAGCATATTGTCCGATTAGACTCCAAGAATGATATAAGTCTATAAACTAAGCAGAGTATATCATGGTATAGAATATAAAGAACGAGAGGATAATAAAGAAATATCATAAGCAAATATCTGTATCCCTGCAGGTGTAATCACACATGAGCCGATAACTAACTCCATGCAATCAGCTACCTGAAGAGATCATCAGGTCCTCAGGGGACATAGCAAGATACATAAAAACATACCTATCTAACGGTTTAATCAAGCAATAATATAAACATCTTATAAACAGGAACTAGACATGAGACTGACATATGGCTACTGACAGGTAACTATGAACACGGATACGTGGTCAACTATGCATAAATGAACTGCTGGAAGAACAAGTAAACGAGAGATCAATGGAATACCAACCCTCGCCCCGACGTAGACTCGTAGGTCAGTTTCAAGACAAGTCACCCTTGCCCCATGTGTGTACTTGTAGGTGCAAACGGACAACCCTCGCCCCGTGTGTGGACTCACAGGTTGTGGGAACTATACAGGAATAGCAGTTCAATTACACATACTTGCGGACATGACTCAGTCAAGATACAGGTAACGATACGGTACAACTCAGTCATGACACAGGTAAGGACCACTCTAGCATGAACCATATTGTAGACAAGCCTGGTATAACTACGCTATCAAGTCAGGTAATACTGATATACAAGCAAAATAATATACTAGTAAACATGGTATGTAGAAAACATCTGAATCCATATCAACTAGAGCAACTAAATGATAACATACTAAAACAGAAGAACTATAAGCATGAAAATGAACTGTAGAGGGAGGCAAGGTATCTTGCCTAGTGGTAGCGCGCAGATCCAACAAAATATATTCAACTGTTAAGCCACAAAGTCCAAATCATCACCACGGTCTCCAAAAGCTAAAACAGACATTGCCAACATTCTCAGAATAGCCAAATTAGCTATAATTGCCTGTCCTTAAGTCCAATTCTGGACACAGGTATAAAACGGTAATTTTGGACAAAAACGATGTCCGCCGTTAGACCCGCTTTGCACCAAAAATTGTGCCAAAGTCAATGGTCTCTAAATTCGTCAAACTATATGTCAACAGGTCCAGTTTTTCGATATGAACCCAACCGTATGTCCAAAATTGGATTTCGGCAGGCCGTGCACAAAATCACCCGTTGAGTCGGACCATGGGGCCCGTAAAACGGCGATCCGATCAACTGTCTCAGAATCGGACCAAACTTGACATACAGGATCAAAAAAATGATACGCTCCTTTTGGCGCAAGTTTTGTCTCGATCTGACGAACGTTCACAAAGTAATTAGAAAATTTGTACAGAGGCCGATACCGTAAATTTTGACGGATACGCATCAAATTCGTCACGCACACGCGACCAATTTGAATTCCGTCAAAGCCCACACGTCCAAGAAGCCGTTACGCACCTTTCTATGCTTTCGGTTCGCGACCACGTCGTCCGATTTGGCGGAATGCACGTCGTATCGAAGTTTTTCGTGGTTTCAAAAACGGGTTTTTCTTAATATTGGAAAACCGATTTCTCGGCGCACAGTTATCAAAATTGATTTCTGTAAAAAGGGTTCTCTAGCCCTATAGGTTGCCTACGAAATTGTTCAAGTGGATTTCTAGAATTCCTAATATCGTGACAGCTATTGTTCTTCCAATCGGGGGTTCAAAACTGAATTTCCAGTATCAATCCTACAGTTTTTTCTCGAGATTTCAATTCGATTTTTCCTATGTTTTAACTCCTCTAAAATTAAACTACTTAACAGAGTTTAAAGGTGTATATGTTGTGTGCGAACCTGAAGTTGTAGATCGTTAAACGATCAACCATGCGTTGCGAAAATGCGTCGCGAAGTGGCCTTCTCCGGCTGCAACTGCTGCTGTTGACTCTGCTCTGCCGCGCACTTTTTCGGCGAACTCCACCGCGCGGCGCTGGTGGCAAATGGCCGCCTGGAGGTCGGGGGTGGTAGTACGGCGTTTAGGGTTTTGTTTTCCTCTTATTTTGCTCTCTCGATCTCTCTGATCCTTGTATATACGCGGGTTTGTTACAAGCCGGGGGGCTCAGCGCTCGGCTGGTGGGCTCGGGATGCTACTGCCTTTTTTTTTTGCTTTCTTTGGGGAAGTTGGGCCTCAGCGCACATGCTGGGCATAGGCCTGGGCTTAGGATTGCTACTTCTTCTTTTTTTGGTTTATTTCTTTTTCCTTTTTTATTTAGCAATTTATATATATATATATATTTTAATATATATAAATATATATATATATATATATATATATATATATTTATATATATATATATATATATATATATATATATATATATATATATTTTTTTTTTTAATATATATATATATTTTAATATATATAAATATATATATATATATATATATATATATATATATATATATATATAAATATATATATATATATATATATATATATATATATATATATATATATATATATATATATATATATATATATATATATAAAACTCATTTGATAATGAATTATCGAAATAGACGAATACTATGATATAATTTAAGAACAACATATTAATAACAGTACATTAATAATATAATAATAATAATAATAATAATAATAATAATAATAATAATAATAATAATAATAATAATAATAATAATAAAATACAATAACCAATAATTGTATAGTTTTGGGTGACACAATGTACTCCTACATAATTGGCCCACCAATAATCGTGCCACCATTAAAATATCATATAAATATAAATTAACAAATATTTAGAAAATATTCGTCAATCCCACGAATAAAATATGAGGTATATGCATCTACTTAAAACATGCCTATGTGGGGTCTTTGCACACACTACATGCCTACCTGGGCTGGGGCTTGGTTTGGGTCCAGTACGGACTAGTTTGGTACAACCGGCTCACTCAACGTCAAATAATATTAATAATAAATAATTAACTATTTATAATGGTCATGTCACAACTTAGTCTGGTTTTCCTAGTTAGGACATCCCTATGGCTAGGTTTCTCCTGACATGGCTAGTACACTAGTCAAGGCACACTGCTACATCTCCCGTGCTACAATTTCTAGTCGTTTTGTGCTACATAACTCTACAAAGACTTAAGTCATCCATCGTAATAATTAACTAATTAATTATTTATAAAAATTGAAAAACACCATTTAAATCAAATAAATAAATAAAAATATTTTAAAATTCGGGAAGGGGAGCTACACAATCTCATTGCATCTTGCTAGTAACTAGGCCTGTAATAACCCTAGTTAGTTAAAGTATTAAGCCGTACTTATTGCTTGGCCGTGAATGCTGGATGGAGTCTAACCAGTCTAAGCCTTGTCTTGTTCCAGTACATGGCTATCTTGGAACATGATTGTTTATGCTTACCCTTTTTATACTGACCTGAATAATTTCTCATCCTCTTGACATTTATTGCTCTAGTTAGATTCATGTATTATTTATCTTCTTATTTTATGCTTCTGATATGCTGGTTTTTAGTTCTTAAGTGAAGCCTCCTTTGTGGCACTGCTCTTTCTAGGATCTGATCCAGCTGGTTTTACGTAGCCAGATACCGGAGCAGCTCCAGAGGATCTCCCTACCTTTCAACTAGATGGTGACCACCAGGCGTAACCCTGGCAACGAGTGGGTTATATTTTGGCTCCCACTCTATTGTAAAAGTATTCTTTTGGGGCGTTTAGCCGACGAGCACGTGTTAGCTCGATTGCTCTTTACTTACTGTCTGCCTACGGGCTGTAGCATGATTAACAAATCCTAGGGTTGATCATGTATGACTGAAACTCTTGCTAGTCTTCACATTTTGTATGACTAGCTTCATGATCATCTAAATATGTAATGTATGAGACGCCTTACTATTGTATATTTGGTGCTCTGGCATCTTGTAACTGCTATTATTTGCTTGAGATTGAGACAATAGGCTTGTTCATGACCATAAGAGACTGATGGCTTGTAGTTAAATCCTCATGTATCTAGACAGCCGTGACCATATAGCGAGGTGGGTTGCACTTTAATATACGTAGCTGGCTGTGTCCGTCTCCGCTCTCCAGTATTTTGGTTCTGGGCCGTGACACGGTTTAAGTGGTAGCCCATGCAGGTCTTGTGAATCAAGATATGTGAGGGTTTACTGAAAAGATGTCTCAATCAGCACTTGCTCTTGATCTCTGTTCGTATCCTCTAAACTCCTGAAATCTTGACCTGAATCACATACTTGTATCTTTGATCTGTCCTGGTCCTTCCTTATTGTTCCCTGTGTCGTCTTCTTCAGCGACATTGCTCCTGGTCCTGCCAATCAGCCGGAAGGAGCTCAACGAGTACCCCTGTAATAAGAGGATCAAGCTCAGCACTCAGGAGCAGCTTCCCGGGTCATGCTTCCCGGAGGTCCAGAACCCCCAGTACATCCAACCCAGCCTGCAAGACAGGATGGTGGAGTCTTGGTTGGACTCATCAGGGAGTTGCTTGCATCACAGGATCGTCGAGGTGATGCATTGTACCAGACAGTACAAGATGCTTTGAACAGAGGTGGCCATCAAGGTAACAGTGCGGCCAACAGCTTCAAGCGCTTGAACCCTCCATTCTTCGATGGCAGCGAAGATGCTATTGCCGCAGACGCTTGGCTGCAGGATACTGAGGTTATTCTAGAAGTAGCCAGGACTACAGAAGATGAGAAGGTGGCCGTGGTGCACCTGCAGTTATTGGATCTAGCCCGCAGCTGGTGGGCGGCGCAGGCCGTTGGATTAGTGGCACCTATTGCCTGGATAGTATTTCGTGAGAGATTCCAGACCAAGTACTTTGACGCTGTAGCTCGGTATGATCTACAGACGAGGTTTACTAATTTGAAGCAGATGGGCAGGACGGTCGATGGATACGCGACTGAGTTTTCCAGGCTTAGTCGGTTTGCTCCCACCTTGGTGGCGACCGAGTTCGACAGAGCTCAGTGGTTCCAGCAGGGACTCCACCTGGAGATTTTACTGGCAGTGGAGGAGTTTGAGCACCAGACTTTCGATGCAGTATTGAGAGCAGCTATGAGGCATGAGTATACCTTCCAGAGGATTGTGGACTGGACCGAAAGTCGGAAGCGGTCCCACGGTCAGATGAACCAGTCTTCAGCACCAGCCCCGGCAGCTAAGGCTTTGACCATTGGAGCTCCGAGGCGGGCAGCTTCCGTTGCGTCGACTCAGCATTCGACCCCGGTATATCTCCAGCAGCAGAAGCAGAAGCTGTCTTTCGCAATGAGTTGCACTCATTGTGGGAAGCCAGGGCATGTGGTATCAGAGTGTCGCAGAGCACAGGGTTTGTACTTGGTTTATGGGGGCACCGGACCACAGGGTTGGAAACCGTCCAAATAGGGAGAATTCATCTTCTTCAACCTTTTCTAGTCCCTCGGTTAGGGGGCCAGCCCCAGTACCAGTTCAGCAGCAGCAACAACACCCGTTTCCAAGGCCCTTGCCGCCTCAGGCCCAAGCATTTCTGTAGCAGAACCCCCAGCAGTATGCACAAGTCCAAGCTCAGACCCAGAACCGCCAAAGAGGTTTCCAGCAGAGGGGACCAGCACCCAGAAGGCAAGGTCAAGTGATGGCTTTGACCGTGGAGAAGGAGTTAGCATCAGGTGAGGTAGTGGCAGGTACTATTCTCGTCAACTCCTTCCCAGCATCAGCGTTATTTGATTCTAGTACATCTCATTCATTTATGTCTGCACGATTCGCGACATGGATAGGACTGGAGCCCAAGTCATTATCAGTAAGGCTCAATATACTTATTGGTAACGAACTTGTGGGAGTAGATAGAGTATTTTTATCGTGTCGAATCGTAGTTAGCGGTAGAGATTTTCCCGCTAGGTTGATAAAATTCCCGATGGCTGACTATGATGTGGTCTTAGGGATGGATTGGTTGAGGGACCAGTATGCTAGAATAGATTGCCATGTCGGCAAGATTATTTTTAGTATTTCTTGTGAGCCAGAGTTTTCATTCTTCCGAGGCGGTATAGAACCTTCTCCTCCAGTATTTCGGATGGCAGTTGCAACGACAGTTCGATTTTCCAGAGTTGTAGAAGAGTTTTCTGATATTTTCCCCGAGGAGCTTCCAGTTATGACACCAGAGAGAGAGATCGAGTTCACCATAGACTTGATCCCCGGATCAGCACCAGTGTCAGAGAGGGTCTACCGGATGGCACCGTCAGAATTGGAAATCTTGTATAAGATGATTGAAAAACTCAGGACCAAGGGATTCATCCGTGCTAGTGGATCGCCTTGGGGAGCCCCGATGCTTCTTGTGAAAAAGAAGGATGGTACGTCCATATTATGTATTGACTATCGTACCTTGAACTCAGTGACAATCAAGAACAGATATCCTCTCCCGAGGATAGATGACTTGTTTGATCAACTCAAAGGGGCATCCGTATTTTTGAAGATTGACTTGCGCTCAGGATACCACCACATCAGATTTAGAGAGCAGGACATCCTGAAGACGGCATTTAGATCCAGGTATGGGCATTGGAAGTTCCTTGTTATGCCCTTTGGAGCAACATGCGTCGGCTGTATTCATGGACCTCATGAATCGTATTTTCATACCTTATTTGGATCAGTTCGTGATTGTGTTCATAGACGACATCCTGGTCTACAGCAAGAGTAAAGCGGAGCATGAGCAGCATCTCAGAGTTGTCCTCCAGATTCTCAGAGAGCACCAGTTGTACGCGAAGTTCAGTAAATGCGAGTTCTGGCTCGATCGTATTTCATACTTGGGTCATATCATAACCAGAGGAGGAGCAGAAGTGGATCTCCAGAAGATCGTGGCTATCGAGACGTGGCCAGTACCTAGCATAGTTACAGAAGTTCGTAGCTTTCTTGGCTTGGCCGGCTACTACTGGCGATTTATTTCAGACTTTGCTCGGAATTCAACACCTATGACCCAGTTGACCCACAAGGATGTGTGGTTTGCTTGGACAGCAGAATGTCAGGATTCTTTTGAGAAGTTGAAGCAAGGCTTGATGACGGCACCCATTCTCACGCTTCCAGATGGGACCGAAGGATTTTCAGTGTATTGTGATGCTTCAGACAGAGGTTTAGGATGTGTTTTGATGCAGCATGGGAAGGTAATAGCTTATGCTTCACGTCAACTTCGTGATCATGAGAGGAATTACCTGACCCACGACTTGGAACTAGCAGCAGTAGTGTTTGCACTTAAGCTTTGGAGACACTACTTATATGGAGATAGGATGTAGATTTTCACCGACCACAAGAGCCTGAAGTATGTGTTTACCCAGAAGGATCTTAACATGCATCAGAGAAGATGGCTAGAGCTACTTGTGTATTATGACATCAACCTGTAGTATCATTCCGGGAAGGCCAACGTCGTTGCAGATGCATTGAGCAGAAGAGCCGGAGTTTATTTTCAAACAGCACAACCAGAGTTATTAGCAGATCTTCAGAAGATGAGTAAAGAAGTTGTCCTTCCTACCAATGTGGCATTGATGGCCAGTATGTAAGTTCAGTCCAGTATAGTTGAGAGGATCAAATTGGCTCAGTCCGCGGATTCTAAGCTTTAGCGGCTTAGGGCAGAATGTGTAGCAGGGTGGAGACCAGAGTTATGTATCCATGAGGGCGGTACATTTCGACATGGGAGGTGTCTTTGTGTACCTAGTGGTGATATCAGAGAGGAGATCATGGCAGAAGCACACAGTTCTCAGTATTCGATTCATCCGGGCGGTACGAAGATGTATCGTGATATCTGGCAGCATTTTTGGTGGAATGGCATGAAGAGGAAGATAGCCCGATTTGTCTTTCAATGTTTAGTTTGCCAACAAGTTAAAGCTGAACATCAGAGACCGGCTGGACTTCTTCAACCTTTGCCGATCCCAGAATGGAAATGGGAGCACATTACCATAGATTTTGTAACTGGATTACCTAGATCCCCAGCTGGGAGAGATACTATTTGGGTTATAGTTGACAGACTCACCAAGGTAGCACATTTTCTTTCCTTCAGGGTTGGTCAGTCGACGGATCAGCTTGCAGAGATGTACCTTAGGCAGATAGTCAGGTTGCATGGAGTACCAGTCAGTATTGTGTCTGACAGAGATTCGAGATTCACCTTTCACTTTTGGTAGAGTCTTCAGAAAAGTTTGGGGACTCGTCTCAAGTTCAGTTCAGCTTATCATCCGCAGATAGATGGTCAGTCAGAACGCACGATCCAGACTCTTGAAGATATATTGCGGTCATGTACACTCGACTTCAGTGGTTCGTGGGAAGATCACCTGTATCCTGTGGAGTTCTCCTACAACAACAATTTCCAGGCCAATATTCAGATGGCACCCTTTGAGGCCTTGTATGGCAGAAAGTGTCACGACCCGCACCCTAGAGTAAGGGCACGAGACGTGAATACGCCCAGCCTACGCCGCAGTGTCGGCGGTAGAACGCTGTCCTAGGTCACAACATCTAGCAATGTAATTATCTAAACAGTTTATACTCCCCGAATGGGGGTGACATAGCAATAGAAACTCAATCACAACTAAGGAAGATATAGCACGATATGAATAGAACTCAAGGAAATGAAATAGATAAACAATAGTCTAAGATAATCCCAGCAGTACAAGTCTCAGATAAAAGAATATATACAAACTGATCTCCAAAATAGAGTCTAACTAAAACATGATCCAACTACATAGATAAAAGCCTAACTATCTAGTCTAGACGGTCGGGGGAAGGTCCTCAGCTACTGCTGGATCCTCCTGAGGGTCCAGCTCACAGGTGTCATCAAGGGCTGCCCCGTAATAGGTGTCCAGGCAAGCCTCCTCCTCGTCCTCTGTAATATTTCAACAGGTCCAGTCAGGACAGGAGCGAGCACAGTACATCTCAACAATTCATAGCAGGTTAGAAAATATAAACATGCAGTAAAGTAAGATACAAGTACTGAAAGAAAAGCGGTATGTAAACAGGAAGAGAACTGTAATGTAAATATCTACTATACATAGAGAACTAGCAGTGACTAGTGAGTCAGAGTACAATCATGAACATGTAAATGGCCTGGGATGATTCTGATGCTACACTACGGAATGATTCTGATACTACACTACTGGTGTATTATTCACATGTCCATTTATACTCCCCCGTACCCCCAATCAATACACAAGGATCCAGCCAGGTTATGTTATATGATGCTATGTAACAGACCCCGAAGGTGATAGACCCCGAAGGTGATGAATCCCGAAGGTGGTAGACCCCGAAGGTGATACATAGTAGTCCCATAAATGGGATAAGGATTCTAGGAAGACTCTACGATCATAAGAGTATATGTCGTAAGTGATCAAAGAACCAATGAAGCATGTGATACGCCATGTAAGTGAAATGCACAGAACATGTAGTACCTGATGCTCCCTAAGGATAACATCTCAAGAAAGGATCCATATAGTACCAATCCGTGTGACCAACGTGACAGTACAAGTAAAGTAATCTACTACAGGAAATAATTCTAAACAGGATATGAAATGATCAGAGAATGTACTCGCCTGTAACTGAGTGTCCGGTATGAAACATACTGCCCAAGGAGTGGTGTCTGGCTCCTAATCAGAACAGCACAAGTCACAACAAGTCCAGAATATCAAAATGGAGTCCTACTATGCATTCTATATGATTCTAAGTCAATATAGGCCAAAGTCAACTCTTGGTCAACTTTGGTCAACCCTAGAAGTCAAACTAGGTCCACCAAGTCTAAACTAGGCTAAACTCACTAGCTAGGTCTAATAAAGCTATACTAGACTCTAACAAGGCTATACTCACAACATTCAAGAATTCATAATACCTATGTATATACACTATATATATAGATACACAAAAAGAGCCACACTAGGCATTAGGCTAAACACTATGCATTCTACACATAGATATGTCACTCACACATATATACATTACACATATGCATATAGGCATATAATATACTCATGAAAACCTATGGGAAGAAAACATGTGTAGGTGTGTGAACTAGTGTGTAGAAAAGTAGCTAACAGTGCTAAGAACAGTCCTCACATGAACTGGAAAATCAAGTGTAAAGGTGTACTATTGTGTCTGTGTACAGGAGGCTTAGTGTGAAGTGTGTCACAGGAATACAGTGAAATGTGTCAATGTACACAGCAGGAAATAACTTGGTGAAGAAACATCTAAACTAGTGTGTGTGTGTGTGTAGGCAATATGACAGTTAGGAAATGTGCAGGAAATACAGGCTGTGTGTGGACAGTGTATTAAGAGCAGGAAATACATGGCAGCAGCAAGTAAGACTGTGTGTGTGTGTGTGGAAAAGGTATGTGCACAGGAATAAGAATGAAGGGGTGTGTAACAGGAAAAAAATGGAGTGTGTGCATGCTCAGGAATATGCAGTGCTAGCAAGTGTGGCCTGTGTGTGCAACATTCAGGGAAAAACAATCTGTGTGTGTGTGTAGAGTGTCCAGAACAGTGAGAAGAGGATGAGGGTGTAACACAAGTGACAGTACCAAAATTAAGAGTTGTGTGTGAAACAATTCACAAAATCAGTGAACAAATATTAAAACCATATTGAGGAAATCTGGACTTATCCCACATCTCTGAAATAGAAGAATCTAACAGTTTACACCAACTGGGATTTGGTCCTCATAATTCCCAGATTCTACACTACCCATATGGACAGTACTAAACAGGGACTTCAACAGTCCAATGCAACAACTGAATGATAAATCCCAACCCATCCTCTTAACCACAGACTTAACATATCAGGAATTCAAGAACTTAAAGTGACAGGGGATATCATAACTGGAATGAAACTAACACTAAAGTTTACTTGAACAGTCAATGTACTGAACTCCCACATGAACTCAACCCAAACTATACAATCCCACACACATTTCAACAGGTAAATTATTTATCATAGGCCAATAACCTGTGGAAATCATGAGACAGTAATAAAACACAGATTGATATAGAATAAATGGTTTAAAAGTGAAGAACAAGTGTTGTGTCACATGTGTATCAGGAATCACAACCCACATCTCAAATTCGAAACCACAACTCCTTAACATCCTAACCAATTGCAAATCCTATCATAACAGAGGTTTAACATAATATTTAGAACCTAATAATCAATAAAAACACATTTAAAACCATTCAAAATCGAATTAAACAGAACCAACAACCTGTGCACTAAACCACACAGTGAAATGTACGTGCACACGCAAAAACGTGCCCGACACGACACGAGGACCCACAAAACTTCAGGGGCCTCGTGTCAGACACTGCCCGCACCCAGGTGTCAAGTTACACGTGTCCAAGTGGTGTACACTGTGCGCAAAGCACCCCGAATAGCAGGGGATAGAACAGTCCCGAGCCCACTGCACGCACGCGTGTCCAGACTATTTTACACCCGACACGGACACAAAAAGGCCATGGTCCCTTCATGAAGATTGAAGAGCACACCAAGATCTACAAACCTATTCAAATAGAAATTAAAAATAACAAAATCGAATCCTCAGAGGCATTTGGTCGAACACCTAGAATACTAGGCTGATACGTGTCCAATACGGACACGAAACGAATCCAAATCCTAGGTTTAAGCTATCCTACAGTAGGGGTAGGGCTAGGGCCTTCCTAAAATGGATTTGGACAGAATTTTAATGGACTATTGAGAGATTTACCTATTGATTCACAAAGGGTGGAAAAAGCCTCCAAAAGTAATGAGCTCCTCAAGCAACAAAGTGTCCAAATTGTTTCTTCCTGCACAACAATTAATTCCAGCAGCAAGAGGAAGGAATTTAGGTTCTATTGGAATTTGTTTAAAGGAAAAAGGAATTAAATTGGATTTCTTATGATTTTTGAAAGATGTAACTCACCTTCTTCCTTAGAAATTTGCTAGAACCCTAAAAGAGGCTAGCCCTAAAAACTAGGAGGGATTAAATACGGGGGGGGGGGGGGGGAATCCCTAGGTTCAGCTAGGGATGGCTGACCACTTGGCTTTGGGTTAGGGTTGAGCTAGGTTTGAGTCCAATCTAGCTAAGTCACATAATGACTTGTGAAACCACAAGCCATTCACCAAATCAAATGATTTCGAAATTTCTAATTCTAGTTCTATGAATCACTAACCACTAACTTGAGTCACACTAGGTTAGACTAGGGTCACTTGACCTAACCAAGCCCAACTAACCATGGTTAGTTCCTAGGTTGGTCTACATGAGTCAAAACTGGCCAAAATCAAACTAGTCCAAATAAATCCAAAATAATTTCTAAAAATTCTCATAATTTCTAATTAATACTAATAAATTTTATTTACCCCAAAAATGACAAAAATACCCTTACACTAGAAATATGGTAGTGACAGGAAGTGCAGATCTCCGTTAGCATGGGATGATATAGGCTAGAGGCAGATGCTTGGTCCAGAGATGGTTATGCGGACTTGTCATGACCCGCACCCGCTTTTTGGATGCGAAGCGTGTCCAAGCCCAGCCTACGTATCGAACGGACTCCAGCCCGACTCGAATACGTAAATGCTGTCAGGGCTATGGTATACTGCCAAATCATGGCAACCAAATCTATATCTCAATCCACAATAAGAATATGAAACATGAATGAACACTATGGGTCATGGTCTGCAGCCCACTAGCATATATGTCCGATAAGACTCTAAAGAAAGTAACAAGAGTCTAAACTGAATCAGGAAACATGATAAAGTAAGGTAGTACGAAAGGATAACAACGTAATAATGATACCTGAATCCCACAAGCAGATCTTTGTATCCGAAACCCACAAGAATCGTAAATCCTCTGCCACCCAAAACTACTAGCTGACTCCATGTAACCGCTAAACCTGAGGAGATCATCAGGTCCTCAGAGGACATAGCAAGATACATAATATACATGCCTATCTAACAGTTTTATCATGCGTGAAAAAATAAACAAGACGAAACAGGAACACGACAAACGACTATGAACACGAACACGAACACGAACACGAACACACGAACACTAGAACAACTACGCATAAATGAACTGCCAGACAAATCACGAGATCAATGGAAGAACCAAATCCTCATCCCTAGCGTGGACTCACGGGTTTGAACTAAACACTAACCCTCGTCCCGAGTGTGGACTCTCTGGTTAGTACTAACCCTCATCCCGAGTGTGGACTCTCTGGTTAGTTCACGGTAAGGCACCCTCGTTCCGAGTGTGGACTCTCTGGTGCAAGTATAACATTCTCGTCCCGAGTGTGGACTCTCTGATGTAAACACCCTCGTCCCGAGTGTGGAGTCTTTGGTGCAAGTCAAGTCAACACCTTCGTCCCGTGTGTGGACTCTCTGGTGCAAATAATTGACATCCTAGTCCCGAGTGTGGACTCACGGATGTAAACAGATCAAGAAAAATACCCTCGTCCTGAGTGTGGACTCTCTGGTGTCAAGGAAACAATATCAATGATTTAGCAGTTCAATTACACGTACTCGTTCTATGACACAACTCAAGCAAGATACTGACTAGACACTCCAAGTGTGAACCACAAGACCAAACATGAACACGACTATATGCAATGAAAATAACTCAAAAGAGTATAATACGAAAAGCATATGTCCATAAACAACCAAAACTGGAAAATGAAATACAATGCATGTAAATAAAACTGTAGAGGAAGATAAGGTATACTTGCCTGGAGGTTGCACGCAGATCCAACAATTATATAGTCAACTGATAAGCCGTGAAGTCCAAGTCATCACAACTGTCTCCGAAAGCTGAAACAAACATTGCCAACATTCTCAGAATAGTTAAATTAGCTATGATTGCCTGTCCTTAAGTCCAATTCTGGACACAGGGGCAAAACGGTAATTTTGGGTCAAAATGGTGTCCACCGTTGGACCCGCTTTGCACCGAAAAGTGTGCCAGAGTCAATGGTATCTAAAGTCGTCAAACTATATGTCTACGGATTCTTTTTGATGATATGAACCCAATGGTATGTCCAATTTTGGATTCCGGTGGGCAGTGCACAAAATTGCCCGTTGAATCGGATCGTAGGGCCCACAAAACGGTGATCCAATCAACTGTCTCAGAATCAGACCAAACTTGGTATACATGACCAGAAAAATGATACGGTCCTGTTGGCATAAGTTTCGTCTCGATCTGACGAGCGTGCACAAAGTAATTGGAGAATTTGCACAGAGGCCGATACGGTAAATTTCGACGGATACGCATCAAATTCGTCATGCACACGCGACCAATTTGAATTCCGTCAAAGCTCACACGACCACGAAGCCGTTACACACCTTTCGATGCTTTCGGTTCGCGACCACGTCGCCCGGAATGGCGGGACGCACGTCGTATCGAAGGTTTTTTCAAGTTTTTGAAAACAGTTTCACAGGTTTTTCTTGATCTTTTCTTTGATTTCTTTTGCTGATTACACATTAGAAATTAAACTAATAATGGGATTTCCTTCTCCTATAGGTTATCTATAGGCTTGGTCAAATAGATTTCAAAAATTCTTGGCAGATCGATCAGGAATCGCCTTCAAACATGAGCCTATGAAACCCCAATTCTGTCAATGTGACAGTGGGATTTTGTCGACTTCGTGTCGATTTATCGGCCAATATAAAGTGTATAAATTCAATCTACTTGAAAGGAAATAATCCCGTATGGGTTGTGTTCATACCCGAATTCGTAGATCGATGAACGATCAAACACACGCTGCAGAAACTCTTCGCGAAGTGGCCTCATTGGCCTGCTGCTGCTGTCGATCCCCCGCATGTGCGCGCTGTCCACGACTTTTTCGGCCGGCGACGGTGGCCGCCCAGGGCGTCAGAGAGGGTGGCGCACCGTTAGGTGGAGGCGCGGGGTCGAGAAGCTTTAGGGTTTTCGAGTTTTACTCCCGATCTCTCTTAATATAAGATTTGGTGTCCCACGGCTGTTAAGCCCAGGTCGGGCTCGGGTTCTCTTTGGGGAACAGTCAGCTGCTCTTTTAGTTTAAGCTGGCTTGTCGGGCCTGGTTGTAGGCATGTGGCCTGGGCCGGGGGGCTTATGGCAGGGCTGGTTTGGGCTTTAATACATATATAATAGATAAGTATATATCTTATAAGTATACATATGTATAATGCCAAATATATATTCGTATCAAGCCAAGTATATATTTTACATAATTCCAATACACAATTATATATTATATGAATATATATTCTTAAATATAATAAGCACATATTTACATATATTTCCATCAATACAAATTTAGGTATATATATATACACATATATATATATACACACATATACATTATATATATATATATATATATATATATATATATATATATATATATATATATATATATATATATATATATATATATATATATATATATATATATATATATATATAGGCATATACACATGTACAATATACATATTTATATATACCTACACATACACACATATACATATATACATATCATAAATACCTATGTATATATATATATATATATATATATATATATATATATATATATATATATATATATATATATATATATATATATATATATATATATATATATATATATATATTTTATATATATATATATATATACATATATATATATATATATATATATATATATATATATATATATATATACACATACACATATACATATATACATATCATAAATACCTATGTATATATATATATATATATATATATATATATATATATATATATATATATATATATATATATATATATATATATATATATATATATAATATATTTATATATAAATACACATATACAATATTTATATATACATACACACACACACACACACACACACACACACACACACACACACACACACACACACACACACACACACATATATATATATATATATATATATATATATATATATATATATATATATATATATATATATATATATATATATATACATATCCAAATGCATATATATTAATAAATTATAAATATAATTACAAATCAATATATATATATATATATATATATATATATATATATATATATATATATATATATATATATATATATATATATATATATATATATATATGTGTGTGTGTGTGTGTGTATATATATCCATATAATTACAAATCAATATATATGTCCATATCCATATATATATATATATATATATATATATATATATATATATATATATATATATATATATATATATATACATATATATATATATATATATATATATATATATGTATATATATATATATATGTATATATATATATATATATGTATATATATATATATATATATGTATATATATATATATATATATATATATATATATATATATATATATATATATATATATATATATATATATATATATCCTGGTGTTTATACATATTATATATATATACAACTATACCACGATTTCTATACAGGCAATACAATATTTTAAATGTAATCAATAATAATAAAATAATATTATATAATAATAATCTCAATAGTATTGATAATAAAACAATAATAATAATAATAATAACAATAACGAATTACAATATTCCACAATCGGCACTGCATCTACTTAAAAACATGTCTACATGAAATCTTTGTGTACACTGGATGCCTACATGGGCTTGGACTCAGTTCGGATCCAGTCCAGGCTAAAATGGTATAACTGGTTTCTGCAAAGTCAATAAATCTAATAATAATTAATTAAACTATTTCTAATGGTCATGCTATAACTTGGCTTGGTTTTCCTAGTTAGGACCCACCGATGGCTTGGCACTCCTCTACTATTGCTAAACACTAGTCAAAATATGCTACTGTACTACCCGTACCATGATTCCTAGTTGTCTTATATTTCAAAACTCAACTATGGGTAAGGTCACCTACCGTAATAATTAACTAATTAATTATTCATAAAAATCTAAAAATTACCATTTAAATCAATTAAATAATAATAAAAAAATATTTTCAAAAATTTTCGGGAAGGGGAGCTACAGGACTATTGAGGTGGTCTAGCAAGTCAGGGATCATCTTCGAGTTGCACAAGATCGCCAGCGTCATTGGGCCGATTCTCATCGGCGCCCCCTTGAATTTTCTGTTGGCGACCATGTATTCCTTAGGATCTCGCCTACCCATGGCGTCATTCATTTAGGCGTACGGGAAAAACTTAGTCCTAGGTATATAGGCCCGTTCGATATTCTGGAACGAGTAGGTAATGTGTTCTATCGTCTCGCTCTTCCGTCGTCGTTACGTGAGGTGCATGATGTCTTCCATGTATCCTAATTACGACAATATATCCCGGATCTGAGTCATGTTTTTGATCATTCAAAATTGGTTGTTGGTACCAACCTTTCGTATGAGGAGAGACCTGTATCCATATTGGACCGAAGAGAGAAGATACTCAAGAACAAGACTATCAAGTTAGTCCGTGTTGCTTGGGGTCATCACTCTTTGGGTGAGTCAACATGGGAGCGTGAGGATGATATTCGATCACGATATCCCGACCTGTTTGACTCATAAGGTATAATGTCTTTCTTATGCCTTAATTCCTTGCTTGCATGAATGATTGCTTGATTGATTGCCTAGTTATAACTTGCTTGTGATTAGTTTATCTTGTCCGACATCTCTAGCCTCTTGGTTAAATTCCGAGGACGGAATTCTTTTAAGGTGGGTAGAGTTGTCACCCTCGGATTTTGTTATACGTATTTTGGTATACATGTACGTATCTCGGACCTGTATTTCGACTTGTCCTGACTGGCTAGCCTTGGGCTTTGTATTTGGCATAGGTTAGTTAGCATTTCCTGGTTTGTGTGGTTTATCTTGGCCTTGGCCATGGCATGCATCGGGTTTGGTTGGGTTCGGCTTGGTTGGGTTCGGTTTGGGTTAGCATGCAAACTCCTACCACCACCATCCCCCATTTATTAACCCAACAACCCTTCTCTCTCCTCATTCACTTCTTTATTTACTCTTCTTCTTCCTCCATTAACTCTCTCCACCTACCAAGAGCTTAGGCAAGTGCAACTTGCTTCATGGAGGAACTCAATTTTTGTTGTTCCATTGTCTTCCTCACAAGATTCTAAGATACTTTAGTACTTACCATTTTTAATTCCCATGGTTCATTTTATGTAGATCTAAGTTTTAGCATTTTTGATCTTCATGGTTTTGATCTTCCAAACTTGGTTGTTTTCGGAGATTGAGAGTTCCATGTAGTAGAAATTTCAATTTTATGCAAGTTGGCTTCCATAGAGTCTTGGCCGAATGGGGTTCCTTGAGTTTTGAGACCCATGACTGCTTGTCTCGGCCTAGGGGAAAAGACGAGCCTTCTACGCACACGTTTTAACGTGCCTGCGTAGTGTTACCCTTTTACGCACACGTTTTAACGTGCCTGCATAGTGTTACCCTTTTACGCAGACGTTTTACGTGCCTGCGTAGTGTTACCCTTTTACGCACACGTTTTAACGTGCCAGCGTAGCGTCCCCCTCTACGCTCACGTATTGCGTGCCAGCGTAGTCTATTCTACTCCGAGTTCATTCGAACTCTACGCAGGGGCTACACCCGCTAGCGTAGAGCCTCGCTTGCGTAGAGTCCCGCTAGCGTGGCGTGCTTGCTCGCGTAGAGTGTTTGCTCGCGTAGAGTCTTGCTCGTGCATAGCCTTGCTCGCGTAGAGCTATCTTGCCTTGTTCTTGCCCGCGTAGAGCTATTTTTACGCTTGGGGCCCCTTGGCCTAGCGTAGAGGTTCGTTAGCGTAGAGTCTTGAGCCCTTTGGCGTACTCCGTTGCCTTGTTATGTTCTTGCACTTTTGTTATAATCACGAATTGATTGATATGATTGGAATGATAATTGTTCACGACATTGTATAACAAGTAATTGATATGACATGATATGACATGACATAACATGACAAGCAAGCATGATGGGAACTATTGAATGCTGTTGCGACGGCTAGCATGACATGACAAGAAGCATGACATGACAAGAATGAATGACCTGGACACCGTAGATAATTGTGTTTGTAAAATGAACTAGTACTGTCTTACATCATGTCTAGGGCAAGGATCCCTGAGTACCATGGTCAGGGGTACCTACTTAAACTGACTAAGGCGAATAACTATAATAATTCAGTAGTCATGATTCCCAGCTACAGGCAATCCCGTTATCTGGGCGCCCCATCATGGGATTTGTAGCCTACCGTCGAGTAAGACACATTTCCAGCACACTGTCATGTGTTGTACCCTTCAAGCTATTTAAGGGTACATACGTTTCCTGGACGATGTACCCACATGAACTCAACCCCTAATTGCGTCCGGATAACCTGGATGGTCTGCAGGGCTTGTGGCTGTTGGAATGATCTCATTGCATCTTGCTAGTAACTAGGCCTGTGATAACCCTAGTTAGTTAAAGTATCAAGGCGTACTTATTGTTTAGCCGTGAATGCTGGATAGAGTCTAACCAGTCTAAGCCTTGTCTTGTTCCAGTACATGGCTATCTTGGAACATGATTGTTTATGCTTACCCTTTTTATACTGACCTGAATAATTTTTCATCCTCTTGACATTTATTGCTCTAGTTAGATTCATGTCTTATTTATCTTCTTATTTTATGCTTCTGATATGCTGGTTTTTCATTCTTAAGTGAAGCCTCCTTTGTGGCACTTGCTCTTTCTGGGATCTGATCCAGCTGGTTTTGCGTGGCCAGATACCGAAGCAGCTCCAGAGGATCTCCCTACCTTCCAGCCAGATGGTGACCACCAGGCGTAACCCTGGCAACGAGTGGGTTATATTGTGGCTCTCCTACTCTATTGTAAAATTATTCTTTTGAGGCGTTTAGCCGACGAGCACGTTTTAGCTCGATTGCACTTTACTTACTGTCTGCCTACGGGCTGTAGCATGATTAACAAATCCTAGGGTTGATCATGTATGACTGAAACTCTTGCTAGTCTTCATATTTTGTATGACTAGCTTCATGATCATCCAAATATGTAATGTATGGGACGCCTTACTATTGTATATTTGGTGCTTTGACATCTTGTAACTGCTATTATTTTCTTGAGATTGAGACAATAGGCTTGTTCATGACCATAAGAGACTGATGGCTTGTAGTTAAACCCTCATGTATCTAGACAGCTATGACCGTATAGCGAGGTGGGTTGCACTTCAATATATGTAGCTGGTTGTGTCCGCCCTCGCTCTCCAGTATTCTGGTTCTGGGGCGTGACACACGTATCCGGCTTTCTTGGACTTTCCGTCGTCGTTCCGAGCCCGAGGCCTCCCGTCGGTGCTCCTTCGTGCAACCTGTGGGTAAATTCTATTCCCAAATAGCTTCTATCTTTCTCACAGAACCCATTTTGACATCCTGGCCAATAGAAATATATATGTTCTGTAGAATAATGTTTAAATTCTTGTGTAGGACTTGGTAGGAATTATATTTTTAGGTGGTATTTGTTGTGGATGCTGGTATTGGTAATTATTGTAGCATAATACAACTGGTTTAATTATTCACCAATTAATCAATGTTATTAGTAATTTTTGTTATAAGGTTATATATATTAAATCCTAACTAATTAATTGCCTAAATGTTTTATAAAAAGAATTAGTTTTTATGGCATAATGTTTAATGATTATTGGTTAGGATTATTAATAATTACGAAAAAAGAATTTGTTAGTAATAATGGTAAAGATATTATTTTTGTCTCTAGAAAACATATATATAAATATATATTTCTTAAACATGTTTTTATGCTAAAAAGCTTTCGATAATTAGAATAATAACAGAAAAAAGATATTATTTCCATAAATGAGTTTATTCGCTAAAAATAATTAATTTCGGTAAATAATGGTTTTAATCGAAAAAGTTTTGTTTATTAATTTTAAAACCCTTAGTTTGGCAAGAAATCGTATTTTTATATATAAAGTACTACTTATTTTTCCCTTTTATTACGAAAAAGATTAAAAACGTATTTTTTTTTAAGAAGAATTACTTTATTATTATTGACGGTAAATAATTTCCAAATTAGTAAAACAAATATTAGTTTTGATATATCTAAATTCCTCAAATTCATTAATCTCTAAAAATATGTTTTAAAGTTATTTCCTTATCATTAGTTAATACTACAAAACCTATACTTATTCAAAACTACTATTTTGTCAATTAGCATTTTGTAATAAAACCTACTCTTATTTATATATTATTGTTTTTGTTTAGGTTCACCAACCTACCAGACTTAGCCTCTAGTATTGTACCTTAGAATTAGAGCGTAGTTCTGATTTCTAAATCTGGTGTTACGAATATGTAGGTTCGGATCCCTAAAACCCTAGCGGTTACCTACTTGTTGCCGCCACGTCAAGGCACTACCTGAGGCAAGTTTCATATCTATTCCATGTCTGTATTTTATTTTGATAATTAAATGTATGCATCAGTTAGTTACATGTAGTATAGTTACACTGATTCACCGTGGATCCCTCTCGGACACCATATAGGTTGATGAATTGCTGGATGACTATCTTGACATGTTAGTTATTGATTATTGACTCATTGACTTAGGGATTGCTTGGGGGAGTAATATAATGTCTGTGACCAAAGCCAAATCTCGCTCGTTTCTCGTCTCGCGCTAACCCCTACCACACAGGGGTTGAGCCGTACCGTATGCTATTCATTTTGGCCAAAATGTTAGTATACATATTGCTTCTATCCCAGCCGTTCACAGGCCCTGTTATATACTCAAACACTAGCTTAGCATTGCATCATTCTGGACATTGACATCATCTTTCTTGTTGGTCTTTTTACTATTAAATACAGAAAAAGAAATATTTTTTCTTTAACTGTCTCGCACTTTACATTTATTATTAATTTAGAATTGCTAGATATGGATGAAATATGTTCTTGTTCACTCCTGACTAGAGACCCAACATTTTTAGGTGATTGCGACAAAGAGGAGCTACCTTATTGTACCTTCTACGGGCCTGACTAGGGTCCCGCAGATTCAGCTGAACCAGGAACCCCAAAACCATAAATGTTAGCTTAGTTCTTTTCCTTTCTTCGTTTTTGAACAAGTTGTAATAAAATGAATTTTGGTTGTTTGTTGTTTCATTTCCAGACTAGTTCAGTTTTAATAAAAATAATTTATTTTCGTTAGAAGTTTCTACATGTTGTGTTTCACTGCTTGATACAGCTTACTGCCGCCGTCTCACAACGGTGTAGGCTGGACATGATCCGACTAGACCCAGATTTTGGGACGGGTCGTGACAGTTAGGATAACAATTTTTATACTGTATTGTATGCGTTTTGGGTCCACTATCCTCCAACATCCACCATAAATGGAAGGAATAATATGCTCCCTTCACTCGATCCACTTCCATCACCCCAAATGGTATTGGAGTTTGGCTTTTTTTATTGGAAAGTTTAGTCCCACATCGGCTAAGCCAAAGGAGTTGTATCTCTATATAATAGCTATGCTTGTTTATAGATGCACATGTGGTATGGAGGTGCACATGGGTGTGCCATGTGGGAGTATTTTTCTAATAGGAAAAAGACTAAATCAATAATGAAAGCATTCATGCTTTTTTGCTCTTGGAAAATTAATTTCCATTGGGGCTAAGTCCCGTAGCGACTCAGGCTCGGGCTCGGACTCATGGCATAATGTGGCATTTTGTTGGCGCACTTAGCATGTCAACATCGTCGCCAGGCGCATAGTGCGCTTAAGTTACGCTCGTTGCGCGAGCCACTTGCGCTGCCAATTGGCATGGCTAAGTGGCACGCCCGGTTGCGCGGCCCAGAGGCACGTCCAGTTGCGCGGCCTAGTGGCGCGCCAGTGGCCGCTGCCTGTTGGCGCGCGATGTGCGCCAGTTGGCTTAGATCGTGTCTGTGCACGATTTGAGCAGTTACAGCACTTTCAGGAGCATTTTTTACCACGTCCCGAACGTTCTGCTAACTGGACAGTTACAGCACGGGCCTATATAAGTTTCTCTTTTCTCTCTCTCAGTATACACAGAATATACAGAAGTTACAAGTATTTTTTAACACAGTTCCACAAAGTTCGAGAGAGCAGAGAAGAGCAGTACCTGCGCCACTTAGTGCCACAGGAGTTCGCTGCCATCCGAGGAGTCAGAAGAGCGGAGTGTTCCAAAGTTTTTTGTCGAACTTGTTGGTTCCTGGAAGCTGTTCGTGTGGGACGAATTAAGCTTTGAGCAACGGTGATCATTCACCCCAACAATCTTTCATCTATCGCCTGTTATCCAAGTTGCTGCTGCCTATAGCAATTCGCTTAGTATCTTTTTTAGAAATACTACTGTCATTTGCTACTGTTACGAAATCTTTTTAGATTTTCGTAACTCAGAATCCTCCAAGCATCTCTATTGCGCACCTTCTTTGAAGTGTTGCGTTGAAACGTTATTTTTACAATTGTTTTATTTTTTCAGTTTTTCATCGAAAATTGTGCTCCGGCAATAACAAATAGAACTTTTATACCTCTCTTTGCTGACCACAAGGATAACTTCAGTTACAATTATAATGCACTTACAATAGAATACCAAATGCTAAAAATCATAATTCTTTCATGCATATGCCATGAAAAGCCACCTTTCACCCATTTAGTATATAAGAAACACAATTTTGACTTTAAGTAGTTCAAGTAATGTTTCGAAATATAAATAATTTTATCATGCATTGACTAATCAGAAACAGAGAAAATATTGGGCTATTGAAAGATTGATAATAATCTATAAAATGTGCATTTCCACTGATTAATATGAATGTAATTAGTGATCTTTTTTGTAGATTAAAGGATTATTGTTTGTTTACACGAGATCTAGCAAAGATCAACAATACGGAAACACGTTGTTCAGTCAGTTATCGGCAAGAAGTTTCTGAGTTTTTGGATGACCACAACAAAAATTAAAATAGTGTTGCTCGTTAAAAATAAAGTAAAATTTGAAAAAAATAACAACACCACTAGTCCTTGAACTCATGCCGTAAGTGAAAATCAATTTTGCTAAATTAATCATTCTGTTAAATTGTATGAGCACTACTATTTAAAAACTACCAAAAATTATTTATATATATATATATATATATATATATATATATATTGAAGAATAGGTACTTTATAAAAGACAAATAAGGGGATTACAACCGATTACATTCACACTCCATCTAGCTGTTCCACGAGACCAGCATCTACTCCATACTTCTTTTCCTACAACTATACTTCCATGCACTTAACATCATGATTTATATTGTTAAGCAGTCCTGTGAAGGTGTTACACTTACCATCAAAAAGTCTATTGTTACGCTCCCGCCACACGTGCCACACGACAGAGAGCAATCTCAATCTCATCCTCCGATACTCCTTCACCGATCGATATTTCAATCTATTAATCTCTTCGAGCACACTCATCAAATCTTCATTCTGTTGTCTTGCTAGGCCCATCTCTCCTCTGTAATATTGCCACAATCGGTTTGAGAATGGGCACATGAAGAACAGATGCTGTCTGGATTCACCCCCTCCATCGCACAGTATACAATTCAGGTTCTGTATCTGCATGCCGAATTTGTTGAGTCTCTCCTTGGTAAGCAATCTATCATTAACTGCATTGAATAGACATATCTTCATCTTCATAGCTATCCCTTTATCCCATACAACCGCCGCCCAACTAACCTTCGGGAAGGCCAATCGGATCCGCTCATATGTATCCGCCTGCAAGAACTCACCACTCGCTGAACTATCCCATACCCAGCGATCATCCTGCTGCCCGCTCCCTATCTGCACTTGCCTTATTTCCTCGCCCAGCCATTGTGCAATATGCCGCTCATGTATCCGCCAAGCCCCATTATTAATACAATCACTGACCATAATGTTTCTTCCTATCAATTCAAATGTAGGCCAACCAAATCGATCAATAAAACTATCCTTATTGAGCCATGGGTCCATCCAGAGGTTAGTAGATCTTCCATTATTAATCTCTCTACTGATGCTTGCCCGTAGCGCCTCTCGTTGTGCAAGTATCGTCTTGAAGGAGACCGAGAAGTTGTTGTTCCTTTTCATAACCCAGAAGTTATCCGTTTTGGTGTATCTTGCACGCATCCAAGCCGCCCATAGCGACTTGCCCACCAGGTATTTCCATGCCAGCTTAAGGCTAGCCACATCTCGCAATGTCAAGAGAGACCGAATCCCCATGCCCCCTTCCTCCTGAGCCATACACAATTCATCCCATGCAATGGCATGAACTCCTCCCTTCCAAACAAAGTTTGTGTAAACCCCCGCACTGAATTTTTTTTAATTATTATTATTTATTATTGCTATTATTATCATTATCTATTGACTATATATATTAAATTAGGATTTTGGTGGATAATATAAATTAATATGGATTATAGAAGAGAGGATATGCAAATTTAGATTATAGAAGAGGGGTTATGCAAAACTGAATTGTTAGAGGGCTTAGTAGCAAATATTCAAATTTGAATATAACTGTCCATTGGCCCTCTATTCAAACGAACAAGATTCGAAGGAGGGATCGATTCAAATCTTCAGTACGATCATTGCAATCCAAAATCGAATTCCATCCTATCCCCTTCTGAATCAAACCCTATATAAATATGGAGGAACAGCCGACCTATTCCTAGATGAACCCTAGTTTCTCCATCACCAAGAAGTCAAGGAATATCAGAGGGACTCTCGAGGAAGTGTTCGAGTGATCGAGGAAGCACAGTGTCTCGTATCCGATTCAAAATCAGGTACGCTCCTATCGCACCAAACTGTAAATATGAGTATCAATATTGTGTTTGACAGAATGTTCATAAGGAAACTAGGATTATAAGATTGATCAAGACATTAGGAAAATACTTGCCATAATAGGAGTCTTAATTTGATGAGCATTAACTTCATGACATATGGGTCTTAACTTCATATCAGTCAAGCCCTCATTTTCATTCCATCTAGTGTCGAGCCGTAGCATCGTTTAAGGGGGATACCATGAATTTTAGTAAAGAATAGGTTCAATTGGGGTTTCACAGGTTAGAGAAGTAAATACCAGCTGGTAGTGCACAAGCCAATGCAAAGTAAAATCCAAGAAGTATCACCTACATTAGGAAGGTTTGAAGCAGGTAAAGTTGTGGCTGAATTCAGGTCGATTCAGGTTCCTAATGCTGGCTTGTGTCAGTTAGAGTTGGGTGTCAATCTTGGTTAAATTTGTGTACCAACCTGTGTCTGTCCTGACCTAGAAATCAGAAACAGCCATACCAAACACTCTTCTGTCGGAATGGACATGTTTTCTATTATATATTATTTTCAATGTTGTTTCTCTGACTGTTTGACCCTTAACTATACAATGTACATTGCTGTTGACAAATTTTGTCATGCTCTCTTAGTAGTTTCCTCAGCATGCTTTTGGTCTGGGGCACCTCTAAGAACTCATGTTAGTTGGAATCCCTCCGCTATGCCAGAGTGGTGTCCATGAGATAATTGAGAAGGGGGGCATGTACATATGGGTATCAGAGAAGTAGGAGGCAGTGACCAAAATGCAGGTTTTGTGTGTGTCTTTGGGTCCTTTCGAATACCGAGAATAGGTTAGGATGTTAGTAAAGAGTATTTTGAGCCATACCCGTATGGAGGGACACCCTAGGTGCAAGACTTCATATGTGTGTATCGAGGATTAATAGTAGGTAACTGTGAATTGCAGTATCGCAGTAAGGAGTGCTATAGCAGTAGTATGCACTGGTAGGAGAATGTAAGAGACTGAGTGTATTAGTAGGGTGAGTTAGACAAGTTGAGTTCAAGGAAAAAGGGAAAGGTACATCACAGTTAATATGCATATATAGCATGGTATGTTATTAAATAAATGGAGGTTACATATATGCCTAGTTATATAATTAGGGTAATATACATAGGTAAACCAGGATACATGTCCTTATATGTATATATATATGAATAGATATATGTAAGTTTGTCATACCAAATGGGTAATAGGTAACATAGTACAATCTATCCAGTATAAAACCAAATTGGTCTAGAATCGACCTAGAGACTTAATAACCAAATAGATAGGCTCAATTGTACTCTCTAAACTGTAAATTAATTCTATTAATTTATAAACAGGTTTATTGGACTTTTTACTCAACATTCGGCCGTGCCAACAGCTCAGGACCACATGCAAGTATACCTTGCCAAACATATGCAGTATTTACATTGTTTCCTTCTATTATTTTCTTCCATATTGTCACATGATTTCCAAATTGTGATGGGTGTTCTAGATTGCCTCTGTGACTTGTTCATGTACTAGACAGCGTTCTACCGCCAACACTGCGGCGTAGGCTAGACTTGGACACGTCTCGTATCCGAAAAGCGGGTGCGGGTCGTGACAGTTGGAAGGATAATAGCTTGTAGCCAATATGCCGTGATGGCCCCAATCACCGATCGTACTAGCTCCACTCTTCCCCCAAAAGAAAGCAGTTGGGACTGCCACCCTTCCAAGCGACTCTGCACATAATTAACCAATCCCATACATTCATTAATACTAGCATAATTAATGGACAACGGTAATCCAAGGTATCGAACAGGAAGTTGGCCTTGCTGCATATCCAGAATCTCCAGCAGATGGTTTTTCCTCGGGCAGTCCCGATTAAAGAAAACCACGGACTTATCTTTATTCAGAGCTAACCCCGTTCCCCTCCTGAACTCCTCTAATATCCGCATCAAAGTGTGAACTCCCTGCTCGCTTGGTTCGAGGAACACCAATAGATCGTCCGCATAAATGAGATGCGAGACAATCGGATCAATCCGTCGATATAATGGCATAATGTTCTTCTTATGAACCTCCACATCCATCAAACATGTGAAAAACTCCATCACAACAGTAAATAAATAAGGGGATAATGGGTCACCTTGGCGGATACCCCTGCAGCTTCCGAAATGTCCGTATGGTTGACCGTTGATAAGTACTGAGAAGGACGGCGTGGAAATGCACTCCTCTATTCTGTCCACCCACCAGTTGTCAAATCCCATGCACCGCAATATTTTGCATAAGAATTTTCTGTCCACTGTGTCATATGCCTTTCGCAGATCCAATTTGATGCATCCTTTCCTGCCCCCGGCTTTATTGAAATCCCTAATCAATTCATGCACAAGGAGGCAATTGTCTGCTATGGAGCGGCCTTTGATAAATGCTGCCTGATTCTCCGATATGAGCCCCTGTATAATCTCCTGTATCCTGTTACACATAACATGAGTAATAATTTTATATATGAAGTTACAACACGCTATTGGTCTAAAATCCTCCATTTTCTGAGCTCCCTCCTTCTTTGGAATGAGTACGAGAAACGTATGATTGATTTCCCGTATCAGACGGCCTGTTGAGAAGAAATCATCAACGACCCTGAGGAGATCATCCTTTAATTGCACCCAATGCTGTTTAAAAAAGGCTACATTGAACCCGTCTGGACCGGGAGACTTATCGGGATCAGCTTTCTTGACAATTTCTTCAATCTCTTCCATCCGCACTCTTCTTCGAAGCTTCCGATTACCTTCCTCAGTAACCATACGTTTGCAAATAACCTCTGGACTATCTTCATCAGTAGTATTTGGGTTATACAAGTTCTGGAAGTAAGCTACGGCCTCCTCTCTGATTCGGTTGACTTGTGTTATCTCAGCCCCATTTGCGTCCAACAAGGAGACCATGGTATTTCTGTATTGGTGAGCTTTAATAGTCGAATAAAAAAACTTGGTGCATCGATCCCCCTCTTTCAACCAGTCGCACTTTGCTCGCTGCTTCAGGTGGACTTCCTCCAGGAACCGGAGTCTGCTAAATTCCTCCTGAAGCTCTGCCTCCTGTCTCGCCAACTCCTGGTTGAGTGGATCAGCCTGCAGCCGATCTTGCACTTCTCGAAGATAATTATTCTTCTCTTCGCTCCCGCAGTGAGGTCGTACTCGGTTCCAGAGTCGAATATGGGCCTTCACCGACTTTAATTTCCTGAGGAGGCAGAACTGTGGTGTGCCCGCTATTGCGATATTCAGTCCTTTATCAGCCATCTCCGTGTATCCCTGCAGTTGCGCCCAAGCATTTGAATAGCAGAATGGCCGCCTACCCTGGGATTGGTTTTGCTGCATACATATGAGTATAGGCGAGTAGTCGCTTGTCCCTCTATGCAATCCCTCCGCCCGACTGTTAGGGAACATCTCGATCCACTTGGTATTCCCCAATGCTCTGTCCAATTGGCAGACGACCCGATTATTGGCTGAACTGTTGTTCCATGTCCATGTGTGGCCTGACCTCTCCAAACATGCCAACCCTGAACTCAGCAAGCATCGTTGAAAATCCTCGAGGATGGTTTGCGGAACAGGTCGACCTCCTCTCTTCTTCGTCCTCGCCATCATCGTATTAAAATCCCCACATATGACAAATGGTTTCTGATTCTCAACTTCATTGGCCAGGTTGATAATATCCCTCCACAGACTCCCTCGCAACCGACGGTCATTGTGGTCATATGCTGCGTCGACAACAACTTCTAAGCCCCCTGTATTGGTAGAATTTATCACCAGAAGCTGCTCTGACCAGAATTGTACTTGCCCAGTCCATCTCCGACTATCCCACATGACCCAAATTCTAGCCGCGTCACCCAGTTCCAGGTTATGGACTGAGATCCAGTTGCTAGGGGTCCTCAAATTAATTCTATCCACTGTCCTGATTTTGCTTTCTAAAATGGCAACAATAGAGCACTTGTTGCTCCACATAACCTGCTGAATCTCTTTCCATCTCCCAATCGAATTCGCGCCTCGAACGTTCCAAGCTAGGATCGTCATTAAGATCTATTTGTGGTGGCGTCCTCAAAGCTGCTCTGACTCTCCCCTGGACGATTGGTTCGAGTCTGACCTGAGGTTGCATTAACACTACTATTAACTTCTCCATGCTGCATATTACTTGCTCTCTGAAGTATAGCCTGCCAATCTGGGTTCTCCATTGTGAGCATAGCAATATGAGGATCATTACCCAGTTGGAACCCTTCTTGATCGCCATGTCCAATCCAGTCTCCGTCTTCATCGCCATACATTCGTACTGCCTTCAACGCCCTATCGCCTATGTTTTCTTCCCCGTTTGTTGGTACATTCGGTAGATTTTCCTCTCCCCCTACAAACGCCACATCGTGTATATCCCCGCTGCAACTACCTTGATGAGTTCTAGTAATCACCATTTGTCTATTGTATCCTGCTCCTCCTTCTACTATAGGAACTTTTCGCTTCCCAAGCAAAGACACCCCCTGCAGTCCTTCTTCCGTTACCAGGCTCCTGTCCAATGGTCCTTGGACATCCATCATCACCATGCCGTCCCTCGAAGTCAACTGGTTCAGCAATTATTCTGCCTCTACTATCCCATCCGTTGGCTGTACCGGATTGTTGTCCGACCCCTTTTCAACATTGATCTCTTTATCGTGGCATTGTGATTTGACGTGACCAAAGCAATGGCAGATCGTACATGATGGCGGCACCCATTCATACTCAATGGTCTGTCAAACTAACTCCCCAGTAGGAAGCATTAGTTCTATCTGCCTGGGCAACTCGCTCGCTACCTCGATCTCTATGAATACTCGAGCGTACGACAACCTCTTTCTCCGTGCAGTAAGGAGATCTGTTCTCAGCGGGTTTCCCACCATGCTTGCCATCTTCATAATTGCAGGGGTGCGCCATAATTGCGGAGAAAGCCATGGAAATCTAATCCAGATAGGAACACTCGTAAGTCGATCCTTCTCGAAGCACGACTCTGGACGCCATCTCCTGAGAACCACTAATCTGCCGTCAAACGTCCATGGACCCCCCTCCAGTATACGATCCAGGTCTTCGGCTAGATCAAATTTAATAAAATAGAATCCGTTCTCTCTGGAAAAAATCTCCATCTCTCCTTTGGGCCTCCACGTCCTCAGCGTGTACGCTTTTAATTGACCGTAGTAAGGTCTGTTGCCCATCACATATAAAATCAAGGTGTTTTTCCAGAACTCTATAGTCTCTTCGATATCATCTGACGTTATTTCCACCACCTTCCTTCCATCTATCACCTTCGGTTCCATGTATTGGAGTTCGACCTCCTCATGGATTACGCCAGGCTTGCACAGATCAGCCCATAAGATAGGTGTCGGCATCGGGTCGGCACCGCAACACGTCGATTATCTCTCCTAATCCCCTCCAGTCCCGGTGCCACCTGTGTCCTTCTCCTGTCCCCCTCCGTAGCTGTGACCGGAGGCATCCGTCCTCTTGCCCCCCCTATAGGAGTCGGTCGGGCCTGGCCTTCCTCTTCCCGGTTTGTCGGGGTCACACCTCGTCTCATCGGGAGTGCCTGTCTCGCCGCGTTGGTTCGACTGAGGCCCTGATAATTCATCCACCTCTGGCTTCCCACGGGCCTGTCCTTCCTCCCCTGCGTTCCCTGCCGTCGCCTTCTCTCTACAGTGGTCCATCCTCCTCCTTCGTCGCGAGTTGTTTCATCTCCTATTCCCTGGGGAACATCCACCGCTGTTCTCGTCGCCCCAGGGAAGGATTCTCCGGACGGAAACCCTAGTTTTTCTATTTTATATATATATATATATATATATATATATATATATATATATATATATATATATATATTTGTAAATTTATGTGTGTCAATTAGATTTTATTCAAGATTAAATCTAATATGTAAATTGCTGAGAAACCCAATTTCGGGGTTAGTTTGTATGAAAAACCCACCCGCAGGATGAGTTTTATGAAATGTCCAGAATTATATATTTCCACGTTAAATATTCCAAGATTCCCTTTAGATGCTCTGTATTTACAAAATTGTCATCTTTATAATACCATAACTACCCTTCGCACAAACTCAGATTTGGATTGCAATTTTTATCATTTTCTTCTTCACGAGAGATCTGAATTCTATTGCTCTCATCTTTAGCAGAGATCACAAAGATCGTTCGTAGTTCACTGTGCTTTTTTTCAGTCAAACTCTGATCATCGCTCATCATCATCATCATTATCATCATCATCATCATCATCATCATCATCATCATCGTGGAGAGATTTGAAGTTTTCTGGCGATTAGGTCAATTGTGGAAAGAAGATATTCTTCTTTTCCATAAGAGTTAGCATCGTTTTGAGAGAAGAACGAAAACTCTTGAATTTTTGTTCATGACAATTTTTTTCACCAAAAAAATAAAAAAATAGGTTTTAGGTTTCTGTCGACTGTTCTCCATCAATGTCAAAATGATGGAGAATGGCCATTCTCCGTGTCAAAATGACGGAGAATGGTCATTCTTCGTGTTAAAATTATGGAGAATGACCATTCTCTGTGCTAAAACCACGGAGAATGGCCATTCTCCGTGTCAAAATGACGGAGAATGGTCATTCTCCGTGTTAAAATAACAGAGAATGGTCATTCTCCGTGTCAAAATGACGGAGAATGGTCATTCTCCGTATTAAAATGACGGAGAATGGCTCCATGATAAAATGACTGAGAATGACCATTCTATGTCATTTTAATATGACGGAGAATAGCTCCGTGTTAAAATGACAGAGAATGGCTCCGTGTTAAAATGACGGAGAATGGCCATTCTCCGTGTAAAATGATGGAGAATGGCCATTCTCCTTGTTAACACGGAGAATGGCTATTCTTGGTCAATTTAACAAGGAGAATGGTCATTCTCCGTGGTTTTATGGCCAGTTGAAACTTTGAAGGGCCATAACTTTTGACTGAGAGGTCGAAACGAGGTCCGATTTATCGCAAAAGGAGCGTATTTTCGAGGAGCCGAATATTAAACAGTTCTCCGTTAGTCGGTCTTCTAAAATTTCAGAATTGCAAAAAAATGATGTTTGGACCTCCGTTTTAACAGTTTTACCATTTGTCGACATTTTCAAAAAATTTCGACGAATTTTTGAAGTAAGGTTTGAAGATTTTTTAAGAGAAAACCTAGATTTAAAAATGAGCAGCGTATGGAAGAAAAGAAAGTATCGAAACGTTTTTTTAAGAGTAGTTTCGTGGGTATTTTTAATAAATTAGAAGGAAGGACAAAAAGGTCATTCGGAACCCCCTTTATATATATTTTGCTAATTCTGGACACGCAATAAAATGTTATTGTGCTATGGGTTTTTTATAAAACTTTTTCGTTTTTTTGGACATTTCATTTAAAAATTATTACCTCTTATTTAGGAAAGATTTATAACTTAATGACCATAAAAAATACTACTTTAACATACTCAATTTATGAAACAGATTTTGCTAAATCAAATATTATCAGCCGTTCTCTCTTCCGGACCCATCTCTGGCTTTTCATCGCTCGACATTCTTTGTATGTTGTGAAGGACTCTTCCAAGTAGGTAGTTTTTCTTTAGTAACCTTTTGGTTTTTTATTCAATTGTAGATCTGGTCGAGTGGCACGCGGCGTGGTCATTGGTACTCGCGAGCGGATGCAAGCTCGGAATGTGATTTAATGTGATTTTGAAGAGAAGATGATGCCCACGGTGGTGGCTGCATGTTGGAGGAGGAAACACTTATTGTGTAAATGTGGGAATAAATTATGTAATCCTAATTGAAATGAATGTGGTTTGTGACTATCAAATTGCAGTAGGGACTGGAATAGAATATATCGACCATGGAAGCGGACTAGTTCGATGATTTTGAGCCGAAAGAGCACGCCCAGAAGCTCTCCTCCTCCTTAAATTGATGGATGTTAAGCATTTTCTTTGGCACCCTCTTCACCGTTCATCACAGCTGGTTGGTTGTGGTGGGCTCCAGCCCACCCAGCCAATCCATTTTCATTTTTTTCTTTTTTTAATATAGGAAATGAAATGAGGAGGAGAAGAGAAGCAGCATTCGTAGAGTAAAACTTTGATACCGAAGGGGTATCAAAGTTTTGATACCCCCTATGTATGACAAGTGGGGCCCCCTCAATATTTATGTATATATATATATGTTTACACATTTTACGAAGAGGGAGGGGCCCACATGTTATACATAGAGGGTATCAAAACTTTGATATCCCCTTCGGTATCAAAGTTTTCTCCACATTCGTACCTAGTAGGTGAGCGAACACATCTAGGAACCATGTACTGGCTGATGGAATCCCCTCGAGTGGCCCAATTATACCATCAGCCACCCTTAACTACTTGTACACTGAATTCATTGCCGCCTCCATTTCTAAACAACATTTGTCCGGGACATGGTCACTTGGCCCAACATTGGTCAATGTTGGGTCCGTGACCAGTAGCAGCTCCCAGTAGACGACATAGTGCCCAGAGATCATGTTAGCTCTGAGTGTGGTTTTATTCACACACTGAGAGCAAAAGCTCAAGTTAGGGGTGAGCGTCGGTATAATCGGTCGGTATTTGATCGATTTTTTTGGTATTTTTAAAATCGGTATTTGAAAAATCAATACCAATATCGTACCATTTAGAATCGGTTTTTTTCGGTTTCGGTTAAATCGGTATTCGGTCGTTTCTTGTTCGATATCGGTATTTTACCAATTAATATTTGATCAATTAACACTTAATATTGTAGAACCTCTTAACCTATAATATATATTTTTTATTTTTTGGAAGTATTAATTTTAAAGCCAAGCCTCTACCAACCAAACAATTAATCAAAATTATTAGAACAATATGTAACAAGTCGCAAATACCTAAAAATGAGCTTAAAATATCAAACGCGGTCACTAAGTTTAATCTTAAGTATAAGTTTAAGTAATCAAAATTCACTTCAAAATTTTATTAGAACACAAAAACATAAGCTCAAAAGATCAAAAACTTAATTCTTAGCATTCTTAACATAAATTCAAGTCCACTAAAATTCATTTCAAGTTCTAGGAAACCAACCAAAACAAAGATAAAAATGAAAATGAGTAGTGTAAAATTAATCATGAACAACATTAAAAAGTGTGTGTGTGTGTATATATATGTGTGTGTGTGTGAATCGGTTCAGTTCGATATTTTTGGTATGGTATTAAACTCAAACCGTTACCATTATCATTCTACCATAATTTAGTCGGTTCGGCAATTCGGTATCGGTACATAATTTCGGTTCGATTTTTCGGAATATTTTTAATCGGTATTTGATCGGTTTTTCGGTATCGGTCGGTATTTGCTCATCCCTAGCTCAAGTCTATTCTCGGTTTAGTCCCACATCGGCTAAGTGCTAACACTATTGTGCATATTTATTATCCTTTTCTTTCTTGCTTCTTTGAAGACTTGTGCGGGTAGTCCCATGGGCTACACGCGCACGCCGCCGCCTCCGCCGTTCGGTTAGGCGCGTAATGGGTGCGGATACGTGCCCACATCTGCGGGCGCCAAATGCCGATTCGATTTCTCTTCGGATTCAGGCTGAGACCCTAATTTTTTTTTTGCTCTTCAGTTTTTCTGACCGTTACACCCATTAATTTCGTAACGTTCGGACCCATTAATTTTGTCCAGGTTCAATGAACCATGTGTTTAACATGTGCTTTATTTTTGTAACGTCCAAATAAATGTACATTATTTCTCTGTCCGTTAATAACTATTCATCAACCTATATATATTCCAACACCTCTTATACTTGATATACACTGAAATCCTTTACGAATACTCTCTTCTCTAATCTTGTCTTTCTCTAATCTCGTCTTTTTCGATCCGAGCTTTCCGTTCTTCGTTGTTGCTCTGGGCAGAGCTAAGTCGGGGTCACTCTCTCTACGTCGTGTGCGGCAAGGAGATTCTGGTAGAGCGGGGATTTTACCATTAGGGGCGTTCGGATTCAGTCTGCAAGAAGATCTGAGCTAACTCTTAGGGCAGTGCTACGTGCGCGACTTCCCTAGAGGCCGGTAACAATTTATTTTGTTTGCAGATATTTACATGAAGTGTGGAGAAATTTCAACAATCTAAGAGTTAGACTTTAGTAAACCTTTTAATATAATTTCTTCTATTCAGAAATCTGGTCTTTATTCTATCAACAAGTTTTATTCTGTTAAAAGAAAAAAATGGTTAACTTTATTCTGTTGTGTTAACTATATCAACGAATTGCCTTCTTCTAAAATTTGCTTACATTCACACTGTTAAAATTTGCTTCTTGCTAGCAGAATATTTGATTACAATTAGTTCTCTTAACATTTTTACTTCAAGTAAGTAGTTCCTTGGTCCTAGCAGAATATTTGATTACTAGCAAAATATTTTATTACAAGTTTTATTTTGTTAAAAGTTTGCAATATTTTTTTTATTACAAAATATTTGCTTGTTTAATTACTACAATAATTGATTATTGTACTACTGTAGAAAATTGTCTACTGTAACAGAGAAAAAAAAATTGTTTGCCTACTGGAACACCAAACAAACAATTTACTTTACCCATAGTTACTGTGAATGCTAGAAAATTGCCTACTTTCGATTTATATATTTCATTTCTATCTTAGCAAAGTCGGTTGATACTTTAAGCAAATATTTCATTATTCTCTTACCAAAAGTTTTTTAGCAAAATTTTCATTATCCTTGCTTACTGTTAAAACCATTATCACATTTTAGTGCTTAATAAGTATTCATTAAATTATTGCTAGCTAAAACAATTTACTATCTGTCAAATTTTATCACACTCGTAACAAATTTGTTACCTTGGTTAAATAATATTTCTTACTTCGACTAATACATTTGTGACATTGCTTTAATCATTTCTGATTTTAGAAATTGGTCATTCTCATAAACATTAGTGAATCAATACATTTGTGACATACTAGTCTTGGACTATTTTTTCCTTTTTCCTTTTTTTTAGGAAAGGAAATAGTTATTGATTTTGCAAATCTCCTTAAATTCTAAAGTTTTTAAAGTAGAGATTTGTTTGGGTACAAGCCGAAAGGCCCTTCTGTTAACAAGACGTAAATCGTCTAAGCGACCGGTACTTAAGTGTTCCTAGTGAACCTCCGCTTGCTGGGATCCGGCCCCTACAGCTAACCCAACCTTATCAAAACTTGAAAAGACTAAAGTTTTTAAAGGTTGATTATTAAGATCATTCAAACTATTATTCCACAATAATATTCATCCTGAGTAAATTATTTCTACATACTTTAGAAACCTATTCTCTCAAGTTCTGAAGAGACATAGAACATAAAAACAAATTAGGTTAAGTCCAAAGCTAGATCTGATTCCATAGCTAAGGTAAACCCTATAGAAGTCTATGGCAAACCCAAGCCTAATCACCAAGGAGACCTCCTTCAAAGAGAAAGGCTTAAACAAGCCAGAGGCTAACATGATTCTGAATGGTTCTAGCTCCTTGAGGTATGTAAGCTATCAACCTATATTAAATATTTCTTACCATTCTGATGATTGGTGGTAGGATTCTGGAGCAAATGTTCATGTTTCTTTTGATCGCTCTAGTTTTTCAAACTATTAGGAATCGGGTGGAGGAGGTGTGACTCTAGGAGATGGCTCAACGACACAAGTTATCGGAAGAGGAAGAATAGATCTGAAGATGATATCATAAAAAATTCTACCTCTACATGATGTGCTTCATGTGCCGCCTGTCAGAAAAAAATCTTGTTAGTGGATCCTTCCTTGTAGCCTTAGGATACAAAATTGTTATGGAGGCAAATAAAGTAGTTTTCTCTAAGAATGATCTGTTTATTAGAAAATGATTTGTGAAAGATGGACTTTTTGTTTTAAGTACTATGAATAAGTTTTAATCTTTCTTTTATTGCAAATGTTGAATCCTCAAATGTTTGGCATGGTAGACTAGCTCATGTGAACTTGTAGCTCCCCTTCCCGAAAATTTAGAAATAGTTTATTTTTAATTATTTTATTCGAAGGGTGACCCTCTCATGCTTATAGCTATCTCCACTAGGAATTTAGCATCAACATAGAGGGTTGACTTCAGGACGATAGTTGGTCATAAAAACTTCGACAAATCATTTATAAAGCTTATGGTGTTTCCCTTATCTAAGGTAAACAATATGTAATGTTGAATATTTGCTTCTAACATTATCAAGTGTCACATGCGATGCTATTTTATACAAATTGTTACTTAACAGTTTTCCTTATTAGCTACCTGGACCTTCCAATTTAGGTGACCATCAATTTAATGTTTTGTATTAATTTGATCTCTTAGAGAATGATGACATACAACTTCGCTGAATTACTGATACATTTTGTCAATTATTTTATAATCTATGTGTAGGGTAAATTTACAAATATTATCCTTTAGTTTATGTTTTGAAAGTATGGCCTGGGTTTTTGAAAAGATTGAGTATTTAGAAGTATATAAAATGTAGCAGTTATTGTCAAAATTTCCATAAATTTTGTGAATTTCCTTTTTCTTTTTCTTTCCCGGGCTTTTCTATCAACCAACTGAGGGAAAATTACAGTTTGTTTCATGTATAAATTGAAACAATTTGTATAGGATTGTGTTTCACTTTCCTTCCTTTTCCTTTACTTTCTTAGCAACCAAACCCAGCCTAAGGGATGGAAAGGAAATTAGGTCGCCAGTGAGCTATTGAGAAAATTTTCCTAGTCTCTGTTTGTGAAAGAGACAATGATAGGCGATCCCAACCCGAGCCAGAAAAAACCAGCCCAGGCCTAAGCCATGGGCCAACCACCCAACCCAGCTAGCGCAAAACCGAGAACACGAGCCCAGCTACTAGAAGCAGCCCAGGCTACAGACCCGAGCAAAACCGAGAGCCCCCCCCCCGATTCTCTTTGTTACGTATATAACCGACAGCTACATATTACTAGGAGATCGAGAATTTCAAAACCCTAACCTAAACACCTACTTCCCGTCGTGCCACCCGACCCTGGGTGCCACCCGCCGCCGGCCGTCCATCGCTGGCCGTCGCGCGCTTCGCGCGCGGACTAAAGAGCAGCACCAGCAAACAGAGAACGACAGTCGCGCGCTCAACTTCGCGACGTGATTTCTCCCTCCCCGATCGACGAAACGTCGAACCGTTTGCTCAGGTACGACCACAACATAACCATCTTCGAATCCCGGTAGTTAGGTTTCGAAATAGTCGTGCGACCGACCCAAGAAATCGACACGAAGTCGATCAAAAACCTGTATGAAAACAGGGAATATAGCAGTTCAGGAACCCATATTTGAGGATCGTTTTCGATCAAACCAGTCCCATATTAGAAATACTAATTGAAGAGACTTTTAGACAACATGTAGGGCTTCACAACCCTTTTTGCGGAATTTGAAATCATCGACTGAGCGTCGAGAAATCGAACCCCAAAGTTTTCCAAAAATCTGTTTTCAAAACTAGAAAATTGTTCCACACGACGTGCGTCCCACCAAACCGGGCGACGTGGTCGCGAACCGAAGGCATCGAAAGCTGCGTAATAGCTTTGTGGTCGTGTGGGCTTTGACGGAATTCAAATTGGTCGCGTGTGCGCGACGAATTTGATGCGTATCCGTCAAAATTCACCGTATCGTGCTCTTTGCAAATTTCTTAATTACTTTGTGCACGCCCGTCAGATCGAGACGAAACTTGCGGCAACAGAACCGTATTATTTTTCTGGTCCTGTATGCCAAGTTTGGCCCAATTCTGAGATCGTTGACAAAATCACCGTTTTGCGGGTCCCACGGTCCTACTCAACGGGCAATTTTGTGCACGGCCCGCCGGAATCCAACTTTGGACATACGGTTGGGTTCGTATCGGAAAACTGGATCCGTAGACATGTAGTTTGACGACTTTAGAGACCGTTGACTCTGGCACGCTTTTCGGTACAAAGCGGGTCCAACGGCGGACATCGTTTTTGTCCGAAATTACCGTTTTGCCCCTGTGTCCAGAATTGGATGTAAGGACAGGCAATTCTAGCTAATTGGACTATTCAGAGATCATTGGTATTGTTTATTTCAGCTTCCGGGGACAGTTGTACGGGTTTTGACTATAGTGGCATATTGAGTGGTTTGGATCATCGGTTTCACCAGCATAGGACCACATGCGAGTACAGTTTATTGTTTGCATTTTGATATTGATCTTTACTATATTTCATTGATTAGTCATTGGTTATGTGATTTTTATACTCTATGATAAATTATTGAGTCGGGAATGAGAAGTACCAAGGATGTGTGATCCGACCGTAGACATTGTAGATATCGTAGACATTGTAGATATCGTAGACATTGTAGATATCGTAGATATTGTAGATCTCGTAGACATTATTTATTTTATGCAGTAGACATCGTAGACATTGTTTATTTTATGCAGTAGACATCGTAGACATTGTTTATTTTATGCAGTAGACATCGTAGACATTGTTTATTTTATGCAGTAGACATCGTAGACAGTGTTTATATTCTGCAAGTAGATATCGTAGACCGTGCGGTGTAGCACCCCAGACCGATCACATGTCAAAGGTACTTCTAACGGTGGAAAGTATATGAGTCTATTTATTACTATTGATTTTTCTTACGGCTTTACTGTTATTTTCAAAACTCATGATTGATGTCTAACCTTTGTTTTATAGTCATTTTCTTTATTGAGATTGCATTCAGTGGATTGTGCTCGTTCCATTCCTGACTGGAAACCAACATTTTCAGGTTAGCCGTGGATTCTCTTAGCTTGGGGAGTGACGAGAATACTTCCAGACAAAGGCCTAGAGACTAGCTAGATAGTTGAGTTGTAGTCATTCATTTATTTGTACAAGTTTATATTATTCTACAAATGTAAAACTTGTAATCATTGTAAGTTAAATTAATTATGTAAATGAGCATTGTTTGTGATTTTGATCTTCATGGCCGTGACAGCGTTCTACCGCCTACACTGCGGCGTAGGCTGGCTTGGACACGTCTCGTATCCGTTTTAAAAAAAAAAATGGGTGCGGGTCGTGACAAGTTTTTGTGGTGGCCCATGTAGGTCAGTCTTCGCAAATCATGCGAACTCGTGATAGTACTTTAGTTAGTTGTACTATTGCGAGCCTGCGACTAGGAAATCCTCATTCACGAATTAAAAATTAATTTAATTTACGAGAATGACTAGGACTAGGAGTCCCTTATACAAATTCACCGATGGGTAGTCTAGGCCATGCAATATAGATAAGGAATTATTAATTTTGATAGTTTATCAGATCCCCATAGGTACATTATTATCTCTTGATATGACGATGTAATCTAATTTGGATAGAGTATTTCCTTGATAAGGCAGGGCTTCATAAAATTGATGATCTAACCTTGATAGATTATTCAATTTATTCTCTTGCCTCTTTGGATATCGTCACCATATCTTAGTCTGAATTGCTGATTTAAAATCCTATTTTGCCGTAAGGGAATATTTTATAATTCCTGATTCAGTTATTCAAATGTGAATCTCGTGGTAGACTAATCCGAAATTTTTCTCCCATGGCTCGAATACACCTGAAAGAGATACCAGAATGTTTGTAGTTCTTTGTCTTCAGGTTGTTCCTCCCTGTGCAATCTGTTATTTAAAGATTATGACTGATAGGACAAATATTTATGTCTTTTTTCCTAGTTAACTTGTTTGAATCTCTAGAAGCTCAGAGATTTATTTACAGATATAATTACGAGAATGTTAGTTAACTCATACTGGCAGGACAACAGCGCACTGTCGCCATTTATTTAAATTTTTGGAGACTAGGGAATCACTGCAGCCAGTAGCGCGCTGGCGAGACACGACCTCTAGAATTGAAATTAGTCTAAGAAAATATAGATTATAGAATATTTCTAAAACTATGGCTAGAGGTCCTCTTTTGACCGTAACCCTTGTGCCAATATAAGGTAGAGTATCGAAAAGCATAGAACCCTGAAATCATGAATCCAAGGGTTTACCACAGCTCGAGTATACGGGCGAGGCGTAACTCTCGGTGAAATGACTTCAAACATGAATACAAGTTTGGGATACCATGGAGGATAGGACAGTGCCCTGTATGTTCTATAAGATCCGAAGCCAATAGTAGTAGAAGTTCTGTGAGTTTGGGTAGCGTGTCTCCCGATCTAGCATTCCGTGGTCCTTATGACCTATCGATGAGGATATTGTTTGACGCCAATAGGTTTACCTAGAATATAGAGTTTAGAGGTTCATAACCCATTAGTCGCCAAGGCATTATGGATAAGAAGATAGTAGGATAACCGAGTAGCAAGAACGCCGGGTAAGGTTTGATTCTCACAAAACTCAAACTACTTGTAACTCCTTTCAAATTCTCGCGTACTTGTAATTTGACTATTTTGACCAATGTTGCTATCACAGCCTAGTTTTGCAAGCTTACTCTTTATCGAGCTTGATTCAAGACATATGTTTATTGGGGACGCCCACAAACTTATTGTCTAATTAGAATCACTGTATTATGGTCTGATCAACCATGATGCATTTGGTTCGCACTTTATTTAATTACCCTACGTGAATTGAGATATAGTTGTCCCTAGGGTCTCATCCACGACTGCATTGACAATTTCTCTTGAATTATATGTTCGCCCTTGAATCACGAAATTGTATATAGTAACATCTCCCTTGAATTTTTTATTGTTTTTGTCTTTCACCGATTTGGAAAGACGAAAGCTCGTGATGGTAGAGAGATACAGAGTATCCCCCATGGCTATGGTAGTTGTATACACAAGTGTAGTTATCATCGGCCAGCCAGGTGACTAGAACCTCGCCTTAAGTTACTCGTCCTCTCTGCGACCCTAAACCTACTACCTTGATCTTCTAGTCATTGGAGTCCGAGAATGATTAGGACCTTCCCCTTGACCAAATACCAACCTAGGAGACTACTTATTCTCAAGAAACCAAATATTGTGAGTCTCAAATTATTTGATGGAAGCTTGTCTTAACTAGTAACCCTTAAGCCTTGAACCAACCCTTCCTCAACCGAAGCCCACAGTTAGACATGAGATGAGTGGGCAATAGGGTAATCATTTACCGTGACACTCATCCCGAGATTGTGTTCCAACAAATATTACTCTAATTATGTAAATTTTATTATTAAGACCTAACTAGTGTTGGAACACCACCGTCACTAGCTTAGCCAATACTATAGCTTAAATACCTTGTCATATTATGATCTACCAGTTGTCAACAGCAATACACGATCACTACAACTCTTATGACGATATTCTGGCAGGTTGACACAAATAGAAATTCACGACTGAATTGTTAGAAATCTTTTCTTATGTTGTGCCTTGGAATTGGTTACCCCATCGGGAACTCTCGTATACTGCGGACGAGTAGGTCATTCTATTTTATCGACCATGTGTCATTGTACACACTCGTTTTCCATCTTTGAGAAACGATCCTTGACTTGACTTATGTCTATCGTACCCCGTTACGCCGTGCCTCATTCTTCATTAACAAGAATCGAGGTACAATATCCGGACTTTGAAATTCTTCTGGCCTTATTTTTCCTAAAACCATACCCTAGCTTCTAAGGTGGGTAGACTGTAAGCCTTCTTAGGGTATACGAAGATTACCGATTGATTAGAATAATTTTCTACTATGATGATAATTAGAGCCCCATGGACTCCCACTTTACATTTAGATCATTTTGTGTCCCCGGCCGTGTCATTAATATTCGGAGCACAGGGCCAGTTGTTACCTTCCAACAAATTTCACATGCAAGATCTAGACGAGTCCACCTTCACCTAGGTATACCATGTCCCACTCAAATCCGTCCCCTTGTACTCCATTTTTATGGTACGACTTTCAGGACAAAAGGACTAGCTATAACCCTTACCGTAATACTGGTGTACTTCCCGATTTCCAATAGAGCCTCAACCTCGACTCATTTTTCCCTCGACCCAATATATGGTTATGATCTACTCGAAGTCCACTATGCACATGTCACTAGTGTGCTACCCAATTGAGGCCTCATGTGCTACTTAAACTCAAAAGTCACTAAGGGCACATTTTGGACTCTAGAAACTTAGCTAACCAACCTAACGGGCAACTAGCTCAACCACTTGAGTTAAAACCTATTCTAGGTTACCCTAACCTGGTAGTCATAGTTTTATCTTGGGATCTTGTTCAGTCCATATAGATTGAGATCCTAGGTTCATCCAACCAATGCGTGATATCCAAATAGGAAACCATTAAGGCTAGTAAAACCCCTCCAGATAAACCCTATAGTTGATCTATAAAATCGAACTGTCTGAAATAGGTTCCCATACCTATTATGTAGTCTCCATCCCTTAGAATGTGATGTCCTTTGTGATTAATATGCCATCTACTTAGGAGTCGCGATACAATCCTGTATTACATTCGTATCCCTGGTTCGTGTTGTTAAATAACCACGGAGAGATCACAATTTGGATTTCTCAATATCCGTTCTATTTTGGAACTTTGTTTAGGACTTCAAGAACAAAAATTTCTGTATTGCACGTTTTGCAAGCCCCTCTAAGAAACAAGCGTTCTTCGATTCATCAGTTGACTGGACTAGAGTAGCTCGCATAACAAATAAGGCAGTGGTTCATAAACTCTCTTTCTATCTGTACTATTGGACATTCTCCACCGTTCTTGAAACTACATTTTGCTCTTAATTATTCTTCCTTATTTTCCTGACCTTCCTATTTCGGGGTGACGAATGATCGTGCTGTTTAGAATTCATCAGAGATCCTTAAGTTATATTAGGATGTTGTTTGATTTTGAATACTTGGTCGTTTGATAGATATGTAGGAATATAGATGTCATATGTCTTAGATATCTAGGGATAATGACTCTAGCAACTTGATGGAAGGTTATACAATTTATTAGTGACATACCCTTGAAGGAGTAGCGTGACCAAAGGTGGGTAGAAGCTCTCAAGGTTTCATGATTACAAATGGTTAGAGAGGGCTATAAAATATTTTTGGAGAAAATTAAATTTGAGAAGATTGTGGTAATAGTGGAGTTATTCCTTTATTTTTTTATTTTATTATTAATATTGAATCTTAGTCATGTCTATGATTTAGAATTTCGAGGACGAAATTATTTTAAGGTGAGTAGATTTGTAGCTCCCCTTCCCGAAAATTTAGAAATAGTTTATTTTTAATTATTTTATTCGAAGGGTGACCCTCTCATGCTTATAGCTATCTCCACTAGGAATTTAGTATCAACATAGAGGGTTGACTTCAGGACGATAGTTGGTCATAAAAACTTCGACAAATCATTTATAAAGCTTATGGTGTTTCCCTTATCTAAGGCAAACAATATGTAATGTTGAATATTTGCTTCTAACATTATCAAGTGTCACATGCGATGCTATTTTATACAAATTGTTACTTAACAGTTTTCCTTATTAGCTACCTGGACCTTCCAATTTAGGTGACCATCAATTTAATGTTTTGTATTAATTTGATCTCTTAGAGAATGATGACATACAACTTCGCTGAATTACTGATACATTTTGTCAATTATTTTATAATCTATGTGTAGGGTAAATTTACAAATATTATCCTTTAGTTTATGTTTTGAAAGTATGGCCTGGGTTTTTGAAAAGATGGAGTATTTAGAAGTATATAAAATGTAGCAGTTATTGTCAAAATTTCCATAAATTTTGTGAATTTCCTTTTTCTTTTTCTTTTCCGGGCTTTTCTATCAACCAACTGAGGGAAAATTACAGTTTGTTTCATGTATAAATTGAAACAATTTGTATAGGATTGTGTTTCACTTTCCTTCCTTTTCCTTTACTTTCTTAGCAACCAAACCCAGCCTAAGGGATGGAAAGGAAATTAGGTCGCCAGTGAGCTATTGAGAAAATTTTCCTAGTCTCTGTTTGTGAAAGAGACAATGATAGGCGATCCCAACCCGAGCCAGGAAAAACCAGCCCAGGCCTAAGCCATGGGCCAACCACCCAACCCAGCTAGCGTAAAATCGAGAACACGAGCCCAGCTACTAGAAGCAGCCCAGGCTACAGACCCGAGCAAAACCGAGAGCCCCCCCCCGATTCTCTTTGTTACGTATATAATCGACAGCTACATATTACTAGGAGATCGAGAATTTCAAAACCCTAACCTAAACACCTACTTCCCGTCGCGCCACCCGACCCTGGGCGCCACCCGCCGCCGACGCCACCGCCGCCGGCCGCCCATCGCTGGCCGTCGCGCGCTTCGCGCGCGGACTGAAGAGCAGCATCAGCAAACAGAGAACGACAGTCGCGCGCTCAACTTCGCGACGTGATTTCTCCCTCCCCGGTCGACGAAACGTCGAACCATTTGCTCAGGTACGACCACAACATAACCATCTTCGAATCCCGGTAGTTAGGTTTCAAAATAGTCGTGCGACCGACCCAAGAAATCGACACGAAATCGATCAAAAACCTGTATGAAAACAGGGAATATAGCAGTTCAGGAACCCATATTTGAGGATCGTTTTCGATCAAACCAGTCCCATATTAGAAATACTAATTGAAGAGACTTTTAGACAACATGTAGGGCTTCATAACCCTTTTTGCGGAATTTGAAATCATCGACTGAGCGTCGAGAAATCGAACCCCAAAGTTTTCCAAAAATCTGTTTTCAAAACTAGAAAATTGTTCCACACGACGTGCGTCCCGCCAAACCGGGCGACGTGGTCGCGAACTGAAGGCATCAAAAGCTGCGTAATTGCTTTGTGGTCGTGTGGGCTTTGATAAAATTCAAATTGGTCGCGTGTGCGCGACGAATTTGATGCGTATCCGTCGAAATTCACCGTATCGTGCTCTTTGCAAATTTCTTAATTACTTTGTGCACGTCCGTCAGATCGAGAGAAAACTTGCGCCAACAGAACCGTATCATTTTTTTGGTCCTGTATGCCAAGTTTGGCCCGATTCTGAGATCGTTAACAAAATCACCGTTTTACGGGCCCCACGGTCCAACTCAACGGGCAATTTTGTGCACGGCCCGCCGGAATCCAACTTTGGACATACGGTTGGGTTCGTATCGAAAAACTGGATTCGTAGACATGTAGTTTGACGACTTTAGAGACCGTTGACTCTGGCACGCTTTTCGGTGCAAAGCGGGTCCAACGGCGGATATCGTTTTTGTCCGAAATTATCGTTTTGCCCCTGTGTCCAGAATTGGACGTAAGGACAGGCAATTCTAGCTAATTGGACTATTCTGAGATCATTGGTATTATTTATTTCAGCTTTCGGGGACAGTTGTACGGGTTTTGACTATAGTGGCATATTGAGTGGTTTGGATCATCGGTTTTACCAGCACAGGACCACAGGCGAGTACAGTTTATTCTTTGCATTTCGATATTGATCTTTACTATATTTCATTGGTTAGTCATTGGTTATGTGATTTTTATACTCTTATGATAAATTATTGAGTCGGAAATGAGAAGTACCAAGGATGTGTGATCCGACCGTAGACATTGTAGATATCGTAGACATTGTAGATATCGTAGACATTGTAGATATCGTAGACATTGTAGATATCGTAGACATTGTTTATTTTATGCAGTAGACATCGTAGACATTGTTTATTTTATGCAGTAGACATCGTAGACATTATTTATTTTATGCAGTAGACATCGTAGACATTGTTTATTTTATGCAGTAGACATCGTAGACAGTGTTTATATTCTGCAAGTAGATATCGTAGACCGTGCGGTGTAGCACCCCAGACCGATCACATGTCAAAGGTACTTCTAACGGTGGAAAGTATATGAGTCTATTTATTACTATTGATTTTTCTTACGGCTTTACTGTTATTTTCAAAACTCATGATTGATGTCTAACCTTTGTTTTATAGTCATTTTCTTTATTGAGATTGCATTCAGTGGATTGTGCTCTCCATTCCTGACTGGAAACCAACATTTTTAGGTTAGCCGTGGATTCTCTTAGCTTGGGGAGTGACGAGAATACTTGCAGACAAAGGCCTAGAGACTAGCTAGATAGTTGAGTTGTAGTCATTCATTTATTTGTACAAGTTTATATTATTTTACAAATGTAAAACTTGTAATCATTGTAAGTTAAATTAATTATGTGAATGAGCATTGTTTGTGATTTTGATCTTCATGGCCGTGACAGCGTTCTACCGCCGACACTGCGGCGTAGGCTGGCTTGGACACGTCTCGTATCCGTTTAAAAAAAAAAACGGGTGTGGGTCGTGACAGAACTTATGATCTATCAAAAGGATGATGAACTTAGATCTTATCCCTAAGACTCCTATAGACGATGAACACAAATGTGAGATATGTGTTCAAGCCAAACATACTAGATTACCTTTCAAATCTGTCCATAGAGATTCTGAACTCCTAGAACTTATCCATAGTGATGTTTGTGATTCCAATAGGGTTATAACCCAAGGAGGTAGAAAATACTTTGTCACTTTTATTGATGATCATTCAAAGTATTGTTATACCTATCTCCTTAAGACCAAAGATGAAGTTCTAGACAGATTCAAGGTCTATAAATCTAAAGCTGAGAACCAGTTAGATAGAAAGATTAAGATCCTTAGATCAGATCGTGGTGGAGAGTATACCTCAAATGAAATGGCTAACTTCTGTGAAGAGTACAAAATTATTCATGAGGTAATTGCTCCTTATTCACCACAATCCAATAGAGTTGCTGAAAGGAAGAATCGTACTCTGTTAGATATGGTTAATGCCATGCTTCTCAGCTCAGGTACCCCTGATAATCTTTGGGGAGAAGCCTTATTGTCAGCCTATTATATCCTCAATAGGATACCCAGTAAGACCAATGATAAGACCTCATATGAGTTATGAAAAGTTCGAACCCCTAGGATTAATTACTTCAAAGTTTGGGGATGTCTAGCTAAGGTAGGAATTTCTGAACCAAAAAAGAGGAAGATATGACCTAAGACTGTAGATGCTGTGTTCATAGGATATGTCCTAGATAGCAATGCCAATAGATTTCTTGTAACCTATTCTGAAGTAAATGAAATCTCTAATAACAATTATTGAAGCTAGAGATGCAGTTTACTTTGAGAACATTTTTCCCTTCAAGGATAGGACCCCTTCATCTTCCTCTAACCCTCCTCTTACTCCATCTACTAGTTCTCATGATCAAATACCTAATTCTCAATATGAACAAGTCATAGAACCTAGAATGAGTAAAAGAGAAAGGATTGAAAAGAATATAGGAGAAGGATTCTTCACATTTTTGATAGAGGGTGATCCCTCAACTTATGAAGAAGCCATATCCTCTCCTGATGCCCCTTTCTAGAAAGAAGCTATTAAAAATAAGTATAACTCCATTATGAAGAACAATACTTGGTTTTTAGCAGACCTTCCTTTAGGTAGTAAACCCATAGGTTGTAAGTTGATCTTTAAAAAGAAACTTAGAGCCGATGGTACTATAGAAAAATATAAGGCTAGATTAGTAGCCAAAGGTTTTACTCAGAAAAAGGGATTAGATTACTTTGATACCTATTCTCCTATTGCTAGGATTTCTTCTATTAGAACCCTCATAGCCTTAGCTTCCATTCATGACTTGCTGATCCATCAAATAGATGTAAAGACAACATTTCTAAATAGAAATTTAGAGGAAGAAATATATATGGAGCAACCTGAAGGTTTTATTGCTAAAGGCCAAGAAAACAAGGTCTGTAGATTAGTAAAATCTCTTTATGGCCTAAAATAAGCTCCCAAGCAATGGCACAACAAATTTGACAAAGTCATTATAGAATTTGGTTTTGTGCCAAATGAATATGATAAATGTTTGTATTCTAAAAATACAAATAAAAGTTGTGTCATCTTATGCTTGTATGTTGATGATATACTTATTTTAGGATCTTCACGGGAATTGATAAATAACACTAAGAATTATTTATCTAACCATTTTGACATGAAAGGCCTAGGTGAAGCAAACCTGATCCTAGGAATGCAAGTGTCCAAATGCAAAGAGGGCTATACTCTATCCCTAGCACATTCAATTAAAAAAATGCTAAGGAAGTTTGAGTATTTTGACAAAAAACCTGCCCTTACTCCATATGATAGTAATGTTGTTCTCAAGAAGAATGAAGGATCTCCTATAGAACAACATAGATATTCACAGATGATAGGGTCCCTTATGTACATAACAAATTGGACCAGACCTGATATTGCATTTGCTATTGGAAGACTAAGTAGATATACTAGTAACCCAAATCAGTCACATTAGACTGCATTGGACAGAGTATTCAGATATCTTAAGGGTACTCTAGATTATAAACTTCATTATACTAGACACCCTGATATCATTGAAGGTTACTCCGGTGCAAATTGGGTAACTGTTTCACATGATGTAAAATCCACAACTCGATATACTTTTATCCTGGCATAAGCTGCAATCTCCTGGGGATCATGTAAACAAACTATCATTGCTAGGAGTACAATAGACTCTGAAATGATAGCTTTAGATACTACTTGTACAGAAGCCGAATGGCTTAGAAATCTTATTATACAGATACCTGTTTCTGTTCTTTCTATTCCTGTGATTTCTATAAACTGTGATAATAAAACTGTTATAGAACTACTAAAGCATGATTTTGTGAATGCTAAGATGAATAGGCACCTGCAGCTGCGCTTCAAGTCAATAAAGAGCCTATTGGACAAATATGTGGTTCTTGACTATATAAAGTCAGAAAAGAACCTAGTAGACCACTTGACGAAGGGTCTGTCTAGGACATTGATCCTAGAATCATCGAAGGGGATGGGGTTAAGCCCATAGTATAGTCACCAGCAGTGGCAACCCAACCGAGTCTGACTGAAGATCCCAAGAAGCCGGTTCAATGGGTAGGAACAAGCTAGACTAGGTAACTATTATGGAACACTGACATGAGATTAAATTCTTTTTAAAATAAAAGGAGGCTGTACATGTGTACATTAATATCCCATCCCTATGGTGACATTGTTCCTTGTATGATATGGATAGGGTGAGTTTAAACTCTTAATAAGTCCAAACATGATATGCATGGTTGATTCCTATCACCAACCCTTAAGGACTTACCTATATGAGAGGTCGTGAAGGTCGCGACTATAGGACAGGGCGATCCTAGACAACTCTCATTAATGTGTAAAAATACGCATGGCCAATTAAACGTGCCACCCGATAGACCCAAGTACCTCTAGCGTACTATGTGTACTATTTTCTGAGTCTGGTTCAAGAAGACTGATTCAAGGCGTAGTCCATCAAGCACTTCTTCAGACAAAGGCAATAGTCACTACGTGAGATTCAAGGCTGTAGTCCATCTCATTTATGCATAGTATATAACTGCCCAGAAATTCTCTTATTCTTCTTTTATTTTCTTTCCTTCTATCATTTTGGAACTTGACCTTTTGGGGGGGGGGATTGTTAGATCTGAGTGTGGTTTTATACACACACTGAGAGCAAAAGCTCAAGTCCATTCTCTGTTTAGTCCCACATCGGCTAAGTGCTAACACTATTGTGCATATTTATTATCCTTTTCCTTATTACTTCTTTGAAGACTTGTGTGGGTAGCCCCATGGGCCACCCGCGTGCGCTGTCGCCGCCGTCCGGCTCGGCTCGGTTCAGTTCGGTTCGATGCACGTAACGGGTGCGGGTACGTGCCCACACCTGCGGGCGCCGAATGCCGATTCGATTTTCTCTTCGGGTTCGGGCTGAGACCCAAAAATAGTTTTTGCTCCTCTCCAGTTTTTCTGACCGTTACACCCATTAATTTCGTAACGTTCGGACCCATTAATTCTGTCCAGGTTCAATGAACCATGTGTTTAATGTGCTTAATTTTTGTAATGTCCAAATAAATGTATATTATTTCTCTGTCTGTTAATAACTATTCATCAACCTATATATATTCCAACACCTCTTATACTTGATATACACTGAAATCCTTTACGAATACTCTCTTTTCTAATCTCGTCTTTCTCTAATCTCGTCTTTTTCGATCCGAGCTTTCCGTTCTTCATTGTTGCTCTGGGCAGAGCTAAGTCGGGATCACTCTCTCTACATCGTGTGTGGCAAGGAGATTCCGGTGGAGCAGGGATTTTACCACTAGGGGCATTCAGATTCAGTCTGCACATAGACCCGAGCTAACTCTTAGGGCAGTGCTACGTGCGCGACTTCCCCAGAGGCCGATAACAATTTATTTTGTTTGCAGATATTTACATGAAGTGTGGAGAAATTCCAACAGATCATACTTGTATCAGTAATGCTAGATATGACTGTTTTCCATAAATAAATTCACTTTATTTATTATGTTTCTGGGAAAATACAACTGTAGGAATCCGATCTAGAAGACGATCGCTTTATCCCTTAGACGATGCGAAGAAGAAAAGCTCTCAAAATTTCAACAGCAATTTAGATATCTATGTATCTGTACAATGAATGAGAAAAGAACTCTATTTATAGAGTCAAAAATAACTGAAAAGATAACTGTCTTCACAACCTGTGCATAGTTGAAAATCACGCAGGATTTAACATACGCAAGATTATGAGCAGTTACTGGACGTGGCCTATAACTGTTGGACACATGGCAATCGTGCATGAGTCGTGTGCAAGTTACAGGACACGCAGGTGAGAGATCGGTGGCATGGCTGCCACGTACTCCAATTTGATGAAATCCACGCAGGCTTGTTGAGGATGAAATCCACGCAGACTTGGGGCAGAAAGCTTCAAAATCCACGCAGACTTGGGGCAGAAAGCTTCAGAATCCACGCAGACTTGGTGCAGAAAGCTTCAAAATCCACGCAGACATGGGGCAGAAAGCATCAGAATCCATGCAGACTTGGTGCAGAAAGCTTCAGAATACACGCAAGCTTGAGGAAGGAACATAGAAGTTCAAAATACACGCAGACTTGAGTCAGAACTGCCAGCTGTCTTGATTCGACTTGCCTCGACTGACACAAAATCTCTGACATTGATTGCCTTGTCAGTCGTATTAAATGACAATAAGCTCTTTTGGTACGCCAACTTGATGAAGGCTGAGTCTTGTTAAAGAAGATTTTGAAAGTCACGCAATAGTCGGCTGTGATCTCTCGAGTTCCGTGCATACGTGGCATGCGAGGAGATATTCTTTGACTGTCGTGCTGTCAGTCATAATGACACTCTGACAAATGATGAGCTGTCCCAGCGTAACTTTTAAACATTGTCTTGATCAACTCAGCGTGACTTTTAGACTTTGTCCTGATCAACTCAGCGTGACTTTTAGACTTTGTCCTGATCAATTCAGCATGACTTTTAGACTTTGTCCTGATCAACTCAGCGTGACTTTCATTTTTGAGGCCTACCAAACCCCCTTCAAAGTTTTCGAAAAATGATAAATTATTTTAAAATACTTTGAAATCGAGATGATAAAATGAATTTAGTCATGCTGAGATGACTTTAAAGAGAGATTTACTCCGAAATGATTTGGACTGTTGGGATTCTGTGCAGTTAGGATCCCGTGCAAAGCTCCTAAATCGAGGCAAATAATGATGTTGCCGTTTGGAATTCTTCATGAGCCTATAAATAAGCCATAAATCACTTCTTTCCTTCTTTACTTACTTTAGAGAGAAAAATCCACAGAAGAGAAACTTCATCTTCTCCGACGAACTTCATCTTCCCCGACTTCTTCTTCCCCTTCTCAACAGCAATGGCTCCTAAGAAAACCGACGCTCAGGCCAAGGGGAAAGCTCCTGCGACTTCCTCGCGTGCCACCACTGACAGACTTCCTCGACGCGAAGTCACGTATCCTCCTATGCAGCGTAAGTGATGGATGGGGATACGAACTGTTGAAGATGACTTAATAAAGATGACTTTGATGAAGATGAACTCCACATAGAAATCTTAGGATCTTAAGACAAATAATGAACTTCAAAAATATATCCCCCCTTCTTAGGGCACAGGATATTAATAAAGTATGCCCCCTCTTTAGGGTCGGCCATACTTCACATCTTCGTGTTTACGAAGCTCTGTGTTTCACGCAAATGAGCATGGCTCTCATAATTCTGCGTGATTTTACATGTATTGGCAGGGATGTCAATGTTTGAATTATTCACGCAGCTTTCATGACTCTGCGTGATTTTTCACAAGTTGGCAGAAATGTCAATGTTAAATTATTCACGCAGCTTTCATGACTCTGCGTGATTTTTCATATGTTGGCAGAGATGTCAATGTTGAATTATTCACGCAGCTTCTGAGAGTCATCCTCTGGATAGATTAGTCTTGATCTGTCAGTGTATTTTTGTCATTTTCACTTAAATGTGATTCTGGCAATGATGCGTGACTTTCATTCTAATCTGTTTGGACTTTGCGTGAATTAATCACCTGCGTGAATAAATCATTCAGCGTGTCTTGATAGTATATCTGTCTGAAGTCTGCGTGACTTATGAATTTTCCTTCGAGCACTACTATACACGTATAAGGCTCGTAAACATAGATTTTACTGAAACACATCTGACCTTGTCTTCTTTTATTTTCTGTAGTGAACATCCGAAGTGAAGAGGCAGATTATGAAGGGCACTTGAGTTTTTCATTTAAACTTGATTTATCTTATGTGCAATTTCCTCAGTTTGACCTTCCAGAAGCCAGACTGTCGTTGTTGACAAATCAAGACCATACAACTCTACTCTGTCTGATGAATGGTCAACCCTTTCAGAGTCTTAATTTGGTGTCCCACAAGAAACTAGCATTTCTGTTCGGGGATGCCATAGCACAAAAATCACAACCAAAGGGCATCAGAGAGAAGGTCTGCTTCTACTTCGAAGGTGATGCAAAACAGCCCATGTACTGGCCGAAGGTTTCTAGGGGCTTATCTATCATGAGATTCATGCATGCCAGCTATCCCAGAAAGATGTCCTGGCACTTAACAGAATATCAGCAGGCAAAAGTGAGCTATATCATTTACAGGAAGGAGGGATTCTTCAGTTCCGCAGAGAATCATGTATCCGTGTTCCGAGGTTTGAAGCCGGGATGTGTACCACCCAAAGACTCATCAATATTGATGCCATTCAGGATGCCTATTTTTATAAATGAATTCATGGCAAACAAGAATGCATTCTACCCCACTGATTCGACACCGAGGATGAACGGCTTAATGAATCAGGAAAACGTGAGGTGGAGGACTTTGGTCCATTGGGCTCTGGAGAAGTTTGAGAGTGAGCTGAAGAAGATAAACCTTTATGACGCAATCGTCAATTCATCTTACGGTTTCAGACCCAATCCCTTTCTGTTCCTGGCCTTGGTTGAGAGGTATAACCACAGGACGGAGACATTTATGACTCCCAAAGGGGAGATGGGCTTTGCCCTTCATGAGATGGAATACATCTCGCATCTGTCTTCAGGCACACTATCGTATGAAGAGTATGCGCCTACGACAGAAGAGCTGAACTTTCTGTCGGAGAAGAATCCGGAGATGGTACACCTGTTTGAAGAGATGATGTGCCATTTTGGCACATGTGCTCTGTATTACAAGAGTTCTAAAGATGAAGCCGGCTGCCACATCCAGAAGTGGATGTCGTATCTTTTCATGAATCGTGAAAAGGATGAGAAAAAGATAAACGAGAAGAGATGGTACCAAATTAACTCCTCCAAGCCTCTCTTTGAGAGTGAAATCATTTATCTACTAAAGAAGTATGACTGCAAGGATTTTACGATCACTGAAGACTGGTATGAGTTTAAAGCTGGAACCACCTTCAGCTCGTATGTGAGGCAGAGTGGAAAGACTCTATTAAAGAACGGTCATTTAGCCGGATTCCTATCTCTTTGGTTAAGAAGATTCGTCGTTCCTGGCTCCAGCTCTCTAGACAGAATACACAGAGGTGTTATTTTTGCAGCAGTGCGCCTTATGTATGGTTATAAGATAGACTTATTATCAGCGATGACCTGTAGGCTGAACGCAGGTCTTCGAAATTTTGTAACCAATATGCTATCTAATCAGAGGAGGATGACCGATGAATTTCTGAGAATAGAGATGCCCTTCACATATCTATATGGTTGGCTTCTTCTCCATCATGACGGTCTGATACCTCCGGGAGCAGGAGGGAGTGGCAGTCTCTTTTTGGAGAAGTACTCCGGAGAGACTTTTTGGAAGGTTCACACTCTTCCAGAATGCAGAAATATTCTGAATCGAGCGTCACATTGGTCCATTCAATGTGTCCCTCCACTATTGGGTTATGAGAGCATGCCCTTGAATATGATAGACGGAGATAAAGGGAACAGGCTAGATGATGTAGCCTTTCAGTGGTTGCAGAGAATTCGGCCCTCTCATCTAGTATACCGTCATGAAGAAATGACGTATCTGGAGCCGTATCTACCGAGCCGATTTGCCAGGCAATTCGGATATGACCAACTTCATGTTGGGAATGCCACCACCTGCCTTTCTGCTCGTGGAGGGCTTATTGACGGAGCTCGGGCCTGGAGATATTTCGCGGCTAGAGATACAAAAGCTGTATTCTCTATGCCTAATCCTTTATCCAGCATGGGGACGAAGATGCTTTACACATATGCTCGCTTCTATGTTTCGTCGAGCACCTTCATGCCGAGTTTCCATCTGAAGACTTTTGTTACGGAAGACGACCCAGCTCCATCAAAGAGGTCGAAGAAGAAAACTGTTATTCAACAATTTCTTCCGGAACCTGAAGATGAGACAGCGGAGGTTGAGCCCCTATATGACTTATTTCAGGAGGGAAATTTTCCTGATGAAGTTTTTCCTCCCATATTTATATCCCTTTCTAAGAGGAAGCGAAGCGATGAATCTGAGACAGTCTCCAAAAAGAGTACTAAATCTCAGACATCTAAGAAGAAGAAGAAAGGGATCTCAGTAACTGCCACTTCGTCTTTAGGTGGCATCTCAGTTGACGAAGATGACGCCGCCGATAAAGACGAAGATACAGATGAAGACGATGCTCCTTTGATAACAAGGAGGCCGAGAGGCAGGTATGTCAAGAAGACCGTCGGCAAAATGACAGGCAATAAACTCCTGGAAACGATTATGAGTGGAGGGGTCTTGCCAGGGATCAATGAAGCGGCTTCCACTGAGAAAACAGAATCTGATTATGTTCATCTTCCAGCAACTTCAGCTGAACAGACTGAGGTAGAGTCCACTCGAGCTCAGGAAACGACTGCTCCGACAACAAGTGGAGTAGCTATTGAACCCTCAGAGATGAGGATGATCCCTTTTGAGTATGGGACAGAAGGCGTCATCCAGGCATTGGATGACCAGATTGAATATTCTGAAGAAGAACCAGCCCCGGCAGAAGTTATGGAACAACCAGAAGTTCCAGAAACTCAGGTTGAAGAAAACATTTCTTTGGCCAGAGGCGATGAAGACGTGTCAACGTCCGAGCTAGCAGCTGCTGATGACTTGTTGAAGAATATTTGTAAAGACATCATTCTTCGAACGGATATTCCAGAAAAGACTGAACCAGCAGTCGATACTGAGCTTGCTATCATTACTGTTCCTGAGATTCATTCATCTCAAGGACTAGATGAAGATATGAACATCATGGACTCCGGATCAGAGACTTATCTTGAAGCCGGGGATGAAAAAGAGTCTGAAGAAGAAGAAGAAGCTGAAGAAGGAGATGATTGGCATGCTGGCACTTCAACTCATTATGACGAAGGTAAAGTCAGAGGGAACAGAATGGAACTCAGCTCCGAACCTGCTCAATCTCCGGACAACACTCCAGCTCCCAGTAATTCTGGAGCTGGAAGCAGCCACATGAAGCAGGTGTCAGACACCATCATAGATCGGCTACGAGAAGACGTAAGACTCCCTTACCACATCGAATATGAACCTCAGCCTGGTATGATTTTATTTTAGATTCTGTTTTTACTGTTTCTTTTTCTTTAGATGCTGATTATTTTTTTCTTTGACTAATAGGAACTGCTGCAGCAATGAGTTCGACTCATGCTCCACTTATCCAGGCTGATGCTGATGAAGGGAGTTCGCACTTGCCAACTTCTCCAGTGGCACATACTTCCGTTCCCAGGATAGAGAACGTTCAAGCTTCTTCTTCAATGATGACAGTGACTCCTGGGTTTGAGACTGGACTAGCAAGAACTCTGGGAATGTATTCAGAGATCATTTACTCATATCTAGATACATACTCCAGACGTTTCTTGAAGGACGAAGCTATGCCCTTCTCTGAGCTTCGAACTATGATCAATTTCTCGCTCATGGCGTTGCGACATGCTGGTTACGAATCTCAGTGCATCTTCTTCGAACATCTCCTGGATGAGTTAGAAATAACTATCCGAAAATACTGGAAGACTAAGAAGGAAGACATTCATTCTTTAACGGTGGCTGAGATCAGTCAACTAGAGCATGAAGCCCAGTCCCAGCAAGCTGTATTAGAAGCATTTCTTGCCTCTTCTTCTGAGAAATTAGTAGAAAAGGGTGAAGAAATATTAGCTACTCGTCAGAGAGTAGAGCTTCTGGAGAAAGATAAAGCATCCAAAGCTGAAGAGCTGAAGCAGTTGAAAGAGGAATTGGCTCGTCTTCAAGAGCGAATTGCTGTCATAGAAACAGAGCAAGCTGAGGTCATTGCTGCTTATATTTCTGAAGCCGAACACTGTGAAACTCTTCAAAAGGAGCGAGAGCAGATGCAGACAGAGCAAATTGAAGAAGTTAATCGTCTCCAATCTGCTATTATCATTTTTGATGAACAAAATGTCGCTGTTGAAGCAGCAGAAAAAGTTCGAAAAGCTCATGAAGAGAAAATGAGTATTGTACTTGATCGTATTAAGGAGCTAATAACTCCTAATAAATAGATCTTGTAATCAACATTTTGATTTTGAATAAAGACAAATGAGAACCTTTGATCTGATTTTTGACTTTGTTGTTTTGATAATGATATATTTATAGAAAATATGTTCAGAGGTAAATAATACATAACACATTTCTATAGAATAGAATATACAAATGAACTTTGTAATTCTATCAGATGATATTAAACCAGAGATGATCTTAGTTTAATACTGATTAGAAAAAATAGAATTCAGACATAAAAATATCTTTGAACTCAATTTTTCATGATCTTTGGATTCGAGAATCAAAAGACTAGATGTCATTTTCATAAATATGATACTGACATGGATGATGAACGATGATGAATTGTAAATATATGTGGGATGAACAGGAAAACCGACAAATGATGGAATGAACGGATAAACCGTCAAAAAATGAATGATAATGAACGGATGAACCGTCAGATAATGATGAATGAACGGGTTAACCGTCGGATTATAATGAACGGGCGAACCGTCGGATGAATGTGATAAATGAACGGATGAACCGTCAGGCATTAATGAACGGACGAACCGTCAGATGAATGTGTCGCTTCGTTATTTGAGGAACTTCTGCCTATAAATATAGCAGAAATCTGACAAGAACGAACACTTCTACTCTTCAACATAAAAATGTCGTCTGAAGAAGCATCCAAGAAGGCTGAAATTGCCCCGAAGGCTCAGAAGGGCACTGAAGAACGCCCTGCCGATCCAGTTCAGCCGAAGGAGGCGGAAGCAGGCGAAGGTTTGTCTGCACCTCAGCCACCACGAGACATCCTGGACTTTCTGCTTGATCCAGGAAGGACTGAAGAAGAGGAAGCCATGAGGATGGCTGCTTGTAAATTCCTCGTGGGTTCCAGCAAAGAAGTTCTCAGCTCTTTTGCTGATCGCATTTTCGAGAAGGACGGCAGCGGTCCGCGTCCAAATGTAAAGAAGGATGATAGTGACCTTCTTTAATATTATGTACTATCATATGATGAAATAACATTTGAATTTTATTCATAAACTTTGAACTTTGTCTGATGATTTACAAGTATTTATATTTATACATAATACTTTTTAAGGAATTTGCCATTAATAGGCATCATAGCAATTCGACCATCCAGTTCTGAGAGTTGATAAGCTCCATTTGAGAAAACTCTGCTCACAACATATGGACCTTCCCACTTTGCGTCAAATTTGCCTTTGCTCATATGAGTCATAGTCATAGGACGTCTGACTGTTAGAACAAGTTCTCCTTTTTGATATGCTCGAACTCTGACTTTCTTGTTAAAAGCTCTTGAGATTCTAGCTTGATAGAATTCGATATTCTGTTGAGCAGATAATCGCTTTTCATCCAAAGCTTCTAATTCCTGAAGTCGAAGACGATCATTATTCTCGGTGGTAAGTTCATTAGCGATTGCTATCCTTAAAGAAGGAATTTGAATCTCTAATGGAAGAACAGCTTCGCATCCGTACACCAGAAAGAAAGGTGTACATTTAGTAGCATTACGAACTGTAGTACGGTAAGCCCACAAACATTCACCAAGTTTCTCACTCCAATTACGTTTGTTAGTGGAAACAAACTTCTTTAAGAGTTTGATGATGGTTTTGTTGAAAGCTTCTGCTAATCCGTTAGCTGCCGGATTATATGCGGTAGAAGCCACATTGTTGATCCGATGATCGTCACAGAATCGAGTAAATTTTTGGCTGACGAATTGTGGTCCATTATCATGAATAATGCGTCAGGGAATACCAAATCTGTAGATGACATGGTGCTTGATAAAGTTGATGACATTGGAAGTTTTGACTTCAGATAAGGGAATAGCTTCGGCCCATTTGGAGAAATAATTGGTTATTGCGAGAATAAACCGATGACCTTTTGATGACGGCGGATTGATCGGACCGATAATGTCCATGCCCCAAGCTTTGAAGGGCCATGATGCTGCCGTTGGATGTAGAAATTCTGAGGGTTGATGAATAAAATCCACATAGATTTGACAAGCTTTACACTTCCTTGCATATTCGATGGCATCTGGTACCATAGTAGGCCAATAATAACCCATACGTCGAATACGGTCTTGAAGTTTTGGTCCAGGCTGATGTGCTCCACAAATTCTATCATGTGCTTCACGAATAATTTGTTAAGCCTCATCACCGGCAATACATCGAAGAAGTAAACCATCATAAGCTCGACGATATAAGGTTTTTGTAGTATGATTGTAATAGAATCTGAGTGATCGTCGTCTGATAGATGTTGCCTCACTCGGATTATCTGGAAGGATATCATACAATACGAAATCTAAGAAAGGAAGTCTCCAATCTTTATCTGTATTCTGATTCTCAGCTGAATTACTGAAGATGAATTCCATGCTAGAATCAGATGAAGATGATAATGATTTACGACTTAATCCAAATCCTCTTGTTGTATTGACATCATGAGATGTTGATTCTTCAATGTCAACTGGAAGTCCTAGAGTTAGATTGTTTTCAAGATGAAATAATTCTCGATTGCAAACAACAATCATTTGTTGACGTCTAATTGGAATAGCTAACACCGTCGCGAGATTAGCAAGAGCATCAGCTTCTGTGTTACATGCTCGCCTAACATGTTCGATGAAGAATTCTTCAAATGAAGAAGCCATATATATAGCCGATCTATGATAAGGAACCAGATCTTGATGGCGAACTTCATAAGTGCCCCTTATCTGATTGACAATGAGTTTAGAATCTCCATACGCTTCCAAATGTTGAATATTCAGATGTTTAGCGAGCTGAAGACCAATGAGTAATGCATTATACTCAGCTACGTTGTTTGAACATGGCTGATCAAGAGAATAAGCTCTTTGGATAGCAAGACCTTCTGGCGACATAAGAACGATTCCAACTCCAGCGACAATGTCACCATTAGGACCTATTCTTGAAGCTCCGTCAAAGAATAGACGCCAAGTAGAATCTTCTTCATCAATTTGATTTGAATCTAGGACTTCATCTGGGATTTCATCATAGGGTTTTGAATTTTCTGGAATTGAATGAGCAGCCAGAAAATCAGCTAAAGCTTGTCCTTTGACTGATTTCTGAGGAATATAATGCATATCATACTGAACAAGTAAGATTCCCCAGTTAGCCAATTGAGAATTTAAAACACTTGGTTTCTTCATCATGACTCGTATAGGATTGATCCTGGAAATGACATGAATGGTCTGGCCAATGATATAATGTCGTGTCTTTTGAACAGCGAACATCAGGGCTAGACATTCTTTTTCGACCGGTAAATATCGAGGTTCAGCTCCGGTCATAGTACGACTGAGATAGTAAATGGCTTGTTCATGACCATTTTTATTCTTTTGAGCGAGCAATGCACCCAATGAATGACTCATTGCTTGGGTATATAGGAGGAACGGTATCCTTGAGACAGGAGGTACCAATACTGGAGGGCTCATCAGATATTGTTTTATATCATCGAAAGCTTTCTGACATTCATCATTCCAGATAAAAGAAACACCTTTCTTCATAAGTTTATTGAATGGTCTACAGCGTCCTAAAAGATTAGAGATGAATCTCCTGATATAAGCGATCCTTCCTTGAAATCCTCGTAGCTCTTTTAAGGTGCGTGGAGGACGCATCTCTTGGATGGCTTTGATCTTCTCGGGATCCACGTGTATACCTTTTGAGGTAATGACGAAGCCGAGAAATTTGCCACTAGAGACGCCTAAGAAGGACTTAGTAGGGTTCATCTTTAATTGATGCTTACGCATTAGATCAAAAATAGTCTTCAAATCTTGGATGTGATCCTCTTTTTGTCGACTTCTGACTGCAATATCATCAACGTAGCATTCGACTATTTTCCACAAATGTTCACGGAATATAGTGCTCATAGCTCGTTGATAAGTTGCTCCTGCATTCTTGAGACCGAATGGCATCACTGTATAACAGTATGTACCAATCGGCGTTCTAAAAGAAGTGTGTTTCTCATCATCTGGAAACATTTTAATCTGATTGTACCCAGAATACCCGTCCATGAATGACATCCGTTCAAACCCACAGGTATTATCGATCATAACATCAGAAATTGGTAGAGGAAACTCGTCTTTAGGACATGCCACATTGAGATCGCGGAAGTCTATGCATACTCTGATCTTACCAGTCTTTTTAAGGACAGGAACTATATTAGCCACCCAATCGGGATGTTGTTCCTCTCTAATAAACCCAGAAGCTATGAGTTTATTCACTTCAGCTTCAATTGCATCCATAATATCTGGACGAAATCGTCGCTGTTGTTGTTTGACCGGTTTAGCATTCGGCATGATATTGAGTTTATGAGTTGCGATTTGTGGATCAAGTCCTGGCATATCTTCATAACTCCAAGCGAAGACATCGATGTATTCACGAATAAGTTTGATCGTGTCTTGCTTATCAGTTTCTGAAAGACTTTCACTAATGAATATTGGTTTGGGGGATCCCTCTTCACCAACATCTATTTGAACAAGTTTGTCTTCAGTCGGAGGTTCTTTTTGCTCGAATCGAAACTCCCATTGATTATCTAACCTTTGGGCCCATTGTTCTGATTCAGGTAAGATTTCAAACTCGTCTTCATTTTCATCATCTTCTTCAGAACCGTCAATGGAGACCATGTTGGAAGACAGAATGTTGTAATGGAAGTCACCGATACTTGTATCAGAATCCCAAGAGGTGGTACTAGAAGAATCAGATCTCTTATCTTCGTCAGATTCAGGATCTTCATGGACAGTATTGATAAAAGGAATAGGAGCAATATAACCTAATCCGCATTTTGTCCTCCCATATTTCAGAGGAGGAATCCGAATAGGCATTTTTCTTCCTTTTCCATTATTGAGGCCAGTTCTGAAGTCATAGCCCGTATTTTTGATAATGTCTTTAGATTGCTGACTATAACGACGTAGTCATCATCTTCTAAATCAGAAGGATTCTGGGGCCCTTTGTAGAAGACTATTGGAATGTCTCCTGGTTTTCTACTAGGAACCAGAAAGTATGAAGTTTGTACTGATTCTAGGGATACGTCTGTATGAAAAGTCTGTACAACTCCTATGGTTATTGTTCTCAAGTCATCTAACAAATACAAATAACTATGAACATGATTACACACATCAAAATACTGCAAAGATGGAGACTTTTCATTAAATTTAAAAGCAGTAGTATTTACATTGGGAGAAGGCTGAGCCTTAGAAATCTTAGCCAAATCAATGACTAAAGGGGGAGAAGAAGAACGAGAGGAAGTTTTGTTTCGATTAAGATCGATAACAAATGGCTCAGAAGAGGTGAGCTCCCTTAAAGCCTGAGATGGAAGAGTAGTCCGCCCTCCAACAGGGATTACAAGAGTATCCTGTTTTATATGTGAAGATACAGGAACTGTAGTACGCCCACTGACAGGAATGATCAGTGTATCTTGAGTAGACGACTGGGGTAATGGAGAGATCCGTCCGCTCACTGGAATAATGAAAGAACCTTCTCCAGAGGGTTTAGGAGATTGTTGCTGAGTAGTTCGACCTTTAATAGGAATTATCAAGGTCTCACTTTGCGGATCCTCTTTCTCCATAGCTTGTATCACCCTTGTATACTCTTCTTTGTACATCCGGGAATCATTGAAATAAGCTTCAACCCCATGGAAAGGATTTATATCAGCAACTTCCTTTTGTACTTTTCTATTGCTGTCAATGTATTTAAAATACTGATGAAGAGTAGAAGGCACCATATTATTTTCATGAAGAAAGGGTCTTCCCAGAAGAAGATTATAAGATCCTACGATCTCAATCACATAAAAAGTGACTTTGGATCTGAAATCGCCTATCTGAAGTTTCAGATAAATCTTTCCCAAAGGCTCGCTTCGGCTTTGATTGAATCCCAGGATAGTAGTAACCGTCTTGGAAAGCTTGTGAAGAGGGATTTTTAGTTCATCCAACAGACTCTTAGGCATTATGCTTATAGCAGACCCTGGATCAATGAGGATACGATCTATCTTCATCGTATCGATATAACCGGTGTAGTAGAGAGGCCGATCATGTCGATTATCCTCCAGTAGCATGTCGTCTTGTGTAAAGGTGATATTTAGGATAATCTCTAATACACTGTTGCAATGTAAGCAAGTGGTAGGTTCTTCATCTGGCTTCTTTAATTATACAAGACAAGAGTCAGCCTGAAGAAGTGCCTCATTTAACGTCTCCCGAGTCTCTTTAAAAAGACGTAGAAGTTCAAAGAGGGACATTCTAGCTAGAGTATTAGCAAGTTGAGCTAGAATGTCAAAGTCATAAGGCTTCTGAAGCCCAAGAGGAGGGGACTTCTTGATTGGTTTATCAAATCGAGTCTATTGTTTGCCTTTCTCAAGAACTGTGGGCTTGGAAGGAGTGGGTACAACCGGTACAGTTGAAGGAACAGGTGCTGTGGATGATTCTTCTTCAAGAGGAACATCAGGAGCATCTTTGTCAGCAGGAGGGATATCGGGAGTATCCTCAGGACTCTTGGAATAATCCTTTAGATAAGGTTTCCCTGTTCTAGTAGCACCAGCCAGTGCTTCTGATTTATCTTTTGATTCTGTGTCGGGAGTAGATCCGAAAGAAGTCATATGACATGACTTAGTTTTCCCAGCCTTCTTAGATTTTCGGGAAGTAGTCTTTTGAAGAGAAGGAGATTCAAAATCTGCTACCAGATCAGGATAAATCCATATGATTTCTTCTGTTTCCATAGTGATTGGTACTAATCTTTCAGACTGTGGAGGAGGAATATTCACTATTTCAAGAGTTGCCTTGGGAATAGGAACGATCCCGCTTTCAAGGAGTTGAGGAGGGAAATCTCCGAATTGCATAGAGACGACGTTGGAGGTGACGGTCTTATGTTTCGGAGTAAGAGAGATAGCTCCAGATTTAATCATTTCCTGGATCTTTCCTTTCAGTACATAACATGTACGAACTGTGTGACCCAACATTCTGTGGTATGGACAGTATTTAGGATGATCCGTCTTACCAGCTTCATCAGGTTTCTTGATTTCAGGTAATTGTATTTTATTACCTTTCAGCAAACATTCAAAGATACCAAGGACATCATCATCATCAAAAGAGTATTCTTCTTTGGGACGAGGTGCTCTTGGTTGTTGAGTCGTAGAGGCAGGAGGAGTTTGAACAGTTGATGCATCTTTACTCTGAAGATTTAACTTCAAGGGTTTCTTTTCCCTTGCGAGCATTGGATTTAGCATTATTGTTAGTACTTTGACCTGTTTCTTTGGGAGTCATCTGTACTCCTAAACCTTTGAAGGTTTCAGCACTAATTTCTGCGGCCTTGGCACTAACTATGAAGGAAGGCCAATCTTGAAATTGAGTAGATCCTGTCCACATGCTGATGATCGGCAACAAATTTGATTTGCATGTGTCGATGGTGACAGCATCAGGAGTTCCAAGAGGTATCTTCAGAGCTTCTCTTCGAAACCGTTCAATAAATTCCTCTGTAGTTTCATTATTTTTTTGCTTGATTCTTATAAGAGCAGACATAGTCATGTCATTGAGCCCTTCATAGAACCGTTCAAGAAACATTTGTTTGAAACCGGCAAATAAGGTAATACACCCATCCGGGAGACTTCTATACCATTCATAAGCCGTTCCTTTGAGACATCCGACAAACACCCGAGTAAGGAGGGCGTCACTTGGTTGCAGCTGGTCAGTCATCACTTCAAAGTGATTAATAAATTGACTCAAAGAAGTGGTTCCATCATAGAATGAGATAGTAGGAGGCTTGTATTTAGGAGGATACGATACTTACTTCCATTCTATTGGATAAGGTTGCTTGATGCCTAACCTTTGTAAACCATCCTTCTGTTTGAATGCCTCAAATTGAGTTCGGAGATTCCTCAATTCTTCAGTAACAACTCCGGAGGATTGTGGAGTTGTAGCTTGTAGAGAATAGTTGGGAGGAGGAACAGCATTATAAGCACTACCCCCAGCTCCCGAGTGACTAGGAACTGGTTTAGCTTGCCCAGGAGTATTGGATTGTACTGCTGGAGGAACATGTACTGGACTTACACCAGTATCAATTGGTATGGCATCTGGTACAGTCTGTCGATTTTGTAGCTGGGTTGCCATGAGTTCATACATCGACTTCATAGTGTCAGCCATAGACTTCATTTGCTGTTCCAAAGAAGTAATTCTTTGTTCTTGAGGAGTCAAGGAAGAAGAAGGTTCATCAGTATTCCCATCAACCATATAAGTCGTGACTGTACGAGAGATTATTGATGAACTGGTGGATGTTGTCTGTTCTGAATCATTACTTTGTGTATCAAAGTCATTTGTAGGAGAATTACCCCCAGTAGGCAGAGGTGGAAAGTTAGTTTCTCCAAGAAATTCAGAATAATCTTCAGAAACAGAAGTTCTTTGACTAGAAGCCAAGACTCTTGCTCTGGTGCCTCTGTATACTCCATCTGGACTATCAGTTCTACCTCCAGTATCCCGAGAGGTCATGTTGACAGAAGCAAACAGAGGTTCATCTTCATCAGGCATAGGTTCACACTGAATCCGATTGAAGACAGATTGTCGTTTAGTTTGACATCTGCATTGTATTATGACTCTCGGTTGGAAGTCATATACATGATCAGCATGGTCATGATCCATTGATTGACATCTGCATTGAATTATGACTTTTGGCTGGAAGTTACATTCAGCATGGTCATGATCCATTGACACAGAATTATTCCTTATCTTCTGTTGAAGGTGTTCTCGTAAATCTGTCTGTGAAGATTGAGGTACATCAGAGAACATTCTTTGTGTATTTTTAGGAATATATTTTCGGTTCTTGGGTCTTGATGGCTCTTGATTATATAGAGAGTGATTAATTTGAGCCACATAATTTCTAGCATACTCTGCATCTGGATCTCTTGCTTTTGTTTCCGTTTGGTATGGTTTTTTGACACCAGAAGTGCTTCCCAAACGGGTTTGATTAATTTTGTTCTTAGATCAGTTGGAGGTAAAACATTGGTTTTTGATACTTGGAGTTTTCCTTCCATTGATCTGGATATTTGCAGAGAAGGAAGAGTTGAATCATCCCCTTGATTAGGAGTTGGTAACAGACCTTCTTTTATAGACAAATTATGTGCCCAATTCGAAGAAGTCGTAGAAGAAGACATTAAGAAATGTTTCTTCTTAGACTTATTCAAGTTTTGAGACATAGAATGTCCATAAGAAAGAGTAGTCAAAAGACCATCCCCTTTTCTTTGACTAACAAAACTGTCAGTCAAAGCTGTTCCTGAAGTAAACACTTCAGGAGCAGAAGAAACAACTAAAGAGTTGTTTCTTTTCGAAGGGACTTTGTGTGCCATTTGTGAAGGAGCTTTAGCAAGACCACCCCCAGTTCTAGTAGAAGTTGGTAAGGAAGAAGAGATAGATAAAGAGCTATTCTTCTTAAATGATGAATACGGAATACACGCTGAAACAGGCTTGGTTAAAGAACCAGTATTGTTAGCGTGACTTTTGATTTTAGAAATACACGCTAGAACAGATTTGGCTAAGGAGCCAGTGCTGTCAGCGTGACTATTGAATTTGAGATTGCACGCTGGAACAGGCTTGGTTAAAGAACCAGTGCTGTCAGCGTGACTTTTGACTTTGAGATTGCACGCTGGAACAGGCTTGGCTAAGGAACCAGTGCTGTCAGCGTGACTTTTGACTTTGAGATTGCACGCTGGAACAGGCTTGGCTAAGGAACCAGTGTTGTCAACGTGACTTTTGACTTTGAGATTGCACGCTGGAACAGGCTTGGCTAAGGAACCAGTGCTGTCAGCGTGACTTTTGACTGCTGTCGTCTTCGAGCACACAAGAGCGTGCGTGCTTGCAGTAGAGTCCTTGCCAGTGTTAGGAGTAGACACTGTGGCAGAAACTTCACCATTGGTTACCAACAGATTCTTAGGGACGTAGACAGATCGTCTCTTCGACTTGGCAGTGGTGATGGAGGCTGAAGTGGGCTTGCTTCAAAATCCACGCAGACTTGAGGCAGAAAGCTTCAGAATCCACGCAGACTTGGTGCAAAAAGCTTCAAAATCCATGCAGACTTGGGGCAGAAAGCTTCAGAATCCACGCAGACTTGGTGCAGAAAGCTTCAGAATACACGCAAGCTTGAGGAAGGAACATAGAAGTTCAAAATACACGCAGACTTGAGTCAGAACTGCCAGCTGTCTTGATTCAACGTGCCTCGACTGACACAAAATCTCTGACATTGATTGCCTTGTCAGTCGTATTAAATGACAATAAGCTCTTTTGGTATGCCAACTTGATGAAGGCTGAGTCTTGTTGAAGAAGATTTCGAAAGTCACGCAATAGTCGGCTGTGATCTCTCGAGTTCCGTACATACGTGGCATACGAGGAGATATTCTTTGACTGTCGTGCTGTCAGTCATAATGACACTCTGACAAATGATGAGCTGTCCCAGCGTAACTTTTAAACATTGTCTTGATCAACTCAGCGTGACTTTTAGACTTTGTCCTGATCAACTCAGCGTGACTTTTAGACTTTGTCCTGATCAATTCAGCGTGACTTTTAGACTTTGTCCTGATCAACTCAGTATGACTTTCATTTTTTATGCCTACAATGACTGCGGCTTCTCTTCTCCTCCTCCTTCCATTTTTCTCTCTGAAATCAGGAAGCACTACCGCTTCCTTCTTCCCGTCCGCCTTCTGGATCTGAGTCAAACTAGGAGAAGCCCGGCCCGGCCAATTTCGAACTCCCCTGGCCCCTCCGACCACCTGGAACTTGCATATGGTTACATATACTATTTTGATCAAAATGTTTAGTAGTTAATGGAAGATGACATATGCGCATCAACTGTTCGACAAAATGTTTCTAAGCACTGCATCAAACGTTTAGTAGTTAAGGACATGGTGTAGCGCCCCGCTTTCGATAGGCGACGGACTTCATAATATGCTTACGATGAGTCAGATCGGTCGGAAACTTAGATGGCCATCTGACTCTATCGCTGGGCTTGGTAAACGATAACACCTTGCGACATCGATTCAAATCGATTTGGACGGAAGTTACGAGAATCAATCCAACTAATGGAACGACTTCTGTTGGAATAAGTCCTAGATGTAGTGGGCTGCGTCTCGGCGAGTGAGCTCTATATAAGAGTCCCTTCGATGGGACCGGACCGTTATATGGTTTTCTTGGAGCTTTTGTCGCTGGATTTTGATGAAGTGCTTTCGCGTCATTTTCCTGGATGCAATTTACAAATTTCGAAGCAAGAGAAAAAGAAAGAATTCTAACAAAGTGTTGGTGCCATTGAAGGAGCTCGTGTAACTAAAGCTTGACGTTGCGAAGCGCTTCGATGATCGACATGAGCAAAGAAATCGGTGGGTGATTCGGACCTTCCTTCTACTCTGTCCCGCAAACAAATTCCTTGTCTCAAATTCATTCAAATCGAACGATGCCGATTTAATTGCATGCTAATCCACTAAGGTCAAGAACTTGGGAAAAACGTATCGATTTAGAGTAATCTACTCTGAAAAATACAAGTTTCTCACATAAACGAAAAAGTTTAAGGTTCTAGTAAAAAGATAGACTATTTTACGTGCTGCAAAATAATGTGAAACGTTGATCATGGGCTAAGACACCTCGGACAATTTTGTGCCCACGGGATGCTAAATCGGGAGTACGGCTTTGGAGAAAATGAATTATTACATGAGTTGTGAGAAATGATAATGTCGTTCGATACTGTCCGCGCTATACAAAACTGTTTGCATATATTAAACTGTTCACGTATAGACATGGTTATGGACAGCTTGTACACAAGTTTATTTTTCCTCGAAAGGGTATCCGGGGCATCGAAACCGATTCGTCCTAGGGGGAATAAATTATCATGCTTCGGTGCGAGGCATGAGGGACCTTCAGTAAGGCTTGCAACCTAGGCTGAAAGGGTAGCGTTGCATGCCAATTTCGATCAAGTCCCTAGTGATGCGTAACACCAATGACCACATGTAAGACAATAGCATGCTCATCTATTATCTTATGCAGGTATAATTACTATCTCTGTTTTATGCAGGGACGAGCACGGCCGTGGTAAGAAATGTGATAAATCACTACGCTTTACTGTATGCCTTATTACTCAAAGATGGCTATCGATATGAACTGAATTCATTTAGTTCTAAATAGAAAAACAACTCTAAAGCATGCCTATCTTAACAATCAGAGTCGGTTTAGACGAGTTGGTTCGTCTCGTCCACTTAGCAAGTGTGCTAATCCCCTCCCCTAATTTCTCCAGGTGCGACGGGCACTCTAAACTAAACTGAAGCTGAAGTACGGAAAGACGTTTTGAAGCTCTTCCTATGCTGAAGTATTTTGAAGCCAATTCAATCGACGACTTATGTATAAAGGGGCAAATGTATGGAATGGCAAGTGTTAGTTCAGACAGCTTGTCGAGTATGTTTTATTTCGTTTTCAATCAATGTAGCCGCAACGGCATCCAATGTAATTACGACTTGCACGTCATTGCAAGCTATGAATGAAAAGCAAATTTTTATCTTCCTATACTGCGTCTTATATTCTGATGTGATTTGTGAAGTTTCAACTTGGCGTATTAATATACAAATCAACGTAACGTTCTTGCCTTGTACGAGTGCAACTCCAGACTCGTACGGCGTCACGCCTTAGCGAGGACAATCAAATCGGCAAAATAACATCGGGGACGAACATTTGTCGACTCAGGACATGACACATGGCCGGCCCTAAGTTGATGGAGGTTCGAGACAAAACTTCTAAAATGGACCTCCATACATAATATATAAAAAAAGTATAAATAAAACAAATATTTGTTATAGTCAAGATTTGAACCAAGGATCTCTTAAAAACAAGTCTAATATTATAACCATTACACCACGATACTTTTTGATAACAATGGCACATGATATGTACTAGTTCTATTGTAAATTGTTTCATGTTGGTGCCCCCTTTTGTCGGGGGCCCTAGGCCGTCGTCCGACCTGCCCTGGGCCAGGGCCGCCCTGATTAAGGGCCTTCATTCACCTTCTCTACATCCAGGATAACAAAGGTTTGGCTCCCTACGATTGGACTCGTCTCGTTATCTTCATGGTCAGGATGCCCTTTCTATAGGCACAAAGGGGCGTCGGGAAGTCCGGTCACAAGAATGGGTCAAGTGTTTGTTACAACCATAAGGAGCTCTATGAGTTGGATTTGGGAGAGTATGCAAAGCTCAATACCTTCATGATAGATCATACTTCTTGCCCGAGGTTCATGTCTCTCGGAGATTCGACGTTTATTTGTGCCACAAAGTAGTAGTCTTACAGTACTTTCACCATTACATGTTTCTGGACAAGGCTGCTATTAAGAGCAGACCACACTTGCCATCGATGGTGCACAGTGACTCGAGTGGAAGAGACCAAGCAAATTATCAAGATGCTATCGGTTCTAGAGGTCACACCCATACCAAGATTGTATCGATTCTAGAAGTCACACTCGCATCAAGATGCTATCGGTTCTTAAATTATGTTAAAGTAGGTTTTTTTATGGTCATTAAGTTATAAATCATTCCTAAATAAGATATAAATAATTTTCAGCCATTAGATTTAACTTGAATAAAATCCAATGGACATAAATAAATTTGCACATTTGCTTATATATATATATATATATATATATATATATATATATATATATATATATATATATATATATATATATATATATATATATATATATATATATATGAGATGGAGCAAGGGTCCTGGGCTTGGCACCCTCACGGCGGAGCTCGCCCGAGCTTTGAGTCCCCCCCCCCCCCCGTGCGCCCGGGTGGTGGCGGACTGCCGTCCGGAACCCCCCTACTCCCCGTGGAACTCCCGCTCTCCCCGGCCATCCCGGTCTCGGCGGATGGCCGGGTTTCGCTCAGCCGCTCTTCCCGTGGGGCGCCCCACCTCCCGGCGGCTGCCCGTGGTGCGGAGGCCCCCCCTCCCTCCCCCCCTCCTTCCGCGGAGCCGTCGGCGCCCTACATGCCGTAGGCGTCGCCGTGCTCGGCGCCCTCCGTTTTCTTCGGCCCCCTCCCTCCTCGGCCCAGGCCCCTCCGCCGCCGCGCCGCCCCCCGCAGCGGTCGCTGCCCCGTCCCCCGCTTCCACCGCCCCGGATCCACCTCCTCCTCCCCTGGCGCTTGGCCTCCCGGAGCCTTCCTCCGCGCCGCCCGGACCGCTCCCCCCTTCTCCCCAGGTCCGAGCTCCCTCCGCCCTTGCGGAGGCCCTCCCCCAGTCTCCCGTCTCCGCTCCACCCGCCAGGGCACCCCCGCCGGCGCTCCTCCTCCTCCCGGAGCTTCCCCCCGCCGGCCTCCCAGAGCACCCTCTCGCCTCGGTCCCTTCCCCGGAGCCCCCCACCGCTTCGATCGCCCCCTTGCCTCCGAGCATCCCCCCTCGGCGGCCTCCCCCCCTGAGCCATCCCCTGCAGTGCAGCCGGCCTCTTCGATCGCGGATCCCCCTTTCCCGCCCGCCGTCCAGGCTGCCGCAGCGTCCCCCGTCTCCTCGGCGGCGGCGGGGTCCTACTATCAAGACCCCGCCACCCATCCGTGGTTCTGGGTCTCCCAGGACCCCTCTTCCCTTCAGTGGCGCTGGACCGCTCTCCCTTTCCAGTCGAAAGCGCTCGAGTGGCTCGCCTCCGCCCTCGGAGGAGCCTATCCCCCCTCCGCCTCGGCGTAGGGGTAGCGTTACCTCTCCAAGGGCGCAGCCTAGGGCCTCCGGCCGGTCCGGCCGCTCCTCGTCGGTCCTCCCCTCCGGCGGTATGGCTCCCCCTCGCCGTCACCGCCTCCCCCCCTCCTCGTCGGCTCGTCGACCTCGTCCGTCCGCCCTGTCCTGCTGCTCTCCCGTGGCACCCTCCCCCCGTTCTCCTCTTCCCTGTTCTCCGCGCCGGGCTCTTCCTCTCCCCCCGGCTGCCGTAGCTCCCCGGCGATGCCCTCTTTTCCCCCCCCTCTTCTGCTGGCGTGCACGTGGCAGCCAGGCTCGCCGCTTCTCGCCCTAGCCTTCGGCTCCTCCGCCGCGTGGCCCATCGACTCCCTCCCGGTGGACGAGCAGCGCCCCCTCCGCCATCTGCTGCTTTGCTAGCGGCGCTCCTCTCGGCGGCTCCCCTCCCCTGCCTCCGTTGCTCTCCTCGCCCCCGGCAACCGTTGCTCCGCCACCTCCCCTCCCCTCGCTTGGTGGCCCCAGCGGCCCCCGCCGGCTTCGCTCGGTGCCCCATCCCCTGCCCTATTCCGGCTTCGAGGCCCCTCCCCCCAGGCGGACGTCTTTCCCCGGCGGCGTGATCCTGGCCCGCGCCCGCGGGAGTAGCGTCCCTCCGGGAACCGTGCCCCCTCGGGCCCCGACCGCTAGGGTTCCGCGCCTGCGCGCTCCGGGTCCCGCGCGTGCAGCAGGCCTCTCGGGCCCCGCGCGGTTGACCACGTGCCCCCCCCACGTGGGCTCCCCCCGCTGGGTTTGATTTTTGAATTTCGTACTGTTTTTTGTTTTTGGGTCTTCCGGGTGGGCCGGGTTTCTGTGTGGGCCGCGTTTTGTTGTTTCGTTTCCTGCTATTCAATAAATTTCCTTCTTTAAAAAAAAATAAATAAAAATAATATATATATATATATATAAATATATATATATATAAATATATATATATATATATATATATATATATATATATATATATATATATATATATATATATGTATATATATATATGCTAAATTATCCTAGGCACCCCAACTATAAGCTCGGACAAATTTGGCGCCTTAACTTTCTATTGCTTGAATTTGGCTCCCCCAATTTTATAAACTACTCTTTTGAAGCATTTTTCGTCAATTTTGAAGCACATCGGCACCACTTCAAAATATATATATATATATATATATATATATATATATATATATATATATATATATATGCTAAATTATCCTAGGCACCCCAACTATAAGCTCGGACAAATTTGGCGCCTTAACTTTCTATTGCTTGAATTTGGCACCCCCAATTTTATAAACTACTCTTTTGAAGCATTTTTTGTCAATTTTGAAGCACATCGGTACCACTTCAAAAAATATTTGACAATACAAGTGTTTAAATTGCATTTTGTACGTTTCAATGTACTTCAAAATTGACGAAAGTTGCTTCAAAAAGAACAATTCATGGAGGTATGGTACAATAATCAAGTAGCAAAAAGTTAAGATACCAAAAACGTCTGAATGTTGTAGTTTGGATGTCATTGGGATAATTTATAGCCTTAAAAAAAACTTTTTTTTGGTTTCCTCAATATTTTGGACTTGGACTGTCGTCTGGTCTGTCCTGGATCAGGACTGGACCTGCTCATTGATAAAGGCGGTCGTCACTTTTGAGAAGAAAAGATTGCATTGTGCCTACCCATTTTAGGGCTCCTGCCTGGATTCTGTTGGAGTGGGTGGGGTTCCCAACCTATGTGGAGAATACCCCGGAGAGCGACGAGCGCCATCCGTGTGTCGAAGAAGCTCGGGGAGTGCATGGATCCTATTTTGGAACATATATGGTAAGAAAAATATATGATTGGATTTCCATATTTACTTTGATTATATATTTATGATTGGACCCTTCATATAGTAGCTTTCCATATAATTGGGCTTCCAATTATGACAAGCCAATTATGATTGGATTTCCATTAAATATATGATTGATGCATATTGGAAGTTTCCATATATATTGGCCTTCCATGTATGGATTACCAAGGGCTTGTAAAAGGGTGATGCATGCTAGTTGTAAAATCATCTCAAAAACAAGAGTGCTTTACAATCTTTGAGAGAGAGAGAGAGAGAGAGGATTAAGGACTATTGTGAAGGAGAGATTGCTTCGAATAATTTTTCGGCATCTCTTGATCTTCGGAGTCCGCAATCAAAAAATTTCTTCTTTCAAGTGAGTTGTGGTGATCCGTGTTGGATCGGGAGGGGCTTGTAGAGGGTGTATTCTCTTTATTCCATTAGTAGAGGTTCTTCAGGGTTGGACTCCGATCGTCCCGTGGTTTTTTCCGCAAGGGTTTTCCACGTCAAAAATCTTTGTGTCTGTGATTGTGTTTGGCATTTTTTTGTGTGCTTTTGCTTGGTTCTCTCGCAGGACTTTCTGGTTTGGGGGAACGTTTTTCGTGCTTCGTTTCCAACAGAGTGATACCAGAGCTTTGGGTTCAAAGAAGTGTCAGGAGCTGACAGTCAAACCAGGAAGCAGAGATGGACGCGAAGTCGGTGCGTATGATGAACCTGAACGGTACCAACTACCATTATTGACGGAGCAAGATGAAGGATTTGCTGTTCGTCAAGAAGCTGCATCTTCTAGTATTTGCATCCGAGAAGCCCAGCGACAAATCCGATGAGGACTGGAACTTCGAGCATATACAGGTGTGTGGGTACATGCGGCAGTTCGTTGATGAGAACGTGTACAGCAATGTTGCCAATATTGAGCATGCGAAGACGTTGTGGAAGAAGCTGGAATCTTTGTACGCAAAAAAGATCGGGGTAAACAAACTATTCTTGATCCAGATGATGACGGGTCTGCGGTACAAAGATGGTGCATCCATTACGGATCACTTGAGTGAGTTCCAGGACGTGGTGGACCAGCTATCCTCGATGGGAGTCAAATTCGACGACGAGGTTCAAGGACTTTGGTTGCTATGTACATTGCCAGACTCGTGGGAGACCGTACGAGTATCTATGATCGCTTCTGCTCCAGAAGACGTGGTCAGTCTGGAGTTTTCCAAGAGCGGGGTGCTGAATGAAGAGATGCGGAGACGTTCTCAGGGCACTTCATCCACATCCCATCACTCGGAGGTGTAGAAGCATGAAAAAGAAGAGAAAGACGGTCCATGCGGCCAAAGAGCCTCATGCGGCTCAGAGGGCCCATGCGGCTCAAGAGTCTCATGCGGCTCAAGCACACAGGCAGTTCGAATAAACTCAATGCGGCTCAGGGAGAGAGGCCACGTGGCATTCAACACAGCTGTGCCCAACGTCTGGACGCATTTAATGCTCTGACGGCTGACAGTTGACAGATGACAGACCTGACATAAAGTTGTCATAATGACTGACACGAAAAGCAGTATTTTCCTAGGAAACGAGGAAAATCTTCACCAAAACGGTGCTGTCTACCAAGCTTCGAGGCAGGTCCATGCGGCAGACTAGACGAGTTCATGCGGCCAGTGCAAAGAAGTCTATGCGGTTCAAACCATGAAGGCCCCCCATGCGGCTCAGCCATGAAGAAACCCATGCAGCTCGGCCATGAAGACTCTCGTACGGCTCGGCCATGAAGACCCCCATACGGCTCGGTCATGAACATATTCATGCGGCTCGGTCATGACAACCTTCATGCGGTTCGAGTGTAGAGACTATTCATGCGGCTCGGTCATGAAATCTTCCATGCGGCTCGGTCATGACGACCTTCATGCGGCCCAAATATGAACACTCCTCATGCGGCTCAATAATGATGACAGGACACGTGTCTTAAAGATAATCAAATTTTGGGTCAAATCCCAATAATTTGGGACACGTGGCAAGAGAATGAATTAAATTGATTCATTTAGATTTGCATACATCAGCAAATCATCATGACGAAGATTTATTGCAATCATCATTTATTATTGATGGGATTTGGCATAATCCATATTAATGGTCCAGATCCTTCACACTCAAGACTAATGGCCCAGATTGATCAATCACCAGGCCGCCGCCACTTTGAGAATGGGTAATCATCCAAACCCTAATGATGCCCCCACTATTATAAATAGCAGGGTGCCATTCCCCTGCAAAAGATACACAAAGACACAGAGAGGCTCCCCCGATAATTAGAGAGAAAATACAGAGAGATCAATCCAGAGAGAGAGAGAAGCCAGGAGAACAGTACGAGGAGAGCAAGAAGAGTGTTTCTTCGTCAACGCCAAGCAGATCTTCCCCGAGCCAAGGCTGCATACCGATCATCCAAGGAGTAAGGCAGAGCGGCCGTCGCTTTCCCGAGCCTCTACCGTCACCCCCCAGAATCTAAAATAAACAATTGTACTTAGTCTGCTATACCTAGGTTTTTGTCCCTAGGCTTTCTTTGTACAAGCGAGTTTGTAACGTGAAATAAAAGTCCAGTCCTCCGATAATTGTTCTGCTCTTTTATATTTCATGGCAAACACGATGGCGACTCTGCTGGGGACAAACTTCTCCACGGCTGAGGAGTTGGTGATGCAATCGGATGCAGACAAACTTGGCTCCACACAACAGAAGATGGTCGTCCGCTTCGACCAACAGGCGTTCGAAGAGATGCTCTCCGAAGGCAGCGCTGGCCCGGTCCAGAAGCGCACCCGCACCACGAAGGCTCGTAAAGAGTGGAGGCCAAAATCGTTTGTTCCTCCCCAGGCCCTCGATGGAGTACTCTCTGCTACTCAAGACGGCGAGGAAGACTCTCCTGCGGCCCCACTTCAGACCGTAGACAACTCTGCTGTCCCCAAGTCCGGCAGAAGAAAATACTATGATACTGGACTTGCAGGGGCAAAGAGGAACTCTATGCGATCCGAGCCGCATAAGCGTGCTAGCCGCATAGAAAAAGCTCATGCGGCTACATCCGCCAGCCGCCTGAATAAAACTCACACGGCCACATCTGTCAGCCGTATAGCTTATGCGGCTACAGTTACCAACCACATGGATGAAACTCATGCGGTTACGGAAGTCAATCGCTTGTAAAAAACCTATACGGCCACAATAGCCAACCGCATGCGGCCAGCCTGCACGGTCGTGACTCCTAGTCGTACAAGAACAACTCATCCGGCAGCTGAAGACAGCCGCATACAGACAGCCTGCACGGTTTCTAATCCTAGCCGTATAGCATCTGTTCCACGCTTCTCTCGATCAGTCTTCGACCGTCTCTCATGCGGTCCTGACCCTGATGATTCTCTAGATGATAAGCCAGACTCCGGGGAATTCAACTTGGACTCTTCCTAATACGCACCCGCAAGTGCTAAAAGGAAGAAGTCTAGGGCAGCGCGGGCTCACCAAGCCCAGTCAGCTGCCCCAACCTCTGACCATCGGGGCGTCCCGCTGATTATCACGCGGGCCTCTGATAGGAAGTTGTACAGAACTACTCGAATCCAGCCCCCGGCGACGAAAGGACAAAGTGGTTCCTCTGACCTGCGTGAGGTTATCCTCCACAAATGCAAGGAAAGAGAAGGGGTCTCGATGTGCAAAAAGTCCTCACACGGACGTCGCTGCACCCAGATCATCGTCAACTGCTGTTGCAACAACGCGGCAGTAAAAGAAGGCCGGCCGTCCGTCTTCCAAAGGCTACAGCACCCGAGCTCAGAGGACGAGGCGCCTCCAGTTGTCTCTTGCAACTCTACTCATAAAAACCCTGTCGAGGGGAGAGGGAAGAAGACAAGTATCTCCAGCCCAAAAATATCAACCGCTACAGCCAAAAGGCTTTCTTCTAAACAGTTGGCCGCCACCGGAGTTTTCCAAAACACCCGTTCAAAAACGAAATCTGCTACAACGGGAGATTCATCATCCACATCGCTGGGGGTCGTGGGAACTGGGGATAGCACTCCTCCGAACATCCACAACAATCCGGTGTTCCAAGAAGACGAGCCCGGGGAAACAACTCTCCCATCAGGTACAACAGATGCTGATGTCCCCGAAGACATCCATGAATCTCAAGATGAAGCAAGCTCCGAAGCTGGGGGTACTATTCCCTCCGAGTCCGAACCCGAAGAGAACATTCCCACATACCCCGATGACTTCTCGGTGCATGGGTATGGCTCGGAGGGCACATCCTCCACCGTTCCTTCCATCACTCCTCATATAAGGACGGTGTTCATGACGGACAGCAATCAAGGTGGTTCCAGTAATCGCCAACGCATCGACACTTTGGAGGCTATACTGCAGGCCTTGGTCAAGTCTGTAGATGAAATCAAAGCAGCTCTTCTGACTCTACAAGGAGGGACGCCTGGCCAAACAAGCACGGGTCCCGCGGTCAGTGCGGACTCAAACTCAGCGACACCAAACCCGGGCAATAATCCTCCCGAAATAACGGCCCCTACCGCGACAGATGAGGCCCGAGAAGTAAGAAAAGAGGTTCAGGAGCTCAGAGCCATGTTCTACGCCCGAGAAAATGCTCGAGACCTCAGAATGCGGCAACCATACCCTGCTGAATGGAGGGATGTTCCATTCCCACCAAGATATAAGCCGTTCAATATCAACCCGTATGATGGCAAGACCTCAGCAAGTCGGTACATCACTTACTTCGAGGTCACCACCGACCATTTACACCATGATGATGCCATTCTTACGCAATTATTCATTGGGGCACTGGAAGGAGTCGCCTTCGACTGGTATCGTAACCTGCCAGACAACTGCATCCACTCCTTCGCTGGCTTCAAGCGCTTGTTCTTGGAGAGATTCTACGAGGTAGGATAGGACGTCACAATGTCTACCCTCATGGACGTCGTCCAAGGAGAGAAAGAGCTGACGAGGAATAATATTGAGCAGTTTCGTCAAACTGCAATGAAGTTACCATCTGGTAATCCGGATTCCTCCTTGATTGAAATTTGCCAAAAGAGATTGCTCCCAACAATCAGTCTCTGGATGGGCGAGAGTCAATTCAAGGACTGGAAGGCATTTATCATCAGTGCCACAAGTGCCGAAGAACGGTTGAAGAAGGCTCGCCAACTGGGGTTGCACATCTCGAAGGAAGAGAACAAGGGCAAGCGTCCCAACACCAACAACGACAATAGGAGTAGTCCCTCCAACAATCGAGACAATAAGGGGAAGCAGGCTATGGTGGCAGATACAACTCAAAAACCTGAGTCAAAACCGACAGACAAACAATGGCCTCAAGTCACTTACTCTTTCGAAGACGGCCACGTCAAGCCCATCTTGGATATGCTCATACAAGGAGACAGAATTCAGCTTCCTCCACCAAGACAGGAACCTCGGCCAGCAGATCTGGAGAACCCAAAGTTCTGCCATTACCACCGCTACGTCCACCATGCTACACATGACTGCTACCAACTGAAATGATACATCCAAAATCTTATCGATTCGAATGCTCTGGCCATTGATTTCGAAGAGGTAACCGTGGCAGCCAACATGGTGTCCGTACAATTCGGCAGTTTCCCTCCAACGGAAACTCAAGACGGCATAGTACCCATCCCTCTGGCGACGATGGAGATTGCTAATCTTCTACCCCCTCGAGATTAAGCTGCTGGTCTAGTGCCCCTCACCACATCACGGAGGGAGATCATGTGGGTCCATCCGGACCTCGTACCAGAAGTGACTCAGTCCATACCACCCTTCGTTTGCAAGAAGAAGAGTAGAAAAGTCAAATTCTGCCACACAATTTCGGCAGATATCACAGCTGTCGTTACTCGATCCGGAGCACAGTCCCAACCTGTGACTAACAACTCAACTAAAGATCCTCAGCCAGTTACTGCTGACACTCCGGGACCGTCTCAGCCTCCGGCGACCGACAAGTCTAGGCCGAAGGAGACCCGCTTCGACAAAGCTCTCCGAAAAGACGTACCTCAGGGGTTGGAGAGGCCCTACAACTTCGACATCTTGGCACAATTGGCCAATACACCGGCCAAATTATCGTTATACGAGCTCCTGAGACTTTCAAAGGATGTTCGCGCGGCTTTGAGCGAGGCACTACAGAATGCTGACGCTTATCTAGCTCAGGCCAACCTCACAGGAGAGGGCCCGCCTGTAGATCTCCAAGATAGTGCCTGCACAGGAGCAATGCCCAACATCGTCTTCACTCCGTAGGACATGCTCATCAAGACTAATCTGCACGATCGTCCACTATACTACACTGGATACATCGGCGACGTAAAGGTGGATCGGATGCACATTGATCCTGGCTCTTCCATAAGCATTATCCCTAAGGGTCTGCTACATCATCTCTGTATCCCAATGCATCGTCTGACGCCTACAAGCACCGCCATCAGCGGTTTCAATTCGGGCAGGAGCTACCCTATTGGGAAGATTCGTCTGAAGTGTCAAATTGGCGACCTCCAATCCGAAGTCACCTGCTATGTCATAGATACAGACACTTCTTTCAACATCCTCTTGGGGCGTCCATGGATACACGATTATATGATCGTGCCTTCCACGCTACACCAGTGCATCAAATATGTCGACAAACACGGCTTCGTGAGGACGGAATTTGCTGATATCGATCCCTTCAAAGGAGTCGAATCTTACTACTCAGACTCCTGCCTGTACGAAAAGTCGAAGAAGCATCTTGGTGAAGGAGATATACAAGCTAGTACTGAGACAGCCACAGGATCAGAAGAGCCTCTGACGATCCACCTCCAAGCTCGTAAACCGGGCAGGTCCGTACCCCTTACCGCCACTCTGCGTAAGGACGCAATCAGCCTCTCGGCACAAGAAGAGCAGATGATAATCCGGCTGCCAAGGTCGGGCCAAGTGCCAAGATCCACAACGGGGCCACTGACAATCAGACTGCCAAGAGTCGGTCAGCCCCAAACGGAGAAGCTCAATCCCTCCGACAAGCCACTGACGATACGCCTTCCCAAGAAGGGTCGTCACCCCGATGCAAGGTCTGACACTTCCAGCGAACCAGCCACTCCCCGTTCCACAGCGAGTACCAAACTGGGGGTCGCTAGTCTGCCGACAACTCCATGCTCGACACCATCAGCTGAACCGCTGACGATCAAGCTCCCCAGGTCATCCTCTCAGTCTTCATTCACACAGGGGTAGTCGAAGAGGAACCGGAGCTGGCCAAGTATGTGGCTGCCCACACTGATGTTCCCTCCGCAGATGATGTAATCCCTCTAGAAAAGATACCTTACTTCATCAATAAAAGGTTATCTTTGAACTACCTCGAGCTTAATAAGCTTTGTACAATGTACGCTATGGAACACGGTATAGGCACTCACCTACACACACAAGTGACAAATGTCTACACCATAATCCAGCTTACTCCAGCAGAAGACGCTTACCGAATAGTCGAGGGAGGGGACCATCCAATCATCTTCGGCCGGAAGGACGATCCGCATCCCTTTACCATAGAAGAAGTCGACCTTAGATTGGATACCGGAAGACTACCTCTGTATCTTTATAGCCCCCAATCTAAATATCTCATGCAGAAATAGGGGTATGATCTGGAAACGACGCCGGGCTTGAATTACGGTACTGGGCGACGATTACCTTTGAAGCCACCGGTCCCGGCTGGCAAACTACGGGACTACTATAGCAAGACTCGATGTGGATTAGGGTATGTGACACCCACGACGACCCCTGAAAGTTCAGATGAAGAATGCGACTGGCATTCACATTCGACCGGGTCACCAACTTCCGACTCAGATACCAGCATTGGAGACGTATTCAGACAAGTCCTGTCAGTCAACATGGCATTCGTCGACGCTTATGAAGAAGATGAAGATATTCCGGAAATTCTCGAGCTAGAGCCGTGGGCCCAACAGCTAGATGAACAATGGGAAAAGCGTTTCGAGCAAAGAGAACCTCCCACTGAAGATGAGATCATACAAGTTAATCTTGGTGATGAAGCCTCCCCGAAACCAATCTTCATCAGCCAGAGTCTGACAGATGAAGAGCGAGAGTCGCTGCTCCAACTCGTCAAAGAGTATATCGATGTGTTCGCCTGGAGCTATGAAGATATGCCAGGATTGGACCCCGAGATCACACTCCACAAACTCAATATTCGTCTGGATGCAAAACCTGTCAAGCAACAGCAACGACGGTTTCGCCCCGATGTCATGAATGCTATTGAAGCCGAGGTCAACAAACTGATAGCCAGCGGCTTCATTCGCGAAGAGCAGCATCCAGACTGGGTAGCCAACATCGTACCAGTTCTCAAGAAGAACGGGAAGATCCGAATATGCATTGACTTCCGGAATCTGAATGAGGCCTACCCTAAAGATGAATTCCCTCTCCCTATCACGGATATCATGATCGACAAACACCTGCGGCTTCGAACGTATGTCCTTCATGGATGGCTTCTCAGGATACAACCAGATCAAGATGTTTCCTGACAACGAAAAACACACAACATTCCGAACACCAATTGGTACATATTGCTACACCGTTATGCCTTTCGGGTTAAGGAATGCTGGCGCCACTTACCAGAGAGCTATGAGCATCATCTTTAGAGACCACTTGCGCAAGACAGTAGAGTGCTACGTCGACGACATTGCCGTCAAAAGCCGTTCGAAGAAAGATCATCTGCAAGATCTCCGGACAGTGTTCGACCTAATGCGAGCACACAACTTAAAGATGAACCCTACTAAATCATTCTTGGGTGTCTCCAGCAGGAAATTCTTGGGTTTCGTCATCACTTCTCAGGGCATTCACATCGACCCCGAGAAAACAAAGGCAATCATGGAGATGGGTCCCCCGAGAAATCTCCGCGAACTCCGAGGCCTTCAGGGCAGGCTAGCTTACATCAGGAGATTCATCTCTAATCTCTCCGAACGATGTCAACCATTCACCCATCTCATAAAGAAGGGAGTCTCTTTCGTATGGGATGAGGAATGCCAGCGCGCTTTCGACAGCATCAAAGAATATTTGTCGAACCCTCCAGTCCTGGTAGTTCCCGTTGCTGGGAAGCCATTCCTGCTCTATGTGCGAGCTATAGAACATTCTCTTGGTGCCTTATTGGCACAGAACAATGATGCGGGCCACGAACAAGCTATATACTACCTCAGTCGGAAGATGATCGGGCCTGAATACCGATACACGGCCGTAGAGAAGGAATGCCTTGCTCTCGTGTTCGCAATCCAGAAGACGCGATACTACGTCACGGGACAAACCATCCACGTGATATCGCGGATCAACCCCCTCAGGGTCCTCATGACCAAACCTGGGGCACTCAGCTCTCGCCTTGCTACCTGGGCGATATTACTATCACCATACCACATGATCTTCGTCCCGCAAAAGGCTGTTAAAGGCCAGGCTCTGGCAGACTTTCTAGCAGCCCATCCAGGTTCAGAGACGACTAGGGTATATGAAGAAATACCGAACGAAGTCACCAGTTCAAATACAGTCTCCCATGATGCCATCTGGCGAATGTTCTTCGACGGCGCTTCAAGAACTTGACCCAAAGGCAACATCGTCGCTGGAGTTGGAGTGGTGCTGATTTCTCCCTCCGGCTTGGTGATCAATCGGGCCTACTCACTCACAGAGCCCTGTTCAAATAATGTGGCCGAATACAATGCCTTGGTCATTGGCCTCCGGCTTGCGAAGGAGCTGGAGGTAGAGTATCTTGAAGCTTACGGCGACTCACAGTTAATAGTCAATCAGATTCGGGGGGCGTACGAGGTCCGCCATGAAGATATGATCCCGTATCATTGAATAGCAATCGACATCATCTCGTCTCTGGAAGGATTCTTCATAGAACATATTCCCAGACTCCAGAACATTGAGGCTGATGCCCTAGCTGGTTTGGCCGCTTTCCTAGCTGTGCCAAATTACGCTCATCATCAGGTCGACGTAATAGGCCGTGAACTGGTCTGTCCTAAGGATAACGTTCGATGCATTGAAAGCTACTCCGCCCTTTCAGCCGACGAAGCACCGGACTGGAGGCAGCCGTTCATCGACTTCGTAGTATACGACATCCTGTCGAAGAATCCTGCCATTGGTCATTGTCACAACCCGCACCCATTTTTTTTAAACAGATGCGAGCGCTTGTCCAAGCTAGCCTACGCCGCAGTGTCGGCGGTAGAACGCTGTCTAGTCACAATGAGCAGTATCACGTAAAAGAAATACTTTATTTGCTCATCCACAAAATGAAATTAATTTATAATATTCACAAGTTTACATTTGAATACAAGGTACAATGTCTCCCAAAATTATAAAAAGACAACTACATGAATACTAAACTATTTAACTAGCCTCTAGGTTTGGCCTCCGCATATACCCATGTCTCCCGAATCCGATGCTAAAAGCAGACACGACTAATCTATAAAATTTTGGTTTCCAGTCAGGAATAGAACGAGTACAATTCACTGAATGCGGTTCTAATATATGAAAATGAATATAAAGCAGAGGTTAGACATCAATTATATGTTTTAAAAAAATAAATAGAAAAAGGATATGAGAATGACGAAAAATCAATAGCAAGTAAATAAACTAAAATACATTTCCAACTGTCAGAAGTACCTTTGATATGTGATCAGTCTGGGACACTACACCGCGAGGTCTACGAGGTCTACTTGCACGAAATAAACAATGTCTACGAGGTCTACTTGCAGAAATTAAACAATATCTACGAGGTCTACTTGCAGAAAATAAACAATGTCTACGAGGTCTACTTGCAGAAAATAAACAATGTCTACGAGGTCTACTTGTATGAAAATAAACAATATCTATGGTCGGATCACACATCCTTGGTACTTCTTATTCCCGACTCAACAATCTATAATAGAATATAAAATCACATAACCAATGGCCAATCAATGAGATATAGTGAAAATCAATATTGAAAACAGACAATAAACTGTACTCGCCTGTGGTCCTTTGCTGGTAAAACCGACGATCCCGTTGGTAAAGATTAGTCCAATTGGTATGGTGGTCGTCGGCCACGGTGCAGCTCAGATGCTGGAGGCGCGGCATAGAGGGGAGGTCTACGATGTACGGCACAGCGTTCAGTGTCATGCTCGCTGGAGACTGGCCTTGGAGATCGCCGACGGTAATGGTGATCAGATAGAAGAAGACGGGGAGGAGCGGCGTAGTCCCCGACGGAGGAGGTCACCTGATCCGACTACGACGGGTCTGGGCGCGGGGTGTTGAAGTCCCGACTCCGTCGGTGGGGATCGAGCTCTCCGGAGTCATGGAGGAGCCGACGGGGTAGAGGGTCATCACCGTGGGTTCTCTACGCCAGCGGTGCAGGGCTCGAGGGCGGTGTAGATCGGCTAGTTTGGACGGCGGCAGCCGGTCCAAGGGCAAGACGGAGAGGAGGCGCAAGGATTTCGTTGGCGAGGCGTGCGGAGGTCCTGCGCTATTGGGAAGGTGCGGCTCGGCGTTCGGGGTTCTGTGGTTGTTGACTGTGAACGCGGCTCCAAGGCGGAGGGATCGCGGCGGATCGGGGGGACGCGGTGGTAATGACGGGACTGGCCGCCGGGAGCGGTCAGAGTTTGGTTAATTTTTCTTTTTTTCTTTCTCACTTCTGGATTTGGGGTGTGCCGAAGTTAGACACAAAAACAGGACTCTGTGAATGCAACAGACACACGGGTCCGGACACGATTGATCCTGTAATTCTCTTTGATGGACACGAAAACACGAGGGCTGGACAAGAAACAGAGAATGTGGTTATGGTGGTTGCTTGTTGTGGTGGTGACGATGATAATGGTGTTGTCTGCTTGGCGGGGAAGTTGTCCGGAGTGGTCGGGGATGGATGACGTGGGTGGTAGATGACAGGGAGGGTGGTGATGCGGCCGCGTGATGTCTCGACACTGCTCTTCAAGATCGTGTAGCAGCCGGGATGACGGGGTGTGAAATTGACCTCGCGGTTGGTCTAGACAATGAAGAAGAGGCTTCGGTCAGGCGAGGAAAGATGGTTGTCATAGTTATAGGTGTGAATGGGAGGAGTTATATATAAGTATGGTGAAGGTTTGCTGAGTATAGGATAAGATTCCTATACATGTTTATAAAGGGGTTAGTTATGGGATCGGATAGAGTCATGATAAGATTAGGTTAGACTTTATTTTTAAAAAAACTATTTCTATTATCTTGACTTAATAACTGATTATCAATAACATTTTTAAGCTAGTATTTAATATATATCGATGATTCAAAATATACGATTCAGCTTAATTTAAATCGTAATTTCAAATTCAAATCAATAACCTCAAATTAAATCTAATCACAAAGATTAGAATAATAGTTAAGGTAATATTCGATATTATAAATAATTTTAAAAATCTAGTTTCAATAAATAATTAACATCAATAATTTTAAGAGAATATTCAAAGTTTATTAAAATAATTGAAATCATAAAGTAGATAAATTTAATCAAAATTTATAAATGATTGCAAATGACATTAAAGTATTATTCAATAATATCCAATCTTAATCCAAATAACTTAAATTATAAATCAAATCTCATCTCAAATAAATAGTTATCATTGTAATTTAAATATAAAGATACCATTCAATTAATTTAAAATGTATAATAATTAATCAAATCTATTTAAAGTAGTTCGAACCAATAGTTCAAAACTAATGACAACGTATTTATGATGCCAAATAATGAAATTCATGCCCAAAATACTTTTATTACAAGAACTTAGTACATTCAAACCATTTATTTGAAAACTAGCATATTAACGTTTATACGTTTCAATGGAAAATATTTGATTTCAAAAATAGAAAATAAATAATAATAAAATATTCAAAATTCGGGAAGAGGGGTTACAAATCTATCCACCTTAGAAATAAATTCATCCTCAAATTTAAGGACTAATAGGATAGACGGACTTGGTGGATCGGTAAAAAGATAGAAAGTTAATGAGAAGAAAATATTGATTCAAGTATATGGAAAGAAAAAAAAAAGTATTTATTGAGAACTTTGAGCAATTTAGGGTGGAAATAGAAGAAAAAAAAGATATTGCTTGGTGTTGGAATCTAGGGCTAAAATGTTCAGAAATGTTCGAAAAATTTAACACAAAAGTTAACAACGACCTCAAGGACAACTCACCAATCGAAGACTCTACCCACCTTAGAAATTTTCTTCTTCGAATTTCAAAGGCACGATTAGGTATGACTAAGAACATAATCAAGAAACCAATTTTGTTTTATAATCGATATGAATGGGAACGACGATTGATATAACCGGGAGAATGATATGATTCATGATTAAGTTAGTCACGCGTAATCTCGGGTAAAATAAAAAAACATGGTTTTTGCACGATCTGAATATTTTATGATTGAGTCACGATCAAAAAAAAGTTAAGCAAAATTTATAGGCACGATTATAGAATCAAAATCTAGATACGTATAGGAGTCTAGTGGAAGGAAATCAAAATAAGCTTAAAAGATGACAATTTGAAAGTAGAAGGGTAAGAAAGATAGGAAGAACAACCTATTTATTGAGAAGGGTAACTAGAAATAAGGCACAAGCCAATTTGGAAACTTAATAGTCATATGCCAATAAAAGACATAGCCTATATGGTATTCGAAAATCGTAAGCATATCCGAAGTCACTTTACCGAGAATTTATGCCTCGCCAGTGTACAGCTGGCTGCAATAAACTCTTGGTTCCACGACTCAAGCAAGGATACGATAATCAGATACCCTATCAACTCTATCCAATATTGACATAACAACTCAAAGATGAAAATAAGACAATTAAGATATAGCTTTAATGATATTTGATAACTCACGCTTACCTGAAATTATTTCAACTTAGGGGTCATGCCTCGCGAGTGCGCTGCTGGCTACAGTGAACCCGCAGTCTTGATAATTCAGATAAATGGCGACAGTGCGCTTCTGTCTTGCCATTATAAGTCAACGAATATTCTTTCAACTATATCCATACAATTTTCAAGGAACTTTTAGAAATTCAACAAGTTGATTTGGATGTAAAATGTAAGTATTTGTCCTTGAATAAAGGTATCAGTTTGGAATTCTACGATTGATTAGGAAAAATAGTTGAAGACAAGAGAATAAAATTTCTATTTCTCAGTATAGAGAAAACATATATCTTAAATTTTAGCAAAGGCTATTCTCGGAATAAATATAGACAATCAGATCAGCTTAGGCTCGAAAATTCAATAGATGGAAATAGGATATTGACTTTTAGGAAACAATTACCTATGGAAATTAAGTAATGCATCCTAGGCAGGAAGATAATTCGAACAGATTCCAAGGTGACTAAGATAGGAGAATTATAATTATCTGCCCTTGAAAATCCATTCTTGAGAAATGAGTAACTAGAAAAGGTAATAATCGATGCCAACTAAGTAAAAAATTTCGATCCCTCTTTTACGGCTATTCAACATTCAACGATTGAGAGGAACAATAGTGAGTCAAAACTAACTCGAGATTAATATATAGATATTTTGAGTGAGAAATTATTTTTAAAAAATAATTCCTTAGGTCCAAGGAAAAGAATATAAGTGATATGAACTTATGATATGGCGATGTTTAGAGAAGATATAAGATAAAGTTGTACAAATGATCATGATTAGGGAGGAAATGACCGAAGACAAAAGAAATATAAACTTAAATTTATATTTCTCTAATAATCAAGATCGAGGAAAACTATGTATAAAGCACTATGTCTACCTATTATGAATATATTTATACACAAATATTTATGTATAGCCTAAGTAAATACCAAAAATCCCAAAATATTATTCTAAGAGAAAGTTATCCTATTTCTACGTAAATATAAATTTAAATACATATATTATATTCAATATATAATTTATAGAAATTATTCACAATACTAGAAATGGACTACCAATATATGTACACACCTATATATCTACATGGACGACGTTGGTCGTACTACATGACCACCGGGACTTGGGTTGGGTTCGGGCTAGTTTGGAACAACCAGGTCTTCTAAAAGCTAATAATCTTAATAATAAGTAATTAAATTATTCCTAGGGTTATGTCGCAATTTGGCATGGTTTTTCTAGTTAGTATACACCTACGACTCGGCCTTCTCTACTATGGCTAGACACTAGTCAAAGCACGTTATTGCACTATTCATGTCATCACTTCTAGTCATTTGGCACTCCAAAATTTAACCATGACTAAGGCATCCTTAAATATTCATAAAATTCCAAAAATTATATTTTAATTCAAATAAATAAAAAGAATATTTTTAAAATTTCGGGAAGAGGATTGGGAAGAAAACAAAGGGAAGCCTCCCCTATATATAGGAGATAGGAAGCCCTGAATAGGAAGGATCAAATCTATGAAACAAATCCTCCCATGAATTTAAATTGGGTTTGATCTAACCTTATTCCAAATCAATCACAAAATATTATCCTATATTATTAACTAATCTTTAAAATAATTATCAAAATATTGTTAAGAGTAATTTAAATATTTATAGATGTACATTTATCATAATGCAATATCTTCTAACATAATATAGCAATAATTTAAATCTAAACATAACACTTGATAATAATCAATTAATCCTAGAAAAAATTCTCTTCTAAAATTTGGCAATCTCCTTTCTTCCAAAATACTTAAAATAGAAATAGAAATGGAAGTTATTCTCTGACTAGAAAATACTTAAAACTAAAATAAAATAAGTAGAAAATTTTCAAAAAGTCGGAAAATTAGACTTACAAATCCATCCACCTTAGGATATACCTTCGTATCAAATTACAATAGTACCTCCTTGTATGAAAGTCATCTAATAGAGTTTTAGAAATTCAATGAGACCTATGAAATAACCTTAACTACCCAATCGGTCACATTAAAATAGGGACTCCTAGTCCTGACCATTCTTCTAAATTTTGACTTACTCCTAGTTGTGAATGAGCATTTCCTAGTGGCAGGCTCGCAGCAGTATGAATAATATGGTACTAGCATGAGTTCGCACAATTTGCGAAGACTGCCCTGCATGGGCCACCAAAAAAACTGGTCACGACCCGTACCCATTTTTTTTAAACGGACGCGAGCGCTTGTCCAAGCCAGCCTACGCCGCAGTGTCGGCGGTAGAACGTTGTCTAGTCACAATGCTCAGTATCACGTAAAAGAAATACTTTGTTTGCTCATTAACAAAACTAAATTAATTTACAATATTCACAAGTTTATATTTGAATACAAGGTACAATGTCTCCCAAAATTATAAAAAGACAACTACATGAATACTAAACTATTTAACTAGCCTCTAGGTTTGGCTTTCACATATACCCATGTCTTCCGAATCCGATGCTAAAAGTAGCCACAACTAATCTATAAAATTTTGGTTTCCAGTCAGGAATGGAACGAGTACAATTTACTGAATGCAGTTCCAATATATGAAAATGACTATAAAGCAGAGGTTAGACATCAATTATATGTTTTAAAAAAATAAACAGAAAAAGGACATGAGAATGACGAAAAATCAATAGCAAGTAAAAAAACTAAAATACATTCCCAACTGTCAGAAGTACCTTTGATATGTGATCAGTCTGGGATACTACACTGCGAGATCTACGAGGTCTACTTGCACGAAATAAACAATGTCTACGAGGTCTACTTGCAGAAATTAAACAATGTCTACGAGGTCTACTTGCAGAAAATAAATAATGTTTACGAGGTCTACTTGCATGAAAATAAACAATGTCTATGGTCGGATCACACATCCTTAGTACTTCTTATTCCCGACTCAATAATTTATAACAGAATATAAAATCACATAACCAATGGCCAAACAATGAGATATAGTGAAAATCAATATTGAAAATAGACAATAAACTGTACTCGTCTGTGGTCCTTTACTGGTGAAACCGACGATCCCGTTGGTACAGATTAGTCCAATTAGCATGGTGGTCGTCGGCCACGGTGCAGCTCTGATGCTGGAGGCACGGCGTAGAGGGGAGGTCTGCGGTGCACGGCACAGCGTTCAGTATCATGCTCGCTGGAGACTGGCCTTGGAGATCACCGGCGGTAATGGTGATCAGATGGAAGAAGACGAGGAGGAGCGGCATAGTCCCCGGCGGAGGAGGTCACCTGATCCGACTATAATAGGGCTGGGCGCGGGGTGTTGAAGTCCCGACTCCATCGGCGGGGATCGAGCTCGCCGGGGTCGTGGAGGAGCCGGCGGGGTAGAGGGTCATCACCGTGGGTTCTCTACGCCAGCGGTGTAGGGCTCGAGGTCGGTGTAGATCGGCTAGTTTGGACGACGGCAGCCGGTCCGTGGGCACGTCAGAGAGGAGGCGCAAGGATTTCGCTGGCGAGGCGTGCGGAGGTCCTGCGCTGTTGGGAAGGTACGGCTCGGCCTTCGGGGTTCGATGGTTGTTGACTGTGAACGCGGCTCCAAGGCGGAGGGATCGCGACGGATCGGGGGTACGCGGCGGCAATGACGGGACTGGCCGCCGGGAGCGGTCAGAGTTTGGTTAATTTTTCTTTTTTTTCTTTTTCACTTCTGGATTTAGGGTGTGCCGATGTTGGACACAAAAACAGGACTCTGTGAATGCAACGGACACGGACACACGGGTCCAGACACGATTGATCCTGTAATTCTCTTTGATGGATACGAAAACACGAGGGCTGGACAGGACAGAGAATGTGGTTATGGTGGTTTCTTGTTGTGGTGGTGACGATAATAATGGTGTTGTCTGCTTGGCGGGGAAGTTGTTCGAAGTGGTCGGGGATGGATGACGTGGGTGGTAGATGACAAGGAGGGTGGTGATGTGGCCGCGTGATGTCTCGGCACTGCTCTTCAAGATCGTGTAGCAGCCGGGATGACGGGGTTTGAAATCGACCTCGCGGTTGGTCTAGACAATGAAGAAGAGGCTTCGGTCAGGTGAGGAAAGATGGTTGTCATAGTTATAGGTGTGAATGGGAGGAGTTATATATAAGTATGGTGAAGGTTTGCTGAGTATAGGATAAGATTCCTATACATGTTTATAAAGGAGTTAGTTATGGGATCGGATAGAGTCATGATAAGATTAGGTTAGACTTTATTTTTAAAAAAAACTATTTCTATTATCTTGACTTAATAACTGATTATCAATAACATTTTTAAGCTAGTATTTAATATATATCGATGATTCAAAATATACGATTCAGCTTAATTTAAATCGTAATTTCAAATTCAAATCAATAACCTCAAATTAAATCTAATCACAAAGATTAGAATAATAAGTTAAGGTAATATTCGATATTATAAATAATTTTAAAAATCTAGTTTCAATAAATAATTAACATCAATAATTTTAAAAGAATATTCAAAGTTTATTAACATAATTGAAATCATATAGTAGATAAATTTAATCAAAATTTATAAATGATTGCAAATGACATTAAAGTATTATTCAATAATATCCAATCTTAATCCAAATAACTTAAATTATAAATCAAATCTCATCTCAAATAAATAGTTATCATTGTAATTTAAATATAAAGATACCATTCAATTAATTTAAAATGTATAACAATTAATCAAATCTATTTAAAGTAGTTCGAACCAATAGTTCAAAACTAATGACAACGTATTTATGATGCCAAATAATGAAATTCAAGCCCAAAATACTTTTATTACAAGAACTTAGTACATTCAAACCATTTATTTGAAAACTAGCATATTAACGTTTATACGTTTCAATGGAAAATATTTAATTTCAAAAAATAGAAAATAAATAATAATAAAATATTCAAAACCCGGGAAGAGGGGTTACAGTCATGGTCGAACCTTACAATTCATTCCTACAAAACCTTGGACTTGGTCTCCACCGTTTTCGCCATTAGAATCTAACCTCCATACATCATTAGCCAATAAGGCACTCGTAGTCTCTTCTACGAAAATTAAGTCCTTTCCGTATAATAATGTTTGAATAAGATTCTCATAATAATCGGGCAAAGAAAATAATAGGATTAGCGACAAACGATCATCTTCTTCATGTATGTCAACATCCTTCAAGTCAAAAATAATTCGATTGAATTTTGAAATATGATCCCGAATTGACGTACCTTCCTCCATCACTAGTGTGTAGAGCGACTTTAACATATAAAGTCAGTTGGTGAGAGTCTTCGTCATGTAGAGTGATTCCAACTTCAACCATAGTCCAGCGGCTGTGGTTTTGTCCTTCACAGAATACACGACATCCCTTTCCAAACACAGACGAATAGTAGCACATGCTTCGAGATCCATGTCATCCCAATCATCATCGGTCATGTCAGCTGGCTTCTTGAATTTTTTTCGTAAAGCCTTATGAAGCTTTTGAGATATGAGAACGTCATTCATCTAGCTTTTCCAAAAGCCAAAGTCGTTCTTCCTATTGAACTTCTCAATTTCATATTTTTTGATCATGCTTGACGGAACCATATCAAGAATCTACCCAATTAACTTTCTCTAAGAACTTTGTCGGACACCTTGCTAGACTCACAAAGCTCTGATAACAATTTGTTGGGACACAACAAAAATAAATCCAAGAAATCAGAGAATATCTCAGAAAAAATTCACAACCACAAAGATAATAATTTACGTGGTTCGGTCAATATGCCTACTTCCACAGACGAGAGTGATTTAGTTCCACTATGAAGAAGAAATGAATTACAATAACTCTCAACACTTCTCTCCTTGCACTCAAGAACTCTCTATCACAAAGATAAAAAAACAATTCTCAAACTTTTGTGTTGAGCTTATTCAACAACTTTAGCTCTCTTGTGTTGAACTTATTCAACAACTTTTATTAAGCACAATGAGATATGCTTGTGTTGAACTTATTCAACAACTTACATTGAGCACTCTTGGAGATGTTTTGTGGAGAACCTTTAGAACTCTTTATATACCATAGAAATCCAATCATATGTAGGCTTGAAATCCAATCTTATGTAGGATTATATATTGGAAATCCAATCCTTTGTAGACTTACATATATTAAATATCCAATCCAATATATAGTCAAAGTCAAAAATGGTCATGGACCTATTTTGGACACTTTCCTTTGATATGGATACAGACACGATACATGCCATATTGTATTGGTGACCAGGGGCGACCCTGGGCCAGGGCAGGCTGGGCGATGGCCCAGGACTCCAAGACTATAGGGGGCCTAATTTTCTTTACACCGGTTGATAGTTAATTAGTGCAGGGCCCAAAAACTACAGAAGGGTCATAATTGTTTCTGTATTAGCTGATAGCTAAAGCCCAAAGGAGGGATCAAATTTTCAAATATTTGCTGAATTCGGTCAATGATGGAAGAAATTGACAGGTTAGAATTTATGGCAGGAGACTCTTCGTCTTCTAGATTCTTTATTTCTCCACTTCTTAAGAAATTTATAAGAGAATTAAAAGGATTTTCTTGGGAAGGGGAGGGGTTGGAGAAGCTAGTGTTCTGTTGGGTGTGTGGAAGATGTACTGGCTGGAGGTGCTCCTGAAGGCGTCGACCAAGACGCTGGGGAGGCACTACGGGGAGCACTTACAAGGCGGTGATGAAGTCCAGGTTCATACCGACGATGAAGAGTCTCAAGGACTCAGGGGGTCCGTAGCTATGGCCATTTAGGGGTGGAGTGTTGGAATTATTTAATAATTAAGGGTCCACACATGTAAAATTAATTGTGTTTGGGCTATCTAAATAATTAAGCCAAATTAAAGTGGTCTATTTGGAAATTGGCTTAAGGGTATAATTGTCATGGAATTAATGTGTAGATATCGGAGATAATTCTAATTTGATGAGGGACCAAATTAGAAATATCACAACACACATATCTATATATATGTGTATTCATTAGGGTTATGGTCCCCAACTCATACGGCCACCAAAGAGAAGGTTCTCTCTTTTTCTCTTCTGTATCCCCATCAACAGAAAGAGAGGGACAAAGGATTCGGATTCACCTTTGTCATTAAGGGTCGTAGCAAGTTGGAAGATCGAACCCAATAAAGAGACGATCGCTTCAACATCCATCAAGTCAAGCAATGGATTCAGGTACGCTTCCGCAATTAATTTAATTTATGTTCTTCATCTCATGAATCGACAGGGTACAATAAATTCTAACAAGTGGTATCAAAGACTCCTTGTTTGATTTATGAGATTGAAGGTTTAGATTTAATTTTTGTTGTTGTTTAGGAACCCTAGATCGTAAGATCTAATTTAATTTAGGGTTTATGACAATGATGGGTCCAAGTAATATATTTTGGTCTATCTTTAGTTGTTCGCCATTGCGATGCTTCTGTTATCCACCGACATGTATTAGATTATATATGGATTCAGTTTTCACAGACGTGGCTATCCAATCAAATCAAGACAACGACTATTGTTGTTTCTTTGTTCTGTTGGAAACATGGCTATATATCGGTGCCTCCCTCTTCAATCACACAATGAAGTAGCTTGGAATATTTAAAATGACAGAGACCATTAATGTTATTGTTTGTTGTTTCTTCTCCAATGCATGTTCTAGTTCTAACCTAGTGTGGACCATGGTGGTTCTTGAAAACTAATTGATTTGACTCACCAACAAACCTCATGTTCTCTTCAAACACATGCTATAAGTTTTTTTTAGCAAACAAATTTTAATATTTCCTACGAAATCTCTAACAGTTGGTTGCAGCAACTCCAACAAGTGTCAAAATTGCAAACCCACTAACTTCCTGGGTTTGCAGTATGTATGCACTAATCAGATACATCACATATGGAATGCATTAGATTGTTTCTGATTTTAATTAGCAGATTGATCGATAAAGGGGCTAGACAGAATGCCAATTTTTTTTTAAAGCACTCGTAATTAATTTGGCCGAGTCCTGCATATTCATTTTTTTTAGCTAACTTTTACAAATGGGTCCTCCACATGATTGAAAATTCATGTCATGTGATTTATTAGCTTTAAGCAACATGTAGTAACAATAAGTTTGAAGTTTATGATAACGGTGAATAATATTTTGCCATTATCTATTGTTTTATATTGTATATAACAGATTTAGCATTTTCTTTATGGTATTGTTATTGATTTGGATTCAGAAATATAGTTTTCGATAAATTCATGCAAAAACAAATTCATATGCATATGATTAAAGGAGATATCTTTAAGATATATGATTATTTTTTAAATTAAAATTAGGATTTTGTCTTCGGTAGATTATTTTATTTAAAATAATCCTTATAGATTATTTGATATAATCTGTTAATGCATATATTTGACCTTCTATAGATTATTCTATTTAAAGTAATCCTTAAGCATTATTTGATATTATCTTTGGATGCATATCCTCCGTAGATTATTTCATAAATTTTGTTATAGTGATAATATCCAATTTTGCCAAATTGAAATTCATGATTATGCTTTTGATTACTTTATTTGAGTAATAATCTTATGAATATGCATGTATATAAAGTTTTGGACATGATTCAGTTTTGTAAAATTTAGTCAACATTTAATTTTTTTGGTGCCTTTTATGACTAGCAATAGTTGTCCAATATTCTAAGTAGACTCATTGAAACAAGATGTCGCCAAAGTAACCTCTCTTGCGTAGATAGTCTACGAGGGATGTCGGATGTTTGTGTGTGCATATTCATGCGGGTATTAGCCGGCCCAAAAGAAGGTTAATACTTGGCCGAATTGCACACATACTTGTGGTGTTAAATGTGTGACAATTATACGGTTTACATGTGAATAATAACCCGATCCAAAGATAGGCTTACTATTTGACATGACTTATTATCAACATTTGATCACTACACCAAGAGTACCACTTACAGTTAATATCACTGTCCAAAGACTTGATATTAATGATGCACTAGGTATCTTGAGATGGGGTTCACAATTATTTAAATTTGTTTGACTATCTTTTATTCTTTGGTTATTAATTAGAGCATATTTGTTTATTTATTTTTTGTTCTCCTTACAGCTAGTGTTGCTACAATATCTGCTAATATGAACTCAATTCCAATGCTTAACGGGACAAACTTCAAGGACTGGAAAGAGAACATATATATTGTTCTCGGCTGCATGGATCTAGACCTTGCACTCAGGATTGAGCGTCCCACTACTCCTAAGGATGACAGTTCATATGGTGACAGAGCGAACTTCGAGAAGTAGGAACGCTCAAACCGCATGAGTCTAATGATCATAAAACGCGGTATTCCAGAGGCATTCAGGGGTGCGGTATCTGATAAGGTTACCAATGCCAAACAATTCCTTGCTGAAATCGAGAAGCGATTTGCAAAGAATGATAAGGCGGAAACAAGCACACTTTTGTTGCGCTTGATTACCATGAAGTATAAAGGCAAAGGTAACATAAGGGAGTACATCATGGAGATGTCTCATATTACTTCAAAACTTAAGGCACTTAAGCTCGACTTGTCGGATGACTTGCTCGTTTATTTGGTATTGCTCTCACTTCCTACACAGTACAATCAGTTCAAGGTCAGTTACAACTGTCAAAAGGAAAAATGGACTCTAAATGAGCTCATTTCGTACTGTGTATAATAAGAAGAGAGATTAAAGCAAGATAAAACTGAAAGTGCTAATGGCTACCACCCCTAAAGACAAGTATAAGGGCACTAAGCGAAAGAATACAGAAGCTACTAAGGGTCCAGTGCAAAAGAAACAACAAACTGAGGCCAATAGTTGTTTCTTTTGTGGCAAGCCGGGACACGTAAAGAAGAAATGTATAAAGTACCACGCATGGCGTGTAAAGAAAGGTACATTTCTTAATTTGGTATGATGTTAATTTAGCTTCAGTATCAAGAAACACATGGTGATTAGATTTTGGTGCAACTACTCACATCAGTGTTTCTATGCAGGGTTGTCAGATCTACCGAAAGCCAATTGATGGTGAAAGACACATTGTCACTCCCCAATCCCAATATATGTATTTTACATAATTATCCTGTATTTAGCATGTGCCCAATCTATATTTAATTTTCGATTAATTGTTGCATGTAGCTTTAAGCATGTCATTAGAGATTAGGGTTTTCTTAAGCAAACCCCAACCCCCATTTATAATCTCTTCCTCACTCTCTCTCCTCATTCACTCCTTCATTCAATTCCTCAACCACCAACCCACTTAGACAAGTACAACTTGCTCAAAGAGGAGATTTGTGATCTTTGATATTTCTTTGATTTTATTGTTCCATTTTGTTCTTCTTAACATCCTCCTCAAGTTTAGTACTTAGCATTTTCGATTTTGATGGACGGATTTGAGTAGATCTAAGCTTGAAGTAGTTTCGGATTTTATGGGTTTTGATCTATTAAATCTGGTTATTTTCGAGTTTTGATGGTTCTATGTTGTAGATAATTTCGTTCTACCCCATTTTGACCTATGGAAGTTCGGATTTGGACTCTGGATGAAAGATTTATGGAGCTTGGGAGCCATGGCATGAAGGGTTCTTCTTCCCGGAAAGATGGAGAAGAAGAACAGTTCACAGCCGCAGGAACTTAGCTGCATAGCTTGCATGCGACAAGTTTTCTTCCTGGCCGTATAAGCTTGCATCATTACTTGGCCACCTGGCCTATGCTGCAGGGATTTAACTCCCCAGCCGCATGAAGAATTGATTCTCAGCCGCATGAGCTAGTCCTATTCTCTGGCCGCATGAGATCCAATTACATTCAAGCCGAATGCGCCCTGCCCATTCGAGCCGCATGCGCCCTGCCCATTCGAGCCGCATGCCCCATGTTTAGTCCGAGCCGCATGGACTTTTCCCCTCACTACCGCATGTGCCGCTCCTTTCTCAGCCGCATAGGCTACTTCACAATCCGACCGCATAAGCCCGCTTCCGCGAGCCGCATGAGCTCGCCCCGTCCGGCCGCATGCGCCTTTGAGCCCCTGGCCGCATGCGCCTTTGCTACCGCGTGCCGCATGCGCCCCTCTTCGCCCTGGCTGCATGCGGTCTGAATCAAACAGTCTGGCCGCATGAGCCTTGGTGGAGTGCATCTAGTCACTTGAACTTCCCTGGCCGTATGCAGTCTCGAGAGCTGCATGTTTTGTCACATGACCCTTGGCCGCATGATGTGTATGGTCCTCATTCTATCTGACTTCCTATGCAAGTGCTGGATAACCTATGTGTGTACTATGGTACAACCTATGTGAGCACTGAAGTGCTATCCTATGTGCTAAGTGTTCCTACGTGATACCCGCCAGTACAACCAAGAGTCCAGTATTTACATAATGAATTGTCAGGTATCAATGACGTGGTACTTATTGAGTGTTGCATTACACCAAGAAGGGGGCACATACGTATGACTCCCTGAGCCCGTATGGAACCCTCCTTGGGGTACTCGTACAATGTACGACATCTAGGGAGTAAGCTTGTGACCACGACATGTGAACTCCAAGGATAACCTAGGGATTAACTAGGCAACTAACTTGGTAGATGCATTGGGAAAGAAGAATCCCGAGATCGTGCCATACTAGCCACCCCAGGTCCAGTCCTGACGTGTCGGGTTGGCAGCCACGGATATGGTTTCATTCGCCTATAATAAATGGCTATATCCGACTCTGATGTGCTATGTGTTATATATTTTAGCACGGTGGCCTCACGAGGGACCGGTGCATAAACTAAGAGCTATGCGTATATTTATATATATTGGTTTGGCTAGCCCTGCTGGGTTGATACGATCTGAGGATTCCTTTTACTAGAACCGTGGGGATAACTCCGCCAAATGTAGAAAGCCGTAGGAATGATTGGCCGATTGAAAACGACTTGTTTGTGCCTTGTAACTTCCGATTAGTAGCTAAGGGACATGGACTGTCATGGTGCATGGTCCAACCCATGTCCTTGTTTGGTTGTTGGGTTGGGCTTTCGTGCTAGGACAGGCTATGGACCAAGGTTACGACCGGAAGCCGTTATTATTCTTATTATTTTCTGATTTGGGTTTTATCTCATTTTTTGTGCTCCCTTGTGGTACTTGCTATTCGGGGCTGACCCCGCTGGTTTTGTTTGGCCAGATCTCGTAGCAGAGCCTGAGGATCCGGCCTTCCTCCCTGACGTCAATGGTGCATACTAGGAGCATGGCTGGAGGGAGACTCGAGTGGGTTTCTTCTCCACCACTCTAGTATCGTTACTTCTGTACTGGCATTTCGCCACCGGCACTTGTTTAGCCGACTATTCTGGATATTTTGTCTTGCATAATTTGTAATTAAATCAGACTGCAGCTGAATACAATTATGTACCTATGACTCTCTGGACTAGCTAACCTATAAAGCTAGATCCCCATGATCATTTTGATGAAGTGTCGGGGACGCCTTACTGCTTTATCTTATGTGTTCATTACTTGGTGATTTCCTTGCTTGAAAGATTGAGACATAGCAGCTCCGTAAGACCATAGGAGACTTGAATGTAGCATACATCCCCTTGTCTCTTGACAGCCACGATCGCCGTATGACGTTTATATACCTCATATGGAGTAGCTGGCCTAGTCCGTCCTCGTATTCCGGTACTGGGGCGTGACAAAGTTTTATTGGTGGCCCATGCAGGTCTATTTTTTTAGACTTGAGGGGTGTTACTATTATAGGAGTCTCAATCAAACTTGTTCCCTTTGAATCTCTTGCCTCAATTTCTCTTTCCTCGCCTTGATTGATAATCTGAATTGTATCCTTGAATCATCCTCGTCCTGTCGTTTGATATCATGTATCTTTCCCTATAGGGGTGCTTCCTTCTCAGTAGCTGGTGAGGCCCACGTGGAGGAGCGTCCAGTAGAGCATGGCTCGATGGGGCAACAACCGGAGAGGATACCTTCTCCTGATCAGATTCGAGTAGAGGAGATATCAGAGCCAGTGGAACCGCAGGTTCTAGAAACTCCTGCACCCCCAGCGGTGCCGGCAGCCACGGCAGTACCTGATGCCGCAGCACTTCTGGAGGTCATCCGGGGGTTTCTGACCACTCAGCAGCGTCAGGTGGCAGCCCAACAGCAACAGCAGACTCGTCAGCAAGAGCAAAATATGCTATTGAATCAGGGGTTACAAGTAGCCCTTGAAAGAAGTATCAGGAATGATTCAGGAGCTTAAGAGAGGTTTTGCCGACTTAACCCGAGATATTTTGATGGCACGGAGGATGCCATCACGGCGGATGCTTGGCTTCAGGATACTGAGGCCATATTGGCTGCAGCTCAGTAGAAGAGAAAGTTGACCAAGTCAGGTTGTTACTTCAGGATCTCACCCGCGACTGGTGGGCATCGGAGGAGGTTGGCATGGGGCGTCCTGTTCCTTGGGATAGCTTCAGTACTAGATTCAAGGCCAAGTACTTTGGCGTGGTGGCACGGTATGAGCTACAGCAGAGGTTTATTAGTCTTAAACAGGCTGGTAAGACAGTAGATGGATATGCAGCGGAGTTCTGCAGACTAAGCCGATTTGCGCCGACGATGGTGGCTACGGAGCTGGAGAAGGCAATGAGATTTCAGCAAGGACTTCATTTGGAGATTCTACAGCTAGTAGAAGGGCACAATTATCAGACCTTTGACGTCGTTTTAACGGCAGCTCGGAGGCATGAACTCACCCAACAGAGGTTGGCAACAAGACATGGGGGCCAGAAGAGGTCTCATCCCCAGAGTAGGAGCGGAGGAGCAGTACAGCGAACATCGACGCCAGCACCCGACATCCGTATCCATGAGTCAGGAGCGCCGCGGAGGACGGCAGTATCAGAGATAACAGCACCAGTTCGGCCTCAACAGCCGAGGAACCAGCAGCAGCGCCAGGGGGCGCCCAATAGATGTACTTAATGTGGTAAGGGTGGGCACACTAGGGATGTATGTCGTTCAGCTAACGGATTGTGTATGAGGTGTGGCAGTCCAGATCACAGGATTGCCAATTGTCCTATGATGCAGAGGCCGGGAGGGCCAGTCCAGCAGTTTCCAACATTGCCAGCCCCGGGGGCAACGTAGAACAGAGGACCCGCAGTGGCCGTACGGCCACTAGCCCAGCGTCTGCCGACGCAGGCTCAGATGTATCGCCAGGCACAGAACCAGGAAGGCCCGCAGAGGCCGCAGCAGCAGTATGGTCGAGGAAGGCAGCAGCAGGGAGCTCCGCATGGTCAGGGCCAGGCCTTCACCTTATCACTTGAGGATGCACTAGCTTCGGGCGACGTGATTGCAGGTAATATTTCTGTCACCTCTTTTCCTGCCATAGCATTGTTTGATTCGAGGGCTACCCACTCTTTTATATCTGTACGATTTGCGACACGTATTGGATTGAAATTCGAGGCATTGCCAGAGAGGATGAATATACTCACTGGTAATGGGCTCGTAGGAGTTAGAAAGTATACTTAGCATGTCCAGTAATAGTGAGCGGGCGGTTATTGCCCGCATCTTTGATTGAGTTCCCTATGGGCAACTTTGACGTTGTCCTAGGCATGGACTGGTTGAGAGACAGTCACGCGACGATAGATTATCGAGGAGGTAGGGTAGTATTTAATATACCTGGCATTGAGGAGTTCGTCTTTGTTCGAACATTGGAGGATCAACCCAAGGGTATTGTTGCAGAAGTAATGGCAGAGCAGGAGCAGATTCCAAGAGTAGTCAGAGAGTTCCTTGATGTCTTTCCAGATGAGCTTCCAGGATTACCACCAGTGAGAAGTGTGGATTTTTGCATAGAGTTGAATCCTGGAACGGAGCCTAAGGTTGGCAGAGTTTATAGAATATCGCAGTCAGAGTTGGACAAGTTGTACCAGCATAAAGAAGAACTGAAGGCGAAGCAGTTTATCCGAGATAGTGAATCGCCCTGGGCAGCACCGGTGATTTTAGTACCCAAGAAGGACGGATCGACGCGAATGTGCATTGATTACCGGCAGTTGAATGCAGTGACAGTGAAGAACAAGTATCCATTACCAAGGATTGATGACTTGTTTGATCAACTGAGTAAGGCCTGCGTCTTCTCTAAGATTGATCTTCGATCGGGATATTACCAAGTAAGGGTCCGGGAGCAGGATATACCCAAGACAGCATTCAGATCTAGGTATGGGCATTATGAGTTTCTGGTAATGCCATTTGGACTGACCAATGCCCCAGCAGTATTCATGGATTTGATGAACCGTATCTTTTTACCCTATTTGGATAAGTTTGTTGTAGTATTTATAGATGACATCCTCGTCTATTCCAGCAGTGAAGAAGAGCATGAGAAACATCTCCGGACCGTTTTGCAGACCTTGAGGGAGCATCGACTTTATGCGAAGCTTAGTAAATGTGAGTTTTGGTTAGATCACATATCGTTCCTGGGACACATTATTTCTGGAGCAGGAGTATCAGTAGACCCGAAGAAGGTTGAGGCAGTGGAGAATTGGCCAGTTCCGAAGACGGTAGCAAAAGTGCGTAGTTTCTTGGGATTGGCAGGTTACTATAGGAGGTTCGTGGCAGACTTTGCCAGGATTTCGGCGCCCTTGACGCGTTTGACGCGTAAGGACGTAGAGTTTGTTTGGTCAGCAGGGTGTCAGACATCATTTGAAGAGTTGAAGAAGAGATTAATCTCAGCCCCGATCTTGACCCTTCCAGTAGGATCGGGAGGGTTTACAGTGTATTGTGACGCATCCGGGAAAGGACTTGGGTGTATATTAATGCAGCATGGTAAGGTGATAGCATATGCATCTCGACAGCTTCGGGACCATGAGAAGAACTATCCGACTCACGACCTGGAATTAGCCGCAGTAGTGTTTTCGCTTAAGTTATGGAGGCACTATTTATATGGGGATCGAGTGGAGATTTACACCGATCATAAGAGCTTAAAGTATGTATTCACCCAGAGGGACCTGAACATGAGGCAGAGGAGATGGTTAGAATTGCTAAAGGACTTTGATGTGGATCTTCAGTATCACCCAGGCAAGGCGAATGTAGTAGCTGATGCTTTGAGCAGAAGAGGTGGTGCATTTATTTTAACGTCGCAGAGGCATATTTTGGAAGACCTTCAGGAGATGGGAATTGAGGTGATCTTTCCGCAAGATACAGGAGTTATGGCCAGTTTGCAGATTCAGTCTACTTTAGTAGAGAGGATCAGAGCAGCCCAGGCAGAGGATCCGCGAATCCAGAAACTTCGATCAGAGTGTAAGTCAGGCCTCAGGAAGGAGTTAGTAATACACGAGGATGGTACACTTAGGTTCGGAACCCGTCTTTGTGTACCAAGTGGAGACCTTTGACAGGAAGTTATGTCAGAGGCTCATAGTTCTCCTTATTCTATTCATCCCGGAGGCACGAAGATGTACCAGGATATAAAGCAGCACTTTTGGTGGAATGGCATGAAGAGGGAAATAGCTAGGTATGTATCCAGATGTTTGGTATATCAGCAAGTGAAGGCAGAGCAGCAAAGACCAGCAGGATTATTATAACCGCTTCCTATTCCAGAGTGGAAGTGGGAGCACATCACAATAGACTTTGTGACCGGTTTACCTAGAACACCGACCGGTCGAAATACAGTTTGGGTAATCGTAGATCGGCTCACGAAGGTTGCTCATTTTCTCCCCTTCAGAGTAGGGCAGTCTAATGAGTAGTTGGCAGAAATGTATATGAAGCAGATAGTGAGGCAACATGGTATTCCCGTCAGCATAGTATCAGATCGAGACACCCGGTTCACCTCTCACTTTTGGCAGAGTTTGCATCGCAGTTTGGGTACCAAGTTGAGGTTCAGTACAGCCTATCATCCGTAGACGGATAGACAATCAGAGAGAACCATTCAGACCTTGGAAGATATGCTACGGGCTTGTACCTTAGACTTTGGCGGAACTTGGGAAGATCATCTTCATTTGGTAGAGTTCTCCTACAATAATAGTTATCAGGCCAGTATACAGATGGCACCGTTTGAAGTATTATATGGAAGAAAATGCAGGTCCCCTCTGGCATGGGACGACGTGGAAGAATGAAAGTTGTTGGGACCGGAGATGATCACGCAGACCGTGGAGACAGTCAAGTTGATAAGAGAACGGCTTCAGGTTGCGCAGGACAGACACAGACACTGGGCAGATCAACATCGTAGGCCTCTAGAGTTTGGTGTTGGTGACCAAGTGTTTCTGCGGATTTCGCCTACTCGGGGTATCATTAGATTTGGAATCCGAGGAAAGCTTAGTCCGAGATTCGTTGGTCCCTTTGAGATTCTCGCTCGGGTTGGCGACGTTGCTTATCGTCTAGCCCTTTCGCCTTCGCTACGTGATGTGCATGATGTGTTTTATGTATCTCAGTTGCGTAGGTATGTCCCGGATCCGAGTCACATCCTCGATCATTCCGAGCTGGTCGTCGATACCGACCTGACTTATGAGGAGCAACCCGTATCCATTTTGGATCGGCAAGAGAAGGTGCTCAAGAAGCGGACTATTAAACTTGTCCGTGTTGCTTGGGGCCATCACTCACCGGGAGAGTCGACGTGGGAGCGCGAGGACGAGATTAGGTCTCGATATCCGTACTTGTTCGACTCGGAAGGTATACTTATGCTTATACCTTCGGAATATGAATTCCTATTTTTTCCTTGCGTCCATAATGATCAATGATTGTTTTTGAATACCTGTTAAACTTGGTAAGATTGCATGCGTAGTTAGCCTTGTAGTTAATATCTTGCTTGCTTTGATTTCTCTATCTTGTCTTGGACGAAATTCCGAGGACGAAATTTTTCTAAGGAGGGTAGAGATGTCACTCCCCAATCCCGATATATGTATTTTACATAATTATCCTGTATTTAGCATGTGCCCAATCTATATTTAATTTTTGATTAATTATTGCATGTAGCTTTAAGCTTGTCATTAGAGATTAGGGTTTCCTTAAGCAAACCCCAACCCCTATTTATAATCTCTTCCTCACTCTCTCTCCTCATTCACTCCTTCATTCAATTCCTCAACCACAAACCCACTTAGGCAAGTACAACTTGCTCAAAGAGGAGATTTGTGATCTTTGATATTTCTTTGATTTTATTGTTCCATTTTGTTCTTCTTAACATCCTCATCAAGTTTAGTACTTAGCATTTTCGGTTTTGATGGACGGATTTGAGTAGATCTAAGCTTGAAGTAGTTTCGGATTTTATGGGTTTTGATCTATTAAATCTGGTTATTTTCGAGTTTTGATGGTTCTATGTTGTAGAGAATTTCGTTCTACCCCATTTTGACCTATGGAAGTTCGGATTTGGACTCTGGATGAAAGATTCATGGAGCTTGGGAGCCATGGCTTGAAGGGTTCTTCTTCCCGGAAAGATGGAGAAGAAGAACAGTTCACAGCCGCAGGAACTTAGCCGCATAGCTTGCATGCGACAAGTTCCCTTCCTGGCCGCATAAGCTTGCGGCATTACTTGGCCGCCTGGCCTATGCTGCAGGGATTTAACTCCCCAGCCGCATGAAGAATTGATTCTCAGCCGCATGAGCTAGTCCCATTCTCTGGCCGCATGAGATCCAATTACATTCGAGCCGCATACGCCCTGCCCATTTGAGCCGCATGTGCCCTGCCCATTCGAGACGCATGCCCCCTGTTTAGTCCGAGCCGCATGGACTTTTTCCCTCACTGCCGCATGTGCCACTCCTTTCTCAGCCGCATAGGCTACTTCACAATCCGACCGCATAAGCCCGCTTCCGCGAGCCGCATGAGCTCTCCCCGCCTGGCCGCATGCGCCTTTGAGCCCCTGGCCGCATTCGCCTTTGCTACCGCGAGCCGCATGCGCCCCTCTTCGCCCTGGCTGCATGCGGTCTGTCTCAAGCAGTCTGGCCGCATGAGCCTTGGTGGAGTGCATCTAGTCACTTGAACCTCCCTGGCCGCATGCAGTCTCGAGAGCTGCATGTTTTGTCACATGACCCTTGGCAGCATGATGTGTATGGTCCTCATTCTATCTGACTTCCTATACAAGTGTTGGATAACCTATGTGTGTACTATGGTACAACCTATGTGAGCACTGAAGTGCTATCCTATGTGCTAAGTGTTCCTACGTGATACCCGCCAGTACAACCAAGAATCAAGTGTTTACATAATGAATTGTCAGGTATCAATGACGTGGTACTTATTGAGTGTTGCATTACACCAAGAAGGGGGCACATACGTATGACTCCCTGAGCCCGTATAGAACCCTCCTTGGGGTACTCGTACAATGTACGACATCTAGGGAGTAAGCTTGTGACCACGACATGTGAACTCCAAGGATAACCTAGGGATTAACTAGGCAACTAACTTGGTAGATGCATTGGGAGGAAAGAATTCTGAGATCGTGCCATACTAGCCACCCCAAGCCCAGTCCTGACGTGTCGGGTTGGCAGCCACGGATATGGTTTCATTCGCCTATAACAAATGGCTATATCCGACTCCGATGTGATATGTGTTATATATTTTAGCACGGTGGCCTCACGAGGGACCGTACATAAACTAAGAGCTACGCGTATATTTATATATATTGGTTTGGCTAGCCCTGCTGGGTTGACACGATCTGAGGATTCCTTTTACTAGAACCGCGGGGATAACTCTGCCAAATGTAGAAAGCCGTAGGAATGATTGGCCGATTGAAAACGACTTGTTTGTGCCTTGTAACTTCCGATTAGTAGCCAAGGGACATGGACTGTCATGGTGCGTGGTCCAACCCATGTCCTTGTTTGGTTGTTGGGTTGGGCTTTCGTGCTAGGACAGGCTATGGACCAAGGTTACGACCGGAAGCCGTTATTATTCTTATTATTTTCTGATTTGGGTTTTATCTCACTTTTTGTGCTCCCTTGTGGTACTTGCTATTCGGGGCTGACCCCGCTGGTTTTGTTTGGCCAGATCTCGTAGCAGAGCCTGAGGATCCGGCCTTCCTCCCTGACGTCAATGGTGCATACTAGGAGCATGGCTGGCGGGGGACTCGAGTGGGTTTCTTCTCCACCACTCTAGTATCTTTACTTCTGTACTGGCATTTCGCCACCGGCACTTGTTTAGCCGGCTATTCTGGACATTTTGTCTTGCATAATTTGTAATTAAATCAGACTGCAGCTGAATACAATTATGTACCTATGACTCTCTGGACTAGCTAACCTATAAAGCTAGATCCCCATGATCATTTTGATGAAGCGTCGGGGACGCCTTACTGCTTTATCTTCTGTGTTCATTACTTGGTGATTTCTTTGCTTGAAAGATTGAGACATAGCAGCTCTGTGAGACCATAGGAGACTTGAATGTAGCATACACCCCCTTGTCTCTTGACAGCCACGATCGCCGTATGACGTTTATGTACCTCATATGGAGTAGCTGGCCTAGTCCGTCCTCGTATTCCGGTACTGGGGCGTGACAAGGTTTTATTGGTGGCCCATGTAGGTCTGTTTTTTTTCAGACTTGAGGGGTGTTACTGTTATAGGAGTCTCAATCAAACTTGTTCCCTTTGAATCTCTTGCCTCAATTTCTCTTTCCTCGCCTTGATTGATAACCTGAATTGTATCCTCGAATCGTCCTCGTCCTGTCGTTTGATATCATGTATCTTTCCCTATAGGGGTGCTTCCTTCTCAGTAGCTGGTGAGGCCTACGTGGAGGAGCGTCCAGTAGAGCATGGCTCGACGGGGCAACAGCCGGAGAGGATACCTTCTCCTGATCAGATTTGAGTGGAGGAGATATCAGAGCCAGTGGAACCGCAGGTTCTAGAAACTCCTGCACCCCCAGCGGTGCCGGCAGCCACGGTAGTACCTGATAATGCAGCACTTCTGGAGGTCATCCGGGGGTTTTTGACCACTCAGCAGCGTCAGGTGGCAGCCCAACAGCAACAGCAGACGCGGCAGCAAGAGCAGAATGTGCTATTGAATCAGGGGTTACAAGTAGCCCTTGAGAGAAGTGTCAGAAATGATTCAGGAGCTTCGGAGAGGTTTTTGCTGACTTAACCCGAGATATTTTGATGGCACGGAGGATGCCATCACGACGGATGCTTGGCTTCTGGATACTGAGGCCATATTGGCTGCAGCTAAGGTTCCGGCAGAAGAGAAAGTTGACCAAGTCAGGTTGTTACTTCAGGATCTCGCCCGCGACTGGTGGGCATCGGAGGAGGTTTGCATGGGGCGTCCTGTTCCTTGGGATAGCTTCAGTACCAGATTCAAGGCCAAGTACTTTTGCGTGGTGGCACGGTATGAGCTACAGCAGAGGTTTATCAGTCTTAAACAGGCTGGTAAGACAGTAGATGGATATGCAGCGGAGTTCTGCAGACTAAGCCGGTTTGTGCCGACGATGGTGGCTACGGAGCTGGAGAAGGCAATGAGATTTCAACAAGGACTTCATTTGGAGATTCTACAGCTAGTAGAAGGGCACAACTATCAGACCTTTGACGTCATTTTAACGGCAGCTCGGAGGCATGAACTCACCCAACAGAGGTTGGCAACAAGACATGGGGGCGAGAAGAGGTCTCATCCCCAGAGTAGGAGCGGAGGAGCAGTACAGCAAACATCGGCGCCAGCACCCGGCATCCGTATCCATAAGTCAGGAGCGACGCGGAGGACGGCAGTATCAGAGATAACAGCACCAGTTCGGCCTCAACAGCCGAGGAACCAGCAGCAGCGCCAAGGGGCGCCCAATGGATGTACTTACTGTGGTAAGGGTGGGCACACTAGGGATGTGTGTCGTTCAGCTAACGGATTGTGTATGAGGTGTGGTAGTCCAGATCACAGGATTGCCAATTGTCCTATGATGCAGAGGCCGGGAGGGCCAGTCCAGCAGTTTCCAGCATTGCCAGCCCCGGGGGCAGCGCAGAACAGAGGACCCGCAGTGGCCGTACGGCCACTAGCCCAGCGTCTGCCGACGCAGGCTCAGATGTATCGCCAGGCACAGAACCAGGAAGGCCCGCAGAGGCCGCAGCAGCAGTATGGTCGAAGAAGGCAGCAGCAGGGAGCTCCGTAAGGTCAGGGCCAGGCCTTCACCTTATCACTGGAGGATGCACTAGCTTCGGGCGACGTGGTTACAGGTAATATTTCTGTCACCTCTTTTCCTGCCATAGCATTGTTTGATTCGGGGGCTACCCACTCTTTTATATCTGCACGATTTGCGACACGTATTGGATTGAAATTTGAGGCATTGCCAAAGAGGATGAATATACTCACTGGTAATGGGCTCGTAGGAGTTAGCAAAGTATGCTTAGCGTGTCCAATAATAGTGAGCGGGCGGTTATTTCCCGCATCTTTGATTGAGTTCCCTATGGGCAACTTTGACGTTGTCCTAGGCATGGACTGGTTGAGAGACAGTCACGCGACGATAGATTGTCGAGGAGGTAGGGTAGTATTTAATATACCTGGCATTGAGGAGTTCGTCTTTGTTCGAACATTGGAGGATCAACCCAAGGGTATTGTCGCAGAAGTAATGGCAGAGCAGGAGCAGATTCCAAGGGTAGTCAGAGAGTTCCTTGATGTCTTTCCAGATGAGCTTCCAGGATTACCACCAGTGAGAAGTGTGGAGTTTTGCATAGAGTTGAATCCTGGAACGGAGCCTAAGGTTGGCAGAGTTTATAGAATGTCGCAGTCAGAGTTGGACAAGTTGTACCAGCATGAAGAAGAACTGAAGGCGAAGCAGTTCATCCGAGATAGTGAATCGCCCTGGGCAGCACCGGTGATTTTAGTACCCAAGAAGGACGGATCGACGCGAATGTGCATTGATTACCGGCAGTTGAATGCAGTGACAGTGAAGAACAAGTATCCGTTACCAAGGATTGATGACTTGTTTGATCAACTGAGTAAGGCCTGCGTCTTCTCTAAGATTGATCTTCGATCGGGATATTACCAAGTAAGGGTCCGGGAGCAGGATATACCCAAGACAGCATTCAGATCTAGGTATGGGCATTATGAGTTTCTGGTAATGCCATTTGGACTGACCAATGTCCCAGCAGTATTCATGGATTTGATGAACCGTATCTTTTTACCCTATTTGGATAAGTTTGTTGTAGTATTTATAGATGACATCCTCGTCTATTCCAGCAGTGAAGAAGAGCTGTCACGCCCCAGAACCAGAATACTGGAGAGCGGGGGCAGACACAGCCAGCTACGTATATTGAAATAGAATACATCTCAACTATACGGTCACGGCTGTCTAGATATGAGGGTTTACTACAAGCCAGCAGTCTCTTAAGGTCAAGCCTATTGTCTCAATCTCAAGCAATTAACAGAGTTACAAGATGTTAGAGCATCAAATATATATATAAGGCGTCCCAAATATTACATATTGGATGATCATGAAGCTAGTCGTACAAAATGATAGGACTAGCAAGAGTTCAGTCATACATGATCAACCCTAGGATTTGTTAATCATGTTTACAGCCCGTAGGCAGACAATAAGTAAATGTGCATCGAGCTAACAGGTGCTCGTCGGCTAAACGCCTCAAAAGAATAAATTTACATATAAGTGGATGAAACAAAAAGGGAAAACCCACTCTTGGCCCGGGTTCCGTCTAGTTGTCACCATTGGGCTGGAAACTCGGTAGATCCTCGGGAGCTGCTCCGAAATCTGGCCACACAAAACCAGCTGGGTCAAACCCCAGAAAGAGCAAGTGCCACAAAGGAGGCCACAAATAAGAACAAAAGCCAGCATATCAGAACATAAAGAATAAAAGAAAGTACAAGTAATAAAAGTACACAAGGCGATAAACGACTAGGGACGTGGAACCATTCCGGGAGCCAGGTTACAATCCTTAAACCAAACAAGGACCGGGATTGTAACCCTTCGCCTGAATAGCTCACTGCCTCTACCCATTTATCGTTAGAGATAAGTAAAACTATCATGATCAAGAGTTCCAGGTACAAGGCTAGACAAGACTTAGACAGGGCTGGACACCATTCATTCACAATCGGCCAAGCAAGTACTACGGCTTACTACTTTAACTAACTAGGGTTATCACAAGCCTTAATTACTAACAAGATGCGAGTGAGAAATTCCAGTCCCAAGCCCTGCAGACCATCCAGTTATCCTTCCGCGGGTTGAGAGTTATAGGTGGGTACATTGCCCGGGAGACAAATGTACCCTTAGGTGACTTAGAGGGTGCAACACATGACAGTGTGCAGGAAATGTGCTCTACTCGTCGGCAAGCTACAAGTCCATTAAAGCGCCCAGATAACGAGACTGCCTGTGACTGGAAATTCTCCATGTTCTAGTTTGATCTAATCATTAGCCTAATCCAATTTAGTGCGAGTCCCTGGCCGTGGTACCCAGGAAGTCACGTCCTAGACATGATGCAAGACAAGACAAGTGGATTGTGCAAACAAGCAAGCAGGAACACCCACGGTGTCAGGGCAAGTCAAGTCAAGTTATCAAGTCAAGTTAAGTCAAGAGTGCGCCGCCACGGGCCACTATCAAGTTATCAAGATAAATCATGTCAGGGTACTTGTTAGGAGTGCGCCACGACGGGCCACTATCATGTCAGGTTGGTCATGTCAGGAGTGCACCACTACGGGTCACTGTCATGTTATACTAGTTCCTTGCCATACCATGCTGTGTACAATAGTTATTCTAAACATATTAAGCAAAATCAAGTTCATGCCAAAAGGCGTAAGGATATAAAATGGGCGTAAAATACCTAATAAAATACTAATATAAAATAGGACAATAGAAGAGCCAAAATCAAGAAATAACAAATTCATCATAGACAAGTAGGTTGTGCAGGGTATATACTGCGCAGGGTGCCAAGTGCGCAGGGTGAGCTGCGCAGGGTACCAACTGCGCAGGGTGCCAAGTGCGCAGGGGCAGATGGCGCACAGATGGATTGCGCAGAAGGTAGACTGCGCAGGAGTGAACTGCGCAGGAGTTGGTTGCGCAGAGATGGATTGCGCAATGGTCGAATTGCGCAGGGGTTACTTTGCGCATGGCTAGCTTGCGCATGGCTGGCCTGCGCCAGCGCAATCCAGCGCAGCGCAAAGCACTGGCCAAGGATCTTGCGCAAATGGCCATGCGCTAAAGAGCACAGGTCAGGGTGCGCAAATGGCCTTGCACTAAAGAGCGCAGGCCAGGGAATAGTGCGCAATCGGCCAGGTGCTAAAAAGCATTGGCCGAGAGCTCCACCATGGCTGAACTCTCAAGAACACTAAGAACACCAAGTTTAAATCTTCACAACTTAGCCAAATCAAAACCAAATTTAGATTTTCAAAGTTCTAACTTGAGTAAAATTGAATTCTCTTCCACATGGAAGCATCAAAACAAGCAAAAATCAAAGTTTAATAGATCAAAACCAAGGATTTCCGAAAATGGTTAAAACCTAGATCTAGAAGAATGAAAGCTCCAAATCACAAAATTCCAAGTTCTAATGTTGATCTATATGTCCTAATCTATCAAATGGACAAATAAAATTGGGTGCTTATTTGTTGGCAAGGTGCACTTGCCTATTGGTTGGGGAGTTGTGTGGAAGAAGGAAGAAGAAGAGGTTTGTAAGAAATAAATGAGAGAATAAAGAGGAGAGAGAAAAGTAGGTGGTGTTATAAAGTGGGGGAGTTGTGGTGTGATGAGGGAGGAGTGTAGGCTTATGGTGTTCCATGCATGTTGAACCAAACTAAACCAACTTTCACAAAATAAAACCAAGCCATGGTCCAAAATCCATTTACGAGAAACCAAAATCCGCAAGTCGAGAAAATTAAAATACGTGCCAAAATCAAATACGAGCATAAATACGAAATACAGGAAATGGGGGTGACAACTCTACCCACCTTCAAAGAATTCCGTCCTCGGAATTTAATCAAGGAGCTAGAGATTGCCACGACAAGCTATACTAAGCACAGACAAACTACACTAAGCAGTTCAATCATACAATCATACAATACAAGCAAGGAAGGGAAAGCGTAAGGCATAAGAAAGACATTATACCTCACGAGTCAAACAGGTAGGGATATCGCGATCGGATGTCGTCCTCACGCTCCCACGTTGACTCACCTAGAGAGTGATGACCCCAAGCAACACGGACTAAGTTAATAGTCTTGTTCTTGAGCGTCTTTTCCCTCCGGTCCAAAATAGACACGGGCCTCTCCTCATACGAAAGGTTGGTACCAACAACCAATTCCGAATGATCTAGGATATGGCTCGGGTCCGGGATGTACCGTCTTAATTGGGATACATGGAATACATCATGTACCTCACTTAGCGACGGTGGAAGAGCGAGACGATAGGACACATCGCCTACTCGCTCCAGAATATCGAACGGCCCTATATACCTAGGACTAAGCTTCCCCCGCACGCCAAAACGAATGACGCCACGGGTAGGCGAGATCCTAAGGAATACATGGTCGCCGACGGCAAATTCTAAGGGACGCCGATGAGCATCGGCCCAATGGCGCTGGCGGTCCTGAGCAACTCGGAGGTGATCTCTGACTCTCCTAACCACTTCAACCGTCTGAGAAATCAGTTCTGGACCGAGCATCTGCCTCTCTCCGACATCGTCCCATGCTAACGGGGATCTGCATTTCCTGCCATACAGAGCCTCGAAGGGTGCCATCTGGATACTGGCCTGGAAACTATTGTTGTACGAGAATTCCACCAGGTGCAGGTGATCCTCCCACGAACCACCAAAGTCAAGGGTACACGACCGCAACATATCTTCGAGAGTTTGTATAGTGCGCTCTGACTGCCCATCTGTCTGCGGATGATACGCTGAGCTGAACTTGAGACGAGTCCCCAAACTTTGATGAAGACTGTGCCAGAAGTGCGATGTGAATCTCGTATCCCTGTCCGATACTATACTGACTGGCACACCGTGAAGTCTGACAATCTGCCTGAGATACATCTCTGCTAGCTGTGCCGTCGACTGTCCAACTCTAAATGGAAGAAAGTGTGCCACCTTGGTAAGCCTGTCTACAATGACCCAAATAGCATCTCTGCCTGCCGGAGATCGGGGTAATCCAGTCACGAAATCCATGGTAATGTGTTCCCATTTCCATTCTGGGATCGGTAAAGGTTGAAGAAGTCCAGCTGGCCTCTGATGTTCAGCCTTGACTTGTTGGCATACCAAACACCGAGAGACATACCGGGCTATCTCCCTCTTCATACCATTCCACCAAAAGTGTTGACGAATATCTTTGTACATCTTCGTGCTGCCTGGGTGAATGGAGTACTGCGAACTGTGAGCCTCTGCCATGACTCCCTGTCTGATATCTCCACTGGGTACACAAAGACGCGTGCCGTGTCGAAGTGTACCATCCTCATGAATATATAACTCTGGCCTCCTTCCTGTCTCGCACTCTGCTCTGAGCCGCTGAATCTTGGAATCTGTTAACTGTGCTGTCCGGATCCTTTCAACTATGGTGGACTGAATCTGTAGGCTGGCCATCAAGGCCACATTGGAAGGAAGAACTACTTCAATTCCCATCTTCTGAAGATCTGCCAATAGCTCTGGTTGCGCCGTCAAGAAATAAACTCCGGCTCTCCGGCTCAACGCATCTGCTACAACATTGGCCTTCCCTGGATGATACTGCAAATCCACATCGTAGTCCACAAGTAGCTCGAGCCATCTTCTCTGCCGCATATTAAGATCCTTCTGGGTGAAAACATACTTCAGGCTCTTATGATCAGTAAATATCTCCACTCTGTCTCCGTACAAGTAGTGCCTCCACAACTTAAGTGCAAACACTACTGCTGCCAGCTCCAAGTCGTGGGTCGGGTAATTCTTCTCATGATCACGGAGTTGACGTGACGCATAAGCAATTACCTTCCCATGCTGCATCAAAACACATCCCAATCCTCTGCCTGAAGCGTCGCAATAAACTGTGAATCCTCCGGTCCCATCTGGAAGGGTGAGAATGGGAGCCGTTATCAAACCTCGCTTCAACTTCTCAAACGATTCCTGACATTCTGCGGTCCAAATGAACGGCACATCCTTGCGGGTCAACTGGGTCATCGGCGCTGAAATCCTTGCAAAATCAGAGACAAACCGCCGGTAGTAGCCGGCCAATCCAAGAAAGCTGCGAACTTCTGCCACTGAGCTGGGTACTGGCCATGCCTCGATAGCCACAATCTTCTGGGGATCCACTTCCACTCCTCCTCTGGTAATGATGTGACCCAAGTACGAAATGCGATCGAGCCAGAACTCGCATTTACTGAACTTGGCGTACAACTGGTGCTCTCTGAGAATCTGGAGGACAATTCTGAGATGCTGCTCGTGCTCTGCTTCACTCTTGCTATAGACCAGGATGTCATCAAGAAACACTATCACAAACTGATCCAAGTAAGGCATGAAAATACGGTTCATGAGGTCCATGAACACTGCCGGCGCATTGGTCGCTCCAAAGGGCATAACTAGAAACTCCCAATGCCCGTACCTAGATCTGAACGCCGTCTTCGGGATGTCCTGCTCTCTGACTCTGATCTGGTGGTATCCTGACCGCAAGTCTATCTTCGAGAAAACTGAAGCCCCCTTGAGTTGATCAAACAAGTCATCTATCCTCGGGAGAGGGTATCTGTTCTTGATTGTCACTGAGTTCAAGGTACGATAATCAACACATAGCCTGGACGTACCATCCTTCTTTTTCACAAGAAGCATCGGGGCTCCCCAAGGCGATCCACTAGCACGAATGAATCCCTTGGTTCTGAGTTCTTCAATCATCTTGTACAAAATCTCCAACTCTGAAGGCGCCATTCTGTAGACTCGTTCTGATACTGGTGCTGTCCCGGGAATCAAGTCGATGGTGAACTCGATCTCCCGCTCTGGTGGCATCCCTGGAAGTTCCTCTGGGAAGACATCTGGAAACTCTTCAACTATCCGGGGCAACTGCACTGCTGCTACTGCCATCCGCAATACTGGAGGAGATGGCTCTACTGCGCCTCTAGAAAATGAAAACTCTGGCTCTCCGGAAATACTAAAGACAACTCTGCCAGCATGGCAGTCTATCCTAGCATAATAGTTCCTCAACCAATCCATGCCTAGGACTACATCATAGTCTGCCATAGGGAACTCTATGAGCCTAGCGGGGAACTCTCTACCGCTAACTACGATCCGACACGAGGAAAATACTCGATCTACTCCCACAAGACCATTACCAGTAAGTATATTGAGCCTCACTGATAATGACTCGGGCTCCAATCCTATCAGTGTCGCGAATCGTGCAGACATGAATGAATGCGATGCACCAGAATCAAATAATACAGATGCTGGAAAGGTGTTGACGAGAATAGTACCTGCCACTACCTCACCTGGTGCAACTTCTTCTTCCATGGTCATCATCATAGCCTGACCTCTAGCTGCGGGTCCCCTCTGCTGGAAACCCCTCTGTCGGTTCTGTGCTGGAGCCTGGGTGAACTGCTGCTGGAAGGCCTGGGCCTGGGGCGCCAATGGCCTTGGGTACTGCTGTTGCTGCTGGACTGGAACTGGGGCTGGTCCCCTCACCGAAGAACTAGAAAGGTTGGAAGATGATGGACCTCCCCTATTCGGGCAGGTCCCTATCTGGTGGTCTGCTCCTCCACAAGCCAGGCACAATCCCTGTGCCCTACGACACTCTGCCACTACATGGCCCGGCTTCCCGCAATGAGAACATCCCATCGCGGAAGACTGCTTCTGTTTCTGCTGCTGCGGGTACGTCGGGGTTGAATGCTGAACCGACGTCACTGAGGCCGCCCGCCTCGGAGTTCCAATAGTTATACCCCTAGCTGCCGGGGCTGGAGCTGAAGATTGGTGCATCTGGTTATGGGACCGCTTCCTGCCTCCGGTCCTGTCCATAATTCTCCGGGAGGTATACTCATGCCTCCTTGCTGCCTTCAACACTGCATCGAACGTCTGGTGCTCGAACTGCTCCACCGCCAATAATATCTCTAAATGCAGCCCTTGCTGGAACCGCTGAGCCCTATCGAACTCGGTTGCCACCAAGGTGGGGGTGAACCTACTCAGCCTGGAAAACTCGGTCGCATAGCCATCGACCGTCCTGCCTCCTTGCTTCAAGTTGGTGAATCTGGTCTGCAGGTCGTACCGAGCCACAGCATCAAAGTACTTTGTCTGGAATCTCTCTCTGAACGTCGCCCAAGTGACTGGTGCTGCTAACCCCATGGCCTGAGCTGCCCACCAATCGCGAGCCAAGTCTAGTAACTGTAGGCGTACCACCGCCACCTTATCATTCTCAGGTGTCCTAGCTGCTTCTAGAACCACCTCGATATCCTGAAGCCAAGCGTCCGCGGCAATCGCATCTTCACTGCCGTCAAAGAAGGGAGGGTTCAAGCGCTTGAAACTGTTGGCCGCCTGGTTCCCTTGGGGACCTCCTCGGTTTAGTGCATCATGAACTTCCTGGTGCAAGGCGTCGCCTCGACGATCTTGGGATGCGAGCAGTTCTCTGATAAGCCCTACCAAAGGCCCCTCATCCTGTCTAGCTGGTTGAACGGGCGGAGCTACCTGAACTGGAGGTTCCGAGCCTCCGGGAAGCATAACTCGGGAGGCTACTCCAGAGTGCTGAGCTTGATCTTCCTGGCGCTGGGGTGCTTGTCGAGCTTCCTCTGGCTGGTTGGCAGGTCCGGGAGTAATGCCGCTGAAGAAGACGACATAGGGAACAATAAGGAAAGGACCAGAATAGATCAATGATACAAGCATGTGATCAGGTCAAGAATCTCAGGGATTTGAAGATACGAGCAGAGATCAAGGGCGAATATTGATTGAGACATCTATTCGGTAAACCCTCACATTTCTTGATTGACAAGACCTGCATGGGCCACCACTTAAACCGTGTCACGCCCCAGAACCAGAATACTGGAGAGCGGGGGCAGACACAGCCAGCTACGTATATTGAAATAGAATACATCTCAACTATACGGTCACGGCTGTCTAGATATGAGGGTTTACTACAAGCCAGCAGTCTCTTAAGGTCAAGCCTATTGTCTCAATCTCAAGCAATTAACAGAGTTACAAGATGTTAGAGCATCAAATATATATATAAGGCGTCCCAAATATTACATATTGGATGATCATGAAGCTAGTCGTACAAAATGATAGGACTAGCAAGAGTTCAGTCATACATGATCAACCCTAGGATTTGTTAATCATGTTTACAGCCCGTAGGCAGACAATAAGTAAATGTGCATCGAGCTAACAGGTGCTCGTCGGCTAAACGCCTCAAAAGAATAAATTTACATATAAGTGGATGAAACAAAAAGGGAAAACCCACTCTTGGCCCGGGTTCCGTCTAGTTGTCACCATTGGGCTGGAAACTCGGTAGATCCTCGGGAGCTGCTCCGAAATCTGGCCACACAAAACCAGCTGGGTCAAACCCCAGAAAGAGCAAGTGCCACAAAGGAGGCCACAAATAAGAACAAAAGCCAGCATATCAGAACATAAAGAATAAAAGAAAGTACAAGTAATAAAGTACACAAGGCGATAAACGACTAGGGACGTGGAACCATTCCGGGAGCCAGGTTACAATCCTTAAACCAAACAAGGACCGGGATTGTAACCCTTCGCCTGAATAGCTCACTGCCTCTACCCATTTATCGTTAGAGATAAGTAAAACTATCATGATCAAGAGTTCCAGGTACAAGGCTAGACAAGACTTAGACAGGGCTGGACACCATTCATTCACAATCGGCCAAGCAAGTACTACGGCTTACTACTTTAACTAACTAGGGTTATCACAAGCCTTAATTACTAACAAGATGCGAGTGAGAAATTCCAGTCCCAAGCCCTGCAGACCATCCAGTTATCCTTCCGCGGGTTGAGAGTTATAGGTGGGTACATTGCCCGGGAGACAAATGTACCCTTAGGTGACTTAGAGGGTGCAACACATGACAGTGTGCAGGAAATGTGCTCTACTCGTCGGCAAGCTACAAGTCCATTAAAGCGCCCAGATAACGAGACTGCCTGTGACTGGAAATTCTCCATGTTCTAGTTTGATCTAATCATTAGCCTAATCCAATTTAGTGCGAGTCCCTGGCCGTGGTACCCAGGAAGTCACGTCCTAGACATGATGCAAGACAAGACAAGTGGATTGTGCAAACAAGCAAGCAGGAACACCCACGGTGTCAGGGCAAGTCAAGTCAAGTTATCAAGTCAAGTTAAGTCAAGAGTGCGCCGCCACGGGCCACTATCAAGTTATCAAGATAAATCATGTCAGGGTACTTGTTAGGAGTGCGCCACGACGGGCCACTATCATGTCAGGTTGGTCATGTCAGGAGTGCACCACTACGGGTCACTGTCATGTTATACTAGTTCCTTGCCATACCATGCTGTGTACAATAGTTATTCTAAACATATTAAGCAAAATCAAGTTCATGCCAAAAGGCGTAAGGATATAAAATGGGCGTAAAATACCTAATAAAATACTAATATAAAATAGGACAATAGAAGAGCCAAAATCAAGAAATAACAAATTCATCATAGACAAGTAGGTTGTGCAGGGTATATACTGCGCAGGGTGCCAAGTGCGCAGGGTGAGCTGCGCAGGGTACCAACTGCGCAGGGTGCCAAGTGCGCAGGGGCAGATGGCGCACAGATGGATTGCGCAGAAGGTAGACTGCGCAGGAGTGAACTGCGCAGGAGTTGGTTGCGCAGAGATGGATTGCGCAATGGTCGAATTGCGCAGGGGTTACTTTGCGCATGGCTAGCTTGCGCATGGCTGGCCTGCGCCAGCGCAATCCAGCGCAGCGCAAAGCACTGGCCAAGGATCTTGCGCAAATGGCCATGCGCTAAAGAGCACAGGTCAGGGTGCGCAAATGGCCTTGCACTAAAGAGCGCAGGCCAGGGAATAGTGCGCAATCGGCCAGGTGCTAAAAAGCATTGGCCGAGAGCTCCACCATGGCTGAACTCTCAAGAACACTAAGAACACCAAGTTTAAATCTTCACAACTTAGCCAAATCAAAACCAAATTTAGATTTTCAAAGTTCTAACTTGAGTAAAATTGAATTCTCTTCCACATGGAAGCATCAAAACAAGCAAAAATCAAAGTTTAATAGATCAAAACCAAGGATTTCCGAAAATGGTTAAAACCTAGATCTAGAAGAATGAAAGCTCCAAATCACAAAATTCCAAGTTCTAATGTTGATCTATATGTCCTAATCTATCAAATGGACAAATAAAATTGGGTGCTTATTTGTTGGCAAGGTGCACTTGCCTATTGGTTGGGGAGTTGTGTGGAAGAAGGAAGAAGAAGAGGTTTGTAAGAAATAAATGAGAGAATAAAGAGGAGAGAGAAAAGTAGGTGGTGTTATAAAGTGGGGGAGTTGTGGTGTGATGAGGGAGGAGTGTAGGCTTATGGTGTTCCATGCATGTTGAACCAAACTAAACCAACTTTCACAAAATAAAACCAAGCCATGGTCCAAAATCCATTTACGAGAAACCAAAATCCGCAAGTCGAGAAAATTAAAATACGTGCCAAAATCAAATACGAGCATAAATACGAAATACAGGAAATGGGGGTGACAACTCTACCCACCTTCAAAGAATTCCGTCCTCGGAATTTAATCAAGGAGCTAGAGATTGCCACGACAAGCTATACTAAGCACAGACAAACTACACTAAGCAGTTCAATCATACAATCATACAATACAAGCAAGGAAGGGAAAGCGTAAGGCATAAGAAAGACATTATACCTCACGAGTCAAACAGGTAGGGATATCGCGATCGGATGTCGTCCTCACGCTCCCACGTTGACTCACCTAGAGAGTGATGACCCCAAGCAACACGGACTAAGTTAATAGTCTTGTTCTTGAGCGTCTTTTCCCTCCGGTCCAAAATAGACACGGGCCTCTCCTCATACGAAAGGTTGGTACCAACAACCAATTCCGAATGATCTAGGATATGGCTCGGGTCCGGGATGTACCGTCTTAATTGGGATACATGGAATACATCATGTACCTCACTTAGCGACGGTGGAAGAGCGAGACGATAGGACACATCGCCTACTCGCTCCAGAATATCGAACGGCCCTATATACCTAGGACTAAGCTTCCCCCGCACGCCAAAACGAATGACGCCACGGGTAGGCGAGATCCTAAGGAATACATGGTCGCCGACGGCAAATTCTAAGGGACGCCGATGAGCATCGGCCCAATGGCGCTGGCGGTCCTGAGCAACTCGGAGGTGATCTCTGACTCTCCTAACCACTTCAACCGTCTGAGAAATCAGTTCTGGACCGAGCATCTGCCTCTCTCCGACATCGTCCCATGCTAACGGGGATCTGCATTTCCTGCCATACAGAGCCTCGAAGGGTGCCATCTGGATACTGGCCTGGAAACTATTGTTGTACGAGAATTCCACCAGGTGCAGGTGATCCTCCCACGAACCACCAAAGTCAAGGGTACACGACCGCAACATATCTTCGAGAGTTTGTATAGTGCGCTCTGACTGCCCATCTGTCTGCGGATGATACGCTGAGCTGAACTTGAGACGAGTCCCCAAACTTTGATGAAGACTGTGCCAGAAGTGCGATGTGAATCTCGTATCCCTGTCCGATACTATACTGACTGGCACACCGTGAAGTCTGACAATCTGCCTGAGATACATCTCTGCTAGCTGTGCCGTCGACTGTCCAACTCTAAATGGAAGAAAGTGTGCCACCTTGGTAAGCCTGTCTACAATGACCCAAATAGCATCTCTGCCTGCCGGAGATCGGGGTAATCCAGTCACGAAATCCATGGTAATGTGTTCCCATTTCCATTCTGGGATCGGTAAAGGTTGAAGAAGTCCAGCTGGCCTCTGATGTTCAGCCTTGACTTGTTGGCATACCAAACACCGAGAGACATACCGGGCTATCTCCCTCTTCATACCATTCCACCAAAAGTGTTGACGAATATCTTTGTACATCTTCGTGCTGCCTGGGTGAATGGAGTACTGCGAACTGTGAGCCTCTGCCATGACTCCCTGTCTGATATCTCCACTGGGTACACAAAGACGCGTGCCGTGTCGAAGTGTACCATCCTCATGAATATATAACTCTGGCCTCCTTCCTGTCTCGCACTCTGCTCTGAGCCGCTGAATCTTGGAATCTGTTAACTGTGCTGTCCGGATCCTTTCAACTATGGTGGACTGAATCTGTAGGCTGGCCATCAAGGCCACATTGGAAGGAAGAACTACTTCAATTCCCATCTTCTGAAGATCTGCCAATAGCTCTGGTTGCGCCGTCAAGAAATAAACTCCGGCTCTCCGGCTCAACGCATCTGCTACAACATTGGCCTTCCCTGGATGATACTGCAAATCCACATCGTAGTCCACAAGTAGCTCGAGCCATCTTCTCTGCCGCATATTAAGATCCTTCTGGGTGAAAACATACTTCAGGCTCTTATGATCAGTAAATATCTCCACTCTGTCTCCGTACAAGTAGTGCCTCCACAACTTAAGTGCAAACACTACTGCTGCCAGCTCCAAGTCGTGGGTCGGGTAATTCTTCTCATGATCACGGAGTTGACGTGACGCATAAGCAATTACCTTCCCATGCTGCATCAAAACACATCCCAATCCTCTGCCTGAAGCGTCGCAATAAACTGTGAATCCTCCGGTCCCATCTGGAAGGGTGAGAATGGGAGCCGTTATCAAACCTCGCTTCAACTTCTCAAACGATTCCTGACATTCTGCGGTCCAAATGAACGGCACATCCTTGCGGGTCAACTGGGTCATCGGCGCTGAAATCCTTGCAAAATCAGAGACAAACCGCCGGTAGTAGCCGGCCAATCCAAGAAAGCTGCGAACTTCTGCCACTGAGCTGGGTACTGGCCATGCCTCGATAGCCACAATCTTCTGGGGATCCACTTCCACTCCTCCTCTGGTAATGATGTGACCCAAGTACGAAATGCGATCGAGCCAGAACTCGCATTTACTGAACTTGGCGTACAACTGGTGCTCTCTGAGAATCTGGAGGACAATTCTGAGATGCTGCTCGTGCTCTGCTTCACTCTTGCTATAGACCAGGATGTCATCAAGAAACACTATCACAAACTGATCCAAGTAAGGCATGAAAATACGGTTCATGAGGTCCATGAACACTGCCGGCGCATTGGTCGCTCCAAAGGGCATAACTAGAAACTCCCAATGCCCGTACCTAGATCTGAACGCCGTCTTCGGGATGTCCTGCTCTCTGACTCTGATCTGGTGGTATCCTGACCGCAAGTCTATCTTCGAGAAAACTGAAGCCCCCTTGAGTTGATCAAACAAGTCATCTATCCTCGGGAGAGGGTATCTGTTCTTGATTGTCACTGAGTTCAAGGTACGATAATCAACACATAGCCTGGACGTACCATCCTTCTTTTTCACAAGAAGCATCGGGGCTCCCCAAGGCGATCCACTAGCACGAATGAATCCCTTGGTTCTGAGTTCTTCAATCATCTTGTACAAAATCTCCAACTCTGAAGGCGCCATTCTGTAGACTCGTTCTGATACTGGTGCTGTCCCGGGAATCAAGTCGATGGTGAACTCGATCTCCCGCTCTGGTGGCATCCCTGGAAGTTCCTCTGGGAAGACATCTGGAAACTCTTCAACTATCCGGGGCAACTGCACTGCTGCTACTGCCATCCGCAATACTGGAGGAGATGGCTCTACTGCGCCTCTAGAAAATGAAAACTCTGGCTCTCCGGAAATACTAAAGACAACTCTGCCAGCATGGCAGTCTATCCTAGCATAATAGTTCCTCAACCAATCCATGCCTAGGACTACATCATAGTCTGCCATAGGGAACTCTATGAGCCTAGCGGGGAACTCTCTACCGCTAACTACGATCCGACACGAGGAAAATACTCGATCTACTCCCACAAGACCATTACCAGTAAGTATATTGAGCCTCACTGATAATGACTCGGGCTCCAATCCTATCAGTGTCGCGAATCGTGCAGACATGAATGAATGCGATGCACCAGAATCAAATAATACAGATGCTGGAAAGGTGTTGACGAGAATAGTACCTGCCACTACCTCACCTGGTGCAACTTCTTCTTCCATGGTCATCATCATAGCCTGACCTCTAGCTGCGGGTCCCCTCTGCTGGAAACCCCTCTGTCGGTTCTGTGCTGGAGCCTGGGTGAACTGCTGCTGGAAGGCCTGGGCCTGGGGCGCCAATGGCCTTGGGTACTGCTGTTGCTGCTGGACTGGAACTGGGGCTGGTCCCCTCACCGAAGAACTAGAAAGGTTGGAAGATGATGGACCTCCCCTATTCGGGCAGGTCCCTATCTGGTGGTCTGCTCCTCCACAAGCCAGGCACAATCCCTGTGCCCTACGACACTCTGCCACTACATGGCCCGGCTTCCCGCAATGAGAACATCCCATCGCGGAAGACTGCTTCTGTTTCTGCTGCTGCGGGTACGTCGGGGTTGAATGCTGAACCGACGTCACTGAGGCCGCCCGCCTCGGAGTTCCAATAGTTATACCCCTAGCTGCCGGGGCTGGAGCTGAAGATTGGTGCATCTGGTTATGGGACCGCTTCCTGCCTCCGGTCCTGTCCATAATTCTCCGGGAGGTATACTCATGCCTCCTTGCTGCCTTCAACACTGCATCGAACGTCTGGTGCTCGAACTGCTCCACCGCCAATAATATCTCTAAATGCAGCCCTTGCTGGAACCGCTGAGCCCTATCGAACTCGGTTGCCACCAAGGTGGGGGTGAACCTACTCAGCCTGGAAAACTCGGTCGCATAGCCATCGACCGTCCTGCCTCCTTGCTTCAAGTTGGTGAATCTGGTCTGCAGGTCGTACCGAGCCACAGCATCAAAGTACTTTGTCTGGAATCTCTCTCTGAACGTCGCCCAAGTGACTGGTGCTGCTAACCCCATGGCCTGAGCTGCCCACCAATCGCGAGCCAAGTCTAGTAACTGTAGGCGTACCACCGCCACCTTATCATTCTCAGGTGTCCTAGCTGCTTCTAGAACCACCTCGATATCCTGAAGCCAAGCGTCCGCGGCAATCGCATCTTCACTGCCGTCAAAGAAGGGAGGGTTCAAGCGCTTGAAACTGTTGGCCGCCTGGTTCCCTTGGGGACCTCCTCGGTTTAGTGCATCATGAACTTCCTGGTGCAAGGCGTCGCCTCGACGATCTTGGGATGCGAGCAGTTCTCTGATAAGCCCTACCAAAGGCCCCTCATCCTGTCTAGCTGGTTGAACGGGCGGAGCTACCTGAACTGGAGGTTCCGAGCCTCCGGGAAGCATAACTCGGGAGGCTACTCCAGAGTGCTGAGCTTGATCTTCCTGGCGCTGGGGTGCTTGTCGAGCTTCCTCTGGCTGGTTGGCAGGTCCGGGAGTAATGCCGCTGAAGAAGACGACATAGGGAACAATAAGGAAAGGACCAGAATAGATCAATGATACAAGCATGTGATCAGGTCAAGAATCTCAGGGATTTGAAGATACGAGCAGAGATCAAGGGCGAATATTGATTGAGACATCTATTCGGTAAACCCTCACATTTCTTGATTGACAAGACCTGCATGGGCCACCACTTAAACCGTGTCACGCCCCAGAACCAGAATACTGGAGAGCGGGGGCAGACACAGCCAGCTACGTATATTGAAATAGAATACATCTCAACTATACGGTCACGGCTGTCTAGATATGAGGGTTTACTACAAGCCAGCAGTCTCTTAAGGTCAAGCCTATTGTCTCAATCTCAAGCAATTAACAGAGTTACAAGATGTTAGAGCATCAAATATATATATAAGGCGTCCCAAATATTACATATTGGATGATCATGAAGCTAGTCGTACAAAATGATAGGACTAGCAAGAGTTCAGTCATACATGATCAACCCTAGGATTTGTTAATCATGTTTACAGCCCGTAGGCAGACAATAAGTAAATGTGCATCGAGCTAACAGGTGCTCGTCGGCTAAACGCCTCAAAAGAATAAATTTACATATAAGTGGATGAAACAAAAAGGGAAAACCCACTCTTGGCCCGGGTTCCGTCTAGTTGTCACCATTGGGCTGGAAACTCGGTAGATCCTCGGGAGCTGCTCCGAAATCTGGCCACACAAAACCAGCTGGGTCAAACCCCAGAAAGAGCAAGTGCCACAAAGGAGGCCACAAATAAGAACAAAAGCCAGCATATCAGAACATAAAGAATAAAAGAAAGTACAAGTAATAAAAGTACACAAGGCGATAAACGACTAGGGACGTGGAACCATTCCGGGAGCCAGGTTACAATCCTTAAACCAAACAAGGACCGGGATTGTAACCCTTCGCCTGAATAGCTCACTGCCTCTACCCATTTATCGTTAGAGATAAGTAAAACTATCATGATCAAGAGTTCCAGGTACAAGGCTAGACAAGACTTAGACAGGGCTGGACACCATTCATTCACAATCGGCCAAGCAAGTACTACGGCTTACTACTTTAACTAACTAGGGTTATCACAAGCCTTAATTACTAACAAGATGCGAGTGAGAAATTCCAGTCCCAAGCCCTGCAGACCATCCAGTTATCCTTCCGCGGGTTGAGAGTTATAGGTGGGTACATTGCCCGGGAGACAAATGTACCCTTAGGTGACTTAGAGGGTGCAACACATGACAGTGTGCAGGAAATGTGCTCTACTCGTCGGCAAGCTACAAGTCCATTAAAGCGCCCAGATAACGAGACTGCCTGTGACTGGAAATTCTCCATGTTCTAGTTTGATCTAATCATTAGCCTAATCCAATTTAGTGCGAGTCCCTGGCCGTGGTACCCAGGAAGTCACGTCCTAGACATGATGCAAGACAAGACAAGTGGATTGTGCAAACAAGCAAGCAGGAACACCCACGGTGTCAGGGCAAGTCAAGTCAAGTTATCAAGTCAAGTTAAGTCAAGAGTGCGCCGCCACGGGCCACTATCAAGTTATCAAGATAAATCATGTCAGGGTACTTGTTAGGAGTGCGCCACGACGGGCCACTATCATGTCAGGTTGGTCATGTCAGGAGTGCACCACTACGGGTCACTGTCATGTTATACTAGTTCCTTGCCATACCATGCTGTGTACAATAGTTATTCTAAACATATTAAGCAAAATCAAGTTCATGCCAAAAGGCGTAAGGATATAAAATGGGCGTAAAATACCTAATAAAATACTAATATAAAATAGGACAATAGAAGAGCCAAAATCAAGAAATAACAAATTCATCATAGACAAGTAGGTTGTGCAGGGTATATACTGCGCAGGGTGCCAAGTGCGCAGGGTGAGCTGCGCAGGGTACCAACTGCGCAGGGTGCCAAGTGCGCAGGGGCAGATGGCGCACAGATGGATTGCGCAGAAGGTAGACTGCGCAGGAGTGAACTGCGCAGGAGTTGGTTGCGCAGAGATGGATTGCGCAATGGTCGAATTGCGCAGGGGTTACTTTGCGCATGGCTAGCTTGCGCATGGCTGGCCTGCGCCAGCGCAATCCAGCGCAGCGCAAAGCACTGGCCAAGGATCTTGCGCAAATGGCCATGCGCTAAAGAGCACAGGTCAGGGTGCGCAAATGGCCTTGCACTAAAGAGCGCAGGCCAGGGAATAGTGCGCAATCGGCCAGGTGCTAAAAAGCATTGGCCGAGAGCTCCACCATGGCTGAACTCTCAAGAACACTAAGAACACCAAGTTTAAATCTTCACAACTTAGCCAAATCAAAACCAAATTTAGATTTTCAAAGTTCTAACTTGAGTAAAATTGAATTCTCTTCCACATGGAAGCATCAAAACAAGCAAAAATCAAAGTTTAATAGATCAAAACCAAGGATTTCCGAAAATGGTTAAAACCTAGATCTAGAAGAATGAAAGCTCCAAATCACAAAATTCCAAGTTCTAATGTTGATCTATATGTCCTAATCTATCAAATGGACAAATAAAATTGGGTGCTTATTTGTTGGCAAGGTGCACTTGCCTATTGGTTGGGGAGTTGTGTGGAAGAAGGAAGAAGAAGAGGTTTGTAAGAAATAAATGAGAGAATAAAGAGGAGAGAGAAAAGTAGGTGGTGTTATAAAGTGGGGGAGTTGTGGTGTGATGAGGGAGGAGTGTAGGCTTATGGTGTTCCATGCATGTTGAACCAAACTAAACCAACTTTCACAAAATAAAACCAAGCCATGGTCCAAAATCCATTTACGAGAAACCAAAATCCGCAAGTCGAGAAAATTAAAATACGTGCCAAAATCAAATACGAGCATAAATACGAAATACAGGAAATGGGGGTGACAACTCTACCCACCTTCAAAGAATTCCGTCCTCGGAATTTAATCAAGGAGCTAGAGATTGCCACGACAAGCTATACTAAGCACAGACAAACTACACTAAGCAGTTCAATCATACAATCATACAATACAAGCAAGGAAGGGAAAGCGTAAGGCATAAGAAAGACATTATACCTCACGAGTCAAACAGGTAGGGATATCGCGATCGGATGTCGTCCTCACGCTCCCACGTTGACTCACCTAGAGAGTGATGACCCCAAGCAACACGGACTAAGTTAATAGTCTTGTTCTTGAGCGTCTTTTCCCTCCGGTCCAAAATAGACACGGGCCTCTCCTCATACGAAAGGTTGGTACCAACAACCAATTCCGAATGATCTAGGATATGGCTCGGGTCCGGGATGTACCGTCTTAATTGGGATACATGGAATACATCATGTACCTCACTTAGCGACGGTGGAAGAGCGAGACGATAGGACACATCGCCTACTCGCTCCAGAATATCGAACGGCCCTATATACCTAGGACTAAGCTTCCCCCGCACGCCAAAACGAATGACGCCACGGGTAGGCGAGATCCTAAGGAATACATGGTCGCCGACGGCAAATTCTAAGGGACGCCGATGAGCATCGGCCCAATGGCGCTGGCGGTCCTGAGCAACTCGGAGGTGATCTCTGACTCTCCTAACCACTTCAACCGTCTGAGAAATCAGTTCTGGACCGAGCATCTGCCTCTCTCCGACATCGTCCCATGCTAACGGGGATCTGCATTTCCTGCCATACAGAGCCTCGAAGGGTGCCATCTGGATACTGGCCTGGAAACTATTGTTGTACGAGAATTCCACCAGGTGCAGGTGATCCTCCCACGAACCACCAAAGTCAAGGGTACACGACCGCAACATATCTTCGAGAGTTTGTATAGTGCGCTCTGACTGCCCATCTGTCTGCGGATGATACGCTGAGCTGAACTTGAGACGAGTCCCCAAACTTTGATGAAGACTGTGCCAGAAGTGCGATGTGAATCTCGTATCCCTGTCCGATACTATACTGACTGGCACACCGTGAAGTCTGACAATCTGCCTGAGATACATCTCTGCTAGCTGTGCCGTCGACTGTCCAACTCTAAATGGAAGAAAGTGTGCCACCTTGGTAAGCCTGTCTACAATGACCCAAATAGCATCTCTGCCTGCCGGAGATCGGGGTAATCCAGTCACGAAATCCATGGTAATGTGTTCCCATTTCCATTCTGGGATCGGTAAAGGTTGAAGAAGTCCAGCTGGCCTCTGATGTTCAGCCTTGACTTGTTGGCATACCAAACACCGAGAGACATACCGGGCTATCTCCCTCTTCATACCATTCCACCAAAAGTGTTGACGAATATCTTTGTACATCTTCGTGCTGCCTGGGTGAATGGAGTACTGCGAACTGTGAGCCTCTGCCATGACTCCCTGTCTGATATCTCCACTGGGTACACAAAGACGCGTGCCGTGTCGAAGTGTACCATCCTCATGAATATATAACTCTGGCCTCCTTCCTGTCTCGCACTCTGCTCTGAGCCGCTGAATCTTGGAATCTGTTAACTGTGCTGTCCGGATCCTTTCAACTATGGTGGACTGAATCTGTAGGCTGGCCATCAAGGCCACATTGGAAGGAAGAACTACTTCAATTCCCATCTTCTGAAGATCTGCCAATAGCTCTGGTTGCGCCGTCAAGAAATAAACTCCGGCTCTCCGGCTCAACGCATCTGCTACAACATTGGCCTTCCCTGGATGATACTGCAAATCCACATCGTAGTCCACAAGTAGCTCGAGCCATCTTCTCTGCCGCATATTAAGATCCTTCTGGGTGAAAACATACTTCAGGCTCTTATGATCAGTAAATATCTCCACTCTGTCTCCGTACAAGTAGTGCCTCCACAACTTAAGTGCAAACACTACTGCTGCCAGCTCCAAGTCGTGGGTCGGGTAATTCTTCTCATGATCACGGAGTTGACGTGACGCATAAGCAATTACCTTCCCATGCTGCATCAAAACACATCCCAATCCTCTGCCTGAAGCGTCGCAATAAACTGTGAATCCTCCGGTCCCATCTGGAAGGGTGAGAATGGGAGCCGTTATCAAACCTCGCTTCAACTTCTCAAACGATTCCTGACATTCTGCGGTCCAAATGAACGGCACATCCTTGCGGGTCAACTGGGTCATCGGCGCTGAAATCCTTGCAAAATCAGAGACAAACCGCCGGTAGTAGCCGGCCAATCCAAGAAAGCTGCGAACTTCTGCCACTGAGCTGGGTACTGGCCATGCCTCGATAGCCACAATCTTCTGGGGATCCACTTCCACTCCTCCTCTGGTAATGATGTGACCCAAGTACGAAATGCGATCGAGCCAGAACTCGCATTTACTGAACTTGGCGTACAACTGGTGCTCTCTGAGAATCTGGAGGACAATTCTGAGATGCTGCTCGTGCTCTGCTTCACTCTTGCTATAGACCAGGATGTCATCAAGAAACACTATCACAAACTGATCCAAGTAAGGCATGAAAATACGGTTCATGAGGTCCATGAACACTGCCGGCGCATTGGTCGCTCCAAAGGGCATAACTAGAAACTCCCAATGCCCGTACCTAGATCTGAACGCCGTCTTCGGGATGTCCTGCTCTCTGACTCTGATCTGGTGGTATCCTGACCGCAAGTCTATCTTCGAGAAAACTGAAGCCCCCTTGAGTTGATCAAACAAGTCATCTATCCTCGGGAGAGGGTATCTGTTCTTGATTGTCACTGAGTTCAAGGTACGATAATCAACACATAGCCTGGACGTACCATCCTTCTTTTTCACAAGAAGCATCGGGGCTCCCCAAGGCGATCCACTAGCACGAATGAATCCCTTGGTTCTGAGTTCTTCAATCATCTTGTACAAAATCTCCAACTCTGAAGGCGCCATTCTGTAGACTCGTTCTGATACTGGTGCTGTCCCGGGAATCAAGTCGATGGTGAACTCGATCTCCCGCTCTGGTGGCATCCCTGGAAGTTCCTCTGGGAAGACATCTGGAAACTCTTCAACTATCCGGGGCAACTGCACTGCTGCTACTGCCATCCGCAATACTGGAGGAGATGGCTCTACTGCGCCTCTAGAAAATGAAAACTCTGGCTCTCCGGGAATACTAAAGACAACTCTGCCAGCATGGCAGTCTATCCTAGCATAATAGTTCCTCAACCAATCCATGCCTAGGACTACATCATAGTCTGCCATAGGGAACTCTATGAGCCTAGCGGGGAACTCTCTACCGCTAACTACGATCCGACACGAGGAAAATACTCGATCTACTCCCACAAGACCATTACCAGTAAGTATATTGAGCCTCACTGATAATGACTCGGGCTCCAATCCTATCAGTGTCGCGAATCGTGCAGACATGAATGAATGCGATGCACCAGAATCAAATAATACAGATGCTGGAAAGGTGTTGACGAGAATAGTACCTGCCACTACCTCACCTGGTGCAACTTCTTCTTCCATGGTCATCATCATAGCCTGACCTCTAGCTGCGGGTCCCCTCTGCTGGAAACCCCTCTGTCGGTTCTGTGCTGGAGCCTGGGTGAACTGCTGCTGGAAGGCCTGGGCCTGGGGCGCCAATGGCCTTGGGTACTGCTGTTGCTGCTGGACTGGAACTGGGGCTGGTCCCCTCACCGAAGAACTAGAAAGGTTGGAAGATGATGGACCTCCCCTATTCGGGCAGGTCCCTATCTGGTGGTCTGCTCCTCCACAAGCCAGGCACAATCCCTGTGCCCTACGACACTCTGCCACTACATGGCCCGGCTTCCCGCAATGAGAACATCCCATCGCGGAAGACTGCTTCTGTTTCTGCTGCTGCGGGTACGTCGGGGTTGAATGCTGAACCGACGTCACTGAGGCCGCCCGCCTCGGAGTTCCAATAGTTATACCCCTAGCTGCCGGGGCTGGAGCTGAAGATTGGTGCATCTGGTTATGGGACCGCTTCCTGCCTCCGGTCCTGTCCATAATTCTCCGGGAGGTATACTCATGCCTCCTTGCTGCCTTCAACACTGCATCGAACGTCTGGTGCTCGAACTGCTCCACCGCCAATAATATCTCTAAATGCAGCCCTTGCTGGAACCGCTGAGCCCTATCGAACTCGGTTGCCACCAAGGTGGGGGTGAACCTACTCAGCCTGGAAAACTCGGTCGCATAGCCATCGACCGTCCTGCCTCCTTGCTTCAAGTTGGTGAATCTGGTCTGCAGGTCGTACCGAGCCACAGCATCAAAGTACTTTGTCTGGAATCTCTCTCTGAACGTCGCCCAAGTGACTGGTGCTGCTAACCCCATGGCCTGAGCTGCCCACCAATCGCGAGCCAAGTCTAGTAACTGTAGGCGTACCACCGCCACCTTATCATTCTCAGGTGTCCTAGCTGCTTCTAGAACCACCTCGATATCCTGAAGCCAAGCGTCCGCGGCAATCGCATCTTCACTGCCGTCAAAGAAGGGAGGGTTCAAGCGCTTGAAACTGTTGGCCGCCTGGTTCCCTTGGGGACCTCCTCGGTTTAGTGCATCATGAACTTCCTGGTGCAAGGCGTCGCCTCGACGATCTTGGGATGCGAGCAGTTCTCTGATAAGCCCTACCAAAGGCCCCTCATCCTGTCTAGCTGGTTGAACGGGCGGAGCTACCTGAACTGGAGGTTCCGAGCCTCCGGGAAGCATAACTCGGGAGGCTACTCCAGAGTGCTGAGCTTGATCTTCCTGGCGCTGGGGTGCTTGTCGAGCTTCCTCTGGCTGGTTGGCAGGTCCGGGAGTAATGCCGCTGAAGAAGACGACATAGGGAACAATAAGGAAAGGACCAGAATAGATCAATGATACAAGCATGTGATCAGGTCAAGAATCTCAGGGATTTGAAGATACGAGCAGAGATCAAGGGCGAATATTGATTGAGACATCTATTCGGTAAACCCTCACATTTCTTGATTGACAAGACCTGCATGGGCCACCACTTAAACCGTGTCACGCCCCAGAACCAGAATACTGGAGAGCGGGGGCAGACACAGCCAGCTACGTATATTGAAATAGAATACATCTCAACTATACGGTCACGGCTGTCTAGATATGAGGGTTTACTACAAGCCAGCAGTCTCTTAAGGTCAAGCCTATTGTCTCAATCTCAAGCAATTAACAGAGTTACAAGATGTTAGAGCATCAAATATATATATAAGGCGTCCCAAATATTACATATTGGATGATCATGAAGCTAGTCGTACAAAATGATAGGACTAGCAAGAGTTCAGTCATACATGATCAACCCTAGGATTTGTTAATCATGTTTACAGCCCGTAGGCAGACAATAAGTAAATGTGCATCGAGCTAACAGGTGCTCGTCGGCTAAACGCCTCAAAAGAATAAATTTACATATAAGTGGATGAAACAAAAAGGGAAAACCCACTCTTGGCCCGGGTTCCGTCTAGTTGTCACCATTGGGCTGGAAACTCGGTAGATCCTCGGGAGCTGCTCCGAAATCTGGCCACACAAAACCAGCTGGGTCAAACCCCAGAAAGAGCAAGTGCCACAAAGGAGGCCACAAATAAGAACAAAAGCCAGCATATCAGAACATAAAGAATAAAAGAAAGTACAAGTAATAAAAGTACACAAGGCGATAAACGACTAGGGACGTGGAACCATTCCGGGAGCCAGGTTACAATCCTTAAACCAAACAAGGACCGGGATTGTAACCCTTCGCCTGAATAGCTCACTGCCTCTACCCATTTATCGTTAGAGATAAGTAAAACTATCATGATCAAGAGTTCCAGGTACAAGGCTAGACAAGACTTAGACAGGGCTGGACACCATTCATTCACAATCGGCCAAGCAAGTACTACGGCTTACTACTTTAACTAACTAGGGTTATCACAAGCCTTAATTACTAACAAGATGCGAGTGAGAAATTCCAGTCCCAAGCCCTGCAGACCATCCAGTTATCCTTCCGCGGGTTGAGAGTTATAGGTGGGTACATTGCCCGGGAGACAAATGTACCCTTAGGTGACTTAGAGGGTGCAACACATGACAGTGTGCAGGAAATGTGCTCTACTCGTCGGCAAGCTACAAGTCCATTAAAGCGCCCAGATAACGAGACTGCCTGTGACTGGAAATTCTCCATGTTCTAGTTTGATCTAATCATTAGCCTAATCCAATTTAGTGCGAGTCCCTGGCCGTGGTACCCAGGAAGTCACGTCCTAGACATGATGCAAGACAAGACAAGTGGATTGTGCAAACAAGCAAGCAGGAACACCCACGGTGTCAGGGCAAGTCAAGTCAAGTTATCAAGTCAAGTTAAGTCAAGAGTGCGCCGCCACGGGCCACTATCAAGTTATCAAGATAAATCATGTCAGGGTACTTGTTAGGAGTGCGCCACGACGGGCCACTATCATGTCAGGTTGGTCATGTCAGGAGTGCACCACTACGGGTCACTGTCATGTTATACTAGTTCCTTGCCATACCATGCTGTGTACAATAGTTATTCTAAACATATTAAGCAAAATCAAGTTCATGCCAAAAGGCGTAAGGATATAAAATGGGCGTAAAATACCTAATAAAATACTAATATAAAATAGGACAATAGAAGAGCCAAAATCAAGAAATAACAAATTCATCATAGACAAGTAGGTTGTGCAGGGTATATACTGCGCAGGGTGCCAAGTGCGCAGGGTGAGCTGCGCAGGGTACCAACTGCGCAGGGTGCCAAGTGCGCAGGGGCAGATGGCGCACAGATGGATTGCGCAGAAGGTAGACTGCGCAGGAGTGAACTGCGCAGGAGTTGGTTGCGCAGAGATGGATTGCGCAATGGTCGAATTGCGCAGGGGTTACTTTGCGCATGGCTAGCTTGCGCATGGCTGGCCTGCGCCAGCGCAATCCAGCGCAGCGCAAAGCACTGGCCAAGGATCTTGCGCAAATGGCCATGCGCTAAAGAGCACAGGTCAGGGTGCGCAAATGGCCTTGCACTAAAGAGCGCAGGCCAGGGAATAGTGCGCAATCGGCCAGGTGCTAAAAAGCATTGGCCGAGAGCTCCACCATGGCTGAACTCTCAAGAACACTAAGAACACCAAGTTTAAATCTTCACAACTTAGCCAAATCAAAACCAAATTTAGATTTTCAAAGTTCTAACTTGAGTAAAATTGAATTCTCTTCCACATGGAAGCATCAAAACAAGCAAAAATCAAAGTTTAATAGATCAAAACCAAGGATTTCCGAAAATGGTTAAAACCTAGATCTAGAAGAATGAAAGCTCCAAATCACAAAATTCCAAGTTCTAATGTTGATCTACATGTCCTAATCTATCAAATGGACAAATAAAATTGGGTGCTTATTTGTTGGCAAGGTGCACTTGCCTATTGGTTGGGGAGTTGTGTGGAAGAAGGAAGAAGAAGAAGTTTGTAAGAAATAAATGAGAGAATAAAGAGGAGAGAGAAAAGTAGGTGGTGTTATAAAGTGGGGGAGTTGTGGTGTGATGAGGGAGGAGTGTAGGCTTATGGTGTTCCATGCATGTTGAACCAAACTAAACCAACTTTCACAAAATAAAACCAAGCCATGGTCCAAAATCCATTTACGAGAAACCAAAATCTGCAAGTCGAGAAAATTAAAATACGTGCCAAAATCAAATACGAGCATAAATACGAAATACAGGAAATGGGGGTGACAAGAGCATGAGAAACATCTCCGGACCGTTTTGCAGACCTTGAGGGAGCATCGACTTTATGCGAAGCTTAGTAAATGTGAGTTTTGGTTAGATCACATATCGTTCCTGGGACACATTATTTCTGGAGCAGGAGTATCAGTAGACCCGAAGAAGGTTGAGGCAGTGGAGAATTGGCCAGTTCCGAAGACGGTAGCAGAAGTGCGTAGTTTCTTGGGATTGGCAGGTTACTATAGGAGGTTCGTGGCAGACTTTGCCAGGATTTCGACGCCCTTGACGCGTTTGACGCGTAAGGACGTAGAGTTTGTTTGGTCAGCAGGGTGTCAGACATCATTTGAAGAGTTGAAGAAGAGATTAATCTCAGCCCCGATCTTGACCCTTCCAGTAGGATCGGGAGGGTTTACAGTGTATTGTGACGCATCCGGGAAAGGACTTGGGTGTGTATTAATACAGCATGGTAAGGTGATAGCATATGCATCTCGACAGCTTCGGGACCATGAGAAGAACTATCCGACTCACGACCTGGACTTAGCCGCAGTAGTATTTTCGCTTAAGTTATGGAGGCACTATTTATATGGGGATCGAGTGGAGATTTACACCGATCATAAGATCTTAAAGTATGTATTCACCCAGAGGGACCTGAACATGAGGCAGAGGAGATGGTTGGAATTGCTGAAGGACTTTGATGTGGATCTTCAGTATCACCCAGGCAAGGCAAATGTAGTAGCTGATGCTTTGAGCAGAAGAGGTGGTGCATTTATTTTAACGTCGCAGAGGCATATTTTGGAAGACCTTCAGGAGATGGGAATTGAGGTGATCTTCCCGCAAGATACAGGAGTTATGGCCAGTTTGCAGATTCAGTCTACTTTAGTAGAGAGGATCAGAGCAGCCCAGGCAGAGGATCCGCGAATCCAGAAACTTCAATCAGAGTGTAAGTCAGGCCTCAGGAAGGAGTTAGTAGTACACGAGGATGGTACACTTAGGTTCGGAACCCATCTTTGTGTACCAAGTGGAGACCTTTGACAGGAAGTTATGTCAGAGGCTCATAGTTCTCTTTATTCCATTCATCCCGGAGGCACGAAGATGTACCAGGATATAAAGCAGCACTTTTGGTGGAATGGCATGAAGAGGGAAATAGCTAGGTATGTATCCAGATGTTTGGTATGTCAGCAAGTGAAGGCAGAGCAGCAAAGACCAGCAAGATTGTTACGAGCGCTTCCTATTCCAGAGTAGAAGTGGGAGCACATCACAATGGACTTTGTGACCGGTTTACCTAGAACACCGACCGGTCGAAATACAGTTTGGGTAATCGTGGATCGGCTCACGAAGGTTGCTCATTTTCTCCCCTTCAGAGTAGGGCAGTCTACTGAGTAGTTGGCAGAAATGTATATGAAGCAGATAGTGAGGCAACATGGTATTCCCGTCAGCATAGTATCAGATCGAGACACCCGGTTCACCTCTCACTTTTGGCAGAGTTTGCATCGCAGTTTGGGTACCAAGTTGAGGTTCAGTACAGCCTATCATCCGCAGATGGATGGACAATCAGAGAGAACCATTCAGACCTTGGAAGATATGCTACGGGCTTGTACCTTAGACTTTGGCGAAACTTGGGAAGATCATCTTCATTTGGTAGAGTTCTCCTACAATAATAGTTATCAGGCCAGTATACAGATGGCACCGTTTGAAGCATTATATGGAAGAAAATGCAGGTCCCCTCTGGCATGGGACGACGTGGGAGAATAAAAGTTGTTGGGACCGGAGATGATCACGCAGACCGTGGAGACAGTCAAGTTGATCAGAGAATGGCTTCAGGTTGCACAGGACAGACACAGACACTGGGCAGATCAACATCGTAGGCCTCTAGAGTTTGGTGTTGGTGACCAAGTGTTTCTGCGGATTTTGCCTACTCGGGGTATCATTAGATTTGGAACCCGAGGAAAGCTTAGTCCGAGATTCGTTGGTCCCTTTGAGATTCTCGCTCGGGTTGGCGACGTTGCTTATCGTCTAGCCCTTCCGCCTTCGCTACGTGATGTGCATGATGTGTTTCATGTATCTCAGTTGCGTAGGTATGTCCCGGATCCGAGTCACATCCTCGATCATTCCGAGCTGGTCGTCGGTACCGACCTGACTTATGAGGAGCAACCCGTATCCATTTTGGATCGGCGAGAGAAGGTACTCAAGAAGCGGACTATTAAACTTGTCCGTGTCGCTTGGGGCCATCACTCACCGGGAGAGTCGACGTGGGAGCACGAGGACGAGATTAGGTCTCGATATCCGCACTTGTTCGACTCGGAAGGTATACTTATGCTTATACCTTTGGAATATGAATTCCTATTTTTTCCTTGCGCCCATAATGATCAATGATTGTTTTTGAATACCTGTTAAACTTGGTAAGATTGCATGCGTAGTTAGACTTGTAGTTAATATCTTGCTTGCTTTGATTTCTCTATCTTGTCTTGGACGAAATTCCGAGGACGAAATTTTTCTAAGGAGGGTAGAGATGTCACTCCCCAATCCCGATATATGTATTTTACATAATTATCCTGTATTTAGCATGTGCCCAATCTATATTTAATTTTCGATTAATTGTTGCATGTAGCTTTAAGCATGTCATTAGAGATTAGGGTTTCCTTAAGCAAACCCCAACCCCTATTTATAATCTCTTCCTCACTCTCTCTCCTCATTCACTCCTTCATTCAATTCTTCAACCACCAACCCACTTAGGCAAGTACAACTTGCTCAAAGAGGAGATTTGTGATCTTTGATATTTCTTTGATTTTATTGTTCCATTTTGTTCTTCTTAACATCCTCATCAAGTTTAGTACTTAGCATTTTCGGTTTTGATGGACGGATTTAAGTAGATCTAAGCTTGAAGTAGTTTCGGATTTTATGGGTTTTGATCTATTAAATCTGGTTATTTTTGAGTTTTGATGGTTCTATGTTGTAGAGAATTTTGTTCTACCCCATTTTGACCTATGGAAGTTCGGATTTGGACTCTGGATGAAAGATTCATGGAGCTTGGGAGCCATGGCTTGAAGGGTTCTTCTTCCCGGAAAGATGGAGAAGAAGAACAGTTCACAGCCGCATGAACTTAGCCGCATAGCTTGCATGCGACAAGTTCCCTTCCTGACCGCATAAGCTTGCGGCATTACTTGGCCGCCTGGCCTATGCTGCAGGGATTTAACTCCCCAGCCGCATGAAGAATTGATTCTCAGCCGCATGGGCTAGTCCCATTCTCTGGCCGCATGAGATCCAATTACATTCGAGCTGCATGCGCCCTGCCCATTCGAGCCGCATGCGCCCTGCCCATTCGAGCCGCATGCGCCCTGTCCATTCGAGCCGCATGCCCCCTGTTTAGTCCGAGCCGTATGGACTTTTCCCCTCACTGTCGCATGTGCCGCTCCTTTCTCAGCCGCATAGGCTACTTCACAATCCCACCGCATAAGCCCGCTTCCGCGAGCCGCATGAGCTCGCCCCGCCTGGCCGCATGCGCCTTTGAGCCCCTGGCCGCATGTGCCTTTGCTACCGCGAGCCGCATGCGCCCCTCTTCGCCCTGGCTGCATGCGGTCTGTCTCAAGCAGTCTGGCCGCATGAGCCCTGGTGGAGTGTATCTAGTCACTTGAACTTCCCTGGCCGCATGCAGTCTCGAGAGCTGCATGTTTTGTCACATGACCCTTGGCCGCATGATGTGTATGGTCCTCATTCTATCTGAATTCCTATGCAAGTGCTGTATAACCTATGTGTGTACTATGGTACAACCTATGTGAGCACTGAAGTGCTATCCTATGTGCTAAGTGTTCCTACGTGATACCCGTCAGTACAACCAAGAGTCCAGTGTTTACATAATGAATTGTCAGGTATCAATGACGTGGTACTTATTGAGTGTTGCATTACACCAAGAAGGGGGCACATACGTATGACTCCCTGAGCCCGTATGAACCCTCCTTGGGTACTCGTACAATGTACGACATCTAGGGAGTAAGCTTGTGACCACGACATATGAACTCCAAGGATAACCTAGGGATTAACTAGGCAACTAACTTGGTAGATGCATTAGGAGGGAAGCATCCCGAGATCGTGCCATACTAGCCACCCCAGGCCCAGTCCTGACGTGTCGGGTTGGCAGCCATGGATATGGTTTCATTCGCCTATAGCAAATGGCTATATCCGACTCCGATGTGCTATGTGTTATATATTTTAGCACGGTGGCCTCACGAGGGACCGGTGCATAAACTAAGAGCTACGCGTATATTTATATATATTGGTTTGGCTAGCCCTGCTGGGTTGACACGATCTGAGGATTCCTTTTACTAGAACCGCGGGGATAACTCCGCCAAATGTAGAAAGCCGTAGGAATGATTGGCCGATTGAAAACGACTTGTTTGTGCCTTGTAACTTCCGATTAGTAGCCAAGGGACATGGACTGTCATGGTGCGTGGTCCAACCCATGTCCTTGTTTGGTTGTTGGGTTGGGCTTTCGTGCTAGGACAGGCTATGGACCAAGGTTACGACCGGAAGCCGTTATTATTCTTATTATTTTCTGATTTGGGTTTTATCTCACTTTTTGTGCTCCCTTGTGGTACTTGCTATTCGGGGCTGACCCGCTGGTTTTGTTTGTCCAGATCTCGTAGCAGAGCCTGAGGATCCGGCCTTCCTCCCTGACGTCAATGGTGCATACTAGAAGCATGGCTGGCGGGGGACTCGAGTGGGTTTCTTCTCCACCACTCTAGTATCTTTACTTCTGTACTGGCATTTCGCCACCGGCACTTGTTTAGCCGGCTATTCTGGACATTTTGTCTTGCATAATTTGTAATTAACTCAGACTGCAGCTGAATACAATTATGTACCTATGACTCTCTGGACTAGCTAACCTATAAAGCTAGATCCCCATGGTCATTTTGATGAAGCGTCGGGGACGCCTTACTGCTTTATCTTATGTGTTCATTACTTGGTGATTTCCTTGCTTGAAAGATTGAGACATAGCAGCTCCGTGAGACCATAGGAGACTTGAATGTAGCATACACCCCCTTGTCTCTTGACAGCCACGATCGCCGTATGACGTTTATATACCTCATATGGAGTAGCTGGCCTAGTCCGTCCTCGTATTCCGGTATTGGGTCGTGACACACATCTATGTGGGAGACGACAATTCGGTAGAAGTGGAAGCAACAGGACAAATTTTGGATATTAGTTATTATTGGATTTGATAGACAATTTTATCTAAAGCTTTTATTGTACCGTCTTTTAGACGTAATTTATTTTTAATTTTCTTGTTTGACAATCTTATTTATCATTGTTCATTTGGAAACAATAAAGTTTGATCTATCTTTAAATTCAAAATAATGTTGGTATTATTTTTTTTAAATGTTCGTGACATGCTATTATCACTTGAAACTATTGCGTCCTATAAAAAAAATCTTACATATGTAACCACGTGGTACTAAACACAAAAATAAAAGATTTTTTTTAGACGAGAAGTGTAATATTTTTTTGAGGATGTTGAGTTTGGAGGAGAAATAAAGTCAATGACATTGTCTTTGAGGAGGAATCGATTGCGATTCCTACTATCACTTTTGACGATGTGCAAGATTTTGCACCTGTTATTGATCAAGAAGTGAATTCGGAGCCTCAATAAGACAATGTCGAATTACCTCTATAAGTCGATGTTGAGCTACCTCAACAAGACAACATAAAGGCACCCCCCATTCAAGATAAGGTAATTGTTTCTGAGGAACAAACTCAACAACCTCAAGAGAAGAGGAAGAGATTGTTTTTTAAAGAGACTTTCTCTTTGGTTTATTTGAAAGACTCTTTTAAATCAATCATAGTACTTGTTGTACATTTTAATATTGAGTTACATCAAATGGATGTCAAAACGGTATTTCTCAATGGTAACATTGACGAAATAATTTATATGGTGCAACCAGAAAACTTTGTGTCAGAAGACCCAAAGAATATGGTTCGCAAACTGACAGAATCTATTTATGGACTCAAGCAGGCTTCTCGTCAAAGACACTTTGAGTTTTAACAAGTGACTATCTCGTTTGGTTTTGAGATGAACACTGTTGAAGATTTTGTGTATCACAAGTTCAGTGGGAGTAGAAATAATTTTTTGGTTTTGTATATTGATTGAAGTATTTAATGCAAATCAGGTGACACCTCTCGTTAAAGGAGACAAATTCGGTCTCAAACAAGTGCCCTAAGGTTAGCCTTAAAATTAAGAAAATACAATAGATTTTTTTTCTTCATGATCAGTTGTAGGGAGTCTAATGTATGCTCAAGTATGTACGCGTCAGGATATTGCGTACATATTAGAATGTTAGGCAGATATTTAAGCAAATATGGATGGATCATTGGATAGCAGCCAAACTACTTAAGTAATTAATAGAGAACAAGAAATTATATGCTCTTTGTAGGAGATTGGATAAATTCTGGAGATCATAAGGTATTCCGACTCCGATTTTGTTGGATGCCAACACAGCATGAGATCCACATCAGGTTATGCTGACTAATGGAGGTATATTTTGGATGAGTGTCAAACATGCACTCATAATTTTTTCCACCATGAGAGCAAGGTTTATAATATGTTATGGGGTATCTATTCAGGGAATATGATTGTGAAATTGTCACAAGGCTACGCCTAAAGTACGGTGTTGAAAGACCACATAAAATTATGGTGTGACAATAAATCAGCAGTACTGTATTCTAATAACAACAGAAACTTGTATGAGTCAAAGGATATTGACATAAAGTTTATAGTTGTGAAGGAAAGAATTCAGAATGGTTTAAGTGTCCATACAGCACATTAGGACAAACTCCATGATTAGTGGATCCGCTCACAAAAGCATTATCACCCATGATCTTTCATGAGCATACTGCTCATATGGGTGTTAATTAAGAATATGGCAATATAGTGGGAGTTTGTATTTTATGTATTTGGGTGCTATTTGGTTTTAGACACATTTATGTATTAAAGTATTTTGGATATTTATCTGATCAGATATATGAAAATTCAGTTCATTCTGTTTTCATTATGTTAAAGTATTGATCTCACTAAAGTCAAGGAGGACCAGTTGGAAATAGACATGTATTGATCACATTGCGTGTAATTTTTATGCTACGCATCCATGATTGATCTATGTCGTTTAGCTATATTGGTATATGTGACCATTGATGGTTTAGTTACGCTATATGTGACGAAGGCCGCTTTGATCCTATGTTGATATGGTTAATGGACGAGATTGTCCGGATATACCCTAAGGATTAAGATAGTAATTTATGAGCTCACTAAGGTTAATACAATTATAAGGTTACATATGTGGCCCAGTGGGAGATTGTTGGAATTATTTAATAATTAAGGGGCCACACATGTAAAATTAATTGTGTTTGGGCTATCTAAATAATTAAGCCAAATTAAAGTGGTCTATTTGGAAATTGGCTTAAGGGTATAATTGTCATGAAATTAATGTATAGATACCGGAGATAATTCTAATTTGATGAGGGGCCAAATTAGAAATATCACAACACACACATCTATATATATGTGTGTATTTATTAGGGTTATGGTCCCCAACTCATACGGCCACCAAAGAGAAGGTTCTCTCTTTTTCTCTTCTGCATCCCCATCAACAGAAAGAGATGTACAAAGGATTCAGATTCACCTTTGTCATTAAGGGTCGTAACAAGTTGGAAGATCGAACCCAATAAAGAGACGATCATTTCAACATCCATCAAGTCAAGCAATGGATTCAGGTATGCTTCCGCAATCAATTTAATTTATGTTCTTCATCTCATGAATCGACATGGTACAATAAATTCTAACATGGAGGAGTTCAGGAGGAGGATGGAGGGGCCTACTTCCCGCTCAGGGCCTACTTCCAGGCCAAGGAGTACTTCCATGCCAAGGAGGAGAGATTGCTCGTTTAAGATTAGTTTTCCAATGGTAGTCTCTCCTCCCTCATCCATGGTATATATACTTCTTCTTCTTCTTCTAACATATTCTGCATCCATTACAGTTATATTTCTATAGTGTTTGTGTCGTATATAACATGAAAGTAACCAGAGAAAACAAAATGGGTATAGCTAATTTGTTATTGTAATTCATCTTAGCTGGATGATCTTGACTTAATTATAGTTTAAAATTTTAAATTGCAATGTAGAAATAGTTCGTATCCTTCCTACTACTCATCTAAAATATGCTTGAGCCATCTATCTAGCACGGTATGTGTGATAACATTAGGTTGTACCCAGGCCTTCTCTCGCCTAGTCCTGGATGAAACAAGCATCAAGTTTTATTCTATTATGATCACTAGTACCAAGAAAGTTCAATTTAGGCCTAGTGTAGTATGCACTTTAAAATTTTGTATTTGGTTATAGATGAACCTAAATAAGTTTCTAAGTTAAGCTCATGAACAAGCAATTTGGTTTTCCTAACAGCACATGATCGACTATCATTGATGTAAGACTAAAATCTAGAAGACAGATATCTAGTGTTACTTTATTTAATAAATATTTTGAGACAGAAATTATTTTGTTCTAGGTATGATTTTATTAATCAATTTGCTGGGGAAAAACTTATTCTTTAGACTTTATTGGCTTATTCTTCAGACATATTTTGTCATTTCAGGTGTTATTAGCTTTCGGACTGTTAGTAAAAAGCTACAATAAAGAACATGCCATTCTGGACAATAACAATTTTACTTCACTGTAACTTAATTAATCAATTTGAAGGGGAAAAAACTTACATTTTAAAAGCTACAATAAAGTATATATTTTAGAAATTTTCATAGTTCTGATATTTTAAAATCTTTTTTCTTGCCTTTTTACATATATAAAGTTATTTATTATTTAGTGTCATGCATTTTAGCGTTACTTATTTTTCAGAATCTCTTCTCAACTTTGTAGTTCTTTTAAATTATTGAAGAGATGGTTTTACTTCATTTATGACATTCAATTATTTTAGTAGCTTTGTTATAATTTTTTTTGATTTTTTGAGTTTATGAAGGGCCTTTTTTTTTTTTTACTTTTGTCCCGGGCACAAAAAATATCAGGGCCGGCCCTGTTGGTGACTTGTGTTGTTTGTAAGTTGTTACTGGCTAGCAATTATACTTTTCGGGGGCTATTTGACTACAAGTGATTCTGCATCTTGTGTTGTGCTAGATAACTTTCACAAACAAATAAAAATTAGAAATTGAGAAGAATACAACCAATTTTATGAAGAGTAGGATAGCCAATCACTTCTAGGGCAAGTGGTTGATCGAGGTGGGAGGCATTTGTCCCATATGTACCGATTCGAACTTGAAAGAGAGGTGGTGGGATCATCCAAAAATCCTTTTCCCGAGTAATATAGACTAATTTTACCATAACCATCCTCAAAATGTGGCGCCCCGATGTGAAACCGGGCATCGTTCCATTGGATGAATGGATGAAAACAGGTTGTAGCAGTCGCCCATTCTCGCACCCAGGTGACTTAATATCCAAGTTTCTGTTAGGTCACTTATTTTCCTGCACTTTGTTTTTATTTTTTTCAGATGAAAAAATGGTGAAATTAAATCTCCCCAAAACTATAGGATATTACTCCGATAACAAGAAGAAACGATAAAAGCAAACAAAAACTATAGAAGATTAAATACAAAACTAAATGTACCACTTCAGGACAGCAACCAATCTCTGCACGCAAGTCGCTAGCTTGTTGCAGGTAGAACCTGTCAAGGTCGAGAATTGGACACACGTCAGTCACATGAAGTATCATTCATCATCGGTGAGATCCCTCTTCCATAAGTCCCTAGACATCGAAGTAAATCATGTTTGTATCTCTGAATCCTTCTCTTTGATTTGGTGCTCTCCAGTCATCAAAGTTGCTCTCATTCAAGGAAATTCGGAAGAACACATGTCAGGCTATTTAAAAAAAACCTAAACCTTCTCAACTTACGATTCATGACTAACCTAAACTATGGTTCCCCCTTTATGTTTAATGCTTAATACTGAAAAAACAAAAAAACAAAAACTTAATATGAAATTGAGAATCGTGATGGACCTAGACCTAGGCTTATGAAGTGGAAAAATTGGAAAAATATATATATAGAGTTCCCCATTGTTATGATACGCGTAAGACGAGTTCTTCTGATGATGACCTGTCTGAGTTATGGACTCACCAAACGGCAATGCAAACAGCTAATGAGGTGCCATCTATGTTGCACGGACACGGATACGAAATGGTAAGAACACGATGACAAGACACGGCACCTATTTTGTATGTCCTAGTATGTTTTAGAGTGTCTGGATTGTATCAGATACGTGTCCAACACGACTCGGCCCTCATTTTTGGAGCGTTCGTGTTTCTTAGGGTGCAATAGAAGGATGACAGGTTAGTACCGGAGATGCTCTATATATCACTATGTCTAACAAGCTAATGATCTGCATTTCATATTATGTAGTCTGTAGGCCAGAAACTGAACTAAAGCACCTTCTCCTTCACATGAGACGTCACTAAACCAATGGGGACAGTATTTTCTTGACAATAGATAATGCACCTACTTTAGACTAAAAAGATCAACAGGAAAATATCTTCTGTAACACAATTAAGTCTTCACTGTCTTCAGAATTTTCTTTCGCTCTACCTCAATTGTCAAGATATCTATTCTTGATTGATACAATGGCACCGAGTACCATTTTCTTCCATGATACGAGACTAGAGACATCAAATAACTAACCTTTTAAGTCGAACGCAAACTGTACCCAGTTTTAATATAGTTAGTTACAATTTATCATATTATGGTAATGTCTTTTGTAAGTAAATGTTTCATTTCCATCGGTATTGTGGTTAAGATCTCTATACTCGAAATGCACACTACATAGTACTAGTTTTTGTGGTTAAGGACCAACTAGAGAATTATTCGACACAAAGTGGTTCTTGTTAGATTTTCTTAAAAGCACGGACAAATGTACAGGATCCAAATGTTTGTGATCCTTTCAGTCAGATGATTGGAAGTGTAGTCCATCTCAAGGATCCATCAAGAAAGAAAAAAGTGCAACTTTTCAGTGGAATAATAATTCTTTAAATTGTACTTAAGCATGCTGGAATTAGCTAGAAATCAAATGAACAGAGAATTCCAATTTACATTGTAATGCATCTGGAAATTGAGCACAGGAAAAGAGAGATCAAACCAACAAATGTACATGTACACCATAGACCAAAATATTGAAACAACAAACGAAGTTGTTGACATGACCATTGTAGTAATCACAGAGCCTTGATGGAAACAAGATTAAATCTGTTCCTAAAAGCCTCTATATATATATATATATGAACAGACACAAAGGATATACTAACGATCTTCTATTAACAGTAAAACCAAGTTATGAAAGAACAATAGGCTATTGAGAGACTGGCAAAAAGAGAGTACCGAACATGGTCAACGGCCATCTGCAGAAGTTAAGGAATCTGCAAATCCAGGAGGTCTAGCCGGGATGCTTCCCTTACTGTCATCAGGTCCAACTGAACTTCCACATGAACCTTCATCAGCTTGCCAACCCTTTACCATGAGAAGAAGGGGTTGATGTAGATCGAACGGTCCTCTTGGTCTTCCTCCATAGGCTTCCACTTCTCAGCCAACGGAGCAAGTACACTCACTGCATGACCCATGTCGGGCCGTTGGTGGGGCTCTCTTGCTGCACAGTGGCATGCAAGTTCAGCAATAATGAGTATACTCTCCGAGGTCTCCTCTGTCAGTTCAAGCGATGAATCGATTCATGACTAACCTAAACCTTCTCAAATTACGATTCATGACTAACCTAAACTATGGTTCCCCCTTTATGTTTAATGCTTAATACTGAAAAAACAAAAAAAACAAAAACTTAAGATGAAATTGAGAATCGTGATGGACCTAGACCTAGGCTTATGAAGTGGAAAAATTGGAAAAAAAATATATATATAGTTCCCCATTGTTATGATACGAGTAAGACGAGTTCTTCTGATGATGACCTGTCTGAGTTATGGACTCACCAAACGGCAATGCAAACATCTAATGAGGTGCCATCTATGTTGCACGGACATGGATACGAAATGGTAAGAACACGATGACAAGACACGGCACCTATTTTGTATGTCCTAGTATGTTTTAGCTATTTTGTATGTCCTAGTATGTTTTAGAGTGCCCGGATTGTATCAGATACGTGTCCAACACGACTCGGCCCTCATTTTTGGAGTGTTCGTGTTTCTTAGGGTGCAATAGAAGGATGACAGGTTAGTACCGGAGATGCTCTATATATCACTGTTGGTGCTCTTGCTCCTTGACATGAAGAGAGCTTGCTCTCAACATGCTTTGTAAAGTTTAGTCCCACATTGGAAAAGCACCATGAGTTATCTCAACATATATATGAGTATATGTTGTTGGGATATGCACATGGGGTGGTGACCCTAAGGAGGGAACCATGTGGGTGATTTTACTAAGAGGTAAGGATAAGGCTCCAAGAAAAGCATTCATGCTTTTTGCTCTTGGAAAATTAATTTCCATTGGGGGGGCTTAGCGACTCGGACTCGGGCTCATAAGCTCAAGAGGCGTAATGTAGCGTTTTGTTGGCGCACTTTGCACTTAGCACGTCAGCATCGTCGCTAGGCGCATAGTTCGCTTAAGTTGCGCGCAAACTGATCCGTAATATGCAATAACTGATCCTGAAATAGTGGATCTGACGTTATTTCGTGGCGCATATTGCGGATCTGAGCGGTTATAGCAGTAGCTATATATTCAGGGCCTCACTTCTCTCTCGATAGATAGAGAATTATCATTCTAAAAATTCCAGAAAAAGAGAAGAGAGTTCCTCGAGCCACTGGAGTTCCAGCACCTTCAACAGCAACTCGAGTATTCTTTTTCTGTCCTTGTCGTTCCGAGCAGTCCGTCTTAGAGCATTTTTCCAGAGCGTTCCAGAGTCCACTCGAACTTGCTGGTTCCTGAAAGCTGACCGTGTGGACAGATCTAGCTTTGAGCACTGGTGTTTTTGATACACCAGCAGGACACCACCTTTCCATCAATCGCATGTCACCTTTACTGTTGCCTTTAGCATTTCGATTAGTACCTTCTTTTTAGAAGCACTGCTATCGTTTGCTACGTATACGAAATCTTCTTAGATTTTCGTATTCCAGAATCCTTCTAGGATCTCTGGTTGTGCACCTTCCTAGAAGTGTTGCATTGGAACGTTGTTCTTACAACTGTTTCATTCGATTTTCCATTGAAAATATTGTGCCCCGGTTCTAACAATCTCAAAGTTAGATTAGCACAATGGAAAACTCTCGTGCCTCTCTCCTCGATACCAGCTTTAACAAACTTGAGAAGTTCGACGGAGAATACTTTCAAATATGGAAGAGAAAAATCACCCTCAATCTACAACTGGTGGACGTCGATCATGTGCTGATTGAGACTGAACCAACGATTTCAGAAGGACCGACGACTCCAGAAGGTGGTACAGCAGATGTCATTGCTGCTGCATAAGTCAAATTGGCCAAATGGAGACGGAACAATAGTCTTTATAGGCTATTGATTCTGAATGCAATGGAGGACTCCCTGGCTCTGCCAGGGATATTTGGGAGTCCTTGGGAAAACTGTATGAAGATGACGACAATAGATCGAAAATCTTTATCGTCGAGAAATACCACAAATGGCTCTTCGAAGACGAGAAGGCAATGCTACCTCAGGTAAAAGAGTTCTTGAAGCTGCACCAGAAGCTAGAAGACGAGAAAATGCCCCTCGTCGACAAGTTTGTCGTTGGAGGGATTGTCTCTAAACTTTCCGCATGATGGAGTACATTCTATGCAAGAATGCACCGGAAGAAGCTGGATATCAGCTTGGAAGATCTCCTTCAAGAGATCCATATTGAGGACGAGATGCGTTCTCAACAGAAGATAGACACTCTGTCCAAATAGTTGGCCAAGGCCAATCTGGTGCAGACGAGAGAGCCCAAGGGGAAGCAGGTGGCTTCTCATCACAAAAAGAAGGATTCCACTAATCTGAAAGTGAAGGGTCCTTCATTCAAGCAACAGAAGTCCAAGTCCCACGTGACTTGCTTCAATTGTGGCAAGAAAGGCCACTACAAGAGTGAATACAGATCTAAACCCAAACAATCAGAGAAATGTGAGCCTAGTAAGGTTTCTTTGATTTCTAACCTCGTTGCTATGATCGCTCAGATCACAACTGTGGGGGCTGACTCTGACTGGTGGATAGACACCGGTGCGACTTGCCATGTCTGTTATGGGAGGGAATGGTTCGTCACATACCAGCCAACTTCTGAGAAGGTTGTCATGGCGAACCAGGCCCAAGCTGAAGTTTTGGGGATCGGAACTGTGGAGCTGAAACTCACTTCCGGGAACACTCGAACGCTCCAAGAAGTAAAGCATGTTCCGGTGATTGCCAAGAACCTGATCTCTGGAAGTCTGCTTAGCAACGCAGGCTTGAGGATGGCCATCAATGCTGGTCAGATGGAGATGTCCAAGAAGGGAACATACTTCGGAAAGGCTTATCAAACCGAAGAGATGTTTAAAATTTAGCTTGTAAACCAGTCTAATAAAATTAATGCAATCGCTCTTTCTGATTACTCTCTTGAGTTGTGGCATAATAGGCTAGGACATGTTCATTGTAAAACAATAAACAAAATGTCTAGTCTAGGACTTATCTCCAAGTGTAGGGGTAAGGTAGAGAAATGTGAAGTATGTTCTCAGACAAAGATCACTAGAAAACCCTTTCATCGGGTCAATCGAAGCACGGATCTTCTAGAGTTGGTTTACTCCGATATCTGTGACTTCAAACAATTCTCTACAAAAGTCGGGATGAAGTATTTCATAACCTTCATCGATGACTTCTCTAAATACGCATTCATCTACTTGCTCAAATCCAAAGACGAAGCGTTCGAGAAGTTCAAGGAGTTCGGGGCCGAAACTGAACGGCAAACTGGACAATAACTCAAGAGGTTGAGAAGTGATCGAGGCAGAGAATATCGGTCTCATGAATTCGCATCGTTCTGCAAAGAACATGGAATCATCTGCAAGACTACTGCTCCGTATTCTCCTCAATCTAACGGAGTAGCAGAGAGGAAGAACCGAACGTTGACAGAAATGATGAACTCAATACTGCTAACTGCAGGTCTTCCAAAATGCTATTGGGGAGAAGCTGCATTAACGGCCACTTTCATTCTGAATAGAGTGCCTTATGCAACTTCTGACATAACTCCTTATGAACTCTGGTTCAAAGTCAGACCTAACTTGAATGTCATTCGAGTGTGGGGGTGTCTGGCTTATGTGAAGCTCCCAGATCTGAAGATTCAGAAGCTGAGGACAAGGACTACGAAGGCAATCTTCTTGGGGTATGCCGAGAAGAGTGATGCTCGGAGATTTCTTGATATTGAGTCAAATCATATCATCGAATCTCGCGATCCTGAATATTTTGAAGACAAGTTTACAAGAGATAAAAACATTGTTCTTCCAGATATTCCGGAGAATGATGTAGGTGCAAATGAGACTGAGATCTCATATGAGCCAGTAGTCCAAGATGAAGTTGTTGGTGGAGAAACAACAATTGAACCAGAACTCGCTGAGCCGTCGACGAAGCGAGCAAGGAGGCCGAAGAGCTTCGGAGATGACTTCGTCACCTATCATGTGGAAGCAGATCCGCTTACCTATGATGAGACGATGAAGACCAGAGATGTTGTCTTCTGGAAGGAGACAATAAACAATGAAATTGACTCAATTACCTCCAATAACACATGGGTGTTAGTTGATTTACCCAAAGGAGCAAAACCCATCGGATGCAAGTGGATCTTCAAGAAGAAGATGAAAGTTGATGGAACCATTGACAAGTTCAAGGCCAGGCTAGTGGCCAAGGGGTTTTCTCAAAAGCAGGAGATCGACTACTTTAACACATATGCTCCAGTAGCACGAATGACAACCATCAGATTGTTAATTGCCCTTGCGGCAATACACAAACTGGTGATACACCAGATGGATGTAAAAACAGCATTCCTGAATGGCGAGCTGACCGAGGAGATTTATATGCAACAGCTAGAAGGATTTGTCGTCAGAGGCCTAGAAGACAAAGTCTGCAAGTTGGTAAAATCTCTATACGGCTTAAAGCAAGCTCCCAAAATGTGGCATGAGAAGTTTGACAAAGTTCTAAGGTCAAACGGCTACAGGGTCAGCGAAACAGACAAGTGTGTCTATACTAAATTTGCTGACGGAAGAGGAGTCATCGTTTGTCTGTACGTGGATGACATGCTAATCCTAGGTACGGATATAAGCTGTGTCACTGAGATAAAGAAGTTCCTCTCGACAAAGTTCGGTATGAAGGACTTGGGGGATGCTGATGTTATCTTGGGACTCAAGATCATCCGGATAGACACTGGATTGGCTCTGTCACAATCTCATTACATAGAGAAGATGCTCACTCGATACGGGTATCATGATCTTCCTATAATTGATACGCCATACCGAAGTGATCAGAAGCTGGAGCCAAACTCGAAGGAAAGCGTCAGACAATAGGAGTACACTAGCGTCATCGGAAGTTTGATGTACGCTACTACTGCCACTAGGCCTGACATAGCTTTCCCTGTGGGAATGCTGAGTCGATTCACGAGCAATCCAGGCGTTGAGCACTGGAAAGCTGTGAAGCGTGTTATGAGATATCTCAAGAAGACTCAGACATATGCACTGCACTTCAGCGGAGAGCCGCCGGTAGTAGAAGGCTTCAGTGATGCCAGCTGGTGCTCAGAGTTAGAGAGCAAGAGGTGCACTGGTGGATTCATTTTCACAATGGGTGGAGCTGCTATATCGTGGAAGTCGAAGAAGCAGACTATGCTCTCGCGGTCTTCTATGGAATCTGAGTTCTTTGCACTTGATACTGCAGCAGATGAAGCAGAATGGCTTTGGGAGCTCATGTATGATCTTCCAGTGGTTGGAACGCAGATACCGGCAATTCCTATATACTGCAACAACCAAGCGACTGCGACGGTGGCATCAAATGATCTCTTCAACGGAAAGAAGAGAACTGTACGGTTAAAGCACAGGGCAGTGAACGATCTCATCAAGAGAGGTGTCATTGCAGTCATCGATGTTCGGAGTCAGGAGAACCTGGCGGATCCGTTCACGAAGGGCCTCAAGCGTCAGCTGGTTGAACACACAGCAGGGAAGATGAGCTTGAAGGCATTCTGATAGTATGTTTTTGTAATCCTACCATAAAGTTTTATGTTATTAGTTCAAAGAGAAATCTACTAGACATCTAACTTTCGGTTCAAGGGAGGACCACTGACTGGAAAACTATCAGTTAACAGTGGGTACTTGTTCTTAGGAACATGGAAGGGTTACGAACTCATAACCACTGTTGTCTACTATGTGTTTTCTGCGAAAAACGGATCCTGTGTTGAGGTTGGCTTAAATGCCTTAATAAGTTCTCAGGCAGAGTGAATGCCTGGTATGCTTTACAGGCAACACGGTAGCGCAGCACTACAAGGAGTAAAACTCCATGCTACAGTGGGATGACTCTACCATAAGATTCCCAGGTAGGGGTAATGCCTCGGCTTTGCAAACCAAGTCATAGCGGTATAGCACCGCAAATAGGCAGGTAGCCTAATGTTGTATAATAAAATTAAAGAGTTGTAGACAGCACTACAAAGGGGAGGATGACCCCATGTTACAGTGGCACGACACCACGATAAGGTACCCGGGTAGGGGTAAAGCCTCGACCTTGCAAGCTATGTCGTTGCGGCGTAACACCGCAAGGAAGCCTTAGGCTTCATGCTGGGTAGAATGGCACTACAAAGAGGCTGTGACCTCATGCTGCAGTAGTATGACACTACGATGAGGTTCCCAGATAGGGGTAATGCCTCGGCTTTAGGCCATGTCATAGCGGCGTAGCACCGCAAGGAAGCGCAAGGCTTCATACCATGTCTTTTTAATAAAGAACTTACCTATATTGTATGGAAAGAGATATCAGGCCGTCTATTGAGGGTAAACTTGTAGACGCCCAAAATTATACACTAAAATCAGGCTGGCACAAGGCCTTTAATGTGCAGCCAGAAGCACATGTAACTACACTTTGTGAGTGGAAAGAATTACAATTGTGATGCAGAATTCAAGGCATAGTCCATTCTTGTACCACACTGTTATTTAACCTATGCGGGAAGATTCAAGTCGACAGCGACATCTATCCTAATGCAAAATGGACAGTTACTGTAGGGAACGCTCAACCCTAGACACATATATATGATGAGATATGTGGGAGATTGTTGGTGCTCTTGCTCCTTGACATGAAGAGAGCTTGCTCTCAACATGCTTTGTAAAGTTTAGTCCCACATTGGAAAAGCATCATGAGTTATCTCAACATATATATGAGTATGTGTTGTTGGGATATGCACATGGGGTGGTGACCCTAAGGAGGGAACCATGTAGGTGATTTTACTAAGAGGTAAGGATAAGGCTCCAAGAAAAGCATTCATGCTTTTTGCTCTTGGAAAATTAATTTCCATTGGGACTAAGTCCCGTAGGGGCTTAGCGACTCGGACTCGGGCTCATGTGCTCATGAGACGTAATGTGGCGTTTTGTTGGCGCACTTTGCACTTAGCACGTCGGCATCGTAGCTAGGCGCATAGTGCGCTTAAGTTGCGCTCGTTGCGCGAGCCACTTGCGCAGCCACGTTGCGCGCCCACGTTGCGCGGTCCAGTTGTACGCCCAGGTTGTGCAGGGTGCGCTGGGTTGCGCGCGTGCGCGGGGTGCGCGAGGTGCTCGAGTGCGCCAGTGCGCAAGTTGCGCCAGGTGCGCAAGTTGCGCCAGGTGCGCAAGTTGTGCCAGGTGCGCAAGTTGCGCCAGTTGCGCCACAACGTGCGCAGTGCGCGCAATGCGGCTGTAGGCGCACGTGCAACTCGTTCATTGGCGCAATGCGCACAAGTAGTGGCTGTCCTCATTCAAACTGATCCGTAATATGCGATAATTGATCCTGAAATAGTGGATCTGACGTTATTTCGTGGCGCATATTGCGGATCTGAGCGGTTATAGCAGTAGCTATATATTCAAGACCTCACTTCTCTCTCGATAGATAGAGAATTATTATTCTGAAAATTCCATAAAGAGAGAAGAGAGAGTTCCTCGAGCCACTGGAGTTCCAGCACCTTCAACAGCAACTCGAGTATTCTTTTTCTGTCATTGTCGTTCCGAGCAGTCCGTCTTAGAGCATTTTTCCAGAGCGTTCTAGAGTTCACTCGAACTTGCTGGTTCCTGGAAGCTGACCGTGTGGGTGGATCTAGCTTTGAGCACTGGTATTTTTGATACCCCAGCAGGACACCACCTTTCCATCAATCGCCTGTCACCTTTACTGTTGCCTTTAGCATTTCGATTAGTACCTTGTTTTTAGAAGCACTGCTATCGTTTGCTACGTATACGAATTCTTCTTAGATTTTCGTATTCCAGAATCCTTCTAGGATCTCTGATTGTGCACCTTCCTAGAAGTGTTGCATTGGAACGTTGTTCTTACAACTGTTTCATTCGGTTTTCCATTGGAAATATTGTGCCCCGGTTCTAACAATCACTATGTCTAACAAGCTAATGATCTGCATTTCATATTATGTAGAGTCTGTAGGCCAGAAACTGAGCTAAAGCACCTTCTCCTTCACATGAGACGTCACTAAACCAATGGGGACAGTATTTTCTTGACAATAGATAATGCACCTACTTTAGACTAAAAGGATCAACAGGAAAATATCTTCTGTAACACAATTAAGTCTTCACTGTCTTCAGAATTTTCTTTCGCTCTACCTCATTGTCAAGATATCTATTCTTGATTGATACAATGGCACCGAGTACCATTTTCTTCCATGATACGAGACTAGAGACATCAAATAACTAACCTTTTAAGTCGAACGCAAACTGTACCCAGTTTTAATATAGTTAGTTACAATTTATCATATTATGGTAATGTCTTTTGTAAGTAAATGTTTCATTTCCATCGGTATTGTGGTTAAGATCTCTATACTCGAAATGCACACTACATAGTACTAGTTTTTGTGGTTAAGGACCAACTAGAGAATTATTCGACACAAAGTGGTTCTTGTTAGATTTTCTTAAAAGCACGGACAAATGTACAGGATCCAAATGTTTGTGATCCTTTCAGTCAGATGATTGGAAGTGTAGTCCATCTCAAGGATCCATCAAGAAAGAAAAAAGTGCAACTTTTCAGTGGAATAATAATTCTTTAAATTGTACTTAAGCATGCTGGAATTAGCTAGAAATCAAATGAACAGAGAATTCCAATTTACATTGTAATGCATCTGGAAATTGAGCACAGGAAAAGAGAGATCAAACCAACAAATGTACATGTACACCATAGACCAAAATATTGAAACAACAAACGAAGTTGTTGACATGACCATTGTAGTAATCACAGAGCCTTGATGGAAACAAGATTAAATCTGTTCCTAAAAGCCTCTATATATATATATGAACAGACACAAAGGATATACTAACGATCTTCTATTAACAGTAAAACCAAGTTATGAAAGAACAATAGGCTATTGAGAGACTGGCAAAAAGAGAGTACCGAACATGGTCAACGGCCATCTGCAGAAGTTAAGGAATCTGCAAATCCAGGAGGTCTAGCCGGGATGCTTCCCTTACTGTCATCAGGTCCAACTGAACTTCCACATGAACCTTCATCAGCTTGCCAACCCTTTACCATGAGAAGAAGGGGTTGATGTAGATCGATCCCCAAACGGTCCTCTTGGTCTTCCTCCATAGGCTTCCACTTCTCGGCCAACGGAGCAAGTACACTCACTGCATGACCCATGTCGGGCCGTTGGTGGGGCTCTCTTGCTGCACAGTGGCATGCAAGTTCAGCAATAATGAGTATACTCTCCGAGGTCTCCTCTGTCAGTTCAAGCGATGAATCGATGGCGGCCTGGAGCTTCTCTTTGTCAGATTTCAAGTCACTAAACCATGAAGCAAGGTAACGGCTTTCCTCAGACCGATTCTCATCGAGGGCAGTCAAGCCTGTCAGTAGTTCCATCAAGACTACTCCAAAGCTGAAGACATCGGCTTTAGTTGTAATTTTACCGGTCACTGATTCAATTGAGAAAACAAACTTCTTATCAGTAAACAACAAAATTTACAAATTTAAATTATTCACTAACCTATATGGGAGAATGCTAAAAACTATAATCCAAGTCTAACTGTATAACTGGCTTTTGATTCCCAAATCGAGCGTGTCAAATATGAATTTCTTGAGGTGTCGAGGAAACAGAATCGCATATAATATAAGCAAAAAAGAACCCACTCGTGGTATGAGAACTATGAAGAACATAAAGGACAGAAAAATATTATTCAAATAGTTTCTTATACATTTTATTTTTCCTGATACTTGGAGTATCCAGCGTTTAGATCTTAGGATCTCTCTTTCCGTTTTGAGTGAAATGGAATGATGTCATTTGTCCAAAATTAACATGAGATTACGATGCAAAGGAACAAGCAGAACAAGTAACTGAAGAGAACAAGTCATTACCGGCATATTCTGGTGCTAGATATCCGAAGGTCCCAGCAAGCCTAGTCGTCACAGAATTCTTCCCATCAGGTGCAAGTTTCACCAATCCAAAATCTGAAACTTTGGCTCGATAGTCATCACCAAGGAGAATATTTGAAGACTTGAGATCTCTGTGGATGAAACACTGATGAGTAAGATTATGCATATACTCCACCCCTCGGGCAATATCTAGTGCAATATAAAGCCTCTTTTTCCAAGAGAGTGGCTCCAAATTGAACTGCTTCCACTGGAACAAGTGCTTGCTTAGAGCCCCCTGAGGCATGTATTCGTAAACTAGAAGCCTCTCGTCGCCTTCAACAGAATAACCCAAAAGAGAGACCAGATTACGGTGCCGGACCTTTGAAAGGACGGCAATTTCAGCTTGAAACTCGTCGAAAGCCTTGTTACTTATCTTTGCAGCCTCCATTCTCTTGACAGCTATCATTGTTCCATCGTGCAATTCTCCCTTGTATACCACCCCAAAACCACCCCGGCCGACCTCGTTCTCCAAGGAGAAGTTATTGGTCAGGCTACGGAGGATTTGTAACGACACTACAAGGTTCCCTGACTCAATTGCGTGTTTGTCGCTCATCCCACTGTTGTTGCTCCCGCTCTGGAAATCACTTGGTGCCGAACTGTTACCAGGATTGTTTGCAACTGTGATTTTGAGCATATCGTCTGGATTGGATACGTCTCTAGGGTGGACAACGAAAGAGCTCGGTGCTTTAAGGACACCCATTCTTCCCCACCGTCGGCAGCACAGGAGTAGAACAATCAGTGAGAAGACCAAAACACCGATTACGGATGGCACGATGATAATCAAGAGTCTCGACCTTGTTGAATGTTTAGCCGGCTTTTCTGTAGCAGTATCACCTAGTTTCGCACCTCGACCACTAGGCGGTTCAGGTTTAGCTGGACGAGTGCTGTTGCCAGGGACTAAAGGTGCATTTCCCGGTCCAGGACTGCTGACGGGAGGGAGAGTTTTACTAGGGGCTAAAGGCTCGTGTCCTGATCCAGGACTGCTACCAGGAGGTATAGGTCGATGCATTGGAGGGGGACTCTCACTAAAAGGAGGAGGTGAAGCCTTTGGGGCAGGATTAGTACGAGGTGGAGATACCGGAGGCTCGGAAGTCTCCAACTCCAACAATGGATTTCCATAAGTAACGAGGGTCACCCCGGAACCGAATTTGGGAACCGGAGGCCTAAGGTTATTTGCAGAAAGATTCAACATCTTTAGAGACTTCAAATTCGCCAATTCCTTAGGAATAGTGCCAATCAAATTGTTGCCTCCGAGTTTAATGTCAACCAGAGAGTCCAATCTCCCAATCGACGGACTAATAACCCCACTCAGGTTCGAGTTCTGTAAAGTTATGAGAGAAATCTTACCAGCAGGGCAGGATACTCCCAACCAGCTACTGGAGCACGGATTGTTACCGGACCACGACGAAGTAAGTAAAGACGGATAATTCACACCTTCGAGAAAATCCAAGAGCGCGTTGACCTCAGGCGAGCAAGGGGATCCCGGAGTAGGTTGGCAGAACGAATTGCCATCAAACGTGAAATTAGCAATTTTAACCTTCGGAATCGGACCCATCAACTTGTTATTGCCCAACTGCAACGACTGGAGAAGCGGCAGGGAGGTCAAATCCTCAGGGATACGGCCCACCAGCTGGTTGTCATTGAGCCAGAGGCGCGTCAAGGAGGTACATTGCCCCATCGCGGCGGGGATCGGACCGGAGAACGAGTTCCCGTGCAGCCAAGCCTCCGTCAGCGAGGTCATCGAGGCGACGACGTCGATCGTCCCGGTCAGTCCCGTCTCCGCCTGGTTGTTCAGCCAGAGGATCTGCACCGCCGACCCCGAAAAGCTCTTTGGGACGTCGCCCGAAAGGCTGTTGTAGGAGAGCTTGAGGGCCCTGAGGAACTGCATCCCCCCTAGGAAGCCCGGCAGCGGTCCTTTGAGATTGCACCGGATCAGCGACAGGTTCATCAGCTGCGCGGAGCTCTCCAAGTCCTTGGGGAGCGTCCAGCCGGTGCTCTGGTTGAGAGGGCTGTCGTCCAGGGACAGGACCTGCAGGCTGGTGAGGCCTACGAAGAAGTCCGCCGGGATGGAGTCGAACTTGTTGCCGCCGAGGTAGGCGTACACCAGGTTGGAGAGACCGGAGAAGGTCGGCAGGGGGCCGGAGAAGTGGTTCTTCTGCAGGCCGAGATTGGTGAGCATGGAGAGCTTGTTCAGGCCCCTGGGCAGCGGGCCGACGAGCCCCACGCTCTGGACCTGGATCTGCGAGACCCGCGAGCCGGAGCAGAAGACGTGGGGCCAGAGCGGGGGGCCGCAGGGGTCGTCCCCGGCGGAGGGCCATTGCAGCAGCTCGGGATTTTCAAGACCCCTCCGGAATTCTTCGAGCACGGCGAAGTCGTCAGCGTCCGTGACGCCCACTACTAAAACACAGGAGGAATGGAAGAAGAGGACGATGGACGCGACAAAGATCAACATGTGCCAATCCACCATGACTGTAACTGTAAGTTCAAGAACCCCACCAAGGTCAGGTTCATCTAGTCCCTTCCATATATAGCAATCTGCAGTCGCAGCAACAACATCAACAACAACAACAACCAACAAAATTAAATAAAAATAAACTAAAAAAAGAGAGAATCTAAGTCACATTTTCAATGATCAAGAAATAATTTTCTGCAAAAAAATTAAATGCTAAGAAACTGTAAACTCAGAGCCCAGAAAACCTCATCAAGAAAAGTTGGGTTCAGAAACACTAGAAAAAATTAGCATTATTCATAAATAAATGCAAGAAAATTAAATATACAAACAACAAGGTTTCAACAACAACAAAAAAAAATAAATAAATAAAAAGATCACACCAACCTTGAGTGGGGTTACAGTTGATATGTAGTTAAGATATTGTTTCTAAAAGCTTTCTTGTATGTGATTTTGAGAACAGTTGTTCAAAGAGATTAGGAGAGAATCTAACTAACCTTAGCCTACACCAGCATCTATCAGAAATTCTGCAGCTTCTTCACATTTTTTTTATTTCTACCATAATAATAATTTTCGAGTAGTTTTGTTATGTGATGAAGGGAGGGGCTCTATAGTAGCTATGATCTAATTGTTTGCATATAAGCCCCTTGCTATTTATATTTAGATTCTTTTTACCTAAGATTTCCTTCATCTTTTCCTTCTCAGAACATCGAATTATAGTAAATGTTGATGTTTTGTTTGCCCATGCAATACTTACAAAAATTCATATTCGTCCTAGACATCAAATTCATGGGTATTTTGGTTTAGTGTATTTATTATAACTTACTAGTATATATCTATACACGTGCGTTGCACATATTTTAGTTGTCTTCCCATTAACCGTTTATGTGAGAATATAGATTATCCACTTCTCACTAAAAAATAAGTGGAAATATATTCACAAATGAATACATTATTCTTAAGAATTCTCCATTAAAATTATGGTAAATACACTAATATGACTGGATTAACATACTATGTAGTAACATGAATGGATTAACATACTATATTTTATATTATTGCATAACGACGGTCCCTAAAATATTACTTACTAACCTTCCAAATTCCAACGAGTATAAATTAGAAAAAAAAAATATTAACAAAACTGTTGTCCTTAATATCATTATTAAAAAAAAAAAGATTTAGTGGAGCTAGATAAATAGTGTAGATATAAAGGACTTATATGCAAAGAAGTCCTATGTGAAGAGAATTAATTAAGCAGATTCTTGTAATTTATTGGCTTAATCCCCTGAAGTTAAGCGGACCGACAATGATGGGATAACTGCAGGAAGGATTTTATTAATGATATGATGTAAAATTACATTCTTGCACTTCCTTCCTCATCACACCCCCAACCAGCAAACTTTATGGGACGGACACCTGGACCCGGACGTGGGACCCACGGTGGGTCCCCCGGTGTCCTCCTCTTTTGTACTCGCGTGGAAGTGCCAGCCAGTGGTGCGATAATCATTTCCTCTCTCACGTTTATATTTAAAAGAAGGAATTAAACACAAATGGGACTAAAGTACGAGTAAGTTCTTGAATCGTTTTGGTTGTTTTCTTTTGTAGTAAGTGGGCTGCTTCTTCTTTTTTTTTGCTTTTTCGGAACAAGTTATTTTAGTTTGATTGATACTACACTAAAAATAAAATTATAAAAAGAAAAGAAAAGGAGAGAATTGTATTTGTTTTTGTCAAATTTGTAAAAGAAATCTCTAATCACATCTAAAAGAAGTAATTAGATATAATAGGACTAAATGGAAAAAAAGTTTGCCGGACTTTGTTTCGTATAGTTAGATGAGTGTGTAAAATTATCAACTTCCACGTCTAAAAGGAGGAGGTGGAATAATAATAATAAAAAATTTCATATAGAGTGAAGAATTTTAACGATATTATGAAAAAAGTAATAAATTTGGAAAAATTGCAATTGGAATAACGAAACGACATCACTGGTGGCGTGTGTTGCGCGAGCAGCCTATTCCCCTATCACACGCCATCACTCATGGAGTGTGGTGTGCCCCACTCAAGCTATTGTAGAACCCTAGAGGGGGGGGGGGGGGGGGGGGTGAATAGGGAATTAAAAAATAAACTATAACAAATGATGCAATAAAGAGTAAGGAGTAGAAAGATCAAACGCAAACGCAAGGATGTATCCTGGTATCCTCTTTTGAGGCAATCCAGTCCCGGAACTCTCTCCGGCTTTAATCCACTATTATGCAAATAGTACACACGAGTTTGGATCCGAAGAACTCGCCAACTTCAACACGAGTTTGGATCCGAAGAACTCGCCAACTTCTACACACGAGTTTTCTTACGAAGGCTCGCCAACTTCAAAGAAAAGGAAAGGATGCTTTGATCTTCTAAACACTTGAAGATCGAAAGTAAAAGCTCTTGAGACACTCTAGCACTTTGGGTTGGATGACAATTGAAGATTAGGTAGAGTAGTAATGGTGAAGCTCTTTTGGTTGTTGAGAAAAATTAAAGCTTGGAAGAGATAGCCTTTAAGAGGAGAGACAAAGCCTCTTTTATACAAATCCAACATCATAAAGGCAATACAGCCGTCGAGCTGATTATCCGCCGGATTTCCGCGAAAATCCGTCGGATTATCCGTTCAACAGTAACGGTCACAAAAAGAGCCGTTGGATGCATTAAATGCATCTGTCAGATGCCGTTGGATTTGAATTTCAAGTTGTAAAAAGGTCAGGCGGATTATCCGTCGGATTTCAGCGGAAGTCCGACGGATGATCCGAACTGTGGTCTCACAAACTTGCTGTGAGGGGTTCGGATGATCCGCCGGATTTCCGCGGATTTCCGTCGGATTATCCGAACTTCTCCTCACATACTTGCTGTGAGGGTTTCGGATGATCCGTCGGATTTCCGCGGATTTCCGTCGGATTATCCGAACTTCTCCTCACAAACTTGCTGTGAGGGGTTCGGATAATCCGGCGGATTTATCCGGAAATCCGTCGGATTTTCCGTCTCCTCTGAATGACTTCTTCACCATTTCTATCTTTATAAATGTCATCTTAGCAAAGTACGTACATGGATTCCTAGTAGAATACAAACTCGAAGGGAGCAGGAAGCGCCATCTTCTATGTAGACTTTAAGCAGGCTTCATAGTCTTTGGCAAAGCTGATAAAGGAGATATCCAGAGCTCCATGGTCTTTGATTAACTTCATTGAAAGGAGAGACATTCTATTGTTTCCTGAGAGAAAAACAAACTAACGACGTACAAGGGTTATTGTGAACAATAATCAAAATCGATGTGCCAACAAACTCCCCCATTTTGATAATTGACAAATAATAAGAATGTAAATGGCTCCCCCGTAATAAAGGAATCTCCCCCTCAATAACTCAATATGATTTCTCCCCCTTTGTCAGTTAATCAAAGATGGAGAGAAGAACAGAATAAAATATGTAATAGAACAGAAAAACATACGAAAACTTTATTTCATAAGAGAAGAACCAGGGGTACAACCGAGGCTTTAAAAGCCCAAACTAGCACATAACTAAAAGACAGATTTCCAAAAGCCCCGTAGGACCACACAAAACACAAATTAAAAGTCCCCGAAGGACCACACAAGACAACACTAAAAAGCAAGGCATCATCAACTGTCAGGCGCCTGAGACGGGCCGGCCTCCTGATCCTCATCATCCCCGGTAGCAGAGGTGAAGGCGCCATAAGGATCGACGCCATCCGGGTACATGAAGCCATACACGTTCGGATCAGTGAAGCGAGGCCCCGGAAAGTCTGGATGAGGAGTATTAGGGTTGAGAAAGGGAGTGTGTTCCTCAAACATACGTTGTATGTAGTAAGCCTGGTCCATGAAGCCATGGTGGATAAGAGTGCCAAGTCCCCTAGTGTTGGCCTGAAGACGCTCATGGGTAGAGAGAGAGATCGGCAAACTTGCGATCAATGTAGCGGCGCACGTCAGGAGTGAGGATAGTCGCCGGAGGAGATGTAGGGCCGCCAGCAACAGCAGCAGGAGCAGGAGTAGGGGCAACAGCAGGAGCCGCACGACCACGTCCCTTGGATTTTGCAAGAGGGGTGGGACGAGGATCGCCAACCGGACAATGAGTCAAGTCGATACCATTTGCTTCAAGGATCATGGTGATGTACATACCGAAGAGTAGGAAACGATGAGGGGATTCCCTAATAAGCATCATGGTATAGATGATGGACTTGGATAGTGAAAAGGGTTGGCGTGCCACCAGATAATACATGCAAATAAGCTCCTCAGCCGTCAGGCTGTCCATATTCCCAGATTTCGGGGTGAGCGTATGGCACAGGATACGATGCATGTCATGGAAGAAGGGACTCAGATCCTTGTCCTCCGGTCGTTGAACGAGGGATCCGCCACAGATGTTAAAAAGGAACTCTTCATAACTCATGTCGGGAGAGAAGGAGATGTGGTCGATGGTGCCGGGAAGGGAGCGATGGACCTTGCGTTCATCGAGACCAAGGATGGTGGCCAAGGAGGCGGCTGTGACAGTGATCTTTACGCCACCAACCTTCGTCTCGAACTCCGGACCTTCCTTGGCGGGAACGAGATTGCAGTAGAACATGCGGATAGCATGTGGATAGAAGTCGACCTGACGCTCAAGGAGGGCGTCGATGCGGGAGAAGCGAAAGTAGTCGCGGTGGTCCTTGAAGTTGAGCCAGGAAATAGGTTTCCCGGAGCAAACAGGAGCTTTGTGGTAGAACGAAAACCATTCCCGGGAGTGGGAAGCAGATTTGAAGATGAGAGGGTTGTGGCCTTGCGTGGGAGGAGGCACAAACATAGCAAGGGTAGGAGGCTGAGTGGAGGAGGAGCTCCTGTCATGGCGTTGTCGTTTGGTGTGAGAAGCCATTGAGGAAGAGAGAGTGAGTTAGAGATGTTTGGAGAAGAATGGAGGAAAGGAAGGTGAGGGGATGAAGTTTATAATGGGTGGAGAGGTGTAAATGAAGGGGTGTAATGTTTGGGAACGGATAGAGAGGAATGGGATCGGATAAAGAGGAAGGGAGGTGAAGAGAAAGCAGCCGACGCTTCGTTTTCTGCGCCTGTACCACGCAACCGGAAAATCCGACGGATTTATACGGAAATCCGGCGGAAAATCCGGATGAAGATAAGAACGAATTCAATGCGGGTAGGTGAAGGGTCATGTCTAATTAATGCCATAGCCGTTCGCGGCCGGGTTTGGCGGAGAACAATAAATGCGGAAAATTCGCCGGATTTCCGCTGAAATCCGTCGGATTTTCCGAACTCGTTCAAGAAAAGCTGCTGGAAATGAACGAAAAATCCGGCGGATTTGATCGAAAATCCTCCGAAAAATCCGAGAAGGTCAGAACAGTTTCAAATAGAGAAATCGAGGAGTCCGATTTCTCGACAAATAAAAGTGAAACGATCTTCAGAGAGAGGTTTGGTAAAAATATCAGCAAGTTGATGAGTGGTGTCAATGAATTCAAGACAAATGTCACCCTTCAGTTGATGATCCCGTAGAAAGTGATGTCTTATCTCAATGTGTTTAGTGCGAGAGTGGCAAATAGGATTCTTCGTGAAATTAATGGAGCTAGTATTATCACATTTAATAGGAATACAATGAGAAGAAATACCATAATCTACTAGTGTTTGTGTCATCCAAAGAATTTGTGCACAACAACACCCTGCCGCTATGTACTCAGCTTCAGTGGTTGAAAGAGCGACAGAGTTTTGCTTCTTACTAAACCACGATACCAAGGACTTCCCGAGAAATTGACATGTGCCACTAGTGCTTTTTCGGTCAAGCTTGCATCCGGCAAAATCCGCATCCGAAAAGCCGTGAAGCTCAAAGGATGAGGATTTCGGATACCAAAGACCCATGTTAATGGTGCCTTTGAGATAACGAAAAATGCGCTTAACGACAGTCAAATGTGATTCCTTTGGATTAGCTTGATATCGTGTACACAAGCAAACACTAAACATGATATCCGGACGGCTAGCAGTTAAATAAAGTAAGCTACCGATCATACCTCTATACTTACGAATGTCGACCGATGTCCCATCTTCATCATTGTCAAGCTTGGTCGTTGTAGCCATAGGGGTTCTCATTGATTTGGATGAGTCAAGGTCGAAACGCTTGAGGAGGTCCCTTGTATATTTTGCTTGATTGATGAAGGTTCCTTTAGGTCCTTGCTTGATTTGTAACCCCAAGAAGAAGGAAAGTTCTCCCATCATACTCATTTCAAACTCTTCCTGCATAACTTTGGCAAATTCTACACAAAGTGTGTTGTTAGTAGAACCAAAAATAATATCATCAACATAAATTTGAACCAATAAGAGAGTCCCATCATGGGATTTAATAAAAAGTGTGGTGTCAACTTTTTTTTTTGAAAAATTGTGAGAAACAAGAAAAGAGCTAAGACGCTCATACCAAGCACGTGGAGCTTGTTTGAGGCCATAAAGGGCTTTATGAAGTTTGAAAACGTGGTTAGGAAATTGAAAATCTTCAAAACCGGGAGGTTGTTTAACATAAACTTCCTCCTTAATAATACCATTAAGAAAAGCACTCTTAACATCCATTTGAAATAGCTTAAAGTCATTAAAACAAGCAAAGGCACAAAGCATACGAATGGATTCAAGACGTGCAACCGGAGCATAGGTTTCGTCGTAGTCAATGCCTTTCTCTTGGTTATAGCCTTGGGCAACCAATCGGGCTTTGTTACGAGTCATTAACCCATCTTCATTTAGCTTGTTGCGAAACACCCATTTAGTTCCAATAATGGGATGATTGCTAGGTTTTGGGACAAGTTCCCAAACCTTGCTTCGCTCAAATTGATTAAGCTACTCTTGCATAGCTATCATCCAAAATTCATCGAGAAAAGCATCATTAACATTTTTAGGCTCTACCTGAGAGATAAAAGCCACATTGGCACAAAGATCACGAGTGGCGGATCTTGTGCTAACACTTGAGGAAGGATCCCCAATGATGAGCTCCTTAGGATGATTGGTGACAAATCTCCATTCTCTTGGGAGATCCTTTGGAGGAGGCTCGAGAGGAGGAGACTCTTTTGATGGGGTCACAACTTCATTGTTAGATGAAGAAGCACGATCCTCAATAGAGGAGTTCTCCAATCCAAACGAGATGTCATCAATATCCTCGGAGGAGGAGAATGTAGAAGAGTTGAGTTCATTAAAAGAGACATTGATTGACTCTTCGACAACAAGACTTCTTTTATTAAAAACACGAAAACCTTTGCTATGAGTAGAGTATCCAAGGAATATTCCTTCATAGGCTTTTTCTTCAAACTTGCCTAGGTTATCCTTGGTATTCAAAATAAAACAATTGCAACCAAAAACCTTGAAATATTCAATAGAAGGAATTTTGTTAAACCAAAGCTCATAAGGAGTCTTCTTAGTAATAGGTCTAATTAAGACCCTATTAATTACATGACATGCCGTATTGACGGCTTCCGCCCAAAAATATTGAGGGAGCTTATATTGGTTTAACATGACCCGGGCCATATCGCCAAGGGTTCTATTCTTTCTCTCCACAACACCATTTTGTTGAGGAGTACGGGGACAAGCAAAATCATGTCCAAAACCATTCTTTTCACAAAATCTTTTGAAATCAACATTATCAAATTCACCTCCATGATCACTCCTAATTTTGTTAATAGAAAAGCCTTTCTCATTTTGAACACGTTTACAAAAAGCAACAAATTCACGAAAAGTATCACTTTTGCAAGCAAGAAAAATAACCCAAGTAAATCTTGAAAAATCATCAACTAAAACAAAGGCATAGAGTTTGCCACCAAGGCTAGCTACTCTACTAGGCCCGAAAAGATCCATATGAATAAGTTGAAGGGGTCTTGTGGTACTCACAGAGTTGATGGATTTGAAAGATGACTTGGTCAACTTACTTTTCTCGCATTCTTCACAAACCATATCCTTCTTGAAGGGGATACTAGGAAGTCCTCGTACAAGCTTCTTGGAGGCGAGGCGAGAGATAGTATCCATGTTGGCGTGTCCAAGCCTCATGTGCCAAAGCCAACTCTCATCGTTCTTTGCGACTAGGCACCTGTCATTGTTAGTACCTTCAACAAGATAAAGAACATAAATATTGTTTTCTCTAATGCCTTCATACACAATAGTTCCATTGGAGCTATCGGTAATGTAGCATTTGAGTTTAACAAACTTGATATCATAGCCATTATCGGTAAGATGGCTAATACTAAGGAGGTTATGCTTGAGATTTGTAACAAGACATACATTATTAATACAAGGATAAGGAGGAGAACCGATATTACCATTTCCAATAATATAACCTTTTAGATTGTTACCGAAGGAGACGTGTCCTTCCTTCTTCATCGATAGCGTTGTAAAAAGTGAAGCATCACCGGTCATGTGCCGTGAACAACCGCTATCGAGAATCCACTTGCTTCTAGCATGAGAAGGATTCGTCACCTACAACATAAGTTGAAGATGAACAATTTGGTACCCATGATCTTGTGGGTCCTTGAGTGTTAGTCTTAGGAACCCATTTAAGAACTCTCATGTCAACTTGTTTTCTTGTATAACAAAAATTAGACGTATGACCAATCAAACCACAATAGTTGCACAATAAAGAAGATCTAGAAGAAGAAGTGTGAGTGTTGTGCATATGTGAGTCTCTAGTGTGAGATGTTCTACCATGAGTGTTATGATGATAGTAAAATGCATGATGAGATGTTTTCTTTTTAACAAAGGGTCCTTTTCTCGTGTTAGAAAAGGAGTTGTGTGTAGTGTTCATGTAATGGTTATGCATAGCATTGTGATGAGTGTGGGGGTGTCTTGGAGCATGCATGTGAGTGGTATTCTTATTACTTAAAGTCTTACTCCGTGTAAGAAGATCATTATACTTTATAGAAGTGGAATATTCTCTTCTATTAGCATCTTGACATTTGCGTATAGCAAATTCATAAGAGCTTCTCATGGATTGAATCTCATCATCCTTTTTCTTGATGGTGTCAAGAGATTCTTGAAATTTTAGTCTCAAAGACTCCATTTCATCCGTGTCGGAAATAGGAGATTTTCCCTTCACATCACTAATGATGCTTGAGAGCCTCTCTACTTCAAGTTGAAGAGCCTCAACCTCCTTAAGAGATTTCTTGTATTTATTCCGAACACCTTTGTGTTCTTCATGTAACTCAAGAATGGCTTTCTCCAAATCATCATAGGTAAGAGTGTTTAAGGAAAAATCATCAAGTACCTCATCGGTTGCCATGAGACAAACGTTAGCATTGTGTTTGCACTCCTTGTCGTTGTCGGAGTCGCTCGCGTCGCTTTCACACCAAATGCTAGTGTTGGCGAACTTTCTGGAGGACGAGCTTCCTTTGCTTGGCTTATCGTACTTGCTTGAGTCTTTTCGTACCATCGGACAATCCTTCTTGATGTGTCCGGGTCTTCTGCATTGATAGCATGCCGGATCTTCTTCATTGTCCCGTCTAGAGCGGTTGGCCTTGTTGAACTTTAAGAACTTCCTGAAGTGCTTAGCTGTGAGAGCTATTTCTTCATCGTCGTCCGACTCATTGTCGTCGGAGCTATCCTTGGAGTAGGACCTTGATGCTTTGAGAGCAAGAGTCTTCTCCTTTTCTTTGGTCTTCTCCTTCTTCTTCTCTTGAATGGAGGATTCCTCTTGATCCTTCATGTCAAGCTCGTGAGTCATCAGCTTACCCATGAGGGTCTCTAGGTTCATGACGGTTAGATCGTTCCCCTCAATGATTGCGGTAGCTTTAGGACTCCAAGCTTTCGTTAATCCTCTAAGAATCTTCCTTATCTTTTCATGAGCGGGATATTCCTTTCCAAGAGAAGAGAGAGGATTAATAATATCACCAAAGCGAGTAAACATGCTAGCAATAGATTCATCATGCTTCATTTTAAAAGACTCATATTCTTGCGTGAGTCTACTGATCTTAGATTCCTTCACTTGTGAAGTCCCTTCGTGTGTGACTTCAAGTAACTTCCAGATCTCATTGGAAGTCTTGCAAGTAGAGATTCGATTGAATTCACTACTGTCGAGAGCACAATAAAGAGCGTTCATTGCCTTGGCATCTCAACAAGCAAGCTTCTTGATATTTTCAGTGAGTGTTTCCCGAAGGGTGTCAGAAGCAATATCCTCAATAGCTCTGGAAGGAGTAGGGAGGCCATTTATCACGCAATCCCAGAAATCGAAATCTATGGACTTGAGATAAATGCCCATCCTAATCTTCCAATAGTTATAGTTGGTACCATCAAATAGGGGAGGCCTATTTGTGGAGTGTCCCTCATTGTGAAACGTGTTGATGCTAGGGTTAGAGGCCATGGATCACTCAAGGGTGTAAATCCAAATCAAGAGAACGAAGCTCTGATACCAATTGTAGAACCCTAGAGGGGGGGTGAATAGGGAATTAAAAAATAAACTATAACAAATGATGCAATAAAGAGTAAGAAGTAGAAAGATCAAACGCAAACGCAAGGATGTATCCTGGTATCCTCTTTTGAGGCAATCCAGTCCCGGAACTCTCTCCGGCTTTAATCCACTATTATGCAAATAGTACACATGAGTTTGGATCCGAAGAACTCGCCAACTTCAACACGAGTTTGGATCCGAAGAACTCGCCAACTTCTACACACGAGTTTTCTTACGAAGGCTCGCCAACTTCAAAGAAAAGGAAAGGATGCTTTGATCTTCTAAACACTTGAAGATCGAAAGTAAAAGCTCTTGAGACACTCTAGCACTTTGGGTTGGATGACAATTGAAGATTAGGTAGAGTAGTAATGGTGAAGCTCTTTTGGTTGTTGAGAAAAATTAAAGCTTGGAAGAGATAGCCTTTAAGAGGAGAGACAAAGCCTCTTTTATACAAATCCAACATCATAAAGGCAATACAGCCGTCGAGCGGATTATCCGCCGGATTTCCGCGGAAATCCGTCGGATTATCCGTTCAACAGTAACGGTCACAAAAAGAGCCGTTGGATGCATTAAATGCATCTGTCAGATGCCGTTGGATTTGAATTTCAAGTTGTAAAAAGGTCAGGCGGATTATCCGTCGGATTTCAGCGGAAGTCCGGCGGATGATCCGAACTGTGGTCTCACAAACTTGCTGTGAGGGGTTCAGATGATCCGCCGGATTTCCGCGGATTTCCGTCGGATTATCCGAACTTCTCCTCACATACTTGCTGTGAGGGTTTCGGATGATCCGTCGGATTTCCGCGGATTTCCGTCGGATTATCCGAACTTCTCCTCACATACTTGCTGTGAGGGTTTCGGATGATCCGTCGGATTTCCGCGGATTTCCGTCGGATTATCCGAACTTCTCCTCACAAACTTGCTGTGAGGTGTTCGGATAATCCGGCGGATTTATCCGGAAATCCGTCGAATTTTCCGTCTCCTCTGAATGACTTCTTCACCATTTCTATCTTTATAAATGTCATCTTAGCAAAGTACGTACATGGATTCCTAGTAGAATACAAACTCGAAGGGAGCAGGAAGCGCCATCTTCTATGTAGACTTTAAGCATGCTTCATAGTCTTTGGCAAAGCTGATAAAGGAGATATCCAGAGCTCCATGGTCTTTGATTAACTTCATTGAAAGGAGAGACATTCTATTGTTTCCTGAGAGAAAAACAAACTAACGACGTACAAGGGTTATTGTGAACAATAATCAAAATCGATGTGCCAACAGCTATTTCCCATCACACGCAATCACTCATGGAGTGTGGTGTGTCCCACCTATTCCCCATCACACGCCATCACTCATGGAGTGTGGTGTGCCCCACCTATTCCCCATCACACGCCATCACTCATGGAGTGTGGTGTGCCCCACTCATGGAGTGTGATGACAGTGCAATAAAGTGCAATAGGCCATACGAGATGGCGTGTGATGGGACACTAGTAGGGACTAGGGGCAGGCCATGGAGCATGGCGTGTGAGGGTGGGCCATGGACCATGGCGTGTGAGTGTCGGCTGACATGGGCAATAGGCCACGCCATGTGAGTGTCGGCTGACATGGGCAATAGGCCATGGATCATGGGGGCAATAGGCCATGGATCATGGCATGTGAGTGGGGCTGGCGTGTGCGGGGTGGGGGTCTGGCCAGGGAATGCCATGAGTGATGGCGTGTGGCACCTAACTACCAGCGCACGCCACCAGTGATGTAGTTTCGTTACCCCAATTGCAATTTCACCAAACTTGTTACTTTTTTCACAATTACGTTAAAATTCTTCACTCTATATGAAAATTTCTGTAATAATAATAGGTGCGACAAGAAAAGATTTTTTTGATATATTTCAGAACGGTACAAAATGATATAGAAAAATAATTAATATTTTTCTAAGATGTGTTAAAATTTTGGAATAATATAACTAGGATTATAGAATTATCACCAATTGGGTGTGCAATACTGTAGCAACGACTATTTGGAAGGCTATGGATATATTTACGTTAGATTCTAAATTTTATATCAATTTAGAATTTGTCTTTGTATATCTACTTAAAAAAGTTAGGTACTTAGAATTTTATATCAATTTAAAATTTGTCTTCGTATATCTACTTAAAAAAAGATTTTTTTTTTTTTTTTTTTTTTCTTTCCTTCAACAACCAACACATGTTGGAAGGGAGTAAAAAATTCAAAAAAATTTAAAATTTAAAATTTTCAACTGGACATATCATGTCTACTCTAAACTGATATAAAAAAATAAGAGTCTACATAATTAGTTTTTTTTCTCTCAAATGTGTGAAAAAAAAAGAGAAACCTTTAATCACATCTAGAGAAGGAATTGGATATACAATAGAACAAAAAATGAGAAAAAGTTTGCCGACTTTGTTTCATGTAATTGTGTAAAATTATCACCTTCCACCTGAGCAGATCCAAGGCCTCGTTTGGTTCACGGATTTAAGGAACCAGGAAAAAAAAAATTATTCCTTTTCTTTGTTTGGTAGCCACAAACTTGAGAATCAATTTCCTGACGAGGAAAAATGGGAGGAAATATGGTTCCACTCATGACCCAGGGGATTGATTTTCCCTTCTCATTTTCCAACATTTATTACAAAAAATTAGAACAAAACTAACTATGTGTTATTGCTTATTTTACCATTAACTTCTCGTATTCTGGGTCCCTTTGGATTTTCACAATGTCATTTTTATTTTAAAAGGTAAGGATATTATTGGAACATTGATATAATTTTGCTTTTCTTTTCTGCACCAACCAAACACTGGAAAGGAATTCAAATGGTCTTTCCTAGGTGGTTTCCTTGTTTTACCAAACAACGGAAAGAAAATGTGACAGGAACATACTTTTCCATTCCCATGAAAAGTAAGGGAATCAATTTCCCTTCCGTGAACCAAACGAGGCCCAATAGTAACCTTTGGTGTACTGAAGCCCAAGTTTTGTTTTCATATAGTATTTTTATTTTTTATTTTTTATAGGAGTTAGTTCACGTCTAGTCCACTCTACGTCAATTTAGTCTATTTCATTTTAGAGCAATGCTATGCCTACAACCAAATTCTTACAAGTCTTTTACTCCCGCCACGTGTCGGATTTCGATTGGAGGAGAGGAGTAAGTGGTGGGGTCGGATGGAGCCCATGTAGCAGGAGGGGTGTGAGGGGTGGTGGGATCCGGTGGGACCCATGTGTAAGGGGTTGGTGAGTGAGGTTGTAAAAATTTGGTAGTAAACTTAGCATTATTGTTCATTTTATACTTCCATGCCCATGCCCATGCCCGTGCCCGTGTCCGTGCCCGTGCCCGTGCCCGTGCCCGTGCCCGTGCCCTCCACTTCTAGAAGAAGGAGGTGTAATAATTATAATAGCTGTTTTCTGATGTCTTTCAAAACTGTACAAAATGATGTATATTTTTTATAAGTTGTGTTAAAAAATTGGAATAATATAATTAGGATGATAGAATTATCACCAATTGGACGAGGGAATATTGTAGCGACGACTATTTGGGAGGCTATGGACAAAAAAATCAGGTCCCTCTGGTTGGGAGTATATGACGAAAGAACCAACAAAATATTCAAACAAAATATTGAGTACAAACAATATAATTAAATCAACTGTAATATTTTGGCTTAACGTAGACAAGGATGCAGGAAGTATAGTAGAGAGATTACGTAAACCGATCAAGGAGAAACAAGTGTGTGCCTAAGAGGCTACAAACAAATAGCTAAACACTTCCCAATCAACAAAGATCAATGTTAGGTAGTACCAGTTTGAAGTTTAGGAATAGTTTGGTAATTGGTAATATTGATGATAATATAATATTTTTGTTTTTTCGATTCAATTTTAATAAAGAAAATGTTTTTAAAAGGCATTTTCATTGCCATCATATAAGAAAAATGTTATATACATTATGAAGGTGGCGGCACAGTTTCTGATATTCTAAGAAGCATGTACAAATACTAAAAAGAGCATTTTAAAATTTTACATTTTTCGACTAAGGTCATATTATTACATTTAAAAAAAAAAAGGTAAATTTAAATCTGAAAAATGGAGATCTAAATCTAAAAATTTAGATATAACATAAATCTAAATCTAAAAATTTAGATATAACATAAGTTATATATATATATATATATATATCCGATTTTTTGGACCATATGTAATTGTACAACATTCACATGCTCATCCTGAAGGTGGGTATTTTGTGTTTTCAACTAGTGAGAAGTATTTTTTAGATTGTCTAAATATCCAATCAACGCTCGAACCCCAATACATCAGGGGGTCTGACAAAAATTCTACTAGACTCAAACCTCACTTAACACAATCTAAAAGCAAACTTAACTTGAATTCCAATGCTTACAATCAAGAAAAAAAAAAAAAAAAAAGATTACAACTTGCAAAAAATATAAAGACTGACAAATTTGTTACAATGAAGTTGCTAATACAAAACTCGTAACAAACAGAAACATAATACAAACAGAACTCTTGGGATAAAAGAATGCTCGCTTGGGTGGTGACAATAGCAAGATTCGATCTTATTCATCGATATGCTTCCAGCAACCAGCAAGTTCAAAAGTACAAACTTTTGGAACACTCATTGTGTCATTTTTGTGCGAACGGCTTGGACACAACTTGGACCCTCCTTATACACGAACAACACTTCGTTGCTCTTTGTCGCGTTGCTGGTAACTCCTCTCACTTAGCGTATATATATTCACTTGTTCACATTTTCCAAATAGAAAAACTTGTGAATATATAGGGGAACCAACACCCTAAGCAGCCCACTACCCATAATGGATATTAACCCTGGAGAATAACTCTCCATAAGTGAGAGGTTATAACAGTAACCCTACTATAGGGTTACACTCTAGGAGCAACGAATAGCCATTTTCGTGCCATGTGCCAACGTGCAGCAACAATTCTGTGCGGAGCGCCAAAGTGCAACGACCGATGCAAATGTCACTTTGCATATATCCTTCGCCCAAGTCTTTGTTCGAGTTTCGGGACTTAGCTCCTAAGAGTAATCACAAAGAAATGAGTGACAAGAAATATAAATGTTTCTGTTCCTTGCCCTCTAGAAAAATGACCTATGATCTCAACTACATGGAGTACCACTATCCATGTACACAAGTCAATAAAAAGATTAACTTATATTAAAATACACACTGGAGTTGCCATATAAATGTGGGACTAATATCTTAGATTTATTTTTTTGACGGTGACAGACGTAACGCTCAAGACCTTTTGTGCACACTGCTTTGTATGTCTTTTGGGCCCACTACCCCCAACTTTAACCATAAATGAAAGGAATAATACGCTTCCGTGATTTGATCCATTAATCTTCCGCCATCCAGTCAGAACTTTTTTGCCTCTCCCCGCTGGCCAAAAGGGTCACTCAGATTCGACATCCAAAACCAAAAATTCTAACAAATCCTACTAGAATCCAAAACCGACAATACCAAAACATGACTAGATACAAACATTGCACATGGACATGGACGTGGACGTGGACGTGGACGTGGACGTGGACGTGGACGTGGACTAGACTCATATGCAAACTCAATCGAGATTCGAACCATACCAGAAAATTAAGGGTCTACTTGGTAACGGTGTTTTTACCGATTTTTGGATATTTTTGAAACGACCGATTTATGAAAACCTATGATTGTTAAATTTTTTTGGGCACTGATTTGGTCGGCTCAAAGATCCCTCCAAAATTGGTGTAATATAATTTTTGGTGACTTTATAAACAACTCAAATCGGTAGTTGAGAGATTTATTATTTTATTCTATTTATATCCTCACAAAAAATATATAATTGTAGCTACTAATATCCTACACGATTTTTTTTTCTTTCTTATTTCTCTTCCACTTCTTCCAAACTATGGGTACTTTTTTCGGTAAGTTTTAAAAACCTCTCTTCTACTTTCAACTAGACGTTTATATTATTTCACGCGTTTCTATTATTTTGATCAAATATAGATTTTTTACTTCCTGCTCGAGGCTTGGACTTGATGGCAGTTCCCGCATTCGTATAAAATGCTTTCAGAATCGCTCCTTAATGAATTACCAAATATGGATTGGACTGGTTTAAAAGCCGTTACTTAAAACCACCCAACACCAGACCCCTCATAACTATTTATAATCGATACTCTAAAAGCATCTCATAATCACTATCCCTACAAATGCCAAACAGACCCTAAAGCAATTATACCCAAACTTTGACATGAATATAATTAGACGCGGCTCAACCCTGTTATACTCGTATACCACCCGAAACCGAACATCCAACTTGAGCAGAGCCAAGATTCATCATGAGAATGATGTATGTGTATCGACATGTTTTATTCATAATTTAAATTCCATATAGATTATTAAATAATAATTTTCTAAGGCAGGAGTAATTTACTAAAAAATATGCTAAATGATGCCACATTCCTAAAATTTTACTTACAATATAAAAGATGACACACGAATTCTATACTTGTAGGATTATAATAAAACTAGATACCGATTGATTTGAGCCCAAAAATAAAATTTTCTTTGTTTATGAAATTTACGAAAAATATTAAACATTCCGTACCAGACGTCTGGTGTCTTCATAATTTTTTTTTGTTTAATTCGATATAAGAGTTGACTATTTTATCTCTACCCAAATTTCAAGCCGATGGAAAGTTGGTCAACAATGCGTATAGAGCCAAACACAACCTTTCTACTTCGAAGAATTCTAGAAAGATTTCACTTTGTAATATTTTCTGTTGGTACTTTCTTTATATGGAGAGAGCTTGCTCTCAACATGTCTTGTAAATTTCAGTCTCACATCGAAAATGTACCATGAGTTATCTCAACATATATACTTGGGTGTGTTGTTGAGAGATGCACATGGAGTGGTGACCCTAAGGAGGGAACTATGTGGGTGATTTTACTAGGAGGTAAGAATAAGGCTCCAAGGATTAAGCATTAATACTTTTGTCATTCTCTTGGATTAATTCCCATTTGGAGCGACTCGGACTCATGGGCTCATGAGGCGTAATGTGGCATTTTGTTGGCGCACTTAGCTTATGCGGCTCATATGCAACCTCATGCGGCTCGTATGCGGTCTCATGCGGCTCATGCGACTCATGCGGCTCATGCGACTCATGCGGCTCATGCGGTCCATGTGGCCCATGCGGTCCATGCGGCCATGCGGCTCATGCGGCCCATGCGGTCCTTGCGACCATGAGGCTCATGCGGCCAGGCTGCTGCTGCTGCTGCCGCATGGAGGGCTCCGCTGACTGTGCAGATTACAAGTCAGTTATGGAAAGGCTGAATCAATGCGATTAATTCAGATCCTATCTTTGTGGGATTTGAATTAATTTCGTTGCTATCTTTGTGGGATTTGAATTAATCTCGTTGCTATCTTTTTGGGATTTGATTCAATCTTTCCATAACTGAAGAGGCGGCTAAGGTTTCCACCTTCTCTCTATAAATACTCTCTTCTGGCCTCCTTTGTGGTTACTACGAAAAATACAAGTCAGAAAAGGAGAAAGAGAGAGAGAGAGAGCTGCTGCCGCCATTGCAAGTCCATCCGATGAGTCAGAACAGAGGTGACTTTGAGCGTTCCACAAGTTCTTCAAACTTGCTGGTTCCTGGAAGCAGATCGTGTGGGGCGAACCTTGCTTTGAGCAACGGTGTTTTGACACCCTAGCAATTTTCTCCTTCTCATCTTTCTCTAGATTATTGTAACTCGTTCTGTCTCAATTGCAACACGTTTGCAAGGAAGAACGAGAAATCTTCTCTTCTCTATTTCCCTCCTCCATATTGTAATCGGATTATTTGGTTTTTGTATCATCGTAGATCTCTGTTGCATCTGTTTTACCATCTTTGATCAAGCCCCGGGAATAACAATCTCAAAGCAAGATCCGTGTAGATGGAAAACATTAATGCTTCGCTCCTCCAATCGGACTTCTGCAAGTTGGAAAAGTTCGATGGAGAGCACTATCAAGTCTGGAAGAGAAAGGTTTACCTAACTCTTCAACTAAAAGACGTTGATCATGTTCTGTTGGAGGAAGAACCCTTTGTTCCAGACACTGGATCTACTGCCGCAATCAACGCGGCTACCAAACTCCAGGCCAAGTGGAGAAGAAAAAATAGCATCTGCAGGCTTCTCATCCTGAATGCTATGGAGGATTCCCTGGCAGAATCCTACTCGAAGAAGGAACTTGCCAGAGACATATGGGAGTCGGTGGAAAATCTGTATGAAGAAGACAGAAACAGGAGCAAGATTTTTGTGGTTGAAAAATATCACAAATTGCTCTTTGAGGGCGAGAAGTCCATGTTGCCACAGGTGAAGAAATTTCTGAAGTTGCGTCAGAAACTGGAAGACGAAGAGATGCCCCTTCCTGACAAGTTTGTCGTTGGAGGGGTCGTCTCAAAACATCATGTTGGATGGAGTACCTTCTATGCAAGGATGCTCAGAAAGAAGCTAGACATTAGCTTGGGAGATCTACTTCAAGAGATCTATGTTGAGGACGAGATGCGTTCCTAACAGAAGGTGGACACTCTGTCCAAACAGTTGGCTAAAGCCAATCTAGTGCAGACGAGAGTTCCCAAGGGGAAGCAGGCGGCTTCTCATCCCAAGAAGAAGGACTTCACTAATCTAAAAGTGAAGGGTCCTTCTTTCAAGCAACAGAAGACTAAGTCCCACGTGACTTGTTACAATTGTGGCAAGAAAGGCCACTACAAGAGTGAATGCAGATCTAAGCCTAAACAATCAGAGAAAGGTGAGCCTAATAAGGTTTCATTGGTTTCTAACTTTATTGCTATGATCGGACATGTCACAACTGTGGGGGTTGACTCTGACTGGTGGATAGACACTGGTGCGACTTGCCATGTCTGTTCTGGCAAGGAATGGTTCGTCACGTACCAGCTGATATCTGAGAAGGTTGTCATAAAAAACCAGACCCAAGCTGAAGTTCTGGGGATCGGGACCGTGGAACTGAAACTCACTTCTGGGAACACTCTGACGCTTCAAGGTGTGAAGCATGTTCCGGCGATTGCCAAGAACCTGATCTCTGGGAGCCTGCTCTGCAACGCAGGCTTGAGGATGGACATCAATGTTGGTCAGATGGTGATGTCCAAGAAAGGAACATACTTCGGGAAGGCTTATCAAACCGAAGGAATGTTTAAAATTCAGCTTGTCAACCAGTTTGAAGACATTAATACAGTTGCATTTTCTGATTATTCTCTTGAGTTGTGGCATAATAGACTAGGACATGTTCATTGTAAAAGAATTGTCATGCCCCAGAACCAGAATACTGGAGAGCGGGGGCAGACATAGCCAGCTATGTATAACGGAATGGAATCCACACCGCTATACGGTCACGGCTGTCTAGATATGTGAGAGTTTTACTACAATCCATCAGTCTCTTAAGGTCATAAAATAGCCTATTGTCTCAATCTCAACCAACTAATAATAATCACAAGATATCAGATCACCAAATATACAATTGTAAGGCGTCCCAAACATTACATATCCAGATGATCATGAAGCTAGTCGTTACAAAATGTGAGGACTAGCAAGAGTTCAGTCATACATGATCAACCCCCGGGGCTTGTCAATCATGTTACAGCCCGTAGGCAGACAGTAAGTAAGTACAATCGAGCTAACACTTGCTCGTCGGCTAAACGCCTCAAAAGAATAATTTACAATATTACAGTGGGAGAACAAAATAAACCCACTCGATGCCCTGGTTACGTCTGGTGACCACCATCGGGCTGTAAGACAGGTAGATCCTTTGCTGCTGCTCCGGTATCTGGCCATACAAAACCAGCTAGGTCAGACCCCAGGAAGAGCAAGTGCCACAAAGGAGGCCACAAAATAAGAACCAAAGCCAGCAAATTAGCACAATAATATAATAACATAATAATAGACAGTAATTTAAGAAAAGCATGATAGGTAATTATAAAAGACAATCTTGCATAGAATCACTAAAAGACAGGACATATGGAAAAGCATGTCAGGATGATATACGATAAGATATCCATAGAACTATTCAGATAGCTAGGTTACAACCCGTAAACCAAACAAGGACCGGGGTTGTAACCCTTCGTCTGAACGGAACTTGGTTTCTCTCACCATTTATCGACAAGATAAATATAAGAAATCAGGTCAAGTAACAATCTGGAGTGACAATCATTATAGTGACAATCTGGAGTGACAATCATTATAGTGACAATCTGGAGTGACAATCATTATAGTGACAATCTGGAGTGACAATCATTCAATCATTCTGGTACAATCTTACAATCAATCAATTCTAGACAATACTATACTGGACTAGACTCCATCCAAGCAATCACGACCAATCATTGCCTACGGCTTTCTACGTTAACTAACTAGGGTTATCACAATCCTAGTTACTAGCAAGATGCAATGAGATGCTCCAAGTAGTCACAGGCCCTGCAGCTATCCAGGTTATCCAGGCAATCATTATAGTGACAATCTAGAGAGTACAATGCGTTATAGTGACAATAGAGTTCAATCATTTAAGTGACAATAGAGGGTGCCCCACATAACAGTGGGCTGGAAATGTGCCCTACTCGTCGGCAGGCTACAAGTCCAATCATTTGCGGCCGGGATAACGGGATCGCCTGTAACTGGGGAACATCTCTTCATGACTAGTGAATTATACTAATTATTAACCTTAATCCAATTCCGTAGGTACTCCTGACCGTGGTACTCAGGAGTCCCCTCCTAGACATGATGCAAGACAGGATCGGATTATTTGTACAAGCACAATCGCCCACGGTGTCAGGATTAATTATACATTTCATGTCATGTCAGGTAGCCGTCGCAACAGCTATTCAAGATATATCAGGTCAGGTTATCATATCAAGTGTACTAGTCAGGAGTGCGCCACGACGGGCCACTATCAGGTCATGCTCAATTATCAATTCCAAACATATCCAGTAAATCCGTAATTATCAAATTCAGGACAAAAGGCGTAAGGATATAAAATGGACGTAAAATATCTAATAAAATATCAAAATACGGGTCAGGGGATGCGTAGGCACAAAAGCACGCACGCAGGGGGAATGCATACGCAATATAACACGCACGCAGGAGGGCAGCGTATGTGAAAGTCACGCACGCTCAAGGGGCAGCGTGGGTGAAAAGTCACGCACGCTCAGGGAGCAGTGTGTGAAAGTCACGCACGCTCAAGGGAGCAGCTGCGTGAAAAGTCACGCACGCTGAAGGGAACAGTGTGCGTGAAAAGTCACGCACGCTGAAGGAGCAGTGTGCGTGAAAAGTGTCACGCCCCAGAACCAGAATACTGAAGAACGGGGACGTGCACAGCCAGCTACGTATAACGGAACGGCAACCATCCCGCTATACGGTCACGGCTGTCTAGCTATGTGAGGGTACGCTACAAACCATCAGTCTCTTAGGATCAAATCAAGCTATTGTCTCAATCTTAACAAGTAATGATAATAACAAGATATCTGACCACCAAATATACAATTGTAAGGCGTCCCAAACATTACATATCCAGATGATCATGAAGCTAGTCGTACAAAATGTAAGGACTAGCAAGAGTTAAGTCATACATGATCAACCTCGAGTTGCCAATCATGATTACAGCCCGTAGGCAGACAGAAAGTAAAGTGCATCGAGCTAACAAGTGCTCGTCGGCTAAACGTCTCAAAAGAATATCAGTTAACAATACAGTGGGAGAAACAAAAAGAGAAAACCCACTCGTTGCCCGGGTTCCGTCTAGTGTTCACCATCGGGCTGGAAAGCAGGTAGATCCTTTGCTGCTGCTCCGGTATCTGGCCATACAAAACCAGCTGGGTCAGACCCCAGAAAGAGCAAGTGCCACAAAGGAGGCCACGAAATAAGAACAAAAGCCAGCAATCAGCACAATAATATAATTACATAATAAGAGACAGTAATTTAAGAAAAAGGCATGATAGTTAGATATAAAAGACAAATCTTGTACAGAATCGATAAAAGACAGAACATATGGAAAGGCATGACAGGATGATATACGATGAGATGACCATGGGACTATTCAAATAGCCAGGTTACAACCCGTAAACCAAATAAGGACCGGGGTTGTAACCCTTCGTCTGAACGGAACTTGGTTTCTCCCACCATTTATCGGCAAGATAAAGTACGCGAATTCAAGACTTGCAATTAACATGATTAAGGTAAGGCACGAGTAATCATGTCATGTCATGACCTTGCACAGGATCAGGACAGGACAAGAGGGACTAGACTCCATTCAATCAATCACGGCCAAGCAAGTACTACGGCTTACTACTTTAACTAACTAGGGTTATCACAGACCTGATTACTAACAAGATGCAATAAGAATTCCAAGTCCGGTTACCTGTTTGTTACTACCTGAATGCTCCCAGCAAGAAAAGGAAAAGATAGCATGATATAGCAGACACACTGTAGTAAGATACATGTGTCCTAAGGTACCACGCTCGACGGCGGGCTGGAAGTGCGCTCATCTCGACGGATAGCAACAAATCCCATGTATATATATATAAGGCCGGGACCAAAGGGGCAACAGGTAACTGGGAAATTCTCCATGAACTAATTGATCAATCTAGTCATTAACCTAGCCAGATTCAGTATGAATCCCTGACCGTGGGAACCAGGGAGTCACGTCCTAGACATGATGCAAGACAATACGAGTGGATTGCACACGCAAGCAGGAACACCCACGGTGTCAAGACAAGTCAAGCTAAGTTATCAAGTCATGTCAAGTTAAGAGTGCGCCGCCACGGCCACTATCAAGTTACCAGGTTACCAGTTACAAGTCAAGTCAAGAGTGCGCCACCACGGGCCACTATCAAGTCAGGTTAGTCAGGTCAGAAGTGTACCACCATGGGTCACTTATCAAGTCATGCCAGTTCCTTGTCATACCGTGCCATGTACAATAGTCATTCCAATATATTAAGCAAAAATCAAGTTCATGCCAAAAGGCGTAAGGATATAAAATGGGCATAAAATACCTAATAAAATACTAATATAAAATAGGACTAAAGAAGAGCCAAGATCATGGAATATCAAATTCATCATAGACAAGTTGGTAGCGCAAGGGGGTCAAAGGTTGGGCTACGCAGGGTATAGACTGCGCATACAAGGCTGCGCAAGAGTTATCTTGCGCAAGGGTTATATTGCGCAAGGGTTACATTGCGCAAGGTGAGCGGTACGCAAGCAATACGCAATGCACAGTACGCAAGCCACTACGCAATGCACAGTACGCAGGCCAGCATACGCAGGGGCTACGCAAGGTATACGCAAGGGGAGCAGTACGCAAGCCATACGCAATGCACAGTACGCAAGCCACTACGCAATGCACAGTACGCAGGCCAGCATACGCAGGGGAGCAGTACGCAAGCCATACGCAATGCACAGTACGCAAGCCACTACGCAATGCACAGTACGCAGGCCAGCATACGCAGGGGAGCAGTACGCAAGCCATACGCAATGCACAGTACGCAAGCCACTACGCAATGCACAGTACGCAGGCCAGCATACGCAGGGGAGCAGTACGCAGGGTGCAATACGCAGGGTGCAATACGCAGGGTGCAATACGCAGGGTGCAATACGCAGAAGACCCTAAGCAAGGGTTCTACGCAAGCAACACTACGCAGGAGCTCTACGTGGAGGCCGTACGCGGGAGCCGCGTGGCCAACAAGAGGGAAAGGCTATGTTCTTCTCCTACCTCTGTCCGAGAGGAAGAACACCCAACCCAAAAACTTCAATTCTTCATAACTTTGCCAAATCAAAACCAAATTTAGATTTTCAAGGTTCTAACTTGAGTAAAATTGAATTCTCTTCCACATGGAAGCATCAAAAACCCATAAAATCCAACTAAAATAGATCAAAACCATGTAAATCCGAAAATAATTAAAACCTAGATCTAGAACAATGGAGACTCCAAATCACAAAATTCCAAGTTCTAATGTTGTTCTCCATGTCCTAATCTAGCTAATGAACAAATAAAAGAGGTGCTTATTTAATGGCAAGATGCACTTGCCTAATGGGTTGGAGAGTTGTGTGGAGGAAGAAGAAGAAGAATTAATGGAGGAAAAATAATGAGGAGAGAGAGTGTTATGTGGGGATTTTAATGGGGGAGGATAAGTTGTGTTGAGGGTGGAGGTTAGCTAAGATGGTCCAATGCATAATAAACCAAACCAAACCAATTCCTATCCAAATAAAACCAAGCTCCATTAATCAGAATTAATCCAGGAATGATAAATGACAATTAAACTACAATGCTAAGTATGAAATATACCACAACTTAACTGGTCAAGAAAAATGAAAAATACTGGTCAGAAATACGATCACGTATAAAATACGTATCACGAATTTCGGGGCACTACATCCTACCCACCTTAAAATAATTCCGTCCTCGGAATTTAATCAAGAGGCTAGAGATGTCGGGACGGCTATACTATCGCAAGCAATCTATGCTACCAATCAATCATACAATCATACATGCAAGCAAGGAATCGAAGTGCAAGGCATAAGGAAGATATTACACCTCACGAGCCAAACCGATTGGGATAATCGTGATCGGATATCATCCTCACACTCCTACGTTTGACTCTCCAAGGAGCGACGAACTCAAGCAACATGGACTTAACTGATAGTCTTGCGCTTGAGGTCTCTCTCTTTGGTCAAACAGGGACACGGGCCTCTCCTCATACGAAAAGGTTGGTACCAATAACCGTTTTCGAATGATCTAGGACATGGCTAGGGTCCGGGATATACCGTTGTAGTTAGGACACATGGAACATGACATGTGCCCTCATAACGACGGTAGAAAAGCAAGATGAGAGGACACATATACCTCTCGGCCGATTCTGGATCTGGGCCTGGGCCAGGGCGAACTGCTGAGGCCTCTGCTGCTGGAAGGCCTGGGCCTGAGTCGGCAATGGACCCGGGAACGGAAGCTGCTGTGGTTGGTGAACTGGAGCTGGTTCTGGTGCTGGTGCTGGTGCTGGTCCCATAACCGAGGGACTAGTTACTGTCGACGATGATCTGTTTCTGAACGGGCAAGATCCTATCATGTGGTCCGGTGCTCCACAAGCCAAGCACAACCCCTGTGCTCTACGACATTCAGAAACAACGTGCCCTGGCTTCCCGCAATGAGTGCAGCCCATTGCGGAAGACTGCTTCTGCTTCTGCTGCTGGGGATAGGTCAGGGCAGAATGCCGTAAGGAGGTAACCGAATCTGTCCTCGTAGCTCCAATGGTCAAGGCCCTAGCTGCTGGGGCCGGTGCTGACGATTGGTTCATCTGGTCGTGAGACCGCTTCCGATCTCCGGTCCGGTCCGTTATCCTTCGGGAAGTGTACTCATGCCTCCTCGCTGCTCGCAAGACGGCATCAAAAGTTGTGTGCTCGAACTGCTCGACTGCCAATATGATTTCCAAATGGAGCCCCTGCTGGAATCGCTGTGCTCTGTCTAGCTCGGTTGCCACCAAGGTGGGAGCAAACCGACTCAACCTTGAAAACTCGGCCGCATATCCGTCGACCGTCCTGCTCATCTGCCTGAGATTACTAAACCTGGTCTGCAGGTCATATCTAGCCACTGCGTCAAAGTACTTGGTCTGGAACATATCACTGAATACCGCCCACATGACAGGCGTACCCAAACTCGCTGCTTGCATAGCCCACCAGCTGCGGGCTAGATCCAGTAACTGCAGGCGCACCACCGCCACCTTCTCTGCTTCAGGGGTCCTGGCTGCCTCTAAGATCACTTCAATGTCCTGCAGCCAGGCATCTGCAGCAATAGCATCCTCGCTGCCGTCGAAGAAGGGAGGGTTCAGGCGCTTGAAATTGTTGACCGCACTGTTCCCTCGAGGACCACTTCTGTTCAGAGCTTCTTGTACTGCTTGCTGCAAGGCATCACCTCGACGATCCTGAGACGCAATCAACTCACGGATGAGCCCTATCAAGGCCCCATCCTCTGATCCTGCTGGCTGAACTGGCTGGACTGGGGATACTGGTTCTCCAGGAGGTATGGCTCGGGAGGCGGCTGCTGAGGACTGATCTTGATCTTCTTGCTGTTGCTGGGCTGCTGGCTGAGCTCCTTCTGGCTGATCAACAGGAATGATGCCACTGAAGCAAATGACATCAGGGATATTAAGGAAGGACCAGGATGGAACAATGATGCAAGCATGTTATCAAGTCAGGAATCCAAGGAGATAAGAATTACGAGTGGAGATCAAAGGCGAGTACAGATTGAGACATCTATCCGGTAAACCCTCACATTTCTTGATTGACAAGACCTGCATGGGCCACCACTTAAACCGTGTCACGCCCCAGAACCAGAATACTGAAGAACGGGGACGTGCACAGCCAGCTACGTATAACGGAACGGCAACCATCCCGCTATACGGTCACGGCTGTCTAGCTATGTGAGGGTACGCTACAAACCATCAGTCTCTTAGGATCAAATCAAGCTATTGTCTCAATCTTAACAAGTAATGATAATAACAAGATATCTGACCACCAAATATACAATTGTAAGGCGTCCCAAACATTACATATCCAGATGATCATGAAGCTAGTCGTACAAAATGTAAGGACTAGCAAGAGTTAAGTCATACATGATCAACCTCGAGTTGCCAATCATGATTACAGCCCGTAGGCAGACAGAAAGTAAAGTGCATCGAGCTAACAAGTGCTCGTCGGCTAAACGCCTCAAAAGAATATCAGTTAACAATACAGTGGGAGAAACAAAAAGAGAAAACCCACTCGTTGCCCGGGTTCCGTCTAGTGTTCACCATCGGGCTGGAAAGCAGGTAGATCCTTTGCTACTGCTCCGGTATCTGGCCATACAAAACCAGCTGGGTCAGACCCCAGAAAGAGCAAGTGCCACAAAGGAGGCCACGAAATAAGAACAAAAGCCAGCAATCAGCACAATAATATAATTACATAATAAGAGACAGTAATTTAAGAAAAAGGCATGATAGTTAGATATAAAAGACAAATCTTGTACAGAATCGATAAAAGACAGAACATATGGAAAGGCATGACAGGATGATATACGATGAGATGACCATGGGACTATTCAAATAGCCAGGTTACAACCCGTAAACCAAATAAGGACCGGGGTTGTAACCCTTCGTCTGAACGGAACTTGGTTTCTCCCACCATTTATCGGCAAGATAAAGTACGCGAATTCAAGACTTGTAATTAACATGATTAAGGTAAGGCACGAGTAATCATGTCATGTCATGACCTTGCACAGGATCAGGACAGGACAAGAGGGACTAGACTCCATTCAATCAATCACGGCCAAGCAAGTACTACGGCTTACTACTTTAACTAACTAGGGTTATCACAGACCTGATTACTAACAAGATGCAATAAGAATTCCAAGTCCGGTTACCTGTTTGTTACTACCTGAATGCTCCCAGCAAGAAAAGGAAAAGATAGCATGATATAGCAGACACACTGTAGTAAGATACATGTGTCCTAAGGTACCACGCTCGACGGCGGGCTGGAAGTGCGCTCATCTCGACGGATAGCAACAAATCCCATGTATATATATATAAGGCCGGGACCAAAGGGGCAACAGGTAACTGGGAAATTCTCCATGAACTAATTGATCAATCTAGTCATTAACCTAGCCAGATTCAGTATGAATCCCTGACCGTGGGAACCAGGGAGTCACGTCCTAGACATGATGCAAGACAATACGAGTGGATTGCACACGCAAGCAGGAACACCCACGGTGTCAAGACAAGTCAAGCTAAGTTATCAAGTCATGTCAAGTTAAGAGTGCGCCGCCACGGCCACTATCAAGTTACCAGGTTACCAGTTACAAGTCAAGTCAAGAGTGCGCCACCACGGGCCACTATCAAGTCAGGTTAGTCAGGTCAGAAGTGTACCACCATGGGTCACTTATCAAGTCATGCCAGTTCCTTGTCATACCGTGCCATGTACAATAGTCATTCCAATATATTAAGCAAAAATCAAGTTCATGCCAAAAGGCGTAAGGATATAAAATGGGCATAAAATACCTAATAAAATACTAATATAAAATAGGACTAAAGAAGAGCCAAGATCATGGAATATCAAATTCATCATAGACAAGTTGGTAGCGCAAGGGGGTCAAAGGTTGGGCTACGCAGGGTATAGACTGCGCATACAAGGCTGCGCAAGAGTTGTCTTGCACAAGGGTTATATTGCGCAAGGGTTACATTGCGCAAGGTGAGCGGTACGCAAGCAATACGCAATGCACAGTACGCAAGCCACTACGCAATGCACAGTACGCAGGCCAGCATACGCAGGGGCTACGCAAGGTATACGCAAGGGGAGCAGTACGCAAGCCATACGCAATGCACAGTACGCAAGCCACTACGCAATGCACAGTACGCAGGCCAGCATACGCAGGGGAGCAGTACGCAAGCCATACGCAATGCACAGTACGCAAGCCACTACGCAATGTACAGTACGCAGGCCAGCATACGCAGGGGAGCAGTACGCAAGCCATACGCAATGCACAGTACGCAAGCCACTACGCAATGCACAGTACGCAGGCCAGCATACGCAGGGGAGCAGTACGCAGGGTGCAATACGCAGGGTGCAATACGCAGGGTGCAATACGCAGGGTGCAATACGCAGGGTGCAATACGCAGGGTGCAATACGCAGAAGACCCTAAGCAAGGGTTCTACGCAAGCAACACTACGCAGGAGCTCTACGCGGAGGCCGTACGCGGGAGCCGCGTGGCCAACAAGAGGGAAAGGCTATGTTCTTCTCCTACCTCTGTCCGAGAGGAAGAACACCCAACCCAAAAACTTCAATTCTTCATAACTTTGCCAAATCAAAACCAAATTTAGATTTTCAAGGTTCTAACTTGAGTAAAATTGAATTCTCTTCCATATGGAAGCATCAAAAACCCATAAAATCCAACTAAAATAGATCAAAACCATGTAAATCCAAAAATAATTAAAACCTAGATCTAGAACAATGGAGACTCCAAATCACAAAATTCCAAGTTCTAATGTTGTTCTCCATGTCCTAATCTAGCTAATGAACAAATAAAAGAGGTGCTTATTTAATGGCAAGATGCACTTGCCTAATGGGTTGGAGAGTTGTGTGGAGGAAGAAGAAGAAGAATTAATGGAGGAAAAATAATGAGGAGAGAGAGTGTTATGTGGGGATTTTAATGGGGGAGGATAAGTTGTGTTGAGGGTGGAGGTTAGCTAAGATGGTCCAATGCATAATAAACCAAACCAAACCAATTCCTATCCAAATAAAACCAAGCTCCATTAATCAGAATTAATCCAGGAATGATAAATGACAATTAAACTACAATGCTAAGTATGAAATATACCACAACTTAACTGGTCAAGAAAAATGAAAAATACTGGTCAGAAATACGATCACGTATAAAATACGTATCACGAATTTCGGGGCACTACAAAAAGTCACGCACGCTCAAGGGAGGCAGCATACGTGAAAGTCACGCACACTCAAGGAAGGCAGCATACATGAAAGTCACGCACGCTCAAGGAAGGCAGCATACGTGAAAGTCACGCACGCTCAAGGAGACACGCTTCCAACAGCAAGCGTACTCAAGCCTGCGTACGCAGCGCTAAAGAGCGCGCGTAGCTCAGTGTGCGTAGCTAAACAGCTCTGCACACTGCTCACTGTCTTCTCCAAACAGCAAGAACACCAAGGAAGAATCCAAAGCTTCACAAGTTCATAACTTGGCCATCCGAACTCCAAATCCGGATTTCCAAGGTTCCAACTTGGGTGAAACTGAAAGCTCTTCCACATGGAAACATCAAAACCCATGAAAATCCAACCCAAGTAGATCAAACCATGCAAAATCTGAAAATAGCTAAACTTAGATCTAGAACAAAGGAAGCTCCAATTCACAAAATAGCAAGTTCTAATGTTGACTCCCATGTCCTAATCTAGCAAATGGACCAAGAAAATATGGTTCTCATGAAGTGGCAAGATGCACTTGCCTAAGGGTTGGGGAGTTGTGTGGAGGAAGAAGAAGAAGAAGAAATTAATGATATTTATGAGGAGAGAGAGTGGTAGGTGGGGATATAAAGAGGGGAGTTGTGGTGGGGATGAGGGTGTAGCATAGGGCTAGGGTGTTCCAACACAAAACCGAACCAAACCATCCCAATAAAACCGAGCCAAGCCAAAAACCCAAATACGAAAAATACCAAAATTCTACAAGCTGAGAAAAATAAAAATACATGCCAAAATCCAGATACGAGTATAAATACGAAATAAAGGAAATACGGGAAATGAGGGTGACAAGAATTAACAAAGTGTCTAGTCTAGGACTTATCTCCCAATGTGGGGGTAGGGTGGAGAAGTGTGAAGTGTGTGCTCAGACTAAGATCATAAGAAAATCCTTTCATCGGGTCAATCGAAGCACAGATCTTCTGGAGTTGGTGCACTCCGATATCTGTGACTTCAAACATTTCTCCACGAAGGCCGGGATGAAGTATTTCATAACCTTCATCGACGACTTCTCAAAATACGCGTTCGTCTACTTGCTCAAGTCTAAAGACGAAGCCTTCGAGAAGTTCAGAGAGTTCAGGACCGAAGCTGAACGGCAGACTGGACAACAACTCAAGAGGTTAAGAAGTGATCGAGGTGGGGAGTACAGGTCTCATGAATTCTCATCGTTCTGCAAAGAACGTGGAATCATATGCGAGACTACTGCTCCATATTCTCCTCAATTCAATGGAGTAGTGGAGAGGAAGAACAGAACGTTGACAGAAATGATGAACTCAATGCTGCTAACCGCGGGTCTTCCTAAATGCTACTGGGGAGAAGCTGCATTGACGGCCACATTTATTCTAAATAGAGTGTCATATGCAACTTCAGACGTAACTCCTCATGAACTCTGGTTCAAAGTCAGACCAAACTTGAATGTCATTCGAGTGTGGGGGTGTCCGGCGTATGTGAAGCTCCCAGATCTGAAGATTCAGAAGCTAGGAACAAGGACTACGAAGGCGATCTTCTTGGGGTATGCCGAGAAGAGTGATGCTAGGAGATTTCTTGATATTGAGTCAAATTATATCATCGAATCTTGCGATGCTGAATACTTTGAAGACAAGTTTGCAAAAGACAAAAATATTATTCTTTCGGACATTCCGAAAAATGATGTAGGTGCAAATGAGACTGAAATCTCATATGGGCCAGTAGTCCAAGAAGAAGTTGTTGTTAATGAAACAACTCTTGTACCAGAACTCGCAGAGCCGTCAGCAAAGCGAGCGAGGAGACCTAAAGACTTCGAAGATAACTTTGTCACCTATCATGTGGAAGCAGATCCGCTTACCTATGATGAGGCGATGAAGACCAGATATGCTATCTTCTGGAAGGAGGCAGTGAATGACGAGTTTGACTCTATCACCTCCAATAACACATGGATGTTGGTAGATCTACCTGTAGGAGAAAAGTCCATCGGATGTAAATGGATCTTCAAGGAGAAGATGAAGGCAGATGGAACTATTGATAAGTTCAAGGCCAGGCTGGTAGCCAAGAGATTTTCTCAAAAAACAAGGGATAGACTACTTTGACATGTACGCTCCAGTAGCTCGGATGACCACCATCAGGATGTTAATCGCTCTAGCAGCTATACATAAGTTGGTGATACATCAGATGGATGTAAAGACAACATTCCTGAATGGGAAGCTGACCGAAGAGATTTACATGCAACATCCAGATGGATTTGTCATCAAAGGTCTTGAAGACAAAGTCTGCAAGTTGGTGAAATTATTGTATAGTTTGAAGCAAGCTCCCAAGATGTGGCATGAGAAGTTTGACAAAGTTATTAGGTCAAACGGCTACAGAGTCAGCGAGACGGACAAATGTGTTTACACAAAGTTCGCTGATGGAAGAGGAGTCATCGTTTGTCTGTACGTAGACGACATGCTAATCCTAGGAATGGATACAGGCTGTGTCACAGAGACAAAGAAGTTCCTCTCAATCAAGTTCAGTATGAAGGACTTGGAGAATGCAGATGTCATCTGGGCATAAAGATCATCCGGACAGACACTGGAGTAGCGCTGTCATAATCTCACTACATTGAGAAGATGCTCACACGCTATGGGTATAAGGATCTTTCAGGGATCGATACGCCATACATGTGTGATCAGAAGCTGAAGCCAAACTCGAAGGAAAGAGTCAGACAGCTGGAGTATTCTAGCATTATCGAAAGTTTGATGTACGCAACCACTGCCACAAGGCCTGACATAGCTTTCGCCGTGGGAATGTTGAGTCGGTTCACAAGCAACCCAGGGGTTGAGCACTGGAAAGCTGTGAAGCGGGTGATGAGATATCTCAAGAAGACTCAGACATATGCACTGTACTACAACGGGTATCCGACAGTAGTGGAAGGCTTCAGTGATGCTAGCTGGTGTTTAGAGGTAGAAAGCGAGAGATCCACAGGTGGATATGTCTTTTCCTTGGGTGGAGCTGCTATATCGTGGAAGTCGAAGAAGCAGACTATACTCTCTCGTTCCTCCATGGAATCTGAATTTTATGCACTTGAAACTGCAGCAGATGAAACAGAATAGCTTCGGGAGCTCATGTATGATCTTTCAGTAGTTGGGGCTCAGATACCGGCAATACCGATATACTGTGACAACCAGGCGACTGCGGCGGTGGCATCAAATAACCTCTTCAACGGAAAAAAGAGGACTGTGCGGTTGAAGCACAGGGCAGTACACGATCTTATCAAAAGAGGTGTAATTGTAGTGGTTGATGTTCGGAGTCAGGAGAACCTGACAGATCCGTTCACAAAGGGCCTCAAGCGCCAGTTGGTCGATGACACAGCTTGTAAAATGGGCTTGAAGGCATTCTGATAGTGTATCTTTATAATCCTACCATAAAGTTTTATGCTATTAGTTCAAAGAGAAATCTACTAGGCATCTAACTTTTGGTTCAAAGGAGGATCACTGACTGAGAAACTATCAGGTAACAGTGGATACTTGTTCTCTGGAACATGGAATAGATACGGACCCATAACTACTGTTGTCTACTATGTATTTTCTGCGAAAAAACAGATTCTGTGGAAGGGTGGCTTAAACGCCTTAATGAGTTCTCAGGCAGAGTGAATGCCTGGTGTGCTTTACAGAAAGTACGGTAGAGCAGCACTACAAGGAGTGAAACTCCATGCTACAGTGGGGTGACTCCACCATGAGGTTCCCAGGTAGGGGTAATGTCTCGGCCTTGCAAGCCAAGTCATAGCGGCGTAGCACCACAAATAGGCAGGTAGCCTAATGTTGTATGATATAATTAAAGAGTTGTAGACAGCACTACAAAGAGGAGGATGGCCCCATGTTACAGTGGTACGACACCACGATGAGGTACCCAGGTAGGGGCAAAGCCTCGACATTGCAAGCCATGTCGTTGCGGCGTGACACCGCAAGGAAGCCTTAGGCTTCATGCTGAGTAGATTGGCACTACAAAGAGGCTGAGACCTCATGCTACAGTAGTATGACACTACGATGAGGTTTCCAGGTAGGGGTAATGTCTCGGCTTCAGGCCATGTCATAGCGGCGTAGCACCGCAAGGAAGCGCAAGGCTTCATACCATATCTCTTTAATAAAGAACTCACCTATAGTGTATGGAAAGAGATATCAGGCCGTCTCTTGAGGGTAAACTTGTAGACGCCCAAAATTATACACTGAAACTAGGCTGGCACAGGGCCTTTAATGTGCAACCAGAAGCACACGTAACTACACTTTGTGAGTGGGAAGAATTACAATTGTGGTACAGAATTCAAGGCGTAGTCCATTCTTGTATCACATTGTTATTTAACCCATGCGGGAAGATTCAAGTCGTCAGCGACATCTATCCTAATGCAAAATAGACAGTTACTGTGGGGAACACTCAACCCTAGACACATATATATGTTGTGATATGTGGGAGATTGTTGGTGCTTTCTTTACATGAAGAGAGCTTGCTCTCAATATGCCTTATAAATTTTAGTCCCACATCGAAAATGCACCATGAGTTATCTCAACATATATACTTGGGTGTGTTGTTGAGAGATGCACATGGGGTAATGACCCTAAAGAGGGAACCATATGGGTGATTTTACTAGGAGGTAAGAATAAGGCTCCAAGGATTAAGCATTAATGCTTTTGTCATTCTCTTGGATTAAATTCCATTTGGAGCTAAGCCCCAAAGGGGCTTAGCGGCTCGGACTCGGACTCGGACTAGGCCTCGGGCTCATGGGCTCATGAGGCGTAATGTGGCATTTTGTTGGCGCACTTTGCACTTAGCACGTCAGCAGTCATGCGGTCTTTATGCGGCTCATATGCGGCCATGCGGTCTTATACGGCATACGGCTCATATGCGGCCTCATGCGGCTCATATGCGGCCTCATGCGGCTCATGCGGTCCATGCGGCTCATGCGGCCATGCGCCCATGCGGCTCATGCGGCCATGCGGCACATGCGGTTCATGCGGTTCATGCGGCCATGCGACTCATGCGGCTCATGCGGTCCATGCGGCTCATGTGGTCCATGCGGCCATGCGGCTCATGCGGCTCATGTGGTCCATGCGGCCCATCGGTCCTTGCGGCCATGAGGCTCATGCGGCCAGGCTGCTGCTGCTGCTGCCGCATGGAGGGCTCCGCTGACTGTGCAGATTACAAGTCAGTTATGGAAAGGCTGAATCAATGCGATTAATTCATCCTATCTTTGTGGGATTCGAATTAATTTCGTTGCTATCTTTGTGGGATTTGAATTAATCTCGTTGCTATCTTTTTGGGATTTGATTCAATCTTTCCATAACTGAAGAGGCGGCTAGGGTTTCCACCCTCTCTCTATAAATACTCTCTTCTGGCCTCCTTTGTGGTTACTACGAAAAATACAATTCAGGAAAGGAGAAAGAGAGAGAGAGCTGCTGCCGCCATTGCAAGTCCATCCGAGGAGTCAGAACAGAGGTGACTTCGAGCGTTCCACAAGTTTTTCAAACTTGCTGGTTCCTGGAACAGATCGTGTGGGACGAATTTTGCTTTGAGCAACGGTGTTTTGACACCCCAGCAATTTTTTCCTTCTCATCTTTCTCTAGATTATTGTAACTCGTTCTGTCTCAATTGCAACACGTTTACAATGAAGAACGAGAAATCTTCTCTTCTCTATTTCCCTCCTCCATATTGTAATCGGATTATTTGGTTTTTGTATCATCGTAGATCTCTGTTGCATCTGTTTTACCATCTTTGATCAAGTCCCGGGAATAATATTTTCTTCTATGACATGCTTCCACCGCGTACATTATTGTCTTTGTCTTGATCACAGCCTTTATTTAATAACGTGTTTAATGTCACAAAGTGTTCTATCATTCTCGACAAGGTCGATTCAGGAGGTTCGGTTGTCATAGTTGTAACTAATTTTGTTTGTTCCTTGATCCGACCTCTTGTGAAATACTTGGATCGCCTGCGATCCTGTCCTGATTCGACCTTTTGTAGATCATGCTGGATTTGAAAAATTGTTCTAAGCAGAGGGTATGTCCAAACTTAAAAATTTTGTCGGACTTATCCATAGAACGGTTCTGATTCTAAATGAGGTGGATTTGTTTGCCCTTAAGATGGGGAAAAATCTTCCTCTTGATAGATTTTTCACGCATCCAGAAAATCTGCAGTACATTCTATCATTCATTTTTCTAGGGAAGTCGTCGTCATTTCTACTTCCAAGATTGACTTCCCAAAAATCACATGCACTTGCCTTGAAAAATTGAATTCATGTTTTCTGGCTTTACGCAAATAAATAAATGCACTTAGATTTACTTCACAATCCACCAGCCCCCCCCTCGCACTTCCCATTGTCAGGAAGACAGGGGGGCACCTAACGAATGCCATTTTTACCATCAAGATTCGAGGTTCTTACGTTTGATATTACATATGTTTAATTGGCTTCTTTGCTCTTCTTTCTCCTTAAAAAAAGTACAAATTTGTGACTTTAGGAGTTCTGAGAGAGCTTGGGAGAAGCCATTTATGACACTACTTTAAAGCTTCCAAAAGGCACCAATGATGGTTCTAAATGTGCACAGTAGAGTAGACACACTCATGTGCAAGCTCTGGCACCAGTAGGGGGCGTGTTTAGACCTCGTAGTTGTGCCTTCATGTTCAATAGTCACACTCATGCGCAAGATATCACATCACAAGAAGAGTCCTAAGCATTGCATTCTCATGATGTTCTTTTTTTGTTTTTCAGTAATGTTGTTTTCTTACTTGCCAGGGATGTTTAGATTGCCTTCTTACTTGCAAGGGATGTTTAGATTTTTCTTCTTCTTTTCCTTAAGTAATGCGATGTTGAATGGAATTTGATGTATGGATTGTTATATGTTCATATGAACAATAGTCTTGTTGTATTTGGTTGTTCTTTTTAGCTCAATAATCATTTGAGCATTTTGATTATAACAAAGGGTGACTTCTTTTTTATCCTAACAAAGAGAAAGCAGAAGTTTAAGTATATATATTTATGCTTAATTTGTATTTATTTTAAAATTAATCGTTTTGTCATAGTAAAAAAAAAGAGGGAGAGATTGTTAGCATAATGACCATTTGATTATTTTGATTACAACTAACCGATTAAGTTTCTCGTTATAATATCACAAATTATAAATTTTGATTAATGCAACTTTCTTTATCCACGTGCGATCCGATCGCGCTATGTATTAGTATCAGATAATAGAGATATGTTGTTACATATCTTTTTATCCACACTTGCATGAAGAGTTGATCTTCAAAACGACTTATTTTAAACTTAGAACAATTCAATAGGCAAAAGCATGATTTGATATATTTGTATAATTCTTCTATTGACTTTTTGAGGAAGCAACATAATAATTTTATCTCTAAAATTACTTTATTTGAAAAGGAGAATAAAATATTAAGTGATAAGTTTAATTCTCTTACCACTACTCATGATGATTAAATGAATCATCTCATGCATGTTTTAGAGATACTCATCACTATAGTACGTCAGAGGATCACTCTCATGCTCATTCTGATACATGTGCACATACTAGTATTAGGTGCTTCTTGTTCTCTCATTAGACACATGAATTTTACTTGTCTTACTTGTAGGAGTTTTACTACCAATGCTCGATTAAATGTTGCATGGGTTCTCAAAAATAACAAATTTGATCCAAGTTTGTATTTTTTTTTTTTTTTAATTTTCCAGCACGTGCGAGATGCAAGTTTGTATGAATACCAAAGTCTTCGTCTAATTGTTTAGGTGGAGCATCATTCGTCAAGACAGCATCACGAGGCATGTTGGTGATTGCAACGCTACAAAGGTTGTACCAAAATGTTCATGGCCACTAACTACACTATGATAACATTCTATAGATTCTTATTTATTTATTATTTTATAAAATCTTGCATGTTTGAAAAATTGCTACTAGTCCAAATCCTTGTTAGCAATCACCTGAATAAAACTCGTATTACACACAAATTTTTTCGTATAATTCAGAAACATATAATACTTGCGTACTTTTGAAAGGTTCGAATTAGTACGTAAATTTTAAGCATGCGAAGTTTTAAACGTGTTCCATATAAATTACTAAATTTTTGGCACAAAAAATGTGGTGGAAACCTGTTTAATTAACAAAATTTGACAACATATTTAAGAATATAAAATTTTTAACCTCAATATTTACATTTTTTGAATATTTCACCGAATTTTTTAACGTATTTTATTTGCAATGAGCAGATTTATACTCGTACTCTTGCCGTCCCGAATTTTTTTCGTTTGCCGAATTGCTAACAGGGGTCCAAATTGATATTGCTCATTACTTCTCTATATAGATCAGTATGAGAAGTGATACTAGTTTATCTTCTTATTTTTGAAATAATTCTTACTATGTAAAACCACACATGACTAATTGTCATACTACAGATATGTGGATACGTCCAGCCTATGTTACGACATCGGTGGCGGCAGTACGATGTATATACCTCAATTTATATTACATCAATATCAATAGATCACAAGACTATCTAGCTTATCCACCTGTCATGTAACATAACTAACATGTAACATGTACCAATATGAATAGGTACGTACATGAATCTAGAATAGTGAGACTCTCTCGTGCACAATATAGAAAATGAACAAGAAAACTAGATAGAAAAAACAGGACGACAAGCAGCATCTATAATAAAGGTACCAAGAAGGTCATCACAGTACTTGCCTGAATCGTCTAACGGAGTAATAACTGACAATCGACTAGCAAAACCCACAATAGACAAAAGAACAAATCATGTTATCTACTTTACTTATTCAACAAGTTTCGTCTTATTATGCATTAGTTACTTGTCTTACAAGTTACCTACAAATCGCAGATTATATGTCCAACCTATACTAAACATGATAAGGTATTACCTAGGGTTCCTAAACAACACTCCTAGCTCATTGGTTTAATAGTTTAGGGTTTACGACAATCGACACGCAAACCGAAACAAACAAAAAAAAAACTAGGTCAAAACCTGTCACAAATCTGTAGTTTGAAAGCCATAATTGTGTATATGATTGTTAGCAAAAAAACTAGGTCAAAACCTATTAATGATATGGATGTGTCGGTCCGGTACCCGAAAATCACAATTTGCATTTGTTAGCAAAAATATGATTGTTTTAGTTTGCTTCAACACTGTCAGGTCCAATTAGCATTTCTGGTTTCTATGATTTTAATTTGTGCACAGCATGTTCAACCTATGCATATTTTAGAAAAAAAGGATCTGAAAATATCAGTTTCGTACGGAGGATTTTGAGTTAGGGTCTCATTACAAGTACTCTAATTTAATGAATGAAGACTAGTAGTGAAATCATCCAAGAATCTGCAACTAGAATACTGGAATGTAGACTTTTGTCATGTTACTGTGTAAATCTTGTGACAGATCCCAAACTAAATCCAAAATCAAACAAAATTCTTGTGACATAACAGTTCCCAATTGACTAGGAATATCAATCAAACAAAAATCTGCAGATTCATGCATCCATCAAAACTTGACAACAATGTGGTTGTCAGCCACAATAAGACATCCAAACAGAAAGATAAGCATTCATTAGGTTGGAGCCACTCAAGTTATTATCAATAAAAATGTGTAGTAACAAGAGTGGCAGGCCAGCACCCATCTTTGTGTGTGATCAAATTAGCATACCAAAAGTAAGGGATAATGAACCCTCGCAGGTATGTCTCCTACTACCGATCTACCAGGTATCCAACAAAAGACTGAGCCAGTTTACAAGGCAGTTACAGTGTCTAAAGTCTAAGGTCAACAACGGCATTGATTGATGTTAAGAGTAAGCTTGCTATCCGCAACTTTGAAGCAGATTTAGTCAATTGGCATGTTGAACTAGAGGGTCAAATCGCATTGTTAGCATCCAAATCCATGTCTTAAAAGAACTTGGCTCTCGCTAAGGTTGAGCTTTTCGAAATCCAACATCTGCCAACTTGCTCCCAGACGATCAGCTTCCGCAGCATCCATCTCCAGGCTGGAAGAAGCACTCCTGCTTCGGCGATGACGCCCATAGATCCCTTTCAACCTATCTGCTTCGTTCTTGAGACACCGATACTGACCTGTTAAAAAGATATTGAAAAACAATAAGGTAAATAGATTTCACGCTGTAGAAGAGATTGGGTATTGAAGATCCATTTTGGACAAAGTTTGTTATCTTTTCGCCATATTATTTGCGGTTGTTACATTAGCATTAGTTGTAGACTACCTTAAGCTGAAGTAAAAAAATCTTCAAATTCTATTTGCATACTAGTCAGAAAGCACCAGCTAGTATGTGGATTGTTGGTAGGTTTGGTATTGCGAAATCAACGGGAACTTGGACAACAGGCAAGTATATCTCACTCACCATCCTTTATCATTTTCTCCTGATGAAGACCAGCAATCTGCTGCCTCAGTGTCTCCTTCTCTACAGATAAAGCGACACGCTGCTGAAAAAGAGTTGCGACTCCAGCTGCTAACTCAGCACCCAAAGTCTAAGCAAGAAAAACAAGCTCAGCAATATTTTATCAACGAGTTATTTGGGGTGCAGAGGTACATGTAGATTACCTGATAAACCTCAACAGTTCTCTCGAGTTCAGCAATATACTGGAGTTTACGAACCCTTGATCGTTGCCCAGAGCGCCTGCAGAACAATTCATCATTAAATCATTAATCTCTCTCTGATAGATATAGGGGCAAAAGATTTTAGCCACCGTGCAAAAGTATATTTCACATTTAACGCATATCAAATTTTATATTGATGCTTCTTCCCTTTTACTCCCAAAGGGTGCGTTTGGTACAAGTTTATTTTTTTAATTCTCGGGAAACCTAAGGGTGGGAAAATGATACCTATGTTTGTTTCTGGTTTTTTTTTTCCTACCCGGGAATACAATTATGCCACAAATGTGGGAAACCAATCCCTTCAAAAATAGGTGGCAATTCTTAATCCCATGGGAATATAGTTTATTCTTGGCTTGGGTTCGGGTATGAGTTGTGTTTTGTGTTGAGTGTGGGTTCAGATTGGGTCAAGTGCGGGTGCAAGTCGGGTTTGAGTCTGAGTTGGGTTGGGTCGGATAGGCCGGGTCCATGTCAGTTCGGGTTCGGGTTCGGATTCAAGTCCAGGTTGGGCCGAATCAGCCGGGTCCTGGTTGGGTCGGGGTCGGGTCCGGATTGGACCAGGTTTGGTTCAGGTCTAGAGTAAATAAAATAGAGCATAAAAAATTTAAAAAGATTAAACAGTGCCTTAGGTGAGCTTCAAACCTAGATATCTAGAATAGTTGTCTAATATCATAACGAACTAGGCTATGATAAATCTTGGTTATAAAGGCAGTAAATATATTATTATACATGAACTCCATATTACCGGGAATATTAAATCAATAACAAACATAGTAACTTAAATTTCCCATGAATTTAAAGGTCAGGAATTTTGTTCCCAGAAATATTGCAAACTTCCTACCAAAAGCAAGCTAAGTGGCCTCTCACCTTAACTCCTAACTCATATAAAAGGAGAAAATAATTCACTATATGAAACATGGAAGGTAGGGATGTAAATGGTGAATGGACAGTGAAGCTTGTGAGTTCTACTCGAAATTTCTCAATAAAAAGCTCTGGCTCGGTCACATTAACAATCCAAGCTTGAACATGGGAAATCAGCTCAATTTTCTTAATGAACTGAGTTTGAACATAGGTAGCTTGGCTCGTGCACCACGATCAAGCTCAAATTTTGGCAAGTGCTCGGCTTAGATTGACTGCATTTACATCACTAGGATTTGAAATCGACTCAATTAAAGTTTCATATAAAAAATGAAATCGTTAATGCCAATGTTGATATGAAAAAGCTACGGCCTAACGGGTTATTGTGCTCCATATTGCATGTAATACACTTAGCTCCACTCGAGCCCAAGCAGCTTGCAAGTTGCTCTCAAGATGAGGCGACCTGCTCAGGAGCCAAGTTCAGCCTAATTGTACACAGTTTAAAAGCATGAGTTCGAGTTTGGCAGATGATAAAATGGTTTTTGTCTTTAATATAATATAAAATGCAAGTTTACAAAGAATGTTCTACCACAATTGTTCCAGGCATAGTATTAACTTTTTTTTGTAAAAATGTTTTGGCCCCTCCCTAAAAGGAATCCTGGCTTCGTCACTGTTTAGGAGATTTGCCCACTACTTAATAGATACTCTACAACCACAAGGTACAAAGTACTCATCTAAGTTGACTCATGAATATGCTACAGTCTTTGTGTAGCATATCAATTTAATTTGTATTTAGCTCTCTTTCTTTCTTTCTTTTTACATGACTGAAAGTAAACACAGCAGGAAGGAGCTTAACTACATCTCAAAATATACTAGTATTTATGCAATCTACCTTATATGATCACTTGGCCAAAATTGCAACCAAAACCTAGAGGGATTGAATTATATTAGTAGTAGAGCATTGTGATGTCATTACCAGTTAAAACAGGAGGAAAAAAAGGAAAGATGACAGGAAAATAAATGGAGTAGACAGTCAGCAAGACAAGTAGTAGAAATAGGAAAAAGAACAACCTGCAGATGCATCACCAACAGAGAAGGGGGAAAAGCATAAGTAGCACAAAGCCAGAAAAGCATAGCAGAGCATAAAACAGGACAAGAAAGAAAGCAAAACAAAAGTATTTGAGAGGGAAATAAGTCTTGAAAAAAGAGCAGAAAATACTTCGTATGGAGTATGGACAGGTAGTGTAATTTGGACACAGGTCTTTGGGTGCCATGTGTTAGAATTTCTAGAGGTGTGCACATGGGAACGTTGCAAACATCAGATACAATGTGGGACTAAAGCCCACTACTAATATTATTAATATACTCAACACCCTCCCTCACGCTGGAACTTAGATGTCAATCATGCCCAGCTTGTTATATAGAAATTGAACCCGAGGACCCAAAAGAGGCTTCGTGAAGATATCGATTATCTTATCACCGGTCCTCACATGGTGAAATTTTATCATCCCTTTTGTATACTCATCACGGACAAAGTGGATGTCGATTTCAATATGCTTCGTCCTTTCATGAAATACATGATTAGTAGATATATGGATAACAAACTGATTATTAGACCACATATCTTCTGTGCTCGATCCTGCTTCTTCTCCCAATTCTTGTAGAAGATGTTTCATATATAACACCGTTGCTGTGCCATGAGCAATGGCTCTATACTCTGCTTCTGAACTTGACCGGGCTATTACATTCTGCTTCTTGTTCTTCCACGATACCAAGTTTCCGCCAATGAATACCGAGTAGCCAGACGTAGACCGTCGATCTGTCAGACTTGCACCCCAGTCAGCATCAGTAAAGCACTCAACACAAGTGTGTCCATTTTTCTCCATTCGGATTCCTTTTCCTGAATTCTTGACTAGATAGCACAGGATTCTGAGAACTGCATGCCAGTGTGAAACTCTTGGAGAAGCCATAAATCTACTTGCAACACTAACTGCGAAAGAGATGTTCGGACGAGTCATGACTGCCAAGTAGTTGAGTTTTCCAACTACTCGTCGATACCGATCTAGATTGGTCATCAGGACCCCTTCGTCTGAAAGTAACTTAGTCCCTGGATCCATAGGTGAGGTTGTTCCCTTGGCTTGCATCATTCAGGCATCATTCAGTATATCCAGTACATACTTCCTTTGAAACATTACAATATCCCGCTTACCCCGTGTGACCTCAATGTCCAAGAAATAGTTCAATGATCCCATATCCTTGGTTTGAAATTGTTCTCCCAAAAACTTCTTGAGGCCTGCAATACTCTGGTTGTCGTCTCTCGTGATTACAATATCATCAACATAGACACCCAGTAGTATCCTTCTAGCTGATGTCTGTCGGTAGAATACTGAATGATCCTTCTTTGATTGACACATGCCAAACTAAGTAACAACATGTGTAAATCGACCAAACCACGCATGAGGTGATTGTTTTAGACCATAGAGGACCTTCTGTAAATGATACACTTTACCCTCCCTTGCAATGAATCCGGAAGGTTACATCACATATACTTCTTCATCAAGATCCCCGTGGAGGAAAGTGCTCTTGATATCCAGCTGAAGCAATGGCCAGTCATAGCGAACAGTCAAGGCCAAAAGTACACAAACAGACATCATTCCAACAACAGGAGAGAAGATCTCAAAGTAATCCTCACCATAGGTATGAGAATATCTTTTGGCCACTAGACGAGCTTTTAAGCGATCAAGAGAGCCATCTGGTTTCACCTTGATCGTGAACACCCATTTGCAACCTACTGCCTATTTACCGGGTGGTAAATCAACTAAAATCCCAAGTATGGTTTTTTCGGAGAGCTTTCATCTCCTCGGTCATAGCAGCACGCCAACCGAGATGTTTGAGACCCTCCTTAGCGTTTTTGGGAATCTGAATCCCATCAATAGTAGCAACCAGAGACTGAGTGTGACTTGTAAGTCCTTTGTAGCTGTCAACATACAAGGGATAATAACGACATGTACGACAAGGACAAGCTGCAGGCGGAGCAGGCAGGGCTGCCGGTGGAATAGGCAGAGCTGCTGGTGGAATAGGCGGAGGTGAATCAGTAGAGCCATAGGAGGATGACTCTGTAGGCATCATTGGCGATGTTTGTGCGGGTGACGTCGGCACAGACTGAATTGGTTTCTCCAGACCATCGGACCGGGGAACTGGCTCGGTAAGAAAGGGCACCCATACGGGGGTTGTGATTGATAAAAATAATATCAAGAAATCATCTTTTAGATAAACTTGGGGAACCGGATCCGTTGTTTGTGGAAGTGGAGGAAATTCGGTTTCAACAAAGGTAACATCTCGAGTGAAAAAATATCTCTTTAAGACAAGGGAAGAAACATCGATACCATTTTCTGATCTTTAGGATACCCAAGAAAATACATTGTATTGCCTTAGGATCTAATTTAGAAAGAGTCGGTCGGATATTCCGAACATAGCATAAGCAACCAAAAATTCTGAGAGGCAAAGAAAATGGCTCTCTTCCTGGATATAGCCTAGAAAAGGGAGTATTATCATTGAAAACAGACGATGGCATGCGATTAATAAGATAACAAACGGTAAGAACCGCATCCAACCAAAATCTCTTGAGAGTAAATTGCTTGAAACATAAGAGCACGTGTTGTTTCCAAGAGAAGGTGATTCTTGCGCTCAGCCACACCATTCTGTTGCGGTGTGTACGGACAAGAAGTTTGGTGGATGATGCCATTGCATGCCAGATGACTATCGAGCTCACGAGACAAATACTTACGACCATGGTCACTCCGAAGAATTTTAATAGGAACACCAAATTGTGTTTTGATTTCAGCATAAAAAGTGCTCCAAATATTAAATAATTTGGAACGATTTTTCATCAGATAAACAAAAGTAACACGTGAGTAATCATCAACAAATGTAACGTACTTAAAATCCATTATTGATTCAACCGGATAAGGTTCTCATATATCAGAATACACCAACTCGAAAGGAGCAGATGCAATTTTATTATGACTCACCGGATATGGAACCCGGTGACGCTTAGCTAAACTACATGACTCACAATAAAAGGAATCAGGAATATCTAAAGAGGGGTATATTTTCTGGAGAGCTTGAATTGATAGGTGGCCTAACTGACAATGTAACTCGAAAGGATTGAGTTTCATGCCGGCACAAACAACAGAAGAAGGTACGTCAAACAGGTAGAAACCCCCAGCTACATGCCCCTTATTGATAGTTTTCAGAGTCTTTAGGTCCTGAAAAACACAAACATCAGGAAAAAATATTACCGAAAAATGTATGTCTCGAGTAATCTGACTAATTGAAAGTAAACTGAACGGGTTTTCAGGTGTATGTAAGGCAGAATTGAGTGACAGTCCAGAAGAAAGACGAGCACTTCTACGTCCACGGACTGCTAGTGAACCACCATTGACAACAGTAAAATTGACCACCCGACCTACCGAGACATAATTGTTAATCATACCTGCATCTCTAGTCATGTGAGCAGAAGCACCAGAGTCAAGTACCCATTGCTTCGACTTGATTAGACATGCTGGCGAGTACCCAGTCGTGGATCCCGACGTAGATACTTCACCATGACGTTGAGTTTGGAATTCAAGAAAATATGTATATGACTCTGCAGTCATTTGAACAGATCGAATGCCAGCATCAGGAGCATCTGATGTAACATTGACGGCAGGAGCTTTAGGACACTGCCACAGAAAGTGGACATGCTGACCACAGTTGAAGCATGTGCGTGGTCTTCCTCCATCACGACCGCCATTGTCTCGTCCCCCATCACGACCAACATTTCGGCCACCACATCGTCCACCACGACCACCACGACCAACACCAAGAGCAGATCGATTAGCAGGAGCATCATCCGGAGTGGTCTCAATGACTTTTGCGGCTCGAAGTACACGATAGTGAGCTTCCATCAGAGACGGAACATCAGATCCAACAATGATCTGAGAGTAAGCAGAGTCCGCATCAGGACGGAGAGGCAAGATATGTCATGACATGAAGCTGCTCACGTTGAGCCCGTGCTTCATTGATATCGTTGTTAGAGATAATACGCGGTCGATCTCATCAGTCATAGCCTTAAAGGCCCGTAAATTGTCCTTATGAGATTTGTCTCCCTAATTTGCTCGGTATACCCCAACGACCGAGTCGTAGATACGAGACAAATCGCGTTTACCATCAAACGCTGCCGCCAGGACCTACCATAATTCCTTCACGGAATTCGTATTCTGAACCATGTCTTCCACCGATGGTTCCATTGAATTCATCAACTGCGTAAACAGTCGACTATCATCCGTCTCCTATTGCTAAAAATGGGATCATCCTCTACTGGAGGGTTGTCAGTCAAATGTTTGGACAAACGCATTCCTCGAAGTATTTTCTTGACCTTTTTTCGCCATGTCGAGTAGCCCTCTGGTCCGTCTAATCGTCGACCAACAAGTCGAATCAATAAAATCGTCGTGCTAGGGCCCGTTGGTCCCGCCATACTAGTGTCAGTAGCACTGTTATTCATCGTAGTGTCTGTCATCCTTCAGGATTCCTAATTCGACGGTGGATTTGATCTTTTGAACTTGATAATCACAACCACTCTACCACTGAACGTGGCTAGAACCGACACGCACATAGGAAGTAGAGAGAAAAGTGGATCACACAAGCTAGGACAGAGAGGTAACCTAAGTTACCCTCTGGTAGATCCTGATGTGAAGATCAAGTAAGAAAAGAAACAAAGATTCACGTAAGACAAGCACCTTGTCTGCTCTTTGTTAAATTTTTGATGCCAAAGTTGAAAGTCAGAGGTTACAGCAAACACACGACGATATTTACCCTCTGAGGATCCCAAGGCAATGTTTAGGACAGAGGTTCCTGCAAACAAACTTGTTGTTTACCCTCTGTGAATCCCAAAATTTAATGTTGAAAAGTCAAAGGTTCCTGCAAACAAACCATTGTTTACCCTCTGAGGATTGCAACATTTTTTTTGGAACTAGGTTAGGGTTTTGAGGGGTTGGACGGCGACTGGTGGAAAGAAGCAAGTGTTACGGTTAGGGTTTTGCTCATGATCCATGGGAGGGGGGGCAGCAGCAGAGCTGGTGGTGGCGGCGACGGCAGCATCAGCGGCAGTGGCAGGGGGGTCGCCGGAGGAGGGGGGTTCGCTGGGGGGATGGGGGTCGCGGGGGGGTTGGGGTGGGGGTGGGGGGCAGCGGCAGCAGGAGGGGGGCTGGGGCACCGGTAGGGTGGGTGGGGGGGCGGCGGCAGCAACAGCGTGGTGGGGAGGGGGTGGGGCAGCAGTGGATGGGGGGATTAGGGTTAGGATTTTTTCCCCCCCCCTTTGTGGAGAGAGGGGTGGATGGGTTATGGCTTTGAAACCATGTAGAGTGGAATAATGTGATAAATTTATTAATGAAGGAGAGTTAACATATAAATAGGAGAGGCTAATCCCTCTCTCTTTTGTTCTAGGCAATGTGGGACTAAAACCCACTACTAATATTATTAATATACTCAAGAGGAGGAAAGAAATTCGTTTAGCCAGCAATAAAGAATTTGGAATGAGGACTTCGATGGTCATGGCAGCATACAAACAAAATAATAATTTTAGTTTTGAGAAGCATAGATATTAGATCCCACCCTCCTACAAGTGGAAGGAGAGGAAACTGGATTTCCAATTTGATCTTGGCATGGAACAGGAGGAGGATACTATAGAGACAGTGACCACATATGATGCTTTGGTGCAAAGTTTGTAGGTTTGACGTGAATTTCTTCTGATGGGACCATGGATTGACAAATCAAGCAACAATATGATTTCCACCAGCACCCTCAGTGTTTATCTGTTGGCTGATGAAAACAATATTGTCTTTTCTTGTCGTTATTAAGGTTCAACTGAATCTTTAAATGTCTTCCTTCTGCAAACCTCAGTAACCAAATGTCCTGTGTCCACATTCATTATGTCTAAGATTCCTATATTCTCCTATCAACATGATGAGTTACTAGTTTTCTGTTGGTATTTATTCCTCTCTTTTTCTTGAGGAGTTGTTAAAGATAAGTATAATATAATCTCTTTTCAGCATAGTCATAATCATATATGAATATGAGGCTTGATAAACCAAAGAGGTTGCCTTTTATTGACCCAAATGGAGGAAAGAAATTTATGTAGACAACAAATATGGACTTGCAGATTTTTGTTGAGGTTCAATACACTTTTCTTTCCTTCCTATCCTAGCTCTTTCAGAATGTCTAAGTGGAAGTAGCTGTTGGGCAGTGTTAAGATACAGTAATTTTTGTGCTTTGTAGAAGGGTGTCTATTGAATATGTTATATTGGTGAAGGGTTGTCGATAGTAGCTTGTAACAATTCGAATCTACAGAACTGTTACTCATGAAGCTGTATGTGGGTTATGTATGAGTGAAAAACACCACCCGATAAAAGCAGTACGAGAATAGTGAGAAGACACAGTGGAACCAAAGTTTGTGAGCTTTTGGATACCACCTGTACATAAATATAATGAGTGTTTTTATTGAGTTGAACTTAACACTCTTGCAATAATTTGCAAAATATATGATAGTTTTTTGTATCATCTTTAGAGGCCAACATAAATAATAACCCACTAATGCTGATAAAATGGTAAACACATCATCACTGTTTGGTGTATATTTAGAGGAATTTGTCATAATTAAGAAATACAAAGCCCTCCTAGTTTGTAGATAGATAATATCGAAAACACAACAGAACAAGATGAGGTAATGTTATGCAAAAGAATTCATTCCTATCTACAATTGAAACATTCATATATCTAGTACGTATTTGTTGAAAACTATGTTGCACGGGGACAACAAAACGGTGTCCGTATCCGTGTCTGTATTCGTGCAAGATAGGTAACTACTTTTGTACCTACTTGAAAATGTTTGTATCCCATATCTGCATCGTGTCCGTATCTGTATGTGTCCATATTCATGGAACATAGGTTGAAAATATACAGGAGAGTAGTTCTATACTTGAATTCAAAACCTTAAGGTTCTAGAACTTAAGGGTGAAAGGATATCAATCAAAATATTTGCTCAGACACATATGGAGTATGTACCCGTGACCTTACAGAGATAAATACACAAGAGCCTCTGATTCTATTACATGTCTTAATACATAATAAACAGCTGGAATGATCAAAGAAAGCATAGCAGTAGGTACTATGGCCTCAACCGAAGTTAACAGATATTATCATGGATCACTTTCTAGCACAAGTATTTAAAACAAAGAACTAAAAGTTATTTTGAGTAACAACTCCATAATTTAGTAGTATAACCAGTATCTTATTTAGTAGTATAACCAGTATCAACTCCATAATTATTTTCCTTATATCAAATGTTACGTTAATCATTTTGTAGGATGACCCATGTTTACAGTTTACATATTCAATATTTTATTCATCAACATCGGTAACAAGTATCCATAAACAATCCCCCGCGAGGGACATATTAGGTTGCACAATACTCCTTGAGATGACAGTGTCGAAGTTCATATATGACATATCCAATACAATACTCCAGGACACACCGGATTTGGCACTCGGGCACGCTCATGTTTAGGCTCCAAAGAGACCCCAAACATAGTTGAAAGTGATTTGACAAGTTCGTAGTTGTGCATAATCGAGATATGAGAGAGTGATATTTCTTTGTTGTTGATCCTTTTAGAACCTAGTTACTACACAGAACATGCATCATAGTATATGTTAACATCTAATGTATACAACATGTATATAGATATGCGTTCATGTGTATAGAATTAAAGATGTATCCGTGCGATACCATATCCGAAATTTTCCGCAAAAAATGTTGTATTTTGAACCTTTACCATGTCTGTATCCGAATCTTTGTATTATGCAAACAATCATACATATCAGTAGCAAGTACTGTACAATCAGTTCAAAGTATCACCATATGACGGGGTTGTTTACAGATATTTGACATTTCCGAACTATTGGAGCACATTATATGCTTATCTGTCACCCTCATTTCCCGTATTTCCCATATTTTCCTGTATTTCGTATTTATACTCGTATCTGGATTTTGGCATGTATTTTATTTTTTTTTCTCAACTTGGGAAATTTCGGTACTTCTCATATTTTGGGTTTTTGGCATGGCTTGGTTTTATTGGGTTGGTTCGGTTTGGTTTGGTTTATGAAGTATTGGATCACCTTAGCCTATGCTGCACCCTCATCCCCACCACAACTTCCCCTCTTTATATCCCCACCTACCTCTCTCTCTCTTCATTACCACCACCATTTATTTCCTTCTTCTTCTTCTTCTCCTTCCTCTACACAACTCTCCCAACCCTAGGCAAGTGCATCTTGCCACTACATGAGAACCCTATTTTCTTTGTCCATTTGATAGATTAGGACATGGTGATCAACATTAGAACTTGGGTTTTTGTGATTTGGAGCCTCCATTGTGATAGATCTAAGTTATTTCCATTTTCGGATTTTGCATGGTTTGAGCTTCTTAAGTTGGATTTTATAGGTTTTTGATGTTTCCATGTGGTAGAGCATTCAGTTTCACTCCAATTAGAACTTTGGAAATCTGGATTTGGAGTTCGGATGGCCAAGTTACGAGGTTTTGAAGTTTTGGAGCCATTGGAGCTTCTTCTCAGCCATGGAGAAGAAGACCCAGACCCTGCGTGCGTGTTTTTACGTGTACGCAGCTCCCTTGAGCGTGCGTGACTTTTCACGCAGCTGCTCCCTTCAGCGTGCGTGACTTTTCACGCAGCTGCTCCCTTGAGCGTGCGTGACTTTTCACGCAGCTGCTCTCTCAGCGTGCGTGACTTTTCACCTACGCTGCTCTCTCAGCGTGCGTGACTTTTCACCTACGCTGCTCTCTGTAGCGTGCGTGACTTTTCATACGCTGCTCCCCTGACCCCCTTGCTTAACCATTGGCTCTTGGAGTTTTGGTCTTATTTCTTTAAGCTTGGCTTTTCTATAACCCTGTATATTGATATTTTATTAGATATTTTACGTCCATTTTATATCCTTACGCCTTTTGTCATGAACTTGATTTTACTTAATATGTTTGGAATGACTATTGTACATGACATGGTATGACAAGGAACTAGCATAACACGACTGTGACCCGTAGTGGTGCACTCCTGACATGACCAACCTGACATGATAGTGGCCCGTCGTGGCGCACTCCTGACAAGTACCCTGACATGATTTATCTTATGCTGTTGCAACGGCTATCACGACTTGATAAGAATAAATGGCCTGGACACCGTGGATGAATGTGTTTGTACAAATGAACCTGTCTTGTCTTGCATCATGTCTAGGACATGAATCCCTGGTTTCCCACGGTCAGGGATTCATACTGAATATGGCTAGGATTAATGACTAGATTAATCAAATAATTCATGGAGAATTTCCAGTTACCCGTTGCCCCTTTGGTCCCGGCCTTATATATATATATATATACTTGGGATTTGTTGCTATCCGTCGAGATGAGCGCACTTCCAGCCCGCCGTCGAGCGTGGTACCTTAGGACACATGTATCTTACTATAGTGTGTCTGCTATATCCTGCTATCTTTTCCTTTTCTTGCTGGGATCACTCAGGTAGTAACAAACAGGTAACCGGACTTGGAATTCTCATTGCATCTTGTTAGTAATTAGGTTTGTGATAACCCTAGTTAGTTAAAGTAGCAAGCCGTATTTATTGCTTGGCCGTGATTGATTGGATGGAGTCTAGTCCAGCCTTGTCTCGTCCTGATCCTGTATAATTTCTGACATAACACGCTTACTCGTGCTTTATCTTAATTCTATATCATGAATAATTGCATATCTTGAATTCTTATATTCACCTTGCCGATAAATGGTGGGAGAAACCAAGTTCTGTTCAGACGAAGGGTTACAATTCCGGTCCTTGTTTGGTTTACGGGTTGTAACCTGGTTATCTGAAAAGTCCCGTGGTTATCTCATCGTATATCATCCTGTCATGCTCTCCCTTATGTTCTGTTTTTTTTTTGATTTTGTACAAGATTGTCTTTTATATTCACCTATCGTGCTTTTCTTAAATTACTGTCTCTTATTATGTAATTATATTATTGTGCTGATTGCTGGCTTTTGTTCTTATTTCTTGGCCCCCTTGTGGCACTTGCTCTTTCTGGGGTTGACCCAGCTGGTTTTGTGTGGCCAGATTTCGGAGCAGCTCCCGAGGATCTACCAAGCTTCCAGCCCAATGGTGAACACTAGACGGAACCCGGGCCAAGAGTGGGTTTTCCTTTTTGTCTTGCCCACTTTATTGTAAAATTATTCTTTTGAGGCGTTTAGCCGACGAGCACTTGTTAGCTCGATGCACTTTACTTCTGTCTGCCTACGGGCTGTAATCATGATTGGCAACTCGAGGTTGATCATGTATGACTTAACTCTTGCTAGTCCCTACATTTTGTACGACTAGCTTCATGATCATCTGGATATGTAATGTTTGGGATGCCTTACAATTGTATATTTGGTGATCTGATATCTTGTGATTATTATTAGTTGGTTGAGATTGAGACAATAGAATAATTTATGACCTTAAGAGACTGATGGCTTGTAGATAAACCCTCACATATCTAGACAGCCGTGACCGTATAGCGGTGTGGATTCCATTCCGTTATACGTAGCTGGCTATGTCTGCCCCCGCTCTCCAGTATTCTGGTTCTGGGGCGTGACATTATCAAAAGGAAGAACTTTTATTTGGTCAGATAGATTGCATAATAAAGGCACGGGCTTCTTATACCAACCACTGTAAATTTTACACTTTTCGCAACTTCGAGTATATGAAGCATCATAGTCATAGTCAAAGTCAAGCTTCATTAAGGCAAAAAGTTGCGCTTAATCTTACCATTCATGTCTACATTTTCTACTTGAAATAAAAGAAACTGGCATGCCCATGCCAACTTCATTTATCAGATTGAGGCCTTATTTGTTACAAAACACTAGCACCCTAAGAAGCACGGACACTCTAAAATGTGGGTCTTATTGGGTCGAATACGTACCAGACACGTATCGGCACAACCCATACATTCCAAAATACACTAGGACAAGCCAAAATAGGTGTCGTTTCTGTGTCTCCATGTCCTTACCTTGTTGTGTCATATCCGTGTTTGTGCAACTGCAACATAGCAAACACCCATCAGGTAAATTATTAATTATGGCATAGATAACTGCACAAGATATATCCAAAATGACATTTTGAGACTATGTAAAGCCAGAACGGAACATAGTACCTTCTGGCTGCATTCTCGGGGTCCAGATCACTTGCCGCAACATGAAAACCCCTCGTCGCATCTTCAGCAGGATGCTCCACAGCAGCGAATAGCAACGGATTCCGAGGAATACTTCCCATCAACGCACTCGCTTCCGAATCGCTCAAGGCACTCTTCCGCCTCGGCGAGTTAGGACCGTACACGCAACTCCCTCCCAACCCGTCGCCTGTCCCGCCCCCCTCACCGATGCAGTTCAGCTCAGTAAGGTCAACAGTTGAGGGGTCGCTCTCCGCGCTAACCATCGGACATCGAGAACTCGCGGGCACCTCCGGAACGACCATCGGTCTGCTCGCGGACCTCCGAAGGTGTACGCCACCAGGATCGTAGCCGTCGGAACAAGCCAGGACTTCGTCGAGCCACGACGGCTGTTCCTCTTCCAGGATGGAGTCCAGCGAGCGGAACCTGATGAGGCTCTGTCCAGACGGCGGCGGCGGGCACCGGGGAGGGCGCGACATCGAGGGAGGGCTAATAACTCAGAGGGGGCTGTTCTTGCAATCTGCATTGTGATCACATCAAAACCCTAAAATCAATGGAAAGGGTTCAAGAAACCCCAGAAAGGAAAGTGCAATTGAAAGTAGCAACTGCAAAACCCTAGGGACCAGATTGTTGGAGTGGCCAACCAAGAAGGATGAAACTGTAAAATGATCATACATAAATTTCTTTTATTCATTTTTTTTTCAATAAATTTCAGGACTATGTATAATGAAAAAATGGTGACAGTTCCAAACATGCATGCAGGAGACACCACAGGAAAACCCCAAGAGAAAAAAATGTGAAATTTGTCGACAGTAATTTCTTCTTCCTTTTTACCTTTTTTTTTTCTTGCAGTATATTTTGGACGCACCTTGTTCTTCCAAGAGAGAGGTGGAAGACTTTGGTGAAGCGCACTATAGGATTGTTGCGCTTTCCCTTTTTGCATATAGTATCATATGTATACTCCTTAGGCCTCGTTTGGTTCGCGGAAGGGAAGGGTAAGGAATTCCTTGTCATTTCTTTTCCTTTGAAAAACTTTAATTTTTATTGATTTTTTTTTTCGATGTTAGCATTGCTAAAAAATTTGAAAAAAAAAGTGAATACTTCAATATGGAAAAGTGATTCCTTGTTTGAATGGATGGAATCACTTTCCCTCTTAATTTTCTTCTATTGGAAATCACTTTCCTTTCCTCTTCAATTTCTTGGACACCCAAACATAGAAAAGTAATCACTTTCCTTTTCCAACCCGGAGATTCCGCGAACCAAACGAGGCCTTAAAGCATAATTAGTAGATAGTGCTCAAAATTTATTTTCATGTTCAACATTTTGAAAAAAATTGTAAATGTAGAATAGGCTGCATGAAAATAGTATAAAATAATAAAATGAGCTTTGATCTCAAAGATTGTGTGGTCGAAAATTAAGGTAAAAATATATATATATAAATATAGAATTGGGCTCCAAACTGAAACTTAATATTCTACAAAATGATTTCCTACATTTCAAATCTAAAAATTCTGAGGCCCAACTTATAGCTCTTGTAGGTGGGTTGGCCCTGAAAAAGAAATTAAAACCTAAGATGAGTCTTACTATTCTACAAAATGAGCTCCTACATTCTAAATCTAGAATCTAGAAAATGGGTTGGGCCTTATTAATGATGCTCTAAGACATCTCTAGCGGGGCTCTATCTCCCCTATATATATGGTAGAAATTTATTTTAGAAAAAAAATCAACCATGATTTCTATTTCAATTTTTATCTTATATGCAGGCCGTCACGGGCTCATGACGACTGTCCATGGCCCAAGGACCAGAAGAACCTAAAAAATTTAGTTTAAACATAAATATATTAATAATGGCTAATTCTAAGGACACTCCAACATTTGCTTGGGGCTAGCCCTTACTAGGGGACAGTCCAGTTTGGTGGAACTTTTACTTGGAACAACCCGAATTTTACCTAGGGCTAGCCCACCCCCTCCCCCTCCCCCCCCCCCCCCCCCCCAAAAAAAAAAAAAAGAACCCTCAATCAACACTTCATTTGCTAATTTTTATTCTCTCTCTTCCGATTCTTAAACCCTAAAAGCCTAAAAGAAGTAGAGAAGAAGAAGATGATGATGATGACGAAGATGAAGATGAACGAAACCCTAGCCATGTCCGTCGGTCGTCGGGTCCCGTGCCTGCCGACGCTCGCCGTCGCCGTCCGCTTCTTGCGCCGTGCCGAGAGCCGCCGGATCATGCGCGAGCTGTCGCTCATCGTGCGCGACTCCGCCGCGGAGCAGCTGGAGGAGCGGCAGAGCGACTGGGCCTACTACAGGCCGGTGGTGCTGCTCGACATGGTGCGGAACTTCGCGTTCGTCGCGGGACTGTGGACGACGAGCAGATAAGACTACCAACTTTGTTGGCAGTCCTAATATGAAATAGGACTGCCAACAAAGTTAACAGTCCTATCTAAATTTTCTGTTTGGACACACCAAGTAGGACTGCAACAAAATTGGCAGTCATGCTTTATGTTAGGACTGCTAACTTGGCAGTCCTACTTGGTGTAAAGACTGCCGACAAGTTTGGCAGTCCTAAAATTTTTTGGACTAGTCTCAAGTAAGAAAATTGGAGTGGCAAACTTGTAAATATTTTGATTTTTTTTTGGACTAGTACTAAATAAGTTTTGGAGTGCCCTTAGAATTAACCTTAATAATTTGTACCTGAAATTGAAGTAGTATGTACCATGGACCTTCCTTAACATAAAATGATTGTGGTGTTTTGGTTATTATGTTAGAATTGTATAATAGAGATCCTTAGTTCATTTCTAGTTGGTAACAATTTTTTAATTTACTTTTATTTTAGTTTTTTAATATTTTCTACGTAATATAAGGGGTCCTATTTTCAAAGTTCGTCTCGGATCCATATGAGCTCAGGCCGGGCCTGCCTATGTGGCGGTGATGAAGGATGGAGAGTTTCTACGATGATAGAAATTCTCCATCTCTCGTACTAATTAATAGAATAATGCTATTTGTACCTCAAAAAAAATTCTCCAAATCATCCTTTCTTGTGGCAGTTGACGTGACGGTTAATGTGACAGTTGACATGATAAATTTTAAAATTAAAATTAAATTAAATTAAAATTAAATTTTAAATTAAAATTAAAATTAAAAATTAACTGTCAAAATAAAAAATTGAAATCTAAAACTTAAAAATTAAAAAGTAAAATTGGAAATTAAAAATTAGAAATTAAAAATTAAAAATTAAAAATTGAAGTGTGATGTATGAAGTAGCACTTACCTAAACTTCCTTCCATATCAAAAAGTGGATTTTGCCACTCGTTCAAGCAAACGAATTTCTTCGTCCTTTGAAATGCCGGGATTGATCTACTGAAGATTATGGATGAAATTATTTGCTTCGTCTGTCCGTCCATGCTTACAGTACCCATCCACGATCGAGTTATATGTGCTCTCATTCGGTTTGCACCCATGTTTGATCATGTAGCCAATCACATCGATGGCTTCGACAAACGTCGAATTGGCCACATAACTAGCGACAAAGGTATTATATTGTTATTGCCGGGGCACAATTTTTCGACAGAAAATTGAGAAAATAAAACAATTATAAAAATAATGTTTCAAATCAACACTTCAAGGAAGGTGATTCTGAATTACGAGAATCTAAAAAGATTTCGTAATCAACAGCAATCGATCGTAGTACTTCTAAAAAGAAGATACAATCAGAATTACTGGCAGCAACGAAGAAGGTGACTGGCGAAAGATGGAAGATGGCCTGCTGGGGTGAATGATCACCGTTGCTCAAATCTTTATTCGCCCTACACGAACAGCTTCCAGGAACCAGCAAGTTCGTCGGAGAACTTGGAACACTCCTGCTCTTCTGACTCCCCGGATGGACACGAACTCCCGTGCAAAAGCAACGCTGGTGCGGCGCCTTTCCTCTCTCTCTCGAAGGCTGCTGGAATTCGCAAGCAAATTCCGATCAGAACTGTGTTAAAGAACACTTCTGAATTCTCTGTTTACTTGTGCTAAAAAACACTTCATAAACTTTCTGTGGTGGCTTCACTTTCTTGTATATTTTCCAGCCTTGTGAGAGAGAGAGGATGCCTTATATAGGCCCTGCAGCAACAGCTCGGTTGCCACAAAGTTAGGATCATGGTAAAAACTACCCCGAACATGTAGCAACCGCCCAGAACGTGCAAACGCACGTTCTGCTGCAAGTTGCGCCAACTGCGCACACCCCGCGCTCCTTGCACTCTGCGCGACAGAGCGCGCACACTGCGCGCACTGCGCACACGGCGCATGCAGCACAACCAGCGCGTCCGCGCAACCCGCGCAACCCAGCGCAATCCAGCGCAACCTGAGCGCGCACCTGGGCAGCGCAACTGGACTTGCGCAACTGGCAGCGCAACTGGGCTTGCGCAACGTGACAGCGCAACTGGCTCGCGCAACGAGCGCAATTAAAGCGCACTATGCGCCTAGCGACGATGCTGACGTGCTAAGTGCAAAGTGCACCAACAAAATGCCACATTACGCCTCATGAGCCCATGAGCCCGAGTCCGAGTCCGAGTCGCTAAGCCCCTACGGGGCTTAGCTCCCATGGAAATAAATTTCCCAAGAGCAAAAAGCATGAATACTTTCAATTGTTGATTTAGTCTTTTTCCATTAGAAAAATAACCCCACATGGCACACCCATGTGCACCTCCACACCACATGTGCATCTCTAAACTAGCAAAGCTAATATATAGAGATACAACTCCTTTGGTCTAGCCGATGTGGGACTAAAATTCTCTTTGAAAAAGAGCAAACTCCAACAATCCCCCACATATCTCTATATATATATGGGTATAAGTGTTCCCCACAGTAACTGTCCATCATGCATTAGGAGAGATGTTGCTTACGACTTGAATCTTCCCACATGGGTCAAACAACAGACTATAATACAAGAATGGACTAAGCCTTGAATTCTGCATCATAGCTGAAATTTTTCCCACTCACATAATGTAGTTACATGTGCTTCTGGCTACACATTAAAGGCCCTATGCCAGCCTGGTTTCAGTGTATATTTTTGGGCGTCTACAAGTTTACCCTCAAGAGACGGCCTGATATCTCTTTGTCCATACACTATAGGTGAGTTCATTATAAAGAGACATGGCATGAAGCGCTTTGCGCTTCCTTTGCGGTGTTACGCCGCTATGACATGGCTTAAAGTCGAGGCCTTACCCCGTACCGGGAACCTCATCGTAGTGTCATACTACTGTAGCAAGAGGCAACCGCCTCTTTGTAGTGCCAAACTATCCAGCATGAAGCCTTAGGCTCCCTTGCGGTGTTACGCCGCAACGACATGGCTTGCAAGGCCGAGGCTTTATCCCTAACCGGGTACCTCATCGTGGTGTCGTGCCACTGTAACATGAGGAACTCCTCCTCTTTGTAGTACTGACTACACCCTTCTTTATATTTAACATACAACATTAGGCTAACTGCCTACTTGCGGTGCTACGCCGCTGTGACTTGGCCTGCAAAGCCGGAGCTTTATCCTATTCCTGGGCAGCACCCCACATATAGGAACCTCTTCGTGGAGTCACCCCACTGTAGCATGGAGTTTCACTCCTTGTAGTGCTGCTCTACCGTACTTCATGTAAAGCACACCAGGCATTCACTCTGCCTGAGAACTCATTAAGGCAATTAAGCCAACCTTCCCACAGGAACCGTTTTCCGCAGAAAACAACAGTAGACAACAGTGGTTATAGGTCCGTAACCTCTCCATGCCCAATAGAACTTGTACCCACCGTTCCTGATATTCTTCCGATTAGTGGTCCTCCCTTGAACCAAAAGCTAGATGCCTAGTAGATAAATCTTTGAACTAATAGCATAAAACTTTATGGTAGGAATACAATAATACAATATCAGAATGCGTTCAAGCCCATTTTACAAGCTGTGTCATCGACCAGCTGGCGCTTGAGGCCCTTGGTGAACGGATCCGCCAGGTTCTCCTGACTCCGAACATCAATTACTGCAATAACACCTCTCTTGATAAGATCGTGTACTGCCCTGTGCTTCAATCGCACAGTCCTCTTCTTCCCGTTGAAGAGGTCATTTGATGCCACCGCCGCAGTCGTCTGGTTGTCGCAGTATATCGGTATCGCCGGTATTTGCGCCCCAACCATTGGAAGATCATACATGAGCTCCCAAAGCCATTCTGCTTCCTCGACTGCGGTATCAAGTGCAAAGAACTCAGATTCCATGGATGACCGCAAGAGCATAGTCTGCTTCTTCGACTTCCACGATATAGCAGCTCCACCCATTGTGAAAATGAATCCATCTGTGGACCTCTCGCTCTCCACCTTTGAGCACCAGCTGGCATCACTGAAGCCTTCCACTACCGACGGATCTCCGCTGTAGTACAGTGCATATGTCTGAGTCTTCTTGAGATATCTAATAATCCGTTTCATAGCTTTCCAGTGTTCAGCACCTGGGTTGCTCGTGAAACGACTCAGCATTCCCACGACGAAAGCTATGTCAGGCCTTGTGGCAGTAGTAGCATACATCAAACTTCCGATTACGCTTGCATACTCCAGCTGCCTGACGCTTTCTCCTGAATTAGGCTTCAGCTTCAGATCACACCTGTACGGTGTATCGATCCCTGGAAGATCCCGATACCCATAACGAGTGATCATTTTCTCAATATAATGAGATTGTGACAGCGCTAGTCCAGTGTCTGTCCAGATGATTTTGATCCCTAAGATTACATCAGCTTCTCCCAAGTCCTTCATACTGAACTTGCTTGAGATGAATTTCTTTGTCTCCGTGACACAGCTAATATCCGTACCTAGGATAAGCATGTCGTCCACGTACAGACAAACGATCACACATCTTCCATCAGCGAACTTCGTGTAAACACACTTGTCCGTATCGCTGACCATGTAGGCATTTGACCTTATAACTTTGTCAAATTTCTCATGCCATATCTTGGGAGCCTGTTTAAGACCGTACAAAGATTTTATCAACTTGTAGACTTTGTCTTCAAGACCCCTGATGACAAATTCCTCTGACTGTTGTATGTAAATCTCTTCGGTCAGCTCGCCATTTAGGAAAGCCGTATTCACATCCATCTGATGTATCACCATCTTATGTATTGTTGCGAGAGCAATCAATATTATGATGGTAGTCATCCGGGCTACTGGAGCATACGTGTCAAAATTAGGGGTGGGTACGAGTCGGGCCGGGTCCAAATTTTATGGATCCGGATCGGACCCGTTAATTGGCGGGACGGGACGGGATGGGTCCAAAAAATATTGGAACCGGTACGGATTCGACCCGTTCGAAACGGGTCCAAACCGAGCCGACCCGCGGGTCCAAACGGATCCAAAAAAATTCATAAAATTATAGAATAGTAAATATTTATACATGTTCTATTATCTAGAAGAACAAAGAAGTATTATGTTTTTCCAATTTCTAGAATTTGTTTACTAAACAATAACGTGTGCTATTATTTATAAATTATAATATGAAAAAAATCAAAATTAATAATAAAAAAATCATACTCCTAGAAACGGGTCGGTTCGGGGTCCCGTTTATTTTGAAAATAGGACCCGTCCCGCCCCGTTAGTGTCACACGACCCGCCCCGGCCCGTCCCGTTTAAATTCCAAATTTTAGGAACCGTCCCGTTTGACTAATATACGGTTCGGGCCGGGTCGGAACTGCGGGTCCTGGACCCGTATGCCCACCCCTAGTCAAAATAGTAAATCTCCTGCTTCTGAGAAAACTCCTTGGCTACCAACCTAGCCTTGAACTTGTCAATAGTTCCATCTGCTTTCATCTTCTTCTTGAAGATCCATTTGCATCCGATGGGTTTCGCTCCTTCAGGAAGATCAACCAACACCCAAGTGTTATTTGAGGTGATATAATCAAATTCATTGTCAATCGCCTCCTTCCAGAAAACTGCGTCTCTGGTCTTCATCGCCTCATCATAGGTAAGCAGATCTGCTTCCACATGATAGGTGACAAAATCACTTTCGAAGTCCTTCGACCTCCTCACTCGCTTTATTGACGGCTCAGCGAGATCTGGTTCAACCGTTGTTTCAACAACAATATCTTCTTGGACCACATCTTCATTGAAGACCTGCGTACCCTCATTATTCTCCGGAACATCCGCAAGAACAATATTTTTGTGCCTTGCAAATTTGTCTTCAAAATATTCTGTGTCGCGAGATTCAATGATATGATTTGACTCAATATCAAGAAATCTTCGAGCATCACTCTTCTCGGCATACCCCAAGAATATCGTCTTAGTAGTCCTTATCCCAAGCTTCTGAATCTTCAGATCTGGAAGCTTGACATACGCCAGACACCCCCACACTCGAATGACATTCAAGTTAGGTCTGACCTTGAACCAGAGTTCATGAGGAGTAACGTCAGAAGTTGCATGAGACACTCTATTTAGAATAAAAGTGGCCGTCAATGCAGCTTCTCCCCAGTAGCACTTAGGAAGACCCGCAGTCAACAGCATTGAGTTAATCATTTCTGTTAACGTTCTGTTCTTCCTCTATGCTACTCCATTTGATTGAGGAGAGTACGGAGCCGTAGTCTCATTGACAATTCCATGTTCTTTGCAGAACGATGCGAATTCATGAGACCTGTACTCCCCACCTCGATCACTTCTTATTCTTTTGAGTTGTTGTCCAGTCTGCCTCTCAGCTTCGGCTCTGAACTCCTTGAACTTCTCGAATGCTTCGTATTTAGCCTTCAGCAAGTAGACGAACGTATACTTTGAGAAGTCATCGATGAAGGTTATGAAATACTTCATCCCGGCCTTTGTAGAGAACTGTTTGAAATCACAGATATCGGAGTGTACCAACTCCAGAAGATCTGTACTTCGATTAACCCGAAGAAAGGGTTTCCTTGTGATCTTTGTTTGAGCACAAACTTCACATTTCTCTACCTTACCCCCATACTTGGAGATAAGTCCTAGACTAGATATTCTGTTTATTCGTTTACAATGAACATGTCCTAGCCTATTATGCCACAACTCAAGAGTATAAGCAGAAGGAGTGATTTCATTAATCACATTAATTACATTGGACTGATTTACAAGCTGAATTTTGAACATTCCTTCGGTATAAAAAGCTTTCCCGAAATATGTTCCCTTGATAGACATCACCATCTGGCCAGCATTGATGTCCATCCTGAGGCCTGCGTTGCAGAGTAGGCCTCCTGAGATCAGGTTCTTGGCGATAGCAGGTACGTGCTTCACGCCTTGAAGCGTCAGAGACTTCTCAGAAGTCATCTTCAACACCACCGTCCCGATCCCGAGCACTTCAGCTTGTGCCTGGTTCGCCATCATAACCACTTCAGAAGGAGGTGTGTAGGTGGTGAACCACTCCTTACTGGAGTAGACATGGCAGGAGGCTCCAGTGTCTACCCACCAGTCAGAGTCAGTCCTTACCGCATCAACCTGCACAATCATAACAACAACATCAGTGATCATAGATACCTTACTAGGCTCTCCTTGCTCTGATTGCTTGGTCTTTGCTTTGCATTCATTCTTGAAGTGGCCCTTCTTGCCACACTTGAAACAAGGCATCTGTGACATTGCCTTCTTTCGCTTGAAGGAAGTCCCCTTCACGTTCAGATTGTTAGGGTCCTTCTTCTTGCTGTAGGAAGCCGCCTGCTTTCCCCTTGGTTCCTTGGTATGAACCAGATTGGCGTTAGCCAATTGCTTGGATAGTGCGTCCACCTTCAGTTGAGCCCGCATCTGATCCTCAACATAAATTTCCTGTAAGAGATCTTCAAGGCTGATCTCTAGCTTCTTCCTATGCATGTTTGCATAGAACTTACTCCACCCAGCAAAGAGCTTTGAGACAAATCCTTCAACAACAAACTTGTCAGGGAGGGGCATCGCCTCGTCTTCCAACTTCTGTCGCAGCTTCAGAAATTCTTTTACCTGCGGCAACATGGACTTCTCGTCCTCAAAGAGCCATTTGTGATATTTTTCAACCACAATATCTTGCTCCTGTTTTTGTCTTCTTCGTACAGTTTCTCCAGAGACTCCCATATGTCTCTGGCAATTGTCTTCTTACTGTAGGATTCTGCTAGGGAATCCTCCATAGCATTCAGGATAAGCAGCCTGCAAATGCTATTTTCCCTTCTCCACTTGGCCTGAAGTTTAGTAGTCGCAGTGATTGCGACAGCAGACCCAGTATCTGGAACGGTAGGTTCCTCTTCAAGAAGCACGTGATCAACGTCTCTGAGTTGAAGAGTGAGATAAACTTTCCTCTTCCAGACTTAATAATGCTCTCCATCAAACTTTTTTAACTTAGAAAAGTCAGTATTGAGGAGTGAAGCATTAACGTTTTCCATCGTAGAAATAAAGCTTTGAGATTGTTATTGCCGGGGCACAATTTTTCGATAGAAAATTGAGAAAATGAAACAATTGTAAAAACAATGTTTCAAATCAAAACTTCAAGGAAGGTGATTCTGAATTACGAGAATCTAAAAAGATTTCGTAATCAACAGCAATCGATCGTAGTACTTCTAAAAAGAAGATACAATCAGAATTACTGGCAGCAACGAAGAAGGTGACTGGCGAAAGATGGAAGATGGCCTGCTGGGGTGAATGATCACCGTTGCTAAAAGCTTTATTCGCCCTACACGAATAGCTTCCAGGAACCAGCAAGTTCGTCGGAGAACTTGGAACACTCCTGCTCTTCTGACTCCTCGGATGGACACGAACTCCCGTGCAAAAGCAACGCTGGTGCGGCGCCTTTCCTCTCTCTCTCGAAGGCTGCTGGAATTTGCAAGCAAATTCCGATCAGAACTGTGTTAAAGAACATTTCTGAATTCTTTGTTTACTTGTGCTAAAAAATACTTCGTAAACTTTCTGTGGTAGCTTCACTTTCTTGTATATTTTCCAGCCTTGTGAGAGAGAGAGGATGCCTTATATAGGCCCTGCAGCAACTGCTCGGTTGCCACAAAGCTAGGGTCATGGTAAAAACTACCCGAACATGTAGCAACCGTCCAGAACGTGCAAACGCACGTTCTGCTGCAAGTTGCGCCAACTGCGCACACCCCGCGCTCCTTGCACTCTGTGCGACAGAGCGCGCACTGAATTGCACGCACTGCACGCACTGCGCACACGACGCAACCAGCGCGCCCGCGCAACCTGAGCACCCCGCGCAACCCAGCGCAACCCGAGCGCGCACCTGGGCAGCGCAATTGGGCAGCGCAACTAAAGCGCACTATGCGCCAACAAAATGCCACATTACGCCTCATGAGCCCATGAGTCCGAGTCTGAGTCGCTAAGCCCCTACGGGGCTTAGCTCCCATGGAAATAAATTTTCCAAGAGCAAAAAGCGTGAATGCTTTCAATTGTTGATATAGTCTTTTTCCATTAGAAAAATAATCCCACATGGCACATCCATGTGCGCCTCCACACCACATGTGCATCTCTAAACTAGCAAAGCTAATATATAGAGATATAACTCCTTTGGTCTAGCCGATGTGGGACTAAAATTCTCTTTGAAAAAGACCAAACTCCAACATATATGTCACTATATCTGGCCTCAGACCTGAAGAAAGCATTTCCTTGAACATCCTTGAGGCATCCTGCATCCTTCCCTTCCTTCTATAGGCACAGATAACTGGGCCGACCACCTTTACCTCATTTGGTTTGCAGAATCATCCGATTGGAAAAGAAAAGTGATTAATTTTTTATGTTTGAGTGTCAAAAAAATTGAAGAGGAAAGAAAAATGATTTCCAATACAAGAAAAATTAGGCGAGAAAGTGATTCCATCCATCCAAGTAATGAATTACTTTCTCACATTGAAGTATTCACTCTCCTTTTCAAATTTCTTGGCATTTCAAATACCGGAAATAAAAAGCAATGAGAAATTGTAACTTTCCAAAAGAAAAAAATGCCAAGGAATTGATTTCCGCGAACCAAACCGATGCCTTAATTTCCCTAAGGGGGCGTTTGGTACGCGGTATTTCTTTTTATTCCCGGAAAAATTTAAGATGGGAATCTATTACCACGTTTGTTTGGCTTATAAAAATTTTATTTCCGGGAATTATAAATACCCGGGTAAATAGTTTACCCACAAAACATGAAAATTCTATCCCTGGAGAATAGATGGGGTTTTTTTTTTGCCGGGGGAAAAAAATTTGTCTAAATTTTTTTCTTCTTTTTTGATCAATTTTGATTAGTTTTGAACAGTTTTTCTTTTTTTTGTCGTTTTTATCACTTTTTTGTCGTTTGTACCATTTTTTTTTCGTTTTAAGCAATTTTTTTGTCGTTTTTATCCATTTTTATTTGTCTTTTTTGCCACTTTTTTGATTTATTTTTGTCGTTTTTATCGCTTTTTTGTCATTTTTACCAATTTTTTTGTCGTTTTAAGCAATTTTTTGTCGTTTTTACCCTTTTTTTGTCACTTTTTGATTATTTTTTGTCGTTTTTATCGCTTTTTTGTAATTTTTGTCGTTTTACCAATTTTTTGTCGTTTTAAGCGATTTTTTGTCGTTTTTACCCATTTTTTATCACTTTTTGATTATTTGTTGTCGTTTTTACCCAATTTTTGTCCTTTTGGTCGTTTTTTTTGTCAATTTTTGTCGTTTTAAGCAATTTTTGTCGTTTTTGTAGCTTTTTTGTTATTTTTACCGATTTTTAGTCGTTTTTTTGTCGTTTTTGTCGCTTTTTGGTTTTTTTTGTCGTTTTAACCGATTTTTTGTCCTTTTTTGTCGTTTTTATCGATTATTTTTCGTTTTTTTGTCGCTTTTTTGGTTATTTTTTATCGTTTTAACCGATTTTTTTGTCCTTTTTTTGTTGTTTTTATCGATTATTTTTCGTTTTTGTCGCTTTTTGGTTATTTTTTGTCTTTTTAACCGATTTTTTATAGTTTTTAACCGAATTTTTTTTCGTTTTTAGCCGATTTTTTTTGTCATTTTTTGTCGTTTTAACCGATTTTTTGTTGTTTTTGTCGTTTTACCTTTTTTTTGTTATTGTTTGTCGTTTATACATTTTTTTCGTTTTTTGGTCATTTTTGTTGTTTTAAACAATTTTTTGTCGTTTTTCATCGTTTTTTGTCGTTTTTCATCGTTTTTGTCGTTTTTTGTTATTTTGTCGTTTTTACCATTTTTTTCGTTTTTACCGATTTTTTGTCGTTTTTATCGGTTTTTTTTTTAATATTTGTTCATTTTTTTTCGTTATTATTATTTTTTATTTTTTTTTCCGGCAATATTTATATTGTCACCAAACATGGGAATGTAATTTTCCAGAGAATTTAATTCCTTAAAATTTGATTCCCGGAAATATAGAATTTCCGGCTATATAGTATTCCGCATACCAAACGCCCCCTAATAAGTATCTCTTCGGACCTCTCGAAATCTCCCATCCTGCTATACATTTTGATGAAGCTGTTTACTGTTATATGTCGTCAAACTCGGCAGGAAACCACTCTCTCTCATATACTTTAGGATCTCATTCACCCTTCCCACCATCTGCTTCCTTCCGTATATTGATACCATGGCGTCCAAAGCAGTAATATCAGGCGAACATCCTCTCTTCCTCAGCTCCAGGAAAGCTCTCTCTGTTTCTTGTAGTAGATTGCTCTTGCTATTCACCAATACAGGCGTCTTCAAAAGAATGTTATGTGGTTCTATCGATAACCCTTGTTTATATGTCTTCGGCCAGTGCACACAATCGTTCCAGCTGCTTCCCGTTCGCATAGGCATGGAGTAACGAACTGTAGGTAAGCTCGTTACGGCCATTCTTTATCTCGTCGAGTATCTTGTCCGCTTGCTCCCAAGGCCAGTTAAAATTTAAAATTTAAAATTAAAATTTAAAATTAAAATTAACATTAAAATTACCATTAAAAGTAACATTGACATTAAAAAAATTTGGGTGAGTATTTTCTTGGGATAAAATTTATTCTCTCAACTGTCATATTAGATGTCACATAATACTATTAACATGTCATGTCAGCTGCCACATAAGGAGAGAGTTTCGAGCTACTATTTTGGAGGTAAGGATATCATTACTCTAATTAATATTGGCCCAACCATTTTATTTGTTGTCAAGTAGGACAGAGATGTAGAACCATTGTAGAAGGAGAGTATTTTTTGTGCGCGCAATTTCTATATATATAAACTCTTTCCAATGACAAGTAGGAAAGAAACTCAATTTTAGAAATCCTCATTGGAGATATCTACACTTACACAAAAAATATATTATTATTAAAAAATAGATAAAAATTAAATTATATTAAAATATTTAAAATATGATTTGAATATCTTTTAATTATGATTGTTATGCTTTTAAAATATTGGATGTGTTTAGTCCCTTGTTAGCAATCACCCGTATAAAACTTGTATAATATGCAATTTTTTTCCGTATCTTTCACCAATGTATAATACTTGTGTATTTTTGAAAGATTCGAATCAATACATAAATTTTAAGCATGCGAAGTTTTAAACATGTTCCATATAAATTTATTAAAAATTTTGATAAACAAACATGGTGGAAACCTGTTTAATTAACCAAATTTGACAACATATTTAAGGACGTGAAGTTTTTAACCTCAATATTTTTGTTTTTCGAATATTTTACCAACGTTTTAAACGTATTTTATTTGCACTGAGCCAACCGATTTATACTCGTAATTTTGCCGTCCGAAATTTTTTCTGTTTGCCGAATTGCTAACAAGGGTTTAGCTAGATGATATCGCGTACTTAGTTCAAATATAATTTGAATGTTGAATATATTTTATGATTTGTTATATGTTCAGTTAATTAGAATGATTATAGAATTTTTATGTTTTTTTTTCCTCACGAACATGGGGATTTACCTATGCGGTAATTTTTTTAAATTTTTAAAATTTTAATCATTAATTAATTGAGTATATTTATACGACGCCTCATTTTTTAACTGCTTCCAAGACGCATTATAATAGTGGAGATGGGGACTAAATGGGTGCTATTTTGGTTGGAAAAAAACTATACTTTTGGTCACTGAATGTTTGCCTGACCCAAGTTTTAGTCACTCAAAGATATTTTTCAAAAATTTAGTCACTGAATGTTTGATCGTCCAAAAAAATGGTCACTCTGTTAAATTGTTGTTTGTTTTATTAACAATTTTTGTTGACATGACATGTTATGTGCCATGTCAGTCGTTAAGTATGACGTGGCACATTCACGTGACCTATTTTTGTGTTTTATTTTTCAAAAAATTCGTTGTGTATTAAGTTTCTTTAAAAAAAAAATAAAAAAAAATGAAATACCATGTGATAAACATTGAAACATGACACATAACTTAATACCCAAACGAAATTTTTTGCAAAATAAAACTAAAAAATAGCCCACGTGGATGTGTCACGTCATACTTAACGACTGACATGGCACATAACATGCCATGTCAACTAAAATCGTTAATAAAACAAACAACAATTTAACATAGTGACCATTTTTTTGGAAGACCAAACATTCAGTACTGACTAAATGTTTGAAAAATATCTTTGGGTGACTAAAACTTTGGTCAGACAAACATTCAGTGACCAAAAGTATAGTTTTTCCATTTTGGTTGCATGACTTTCAACTATCCAAAATATGTGTACTCTTTATAATCTTTGGGGACTTAAAAGAGTGTTATTTGGTTGCATGAGTTTAAAGTATCCAAAAGGTAGCTCCACCTACCTCCCAAGGAGACACCTATGTTATATTGCTCGACTCTCTCATGCTCATAACTATCATATTAGGTCACAACCAGTTACTCTATGCTTTTTTTTTTTTTGAAAATATTACTCTATGCTTTATTTGTATGGAATTCATTCCTACTAGTAGTACTTTGTAGGAACAGAATCAATTCATGTATGAGCAAATATTTAGAAATGAAAAGTTAAAGAAATTAGGAGTGCATAAATGAAAGTAATTAGACATGAATTAAGTAAATATGTAAAGAAATGAAGAAATATATATTACTAGGTTGTTCCAATAATCAATAAAATCATGTTTGCATGTACTGTATTCATTTATTGTGAGAAAGAAACACACTCAAAATCCAACGAAAAATGACATGATAAAGCATAAATATTTATGGCAATTAATAATTTCGTTTTTTAGATAGAGTAATAATATTTGGTGCATCTTTCAGGTTGTGTGTATTCCTATCTATATTTCTAAACATGCGGGTGTGTTTTGGACTCTTAAGATGTTGAACCAAATAAGAGGGAAAAAATATAGCCGGTTAGCTTTAGCCACCGTGAGAGCCCCAAAAGCGAAATGTGCAATGACTACCGTCAACTGCAAGGAAAAATAAGGATGGTAACCACACAAATGCTTCCTACGCTCATGACAATAATAAATGAGAATAATATAACAATAAAAAAAATGACAGTAAATCGTAACATTAGCAAGGTACACTTGCATGTAATCTTTGTCTGTGTGTACGTCTGACTAACTCCAACGTCCTCGCTACTCCCGTCATATCCACCTATAGTTAACTGGAAATTGCTGAGAAACCCAATTTCGGGATTGGGTTGTATGAAAAACCCACCCGCATGATGGGTTTTATGAAATGTCCAGAATTATATAATTCCACGTCAAATATTCAAAGATTCCCTTTAGATGTTCTGTATTTACAAAATTAATACCATAACTACCCCTCCGCACAAACTCAGATCTGGATTGCGATTCTCTTCTTCTTCTTCTTCACGAGAGATCTGAATTCCATTGCTCTCATCTTCAGCAGAGATCACAAAGATCGTTCGTAGTTCACCATGCTTCTTTTTTTTCAGTCGAACTCCGATCATCGCTCATCTTCTTCTTCTTCTTCTTCTTCTTCTTCTTCTTCTCCGATAATTAGATCAATTATGGAGAGAAGATCTTCTTCTTCTTTTCCATAAGAGTTAGCATCGTTTTGAAAGAAGAACGAAAACTCTTGAATCTTTATTCATGTCAAATTTCTTTCCACAAAACAAAAAAAATTAGGTTTCTGTCAATTGTTCTCCGTCGATATCACACGAAGAATAGTCATTCTCCTGCATTTTTAACAAGGAGAATGTCATTCTCCGTGTTGAATGACATTCTCCGTGTTTCTAACACAGAGAATGGCCATTCTCCTGTGTTTTAACATTTGAATGACCATTCTCCGTGTCATTTAACACGGAGAATGTCATTCTCCGTGTTATTTAGCACGTAGAATGGCCATTCTCCGTGTAATTTAGAAACGAAGAATGCCACTCTCCGTACTAAATTACACGGAGAATGGTCATTTTCCTACGTTTTAACACTGGGAATAACCATTCTCCGTGTAAATTAACACGGAGAATGTCATTCTCCGTTTTATTTAAGACGGAGAATGCCATTCTCCGTTTTATTTAACACGGAGAATGACATTCTTCGTTTTTCTAACACGGAGAATGGCCATTCTCTTGCGTTTTAACACTGTAATGACCATTCTCCATTTTATTTAACACGGAGAATGGCATTCTCCGTGTTTCTAATACGGAGAATGGCCATTCTCCTACGTTTTAAACACTGTAATGACCATTCTCTATGCTAAATACACGGAGAATGACCATTCTCCGTGTAAATTAAGACGGAGAATGACCATTCTCCGTGTAATTTAGCACGAAGAATGGCCATTCTCCGCGTAAATTAAGACGGAGAATGCCATTCTCCGTGTTACTAACACAGAGAATGACTATTCTCCGTGTAAATTAAGACGGAGAATGACATTCTCCGTGTTACTAACACGGAGAATGGCCACCCTCATGCGAAATTAACATTTTCGTGTTCTAACACGGAGAATGACCATTCTCCTGCATTTTATGGTCAGTTGAAACTCTGAAGGGCCATAACTTTTGACTGGGTGGTCGAAACGAGGCCCGGTTTGTCCCAAAACGAGCGTATCTTCGAGGAGCCTGAAAGTAATAGTTTCTTCGTTAGACGGTCTTCCAAAATTTTAGAATCGCAAAAAAATGATGTTTGGACCTCCGTTTTAGCACTTTTGCCGTTTGTCTCGGTCTTTCCGAAATTTTTCGGCGAGTTTTTGAAGATTTTTGAGGAAAAAACCTATATTCGAAAGTGAGCAGCGTATGGAAGAAGATGAAGTATCGAAACATTTTTTAAGAGTAGTTTCGTGGGTGTTTTCAATAAATTAGAAGGAAGGACAAAAAGGTCATTCGGAAGCCTCTTTTGCTAATTCTGGGCACGCGACAAAATGTTATTATGCGGTGGGTTTTTCATAAAACTTTTTCGTTTTTTGGGCATTTCATAAATTTTCCCTATAGTTAATATCATATTATTAGTAACTCTCTAACGACTTACCATATATGGACTTTCCATATATGAACCATAATAATATCTATGCACCAAAGATAGTCATAATGTCTACACCACACAATATAACTTATAAAGTACCAAATCTTTCTATAAAAGTATTTTATTATTAACATAAAATATTAAGTTAAATTTTGAAAAAATATTTATAAATATTTTATCATTATTTGTTATATTTTATTGATATAAAATTAAGTATACAAATCCTAGGTTGATTCTACAACAATGTTCCTAGACTAGGTATACGATATGAGCTCCTGAAATAAAAAATATTTAAAAATTATTAATTCTGGAAAAATTATAAAAAATAGGTAAAATTATATATTTATCATGAAAATATGCACAACAATGAATTCGATAATGGTATACAATGTTTCAAATCAATTAGACACATAGAATTCATAAATTTCGGTGTTTCGATGTTATGGTGAAATGTTCGAATTTTTAATAAATAGCAAACAAAAACAAAACACTGCAAAAGTATATGCGTTGGAAAGCTTAGGAAGTCTAGTTCTTACCAAAAATATACGAAGGTTGAAGTGGCCCGAAAGTGGATGAAAATTGGCTTACAACAAAACTGGTATGTTTTGGACACCTTTTTGTAAAACGGGCGTCCCGGACAAACACTGTATGGGTGGCCAATTGGATATGAAAATTGACACAAAGATATTTTTATTAGTTTTGTTTTCACTAAAGATAAGGTCAGAAAGTACACAAGAACGTAGATACAAAATAGCGTACCTGCTGGAACAAATTCAGACTTGGTTTCCAAACTTCGGGTGACTTTTAGGCTCTGAAACTCTTCATAAAGTTGTCATGGTTCCTCGGAGGCTTGCTAGGGTGAAGGAGGAAGGTTTTAGGGCTGAGATGGTGGTGGTGAAGGAGGTAGAAGGGTCGATTTTGGTAAAGTTTCTGTCGGGTATAAAACCCTATGCGCGCAAGAGAGAAAGTAAAAGATGCTCTCAGTTTTTAGTATATAAATATAAAAAAATGCACAAAATAAACATATGGGGCGCATATTTAGATGAGAAAGAGATTTAGGAGAGATTGGTTTTGGTTTGGTAAGATTTGGTTGTCTAGTTTAAAAGATTTACAAAAATATGTCCAAAGGGATTTAAATCGAGTCAAAATTATGAAAGTTGTTATAGAGTTGGTTTAAAATAGATTTGAATTGATATGACTATAATTAATTTTTAGAAATCAGTACAGAATATTTCTAATAGGTTAAGGTACCTTAGAATATGCTCCATGGGTCCTAGTTAGACTGGTTTTGGGTTGGTGTAATATTTGTGATCGATTTCAGTCCAATATGTCTATAGTTTCGACTTGTGTGCCACTTAAAATTAAATAGCACATAGAAATCCAATTGAGCGACATACCATTACCATGTGCGTAGTAGGCTCAAAATAGGCCAAAATTATATATTGGGTCAAAAAGTTTGGATCGGGTTTGGGCCTCAAATCGAAATTGGAAAAATATATCGAAATTACGACGAAGGATAAAATGGTCATTTTGACATGAAAGTTGTGCAAGAAAAATGTAATACAAGAAAGCATATTTGAGTGGGACATTATACATCAAAATAAAGGTGGACTCGTCTAGAACATGAATTTGGAACTTGTTTCGAGGAATTGGTCAATGTTGTGCTTCAAAAATTAAAGCTACGACAAAGTACATATATCGCCATAATTAAAAATAAATATAGTTTAATATATAAAAATCATATAAAATAAATAAAAAATCTTTAAAAATTTAGGGTGCTTATAATCTACACACCTTAAAAGAATTTTGTTCTTAAAATTAAAAATACTGCTCAATAAAAAAGAATCATGCTAACATAACTAAGAATAGTTCAAAGGGGTACACTATGCCACTGCGGTCTGTCCTAATCAATCAAGTAGCAATCTATCTTAAACAACTTCTTATGCAATGTTTCTATCATAAAAAATATAATTCGTTACCTCTAGTCGATCTTCCTGGTGCTGCAACGGTCATAGCAAAGGCCTGGCCACGTCCATGTGCTGGTGCTCTCTGCTGCTGCTGGGAGTGTTGGAACACTGCTGTAAGCCCCATGGATTTTAGGGTTATTTTATTCTTTTTAAATGAATTATTTTCAATAAATAATTTTATTATAATTATTTTTGATCATTAAATGTACTTTTTTGTGACGTTAATTTTTGGAGCACCAGGGATGTCAATCTCTTGAAACTTTCTTCAAGAATTTTGTAGTAGACAAGTTTATTTTCATTCTGATATATCATGTCCCACTCAAACTTGAACTCTTGTATTCTATTTATATCGTACAACTTTCTGGTTAATTTAGGCCATTTGACCATAAACCGTAAACCTTGACCAAACTTTCAATTTTATTTCGGGGCTCGACATTGAACCAACCTAATCAACCCAATATATGATTTTGATATATTTTTAGTCTAGTACACATATGCCGCTTGTGTGTCATCCAATTGAGCACCCGCATACTGTTATGTCATCAATAATCATGATGTAAACCCCCACCTCTTTATTAATTGATCGCTAGTAACCCCATTCTTATGTACTATTATTTTAATATCTATACATGTGCCCTAGCATGATTAATTTATTGTTAGTATTATGAATATAAATTTACCAACATGTTTTATTTATTAAAATACTTATTTTTAGCATTGTTATTATTAATGGAGTGGTAGCATGATATAATAAATACAGGTTACAATATTACCATTTGGATTGTCCCTACATCTACTACACCTTAGCCCATAAAGTATGTTATTTTTTTTATTAATTCTACCAGCCCTTGTACCAATTATCATTATTATTATCAATGCTATTACTTCTAAATGTCTCCATTGGAAATATTAGAACCTAGAAACTCCCTCTAAAGTATATATATTCATATCGTATTAATAAGGGTTATATGTGAATATATTGATGCTCACATAAAATTTCATTACTGGCTCAAGCCCCAAGCCTGACTCCAACACCCTGGCCAATAGATCGATGCCCACCATTTATGTTTTTTTTAATTTTTTTTTCTTTGTGAACACCTTACATATACACTTGTATACTTCTCATTTTCCTTACTTTTTCTTTTCTTTTCATAAGAGTAACCTAACCCAAGGCAAGCAACCCCAGCCCATTTATTTGGCCCAAAATCGAGTAAATCTTATGTAGAACAGCTGCTCTACTTAGAGGAAAACCCTCCTCACCATTCGGGCAATAGCAACCCAACCTACAACCTGCAATAACCAAACCCGACCCGCTAATCTCTTTTAAACTCAATGCTCCTCTCTCTCCAGCACAAGAACGCGCCTGTGCGTGCTTTGTCAAGAGACAAGCACACGCGTACCTTCCCTGACGAGTCTAGCAATCCTACTCCTCTTTATATACACCATGTTCTTGTTCCTCCCCTCCCATATACCCTAGCCGCACATATAACATCTCCTCTTTCGCTGTCTTCTTCGTTTAGTGTTGTTGTTGCCCGACCATTCCCTCCCGTGTACAGCTTCTCCCCATGCCACCGTCATCGCACAATCTCACTGCAGTGATGGCAAGTCCCTCGTTGGTACGATGCCAAGCGTGGCGTGCACAGGCACGCGCAAGAGGCTACGACAACAACGACAAAGCAGTAGTATCCGTAGTGCAGCAGCAGCGGTGGCGGCCACCACGTGCCGCCATACGACCATGAAGGCACGATGGCTCCGGCAAGGTCTCTGGCACCGCCACCCTTTACCCTGACGTACGACATGGGCTATTCGTTCGTTTCGTACGAGATTCCGTCTTGACGAGCACGAATTCGAGTCCAGAATCTTGTCTCGTCAAAGCAAATTTGGTCGTATTTTTTGGAAAATTCGACCATTGGATCGTTGATCCGATTCTTTCATCTCAATCTCGGTATATATCCTTTTGATTACCTAAAATTTTAGCTTTTAATTCAATCGTTTGATGGATCAAAACTGACTACCAAGTTGTTCGAACAAATTATATTATTTTTGGACAGTTTTATGGAGCCAACTTCACAGATTCATTTCTCTTTGATTGAAGCTCCGGTCGATGAACCACCAAGTCTGCAGCGTAGCAGGTATAACCACCTTCATGCCATAAAAAATTTAGCTTCACAGGATGTCGTTTGGTTGGTTGAAATCGATGCCAAAATTGGCCTCTAAAAACCGTAAGTTCCAACTTATAAAATTCTAATTTTAAACCTGGGACCCCAGATTCCAGTTCTGATGCCACTAATGGACTCGTGGCATCGTTCTGGCTAAAATTCATATATAATTTGTTGAGTTTGGGCAACATGGCCCCGACACGCATTTTAGTGCAAATCAGGTTTCTTTGTCCGAGTCAACGGATCATTTTGAGATCGGTTCATCGGAATCCAATTCTGGATATACTGTTGGATTTGTATCATCATTCTGGACTTATTGATATATAATTTTATAGGTTTAGAGGACTTTTATCCTGGCATTTTTTGGGTGCAAAGCGGGTCCAACGACGGACATCGTTTTGATCCAAAATTACTATTTTGCCCCTGTATCCAAATTGGACTTATAGGTAGGCTATCCTAGCTAATTTGACCATTCTGGACACGTTAGTGATGTTTGTTTCATCATCTGATAATGTCTTTAGACTTTTCTTTTATGTATCACTATTACTTATAATTAATTCCTGTTTATGTTAGTATTTCGGAATCCGTATGTCGAAACTAAAATCGGTCGATTCCAATGATCTCACATCGGTGAAATTGACAAGTTGACCATGTGGATCACCAAGATAAGATTGTATACCTTACAGTTGATCATCTTATCTCAATTTACGTTTCGTAGGTTTCGCTATACGAATAACGAGGTACAAACTTGATATTTTCAATAATCTACAACTTGCAATTCATATTATTGGCAATAATAATTATAGAGACTAGTGTGATCTAGTTCTAGACGATATAATTAACAAGTGTCTTAGATAACAAAAGGTAACATGTGACTAGAAATGACCCAAGCTCCCTAGGTGGGAGTTATTAGTCATACGTGTACTATAGTGTGTGCTATATCTTTTTTTGTGATTTGGGTTTATAGATATTTGCATGGAGTATGGTTCTCATGGATAGTGGGATAGACTTTGGTACTGCAGTCTCAGCACAGTTCAGACAACTCCAGGCAAGTGTACTTGCCAATCTTGTACTTTAGTTTAAAATATTTAGCTTTTTTAATACCTGCTTGATATATTGTTGCAACACCTAAGGCCATGTATGGTACTTTGCTTTCGAATCACATTCGGGTGCCGATGGATGTTAGCGCCATCAGATATTGATACTAGATATTCACATTTGCGTTATCACGACAAATCGTTGCAGGATACACTATGACCCTAGGACATGTTTATATGATACTACATACTGACAAATTCCCGTACTTGATTACATCTTGCTATATGGAAGCCCGTGTTGATACTAGGACGATAAAATGAGATTCTTATACTGTATTTACTATTATGACTCGATGTCCTAGCTAGAAGATTTGGTCGAGCGTCTCGTGGATACGATTCGTGAAGTCACATAGGAGGGAAGAACATACATCGTACGCTTGGGCTACTTTCCCAACGAGTATGCCATTGCCTCATTACCAAAGCCTCGGGGTTTTCATAGTTTGCCACAGCTTCCTTACCGAAATTGTGGGGTATTTATAGTTTGCTGGAGTGCCTATTAGGTTTCTGGGGTACATCGTGATAGCCCACGTGTTCGAGTAATTTTCTCAAATTGTATTTTTATATTAGTTGGTTATGTTAGATTCACCCACTTTATCAGTCTTAATATACTTTATTTATTTATTCATTACTGTCGTACACTTAGCCTGTATATTATGTACCGTATTGCGTTCCTCTAAGGACCTAGTTTTCTTCCAGGTTGCCTGAGTTGGTTTTGTTGAGCGCCTTGTTGGAATGTTGATGGTATTCATTTCATTACAGGTACTCAATCTTTTAGAGATATGTTTCATTTATTGTTATTTGTATCTGCTTAGTAGCCTAGTATTTATAAACTCATATTATTCTTTTTGAGTCTATTCATCATCTGATAATGTCTTTAGACTTTTCTTTTATGTATCACTATTACTTATAATTAATTCCTGTTTATGTTAGTATTTCGGAATCCGTATGTCGAAACTAAAATCGGTCGATTCCAATGATCTCACATCAGTAAATTGACAAGTTGACCATGTGGATCACCAAGATAAGATTGTATACCTTACAGTTGATCATCTTATCTCAATTTATGTTTCGTAGGTTTTGCTATACGAATAACGAGGTACAAACTTGATATTTTCAATAATCTACAACTTGCAATTCATATTATTGGCAATAATAATTATAGAGACTAGTGTGATCTAGTTCTAGACGATATAATTAACAAGTGTCTTAGATAACAAAAGGTAACATGTGACTAGAAATGACCCAAGCTCCCTAGGTGGGAGTTATTAATCATACGTGTACTATAGTGTGTGATATATCTTTTTTTGTGATTTGGGTTTATAGATATTTGCATGGAGTATGGTTCTTATGGATAGTGGGATAGACTTTGCTACTGCAGTCTCAGCACAGTTCAGACAACTCCAGGCAAGTGTACCTTACCAATCTTGTACTTTAGTTTAAAATATTTAGCTTTTTTAATACCTGCTTGATTATATTGTTGCAATACCTAAGGCCGTGTATGGTACTTTGCTTTCGAATCACATTCGGGTGCCGATGGATGTTAGCGCCATCAGATATTGATACTAGATATTCACATTTGCGTTCCACGACAAATCGTTGCAGGATACACTATGACCCTAGGACATGTTTATATGATACTACATACTGACAAATTTCCATACTTGATTACATCTTGCTATATGGAAGCCCGTGTTGATACTAGGACGATAAAATGAGATTCTTACACTGTATTTACTATTATGACTCGATGTCCTAGCTAGAAGATCTGGCCGAGCGTCTCGTGGATACGATTCGTGAAGTCACATAGGAGGGGAGAACATACATCGTACGCTTGGGATACTTTCCCAACGAGTATGCCATTGCCTCATTACCAGAGCCTCGGCGTTTTCATAGTTTGCCACAGCTTCCTTACCGAAATTGTGGGGTATTTCATAGTTTGCTGGAGTGCCTATTAGGTTTCTGGGGTACATCGTGATAGCCCACGTGTTCGAGTAATTTTCTCAAATTGTATTTTTATATTAGTTGGTTATGTTAGATTCATCCACTTTATCAGTCTTAATATACTTTATTTATTTATTCATTACTGTCGTACACTTAGCCTGTATATTATGTACCGTATTGCGTCCCTCTAAGGACCTAGTTTTCTTCCAGGTTGCCTGAGTTGGTTTTGTTGAGCGCCTTGTTGGAATGTTGATGGTATTCATTTCATTACAGGTACTCAATCTTTTAGAGATATGTTTCATTTATTATTATTTGTATCTGCTTAGTAGCCTAGTATTTATAAACTCATATTATTCTTTTTGAGTCTATTCGGGCAAGTATGAATATTGGGCTGTATACTAGTATTCATATTTTTTTCTTATGTTTCTGTTATATGGATTGAGATATAAAGTTGATGTAGTAATAATTACACCATTTTGAATAGCTTATATGTATTATAGTCGGACTAGCGTCTGGTTGAATATGTAGCTGGCCAATGCTATGTGGCTCGGTCTCGCGTATTTTAGGACTGAGGCGTGACATGGTTTTTGTGGTGGCCCTTGCAGGTCAAGATAAATCTTTAGGTTACGTCACTGTACCGAACGAGCCTGCGAAGGACAATATATTAGAATCTGAATCCACTGCTATTAAAAATTCCTTGACTTCTACTATCGCTTTTGACTTCCGTATTTGTGCTGAATCATAGCTTCCTTGAATTCCCATTTATGAATTCTCGACCTTTCCTATCTCGAAAGGGTAAACTTTCGTGATTGATCACCATTTGATTGTATCTTATTATAAATTGTGACTAAGACAGATAGAATATTTTGTAGGTGATTATTTAGGGTATATAGGGATTTGGACATACGTCACTACTAGATGGACCGATAGGAAATGTATAGCATTTCTATAAAGATTTAACTTCTATAGGAAAATCCCTTGATTGAAGGAGAGACGCTTTGACTAGAACATATGGAATATATATATATATATATATATATATATATATATATATATATATAAAATATATATATATATATATATATATATATATATATATATTCCATATATATATATATATATATATATATATATATATATATATATATATTCCATATATATATATATATATATATATATATATATATATATATATAGGAAGAAATTCTAGCTATTGAGATGGCTACAGATATGATTAGAGAATTGCATGGATTGACTTGGGACTAGACAAGTTCAGAATAGTGCTATCTCTATAATAGAATTACCAAATGATATGATGTGCTTTGTAGGACTAGATGATTAGCTAAGGTGGGTAGGCTCTATAGACACACTACCAAGATAGGATGTGGAATAAAGTACGGTATTAGGCTTAGCCCTAACAAGAGACATAATGGTCATTTGACTAAACCATGCTACCATTGTCTAAGTTAGATCGAGTTTGAAGAATAAAATCATAAAAGTTGAAGTAAGTGAGAATACAACTTGAAGGAAGGCACAGTTGGTTTATAGATTAAAGAGTGCCAACTTGGTGGACGATAGCAATAGAGCCCAAGAACCCTGTCAGGATACAAAACTATGAAGCATGATGATCATGACTAGATATAAAGCTTTGGAGTTATATTGCACAAATTTTTTTGAGGAGTTTTCACCCAGAGGATATAGAAATCAGGAATATCCGAATATGATACAATAGAAAAAGAAATTTTTTTAGATGACAAGGAACTGTCCTAAGCAGATTAGGTGTCAGACAGAAATGTGATCTAGGAGTAGGTAAGTCTGAGATAGACTAGTCAACCATCTGCATATTGGTTGAGTCGAGCCTTGAAGCGATATGGTAGAAAATTAGGACTAGAAGAATGATCAATGGAGTTAGATAGCGGTACTGAATATAAGTATTTATTTGACCCTGCCTTAACCCTTCCATAGCAAATAGGAGTAAGATAGGCATGCTTGTAAGAAATGTATAGTTGCTTGTGATTAGATAGGGTAGATCCTTGGTTATAATGCTAAGAGATTCGACCTATGACTTGTTGGATTATGTGATAGACTTCAAAGGATTGGTTGAGTTTAAGTATTGACTGACTTTCTTGGTTAGTCAGGGATTTAGGATTAGAGTTAGAAAGTTGTTCCTTAAGAGACAGACTAGTAAACCCTTCATCAAATGCAAAATAGTTAGGAATTCTTGAGGAATTGTAACTGGAACAATTATGTTTGGTGTACGTAGTGGATGTGTAAGGAGATAAAGAAATTATAGGAACAGTACTAGGTTTAGGTCAAAATATTTGAAGAGGAACAAGGTTGGAATTACAGGAAGGTTCATAAATAAATTAAGAAGAATCGAGAATTACGACAATGGTTTTCCATGATGACTTGGCCAGGATTACAGAGATGATATATCTTAAGCAAATTGTGTAGTCGTAAAAATCCAACCTAAAAGTTGAGATTCGAATAAACAAATATCTCGAAGGAATAGATGATACAAATTTTGTGATAGGATAAAAGTGAGGTTAGAAAAGAAGAAGAAGAAAATGATTATGATATACATATATGTTGTTAGGAAGCCATCATCATAGATTGTAGATAGACACATGATCAAGATTGAGACATTCAGAAAATAAGGATAAGAAATGAAATAGCATGAAATAAGAAGGAAACAAGATAGAAAAGTAGAGTATCCTAAAATAGATTGATGAATAGAAATTAGAGTTGAGTAGTACATAGTGGATAATAAATTTTTGATGGAAAATTTGAGAATCTGGACATTTAAAGACCTTGGCAGATTATAATATAAGCATCTTGATATTGTGTTAGTGAAAGTTTCCATTGAGAAGGCAAGGCCAATGAGTGTACTAATGAAAAAAAGATAAGATAGAAGAACTTTAAATACTATTAGTTAGATTCTGGATTAAGATTAGGCTAGTTGTATTTAAGAAATCATGCGTTATCCTAGAAACCTGATAGATAGGCTAACTGTAGTATGAATTAGTGTGCAATCCCTTCAGTTTGTTTGACTATCAATTATTGTAAGTAACCTGGAGTTGTAGCTTTAGATCGTATCACTGTCTCTTCGTTCCTTGGTCACCTATCCTATGTTTGCGATAATAACTTCGTGATCATTCAAACTATGAGATCGAGAATGATCTTATCGCTTCCCTAGTCATGACATAATCTCAAAATCAAATCCTTGATATTTATACCTCTTTGTGCCTAATATTCGTATTACCATAGGCACTGTTTCTTCCAATTTCTTGATCAAGTATCCACTTAAGTCGTACCTTATTCCTATAGAAAATTCCTCCTTGAACTTATCCAAATTTCACCTTACCATAACCTGTAACTTCTCTGTTCGCGATTCTCTCGTACTTGTCTCCTTCTTATCCAATTATAAACCCCTCTATGTCACCTCGCTCTAGTTATATCCAACCGAGACAATTCTTTCTAACCTATTGAAACTCTGATCCATATAGGACTAGCACTGAATTGATAGTAATTCTTTTGTAGAGTTAGTGACCAATGGTTCCATGATAGTACCTAGGTTCCTTAAATTATTGCAGTTTGTAATACCTATATTCTCGTACTTCTTCTTAGGAAATATGCTATCCCGGAAAACCTTACTAATAGAATTACGACCATAGATGGTTGTTGCATTTATAAGTTGAGAGTTTGTATACCCTAGCACATAAATACCAGTGCATGAACGTCCCACATGAACCATGTGCGACTAGTCGTACTGGAACCCATAGATATAAGTCTTCTATCCTTTTTATACTATGCCTAAGTGTTATTTCGAGGACAAAATTTTCTAAGGTGGGTAGGATGTAAGCCCCCTGTATTTTAGGGTTATTTTAAAATTTTTAAGAATTATTTTCAATAAATATTTTTTTATAATTAGTTTTGATCATTAAATGTACTTTTTCGTGACTTTGATTTTTGGAGCACCAGGGATGTCAATTTCTTGAAACTTCCTTCATGAGTTTTGTAGTAGACAAGTTTATCTTTATTTTGATATATTATATCCCACTCAAACTTGTTCCCTTGTATTCTATTTACATCGTACAACTTTCTGGTCAATTTATGCCATTTGACCATAAATCGTAAAACTTGACCGAACTTCCAATTTTATTTTGGGGCTCAACATTGAACCAATCTAATCAACCCAATATATGGTTTTGACCTATTTTGAGTCTACTACACACATGCCGCTTGTGTGCCATCCAATTGAGCTCTCGTATACTATTATTTCATCAATGATCATGATGTAAACCCCCCACCTCTTTTATTAATTGATCGCTAGTAACCCCATTCTTATGTATTATTATTTTAATATCTATACATGTGCCCTAGCCTGATGAATTTATTGTTAAGATTATGAATATAAATTTACCAACAAGTTTTATTTATTAAAATACTCATTTTTAGCATTATTATTATTAATGGAGTGGTAGCATGATATAATAAATACAGGTTACAATATTACCATTTGGATTGTCCCTACGTATACTACACCTAAGCCCATAATATATGTTATTTTTATTTATTAATTCTACTAGCCCTTGTACCAATATCATTATTATTGTCAATGCTATTACTACTAAATGTCTCCACTGGAAATATTAGAACCTAGAAACTCCCTCTAAATTATATATATATTCATATCGTATTGATAAGGGTTATATGTGAATATATTGATGCTCACATAAAATTTCATTACTGGCCCAAGCCCCAAGCCCGACTCCAACACCCTCGCCTATAGATTGAAGCCCACCATTTATGTTTTTTTTTAAATTTTTTTATTTCTTTGTGAACACCTTACATATATACTTGTATAATTTTCCTTCTCCTTACTTTCTTTTTTTTTCTTTTCCTAAGAGTAACCTAACCCAATACAAGAAACCCCAGCCCATTTATTTGGCCAAAATCGAGTAAATCTTGTATAGAGCAGCTGCTCTACTTAGAGGAAATCCCTCCTTACCATTCAGGTAATAGCAACCCAACCTGCAACCCACAATAACCAAACCCAACCCGCTAATCTCTTTTAAACTTAACGCTCCTCTCTCTCCAGCACAAGAATGCACCTGTACGCGCTCTGTCAAGAGACAAGCATGCGCGTACCTCCTCTGACGAGTCTAGCAATCCTACTCCTCTATATATACACACACACCAGTTCTCATTCCTCCCCTCCCATAAACCCTAGCTGCACAGATGATATCTTCTCTTTTGCCATCTTTTCGTTTAGTGCTACTGTTGCCTGACCTTTTTCTTTCGCATACAGCTCTCCTCTGATGCCATCGTCGTCATACAATTTTACCACAGCAGTGGCAAGTCCCTCGCCGGTGCGACGCCCCACGTGTAGTGTACAGGCGCGTGCAAGAGGCCACGACAGCATCAACAGAACAGCAGCAACGGCGGTCGCTACGCGCTGCTGTACGACCATAAAGGCACGAAGAACCCCGACGAGGTCTCTGGCACCGCCACCCTTTTTTTCCTGACGTACGGCAAAGGCTATTCGTGCATTTCACACGAGATTCCAAAATCTCGTCTCATCGCAACAACTTTGGCCGTATTTTCTGGACAATCCGATCGTTCGATAGTTGATGCGATTCTTCCATCTCAATCTCGATATATACCCCTTCGTTCACCTAAAATTTCAACCGTTAATTCAATCGTTTGATAGACCAAAACTGACCACCAAGTTGTTCGAATAAATTATATTATTTTTTGGACAGTTTTATGGAGCCAACTTTGCGGATTCGTTTCTTTCTTGTCGAAGTTTCGGTCGATGAATCACTAAGTTCATAGCACAACAGGTATAACTACCTTCATACCATAAAATTTTTAGCCTCATAGGATGTCTTTTGTTTGGCTAAAATCGACGCCAAATTTGGCCTCTCGAAACCGAAATTTCTAACTTGTAAAATTTCAATTTTGAATTCGGGACTTCGGTTCCAGTTCTGATGCCACCAGTGGTCACATGGCATCGTTCTAGCTAAATTTCATGTATAATTTACTGACTTTGGAGCAACATGGCCCCGACACGTATTTCGGTGCAAATTGGGTCCCATTGTCCGAGTCAATGGGTCATTTTGAGATTGGCTCATCGGAATTCAATTTCGGATATACTGTTGGATTTGTTTCATCATTCTGGACTCGTTAACATATAATTTTCTAGGTTTAGAATACTTTTATTCTGGCATATTTTTTGGTGCAAAGCAGGTCCAACGACGAACATCATTTTGACCTAAAATTACCATTTTGCCCCTATGTACAAATTGGACTTATATGTAGGCTATCCGAGCTAATTTGACCATTTTGGACATGTTGGTGATATTTTTTTCATCATCTGACGACGTCATTAGATTTTCCTTTTATGTATCACCATTACTTATAATTAATTCCTATTTATGTTAGTATTTCAGAATTTGTGCGTCGAAACTGAGATCGGTCGATTCCAGTGATCTCACATTGCTGAAATTGATAAGGTGACAATGTGGATCACCAAGGTTAGATTATAGACCTTACAGTTGATCATCTTGTTTCGATTTATATTTTGTGGGTTTTGCTGTACGAATAACGTTGTGCAAACTTGATATTTTCAATAATCTACAACTTCTAATTCATATTATTGGCAATATTAATTATAGAGACTAGTGTGACCTAGTTCTAGACGATATAATTAACAAGTGTCTTAGTAACAAAAGGTAATAGGTGACTAGAAATGACCCAAGCTCCCTAGGTAGGAGTTATTAGTCATACGTGTACTATAGTGTGTGATATATCTTTGTTTGTAATTTAGGTTGATAGATATTTGCATGGAGTATGTGTTTGCCATTAATTATCAAAAACAAGAACTACAGAGGAACTGGATTTGATTGCAACTCGCAAGTACAAATGAGATCCTAGAAAGAAATCCTAGGAAACAATTTAAGTACAATTATTTAGTTTAGATTCTGGGTGGTGACGGTGGAGGCTCGGGAGAAGTGTAGAAACTCTGTCTTACTTCTTGGACTATTGGACGCAGTCTTTGCTCTAGTAAGAAAATGCTCCTAATTTTTTCAGCCCCTTTGCATGGGTGTGGTACCCTACTATTTATAGAGATTTCTAGATGAGGCATATTTAGGCCGCATAGGTGGTCAAGTAGCCACGTGGCTGTAACAGTGCACCAAGACCCGGTCTTTAGCTGCCAGCTGGGTGTCTGTTGAGATTTTTGTTGCAATATATCTGGGTGGTTCGAGACTTTGTCAATTCGCCATGTGTCCTACCATAAAGTAGAATTAATCTTTTGAGGGAGTTTGGAGAATTTTGGACCGCATAAGGCTCATGCAGCTCAAAAATAGATTACAATCTCCCTTGACCGCAGGACATCCCTGCCTCATCTTTGCCACATAGTTGTCACAGGAATCTTCCTCTGCGGCCTGAATCAACTTGGCCGCATAGTGGTCTCAGGAGCCTTCCTTCTGCGGCCCGGATTAACTTGGCCGCAGAGTTGTCATAGGAGCCTTCCTTCTGCGGCCTGAATCAACTTGACCGCAGAGTTGTCATAGGAGCATTTCTTCTGTGGCCTGTATCAACTAGGCCACATAATGCCTATGCGATTATGATAATCCGCATGAACTCTATTTTTTTCATGCTTCTATAAGACCTCCTTCAAAGTTTTCAAATTACAAATTTTGGAATACTTTGAATAAGAAACATAGAGATACACATAAGATTTTAAGCTGCAAGGAAGTCTTATCTAGGCTGTCCAGGCTGTCACTGCTGCATTTAAAGTTCTGATTTGTTTTTTTAGATTTGGGGCTATCTTTTTGTGATCGACATGACAGTTATGAAGGATAAAATCCCGAGGGTCATCATTATCTTTAATGGGCACGATAAACGAAGAGGCGTCTATCTGTTTACGCTTTTTTGATAGCCTATAAATGCAGGCCGTATAGCAGTAAGAGAACTCCCCCTGCTTTCTTTCATCTTCCTTTCTTTCATTTTCTGCTTCCTACGCTTCGTCTTTTCAAGTTAGCCATGGCCCCCAAACCTTCCAAATTCACAAGCGCTACTGACAAAGGAAAGGGGCCTGCCTCTTCGTCTAGAACTGCGGACTTAACCTCCTTTCACCCAGATGTACAGACTTCTATCCGGGGTAAGGATGGTGGAAGAATGAACATTTGAACTCTAATGGCCATGTCGCATGCTTTATGCACGGGTCTGACCACGTATCACCGCTATACTTTGGCTTTAACGCCTTTTGTGCACAGTCGGGCTTCTATGGGCCATGTGTCCCCTGTCTCACTGGGCTGCATGTGCTCTGTGTGATCGAACCGCATAGACTGAGCCGCATAGGTGTCACATGATTGAGCCGCATGTGCCCTCCCCATATTTGGTCCGTATAGGCTCTGCCTGACTAGGCCGCATATGCATCACCTGATTTGAGCCGCATGTGCTCTCTCCATATCTGTGCCACATAGGCTCTGCCTGACTAGGCCGCATATGCATCCCCTGATTTGAGCCGCATGTGCTTTTTTCATAACCAGGCCATATAGGCTCTGCCTGATTAGGCCGCATAGTTGAAAAGGAACCCATTCCCTTTGTTTTCTTCTGACTATCTTCTTTCTTTGACCTTTGCAGTGACTTTGCCTACGGCTCCTTCGGGAGAGGTTTTGATAGGGTATGCTCAGGCTGCTCTAGGTGTCAGATTTGACCTCATAGTCGAAGATGTGTCGACTCAAATTACCAGAGATCAATCTGAAGCCAGGTTGAAGGAGATCCGGAGCCAATCGTATTTTTATTTACTTGGCATGATGAACTCTGGGATACTGGACGACATTCATTTGAAGCCTATGTTTTTGTTCGGGGATGCCCTGACCATCTCGGACCCACACATAATAGAAATATCCGAGAACTGGGTTTTTTCTTCCCACGGGGTAGCGATTCACATACCCCAGATGGAACGCCACTTCCTTTTATCAGGGTTCAACATGGTGCCCATTGAAAGAAAAATGCCGGGTCCTATAACTCAGGATCAACAGGGAGTTTTTGTAGGCCATATTCGCTATAATAAATATACGTGGACAGTGGTTGCGGTCAAGGAGATAATCAGCTACTCCGTTGTTGGACTGGCCCCCGGTAGTTTTATCAATGAACTAAAGCCCAATATCCGGTTTTTTGAGGTTGACACTTTCTTGAATCGGCTTGGTCGCAAAGGATCATACCCCGCAGGCAAGTTGTCGTTGCTGAACTGGGTGCATCGTTCCCCTCCGTGGGTCAACCTGACGACCTGGATCCTGACGGAATATAAGGACACTCTGCAGCAGATCGGCCTCTACTACGCTACAAGGGGCACCTTCTACGGTTTATCTATGAATCCGAAGCTGTTCATAGCCCTCCTTGAGATGTATAACTGTCGTACTGGGACCTTCTTTACTCCAGGTGGAGAGATGGGGCTCGCTCTCTATGAGATGCACGATATTTCTAAGTTGCCCTGGGAAGACGAGGTTTATGAGGAGTATACCCCAACAAATAAAGAATTTGAGGAACTAGAGCGGCGGTTCCCCGGGTTCCTTACTGTATACAGGAAAATGCTATATCATCATAACACCTGTCAGCAGATGTCCAAGAAAAAGGATGAAAGCTCTGAAGGGTACCTTCCCCATACCAAGGCTTGGATTAGTTACCTATTCAACCTTGGAGCCTCATGCCGGGTTGCCCCTCGGAGCCCTCAGACACAAGAGGGGGTGGATGCTCAGGTGCGAGGCACCAAGAGGGCCAGAGCTGCAGGTGACAAATTCAGGAGCTTGAGCGACACCTTCAGTTAATTCTATCATGATACCCAACCTTTGTCCGATAAGGCTATCCTGGTCGGGTTCCTGATGATATGGCTGAGGACCTGTGTGGTTTTAGGGGGCTCCGATTCTATTGAGATAATCAGCCGCAATCTGATCTTTCATGCAGTCAAGCTAGTTTTCGGAGGCAGACTGGCTCTACTCCTAGCTATGGTGTGCAATATTCATCGCGGTCTTCGTACTTTTACGACGAAAGTCATTACTTGTGAAACTACGAAGGCCTTCAACCGGATTGAACTGTCTTACCATTATCTGATGGGATGGCTGCTGATGCACTACCCCTCTTTGATACGGCCTGGCCCGAGGGTAATGCGACAAGTGGCGATGCCTTTATCTATAAGTATTGCGACATGCCTTGGACCTGTACTACTATACCCGACTGCCGAGCTGTACTCGCACGGCTGGATAAGTATTCTTTTTTTTTGTCGGTCCCGCCTTTTACCGATGAAGAAATGGGCCACCTGTATCATGATAGCGCTGTTGCTTCTTAGATCCTGCTTGAGAAGATGTTCCGCTGGTTGCAGAATATCCGCCCTTCACATCTGGTATACCGCAACCGTAATATCGCTTTCTTAGAGCCTTACTTACCCAGCCGATACTCTCGGTAATTCGGGTATAGTCAATTATTTTTGGACAACCCCAGTCCCTGCCTAGGTTTTGAGGACATCGCTCTGGATGGCATTCGGGCATGGCATTACTATTCTGCGATCCACACCCAGGCCAGCTTCTATCTGCCTGACGCTAAGACCTACGAGCGCATTTCTTACATGGAGTGCCTTCATCACGTATCTGTGAATGGGCCCCCCAGGGACTACGATCCAAATACCAATTTTATTACTGGCACTAAATTGGAGAAACGACACAGGGAATCCGGCAAGAGGACAAGGAGGGGGAAGACGAAGGCTTCCGACTCTGGTTCAACTAGCACGGAGGCGGAGAATGACTCTGATGATCCGCTGCTCCCTGCAAGTCCTCTGGCGACACGCTCGCCTTCTCATGTACCAAGTCCTTTGCGTAAGCGGAACAGGCATGGTCCCTCCGTCACCGACATGCATCGTTCTAAGAAGCCGATCGCGGTTAAGGTCCGTGGGCCTGTCGTCGAGGAAGGAGGTAGTGATGCCGAAGCTAACTCGGGGGTAAGCTCTTTCATGACAAACCCCAGTATTACTCTTGGGACATTATCTGAATGTTCCTTTTACAGGCATCGGAGGGAATAAACCCTCCGCAACCCGATGTTGCCTATGAGCTTCTTTCTCTGGTGCCGACTACGGACACCCCGTCAAGAAAGGTACCAGCCTTGCGGGACCTGATCTTGGGATTGCAGAGTCTCAACAGACTGGCATCGATACAGCTACGTCTCTTTCCGAAGCGACTGGGGCTTGAGAGGTAGACGTAGGCGGCTCGAGTACTGCCATTGAGGTCACAAAGGATATGGGGGTAACGGGAGGAGCTGTGATTGTCCTGAATGAGCTCCAGTCTCTGCTGCCCTCCCCTGGTAAGCTATGTCATATTCTTACCAATGAGGGAATTTTTTTTCTCCAACTCTATATCCTTCGAATCAAGCTGATTGTTGTTTGTTCTGGATCTATAGGGCCTGCTTCCTCACTGCCGATGGCGGACATGGTCGCAGAAGAAGGGATAGAAGAGGATATCGGGGTTGACCTTATACACAGAAGAAGTGTACCTCCTTCCCTTCCGGCTCAAGTTGAGGGGCCCTCCACCGAGTTTAGTACGGAGGTGTGCATCATAGAAATGCCGGTCGCAGAGGTTGTGGTTCCTACGCCTGTATCGGTGGACGCGGGGTCGGTGGATGCGGGGTCGGTTGATGCTGTCCCTGTTAGGGTTATATACTAAAAGCATCACTTTTGTAGTAACCTTATTTCCTTAAATTTTGAATGAGAATCATATGGGCAAATGTTTGCATATTGTATTTGTTGCAAGTGTTAATGCAAATGTCTGATATTCTATATTGTAGATAATATGGTGTGTGGTGTCACACAGAAGATCATATTATTAGTTTCCTATGGAGTATATAAATAGTTCACAACCTAGATGGACTTGGACAATCTATTGGAAAGGTTGTAATGTAATCTGGTATTAGTCTATCTTGACTATAGGTTTACACTAGTACACTTTGTGTGTATTGAACAGGACCACTTGAGGTTGTTCTCTTTGTACTGACTACATAAGAGAACAAACACCTCTGTTATATGGATGCTTGTACTCTTAATTCGGATATAATAACGGACATGTATATGCAATGTGCATTACTTTGACTCATAAAAGAGTGAGATTCATTATGGATCAACAACCTCTATGAATTGGGTAATAACATTGTATGTATGATGGGCTGTTGATTATAAATGGAATCCATGTCCCGATATATCGGTTTGATGATGTCCTCTTAAGGAGCTCATAAGGATTGTCATGTAAACCCTGCAGGTGGATTATATCCGACATGACAAATAAAGTTGAGCGGTACTACTTAAGGATAAAAGATGTCGAATCAATATAGTTGTCAGTAACTTAATTTGATCGACGGACATACGATATCTTAACATGGGGAGCCAAACGAGCATATAATAAAAGGAGCCCACAAACATAATTTGGGATTAGGGAGGTAGTACAACAATAGCTCATTAGTGGACCGAGCTATTGTTAATAGGCCTGGATTGTGTGTTCGGGCTGAACACGGGATATCCAGATCCGTTAGGAGGCCTAACCCTAATTTCTCCTCATGGTCCCTGCCGTAGCCTATATATATATCCTCTATTCTCTGGCCGCCAGATTATCGATCAGAAATCTGAAATTTTCTCTAAGTTCGTGATTCACATAAGGAGAGAAAAGAGAGTGCTGCCAAGGAGAAGAAAATGTTGGGAGATCGTCGCCCACACGACGTCCAACTCGAGGAAGGAATACGTGCAGAAGATCTTGGGGTCGTCTGCTCGAGATTGCCAGGAATTACTTGTCTCCTTTCCGCCGCAGGTATAATTCGTGAACCCTAGTTTCCGTCTATGAAGGGTTAGAACACGTATTAGATCTGTTTAACTTTCTATCGATCAATATGCACACCAAAGAAAGGGTCCTAGGAATCCCCAGTTCCATCAGTCCCTTCCCCAAAAATCAAGCTCTCCGAGTTGCCTAGTCTCTTACTCCTTCGTACCACAGAGGAAGAGATTGCTGCTATATGAGAATCTCATCGCTCGGAGTTTGTTTGCCTTTTGATAGGGTCGTCAAGCTCTATTGTGCCGCCTTCCCAGACACCTTCAGCTCCCTTGGCTGCTATTCCTTTGACGCCCTCTTCTTTGGAGAACATAGACGATTCGTCAAAGGATATAATCGAGAGCTTTTACCGCCATTTAAAATGGGGGGTTGACGCTGCTTTATGGAGAGGAACTTCATTTGCCGTGGCCCGTCATTGTGTCCGCAGCCAAGTTGGACTATTGAGAATGCTTCCGGGTAGAGAAGGGATGGCTGATTTTCTTGAGCATAAACTGGTAAAGGCTGATCAGTGCTTGGCCCAACTGCAAAAACTACGGCAAGTTGACATGCCCCTTGCGGTGGAACATGAGCGTGCGTTCCTCCTAACGGCCTTGGAGAAGGTCGTACGACAGACGACCAAACACGCTTTAGAGAAAGACCTTTAGAAACTGTCTCTAAAGTACGACAAGTTAAGCCGTAAGGGGGAGGATTGCTTAACTCGTGAGGAGGCCACGACCCGTGCGATTGTCGAAACCAATGAGCAGATTCTACAACTCCAGGCTAAGTTGGCATCCCTGGAGACTGAGCTCCAAGCTACCCGTCGAGAGAGAGAGAGAGAGAGAGAGAGCTGATATGTGAAGAGACCAACAAGGTCACACGGGCCTCTGCTGCTCTAGAGGGTATGCCGAAGAAAGTGGAGCATAATTGGCAGGCTCATGCATATCTTGAGGATGCTACGAAGCTGATTCAAGAAGCTAAACGTCGGGCCAAATTGAAGATCGACCGCTCAACGGTGCAGCTTGAGGCGATCTCACTGAACTATTTGTTGCTGATGAGCAGACGTAGTTGTAGTAGGTCTTCTGCCTCTTTTTTTTGGGACGTAGTCCCATAAATAAAAGTATACATTAACTTTATTCTTTGCTTATGACATCTGGGGTGCTTGTATTAGAGGGCCTAATACAGCATTTGTGGTTGGCAGAAGACATCTACTGGGGGATTTTTGTGGACCTATTACCCTTTTATGCACCTGTGGTACGAGTAATAAATTTGAAACAGTTGTTTTTGGACCTGTTACCCTTTTGTGCACCAGTGGTGCGAGTAATATATTTGAACGATTTTTGGTGGACCTATTACCCTTTTGCGCACCGTTGGTACGAGTAATAGATTTTGAAATAATTTTTTTTGGACCTATTACCCTTTTGCGCACCGGTGGTGTGAGTAATAGATTTGAACAATTTTTGGTGGACCTATTACCCTTTTGCACACCGGTGGTGCGAGTAATAGATTTGAACGATTTTTGGTGGACCTATTACCCTTTTGCGTACCGGTGGTGCGAGTAATAGATTTTGAAACAAAACCTAACAGAGGTAATATGGACGTGATAGGTTCTGTGGCCTTAACACCGTATCTTTATCCCAGATTGGGTTATGTGTTAAGTTAGGAGATTATTTATATCAGAGGTAATATGGACGTGATATACGATAATCAAAACCAGGAAGTTTGCTCAGAGACGGCAAAAAAAAAACCCTGGTAGACTCTGGCAGGGTAAAGCATTAGAGTGGAAGTTCAGAGGTATTAGTATACATGACTTGTCACCCAGGGAGATGCGATGTGAATCCACTTGGAGCTAGTAGAGTGTAAGTTCCGAGGTACTTGGTGTACATAACTCGACAGTCTAGGAGATTTAGTAGTTAAGGAAGTACGAGCATGTCTTTAAGCATAATACTTTTTCAAAAACTTGTCGTTTATGGGGCATCATAATCAAGTCTCCATTTTGTTTTGCGAGCCGGTATGTGCCGTTGGAGAATACGGTCTCGATGACAAATGGGCCCTCCCATTTGGGCTAGAATTTGTCGGCAGTTTTGTGAGTCATGACCATTGGTTTGCGAATGGCCAAGACGAGATCGCCTATTTGGAATGTTCTCTGCTTGACTTTCTTGTTGAAAGCTCGAGAGATGCGTGCTTGATAGAGCTCGATGCTTTGTTGAGCTTATAAACGCTTCTCGTCTAGGACTTCCAGTTCTTGTAGCCGTCAGCGGTAGTTATCATCCGACGTTAACCGGTAAGTAAGGGCCACGCGAAGCAAGGGGATCTGGGTCTCTAATGGAAGAACTGCCTCGCTCCCGTAAACCAGAGAGAACGATGTATTTTTTGTAGCCGTCCGAATTGTAGTGCGGTACACCCATAAGCATTTGCCCAGCTTTTTATTCCAGTCGCGCTTGTTCGAAGACACGAACTTTTTGAGAAGCTTGATTATGGTCTTGTTAAAAGCTTCAGCCAGACCGTTAGTCGATGGGTTGTATGTCATTGAAGCTACATTCTGAATCCGATTTTTGTCACAGAATCGATAGAAAGTATGGCTTGCGAACTGTGGACCATTATCGTGAATAATCCTCTGGGGCAGTCCAAAACGGTAGATAAAGTGATATTTTATGAAACTAATCACGTTTGATGTCTTTACCTCTGCAAGCGGAACAGCTTTCACCCCCTGGAGAAGTAATCAGTGATTGTAAGTATAAACTAGTGTCCCTTGGATGATTGCGGGGCGATTGGGCCGATAATGTCCATTTCCCATGCGTCAAATGGCCAAGAGGCCACTGTTGGGTGCAAAAATTTGGATGGTTGATGTATGAAGTCTGCGTGGATCTGACAAGCTCTACAATTCTTTGCATAATCGAACACATCTGCTACCATTGTAGGCCAGTAATAGCCCATCCGATGGAACGGTCCTGCAACTTTGGGCCAGGTTGGTGAGCCCCGCAAACGCCATCGTGAGCCTCGCGTAGGGCTTCTTTGGCTTCTGTATTTGATAGGCAGCGTAGCAGTAGTCCGTCGTAGGATCGTCGATATAGCATTTTTGTTTCTGTATCATAAAAGAATCAAAGAGAATGCCTTCTGATTGAAGTTGTTTTTTTCATATTCTCTGGCAGGATTCCGTAGACTGCAAAGTCAATGAACGAGAGTCTCCAGTCCTGTATGTCATTGATTATCTGGGTGGAGTAACTCGTACCTAGTTGAACATTATTTTTGGGACAAACTAGCTCATGGCCTATCACGTTGACTAGATGATGAGCATGATTTGGAACTGCCAAGGAAGCGACGAGGCCTGCTAGGGCATAGACTTCAATATTTTGGAGCCTAGGAATATGCTCTATAAAGAACCCCTAAAAGGTTGCAATAATGGTAATCGTTGTCTAATGATAAGGAATCGGGTCCTCGTTGCGGACCTCGTATGAGCCTCGAATTTGATTAACAATCAACTGCGAGTCTCTATACGCTTCTAGGTATTCGACCCCCACTTCTTTTGCGAGTCGGAGCCCGATGACCAGAGCATTATATTCGGCTATATTATTTGAACATGGCTCTGTGAGAGAGTACGCCCGATTGACTACCAATCCAGAGGGAGAAATTAATACTATCTCGACTCCAACGACGATATTACCTTGGGGCACCGTTCTTGAAGCACCATCGAGGAAAATTCGCCAAATGGCATCATGTGAAGTCATGTTTGAGTTGATGACTTTGTTTGGGATTTCGTTATAGATTTTGGCTATTTATGAGCCTGGATGGGATGCTAAGAAGTCGGCCAAGGCTTAACCTTTGACAGCCTTCTACGGAACGAAAACCATGTCGTAGGGGGACAACAATATTGCCCATGTGGCTAGATGAGAACTGAGTGCGCCTGGCCTGGTCATGAGAACCCTGACGGGGTTGACTCGTGAGACAACATGGATGGTCTGTCCTGTCACATAGTGTCGTGTTTTCTGAATGGCGAACACCAAAGCAAGGCATTCCTTCTCCACGGTGGTGTACCTATGCTCCGCCTCCACCATCATTCGACTGAGGTAATAGATGGCTTGTTTATGCCCCATGTCATTATTCTGTGCTAGTAAAGCGCCAAGGGAGTGTCCCATTACCCGTACATAGAGCAAGAAGGGCTTTCCAGCGACCGGGGCTACCAGAACTGGCGAATTCGACAGGTATTCCTTAATGTCATCAAAGGCGCATTGACATTCTTCATTCCATACGAAAGAGACGTCTTTCTTCATAAGTTGTGTGAATGGTTGATATCATCCTGGGAGGTTAAATATGAACCTCCTGATATAGGCTAGTCTTCCCTGAAGGCCTTGGAGTTCGCAGAGGTTCTTCGGTGGACTCATCTCCAGGATTGCTTTTGTCTTATCGGGATCTATATGAATACCCTAGGAGGTAATGACAAAGCCCAAAAATTTCCCACTGGACACGCCCAAGAAGGATTTTATGGGATTCATCTTCAGATTGTGCTCTCGCATGAGGTCGAACACTGTCCTCAAATCGTGTATGTGGTCATCCTTGGAGCGGCTTTTGACGGCGATATCGTCAACGTAACACTCCACCGTCTTGCGCAAGTGGTCTCTAAAGATTACACTCATAGCTCGTTGATATGTAGCACCGACGTTCTTTAGGCCAAAGGGCATGACTTTGTAACAATATACGCCAATCGGTATTCGAAATAACGTATGCTTCTCATCATCAGGAAATATTTTGATTTGATTATATCCCTAAAATCCATCCATAAAGGACATGCGCTCGAAGCCACACGTATTATCGATCATTATGTCTGTGATGGGAAGAGGGAATTCATCCTTAGGACATGCCGCATTCAGGTTGCGAAAGTCGATGCAAATTTGGATCTTTCCGTTCTTCTTGATGACGGGTACTATATTAGCTACCCAGTCTGGGTGTTGCTCCTCACGGATGAAGCCGCTAGCTATAAGCTTGTTTACTTCAGTTTTAATGGAATTCATGATGTCTGGACGGAACCGCCGTTGCTGTTGTTTGATTAGTTTTGCGTCTGGATGAATATTGAGCTTATGAAGTGCAATCTCGGGGTTTAGCCCTGGCATGTCTTCATATCTCCAAGCGAAGACGTCGATATATTTTCTGATGAGTTGTAACAACGACTCCCGCTCGTCGTCCGTCAGGCTTTTTCTGATGAAGATTGGCTTTGAGGAGGATTCATCGTCGAGGTCAACTTGCGTGACCTCATCTTCAGTGGGAGGGTCTCATTGTTCAAAGCGCTTCTTCCATTATGCATCCAGCTGTTGGACCCATGGCTCCAATTCAAGGAATTCGAGTGGATCTTCGTCTTCTTCCTGAATGTCGGTGGATGCCATATTGACAGATAGTGTTCGCCTGAATATATCTCTAATGCTCTCATCGGAATCGTAAGTGGGTGATTTAGACGAGTGAGAATGCCACTCGCATTCCTCATCGAAGCTCTCGGGCGTTGTTGCTGGTGTAACATAACCTAGACCGTGTCTGGATTTGCTGTAATAATCCCGAGGTTTTTCAGTCGGAAATAGCAACTACAGAGGCAATCACCGACCGTTGTCGTAGTTCAAGCCTGGGGTAGTCTCCATATTGTACCCATACTTTTGTATAAAGTACTTGGCTCGGGAACTATACAGGTATAGCGACAATCTTCCAGTATCGAGTTCGAAATCGAACTCTTCTGGCATGAAAGGTTGAGGACCTTCTTTTTGGCCGAAGATGATTGTGTAATCGCCTTTTCTTCTGCCTGGGACTAGGAAGTAGACATCTCTAATGGGAGTAAGTCGGTTCGCGATATAGACGGTTGTCACCTGTGTGTGCAGGTTAATGTCCAGACTGTGCTCCATCGCATACATCAGATTAAGCTTATTGTGCTCGGGATAGTTCAAAGGTAACCTTTTATTGATGAAATAAGGTATCTTGTCTAAAGGAATTATATCATCGGCAGAGGGACTATCAATATTTGCAACCAGATATTTTTCCAGTTCAGCCTCCTCTTCAGCTACCCCCTGCGTGACCAGAGGCTGGGGCGACATCCTGGGTAGCTTGACCACCAAGGGTTCTGCTCGTGGCATCGGCTTGTCTGAGGGTCTCAGATCAACACTTGGCTGTCGGTTCATCTTGGGGAGGCGGATAACCATCGGCTCGATAGAGGACCTTGCATCTTCCGTTAGCCTTTGATTGGATTTCGGCAATCGGATTACCATCAGCTCCACAGAGGACCTTGGATCTTCCGTTCGCCTTTGATTGGATTTTGGCAATCGGATCACCATCGGCTCCACAACGGGTTTTGGCTCCTGGCTAGACCTCGGGAGTCGGATGACCATCGGTTCCAACTGCGCAGTTGGGGCGGGGGAACCGAGCGCTTATTTATGCAAAGTTGCGACAATGGGTGCGGCTTTGCCCGGTTTGCGGGCCTGGAGACAGATTTTTAGAGGTTCCTCTGAACCTGTTGTGGCCTCCAGTTCATTTTGTGTCCCCTCATCAATTGTGTGCTTTTTAGATTTCTCATATAGACATGCCTCAAAAGAATAGTAAGAATCAACCCCTTTAAAGGGATCGACGTCGGCGAATTCCGTCTTTACGAAGCCGTGCTTACTGACATACTTGAAGCACTGGTGGAGCGTAGACGGTACGATCATATAGTCATGTATCCATAGACGCCCTAAGAGGATATTATAGGATGTATCTGTGTCTATGACGTAGCAGGTAACCTCCGTCTTCAGGTCGTCGATCTGACATTTCAAGCGAATCTTTCCCAGGGGATAGCTTCTTCCCGAGTTGAAACCGCTAATGGCAGTGTTGGTCAATGCTAGCCGGTGCATGGGGATGCCCAGGAGTTGAAGCAAGCTTTTTGGGATGATACTTATTGATGAGCCAGGATCGATGTGCATCCGATCCACCTTGATGTCGCCTACGTATCCAGTATAGTACAAAGAGCGGTCATGCAAGTTTATTTTGATTAACATATCCTGTGGGATAAATACGATGTTGGGCATTGCATCTGCGTAATTGCTGTCCTGGAGATCTGTTGACGAGTCTTCCCCTGTAGGCTTGACCTGAGCTAAGTAGGTGTCAACATTCTGGTGTGCTTCCCTCAATGCGACACGAATATCCTTGGAGAGCCTTAGGAGCTCGTATAACAACAACTTTTCTGGCATATTAGTCAGTTGTGCTAGTATGTCAAAGTTGTAAGGTCTTTCCAGCCCATGAGGTGTTTCCTTACGGAGCGGCCTGTCGAAGCAGGTTTCCTTCGGCTTGGATTTGTCTGCCGGTGGAGGCTGAGATGGTCCCGGAACATCTGTAGCAGGTAGCGTTGTCAGCTGAGAGTCCTCGACTGAATTACTCAGAGTGGGCTGGGATCGTGCGCCAGACTGGATAACAACGGCCGCCGCCTCCTCAGCTTCGACCGAGATTGTGTGGCAGGATCTGGACTTCCTGCCCTTTTTTTTGCTATTTGAGGATGGTACCGCCTGGGTAACTTCGGACATTAAGTCTGGGTGGACACACAAGACTTGTCCTCATGATGTGGTGAGAGGCACCAATCCAGTCATCTGGTCCCAGATGGGTGGAAGGTTAGTAACCTCCATCGTTGCCCGGGGAAAGGGTACTATCCCGTCTTGAGTTTTCGTTGGAGGAAAGTCGCAGAACTGAACGGATACCATGTTTGCAGCCATAGTAACCTCTTCGAAATCCAGCGACAGCATTGGAGTTGATAAGGCTCTGGATATTCCGTTTTAATGTGAAGCACTCATGTGTGGGGTGGTGGACATAGCTGTAGTGTCCCGTCCCACTCAGTCAATCGGAGGAATTAAAATACCGACAGCATTCGGACTTTGCCTTACAACGGCTGCTCAAAGACCAGCTCGGTCGAGGCGACTCCTCGCTCAGGTGGAGTAGTTTCGGTAAACTTGCCTTATCTTAGCCTTCACATAATAAATTGCATGTTTTCAACTTGCACAAGTTAGGCTTGATAATAAAAGAGACGCATCCACATAGCTAAGAAAATAATCCGGATGGGTCAGAATGTGTTAGAACATGGAAAAAAGTCCCACGGTCTGTCTAGAAGTCTGCTCAGTGTGCTTTCAAAATGACACTCGGTCCTTCGTCCCTTGGCTTGGGAGAAAGAAGTTGGCCTAAGTTGCTATGTTGCCACGATGGTAGAATTAGCCTAAGTCATAGGCGTCGTCCGCAGGAATGCTTGATAAAGCATGCACGGTCCCGTCGTCCAAGGCTTGGCATAGCCTTTGTCTGTCCCATGGTTTAAGTCGTATTGTACGGCTTGTGGCTTAAGTCTAGGCACCCAAAGAGCTTGGTTGTTCAAGTTGACCGCATGCATAGCACGTTCCCTCGATGCGAAGCTTGGCGTAGCCTTTGCTCGTAAAGTCGTTGCCCGAATAAGTTAGACAATAGTTTTACTGGGCTATCGAAGTCATTGCAAACAATGTCCCCTGTTGGCTGCGGTTGTCAAGTCACATAGTCCTACGAGAATAAGGCTCGTCAAATGAAGTATGTGACTTGAGCGATAGTGTCGCATAGAAAATAATTCAGTCTAAGGCATGAGCCACGGTTGGTTTAGTGAAAAGTATGCCTCAAATAAAGAAGTCACAAGATTAGTCCCGCTACTTGGGAGTCTCGCTAAGAAAGTACACGAGATCGGTCCCGCTACTTGGGAGTCTCGATAAGTCTCGATAAGGAAGCACACGAGATCGGTCCTGCTACCTGGGAGTCTCGATAAGGAAGTACACGAGATTGGTCCCACTACTTGGGAGTCTCGATAAGGAAGTCCGTGCGACTGGTTATCGTCGAGATCGGTCCCGCTACTTGGAAGTCTCGATAGAAAGTTGGAAAGCATGATCATGTTTAAGGAAGGACTTGGTAGATCGAGTTGAGTCTTGCTTGGTCATTGGACAACTTGCGCACAAGGTGAATTCCTCGAACGATCCCTGGGCGCCCGGTTCGTGTCGGCTTAGGAGGAATTGCAGATATTATACGGCTTTCATCGACGGTACGACTCGATTGAAGTGAACCGTTACAATATAGGCTGCGGGTCATTCGGTGGGAGCTCGTACCTCGCATGCGGATGGTCACTGTATGCAAAGATCCAGGATAGCTTAACATTGCTACTGACCACTCATATAGATATGTCAGCATAAGAGCGGCTATCCGCGTGTATACCTTTGGACTGCGTCGAGTACTAGAAGGTTACGAGTTGGGTTAACGAGTTATGCTTAGAGCAAGCGCTAAACTTGAATCAGCACGAGTTAGGTGTGCACGGTTGCAGCACCATTCTAGAGCCTAAGAGTTGGCTATAGCAAGGACACGTTCTTCGGCTTGAATGTGGCATCGTCTCGAGTTAAGTCAGGAAGGGCCATAAGGCAAGTTGGTTAAGTCTGGTTGATCCTTAGGAGGCACGGTCTCGATCTTAAGGCATGAGCAAGTATATTGGCATGACCAGCATGAGTCGTCCCCTTGACGTCGTTGGCACGAGAATGGTCTAGGGTCACATGAAAGAAGTGAAGGTCTTGGCATGGTCGAGAGTGCATAAGTTTCTACTTGGCGAGGTACTGCCTCGAATACATTGAAGTCACGAATAGAGTATAGTACGACCCTGTTGTTGCATTGCCAAGTATAGGCCAAGACGTCTTTGTCCTAAAATTGATCCTAAGGAAAGACTAGAAAGATAATCAAAAGAGGATTAAGCTGCATAAAGTAAATGAACGTATCGATTTTGTATGGGTGGGCGAGGAGCTCACTCCACCAGTACAGTTGAGTACTGACACCCATACAGTTTTCATGTACAGGCACAGGTAGAAGCCCGATGGCACGAAGCTCACTTGAATGCATCGAGGCACGGAGTTCCTTAGCGTCTCGAGGCGTGCGACCGCATGGAGTCAGACTTATACGGGACATAATGTATGGACATCGCCATTCCGCAGAATCTGCCATTCGCCGCCATAAAGATTGTATTGAGAATTGATAGAGAGCAGAGTGACTTGTAATTTAAGAGAAAAATGAGCTTAAGAGACTTGTAATTTGGCTTCGTGCCCACATTGTAACCTGGTTCAATATTAATAAAAGAGTATTTTGCGTGACCTGTGTTTTGCTTCAAATTTCTGCTGCTAATTATTTAGTGTTTCTGCTTGGGACTTTTGTGCGACGACCCCCATCGCTTAGCCTGTAATTGGCCGTTATGGACCTGCCTTACGTGAGCGCAATCTAGGCTCACGCGGCATCACGCCTTAGCGAGGACGATCGCTCCTACGGGAGCGGAGTATGACATAGTGGTATCAGAGTACTGCTTTACGTCCTTGGACTTCATGTCGATTCTCTCAGTTTTGAAAGCTCATTTATGGAAAAAGAAATATACGCTCTCTCTCAAATGTCCCACGACATGTCCATACAATAAGTCTAAATATTTTTAAAAGCTTGTACACGTGTTCAATCGAACGCATTGGTAGGCGATGGCCTTTGTGCCGAACGGTGTCAAACTTGAGTTGATAGAAAACACATGCTAAAGTTAGCAAGTCGCGTGCGTGCCTAAATAGTCCTATGTTGACATTAGCAAATGAGCGTGCAAAATTAGATTATAGTCCGTTCGGGATAGCTATGCACACAGCCTTTTGGCTAAGTTGTGCCACGTGTCGTGCACCTAGACTTTATGGTGCAAATAAATTGTGAGCAATATTAAGTATCGCTCGGACGGAAACGGAGATATACTTAGAGTGTATATCGATAGAAACACTATCGGACTAACGCTTAGGCGTACACGGAAGATTGGTTTAGATTTTGAGGAATAGTCTGAACGACTTAGTACATCGAGACGCATGAATCATAAATATGATTTACATATGCAATATCGATAGAAATATACGAGACTTAGACTATCGAGACGACGTGAGCGATTACGCTAGAGTTTTGTCGAACAAATTTGAAGGATGTATTAGCGAATAATGCGAACGTGATTATGGACTAAATCTGATGGCTCGAATCCTGAGTGGTGTATGGTCCGTCTTAGAAATCATTCGAGCAAAAATTAAGGATTAGGGGTAACAACGAGTACGTCGACTTGGCGATGCGATCGTGCAAAGCCTTAGTACGCGTCACGCTTAGTTGGTCATGACTTCGAATGTCCCGAATAAGATGTCGTTCGGACAACTTGTGAATGGGCAACGCGAGTTAGGAAACGATATTGAATCAGGATTCAGAATGATGAATAAAAATGAATGTCTCAATCGAAGAAACCTAGAGGATCGCACTTATGATTTCAGATTTGGTCGAATGGAATTGTGGTATATCCAATTCGGACAATAACATCAGTTGCATGACTCGAAGTTCGTTGCAAAGGAAGATCGTCAGGTTACATCGATCATCGATGGTATTGAGGCGTGTCAAAGATCGATGTGCGATGACTCGAGGATACTCTCATTCGAGGAATGATGATCGTATAAGATGTCATTGTTCCTATGGATGCTATACTCGGGATGTTAAAATATGTCGAAAAAAAGATAGACTTGGCTCAAGGATTTTCTAGTTAAACGAATGACGAACAGACTATCGAACTGAGATCTTGACTTGGATGCAAATAAAATATTTGGATTGCTTCGACGATAACCACAACGATGACGTTCTTGTCTTATGTGAGCGCAACTCCAGCCTCGCACATGCGTTACATCGGATTAGGGCGATCACTCCACGTGAGCGCTGGTATGGTGATTCATACAGCGGGAGTGATTAAACTTGCATGGTGTGGCAATTTGATTGCTTCGACTTGTGGTTTGAAGCGAAGATGGACTCGAGAATGACTTAGCATGATTGACGATCGAACTTGAGGATTGAGTAGGTCCAATCTGCGTATTGAGAATGAATTAGTCTAGACTCAAACAAGAGTTACGCTCCAATAAGGACAATTATCCTGTGAGAACGTGGCATGGTGATTCATGTCCATCGTAGATAATCGAAACTTGCGTGAGATTAGAGCATGACAAATTATTGTGCTAGACGACCTCGATATCGAATACATGAATTGGTTAGAAGGGATATATGAATTATGTCGACATGTCAGAAGGAGTAGATTATACAAATTGGCGATTTAAACGGATTCAAATCTGTGCAACGAATGCCTTGATGCGAATTAGGTGATCATGCTCGATGTTTAGAAATCTGAGTGATACGATCTTGGATAGAAAATCTTGTACTATCAACTTAGTTTGACCCTAGGATTGGGGTCAGCGTTGACATTATTGTTGGGGTACTATGATTCCAATCCTGACATTGACTTTAGCCTTGAGAAATGGCCTAGCGGTTAGGCGAGACTCCCCTGTTTCAAGAGTTAGCATTCGAGGATTTATCTTGAGGATTAGTATGGATGGATAGAATGATTCTAGAATATGGGAACACCCCTCACGAGACTCACATACATATATTCTAGAGATGCCTGAATATATGCACGATGCGACTCGAGCGAGAATAACGAATTTTCTATCATGCGGCTTGGCTGAAATGCATGTATTTTAGGGACGCCTGAAATACGTGCACGATCCAACCAAGTGATACATTGAATTCAAGTAAGACTTGAGGAATGAAAAAGTGTTGAGGATTTTAAAATTGTGTTAAAGGAAAGATTGATAGTAGTGCGAGCGTGGCTCGAATTGAAGGAACGCATAGTCGGAGTGTGTACGAAAGTCCTTGGATCGAAGTGGGCTATAAGTAGTTTCGAGGATGAAACTTTTTCTGTGTGGTGTATGATGTAGTGCCCCGTCTCACTTAGTCAATCGGAGGAATCGAAATGCCGACGACGTTCGGACTTAGCCTTGCAACGGCTGCTCGAAGACCAGCTCGGTCAAGGCGACTCCTCGCTCAGGTAGGGTAGTTTTGGTGAACTTGCCTCATATTAGCCTTTACATAATAAATCGCATGTTTTTAACTTGCAAAAGTTAGGTTTGATAATAAAAGAGACGCTTCCACATAGCTAAGAAAATAATCTCGACGGGTCGGAATGTGTTAGAACATGGAAAAAGGTCCTACGGTCTGCTTAGAAGTCTGCTCAGCGTGCTTTCAAAATGACACTCGGTCCTTCATCCCATGGCTTGGGAGAAGAAAGTTGGCCTAAGTTGCTAAGTTGCCACGATGATAGAATTAGCCTAAGTCATAGGCATCGCCCGTAGGAATACTTGATAAAGCATGCACGGTCCCGTCGACCAAGGCTTGGCATAGCCTTTGCCTGTCCCATGGTTTAAGTCATATTGCACGGCTTGTGGCTTAAGTCTAGGTACCCAAAGAGCTTGGTTGTTGAAGTCGACCGCGTGCATAGCACGTTCCCTTGATGCGAAGCTTGGCGTAGCTTTTGCTCATCAAGTCTGTAGAAGCATAAAAAAGAACAAGAAAAGCCCATGCAGCTCAAAAACAGAAGAAGCCCATGCGGCTCAAAACAGAAGGAGCCTCATGCGGCTCAGGAATCTATCAAAGCCTCATGCCGCTTAGGAATCTATCAGAGCCTCATGCGGCTCAGAAACTCTCCAATAGCCTCATTTGGCTCAGGAAAGAATCACGTGGATCTTATGCAGCTTGCTTTTACAGCTGGCCATAAAGTGACTGCTCCCATTAAATATTCTGACATAAAGTGATAACTCTGACATTAAAGCTGAAATGATGAACTCTGACATGACGGCGTGTTCCTCGGGAAACGAAGAAAATCTTCTATACAGCTGGCACGATCCACCAACCACCAAAGCTCTCTTTGCGGCTGCCACCCCCCATGCGGCTGATGCTCTTATGCGGCTCGGATCATGGAGACCATTGTCATGCGGCTCAAATCCTAAGAAGCCACCCCATGCGGCCGCTGTTCTCATGCGGCTCGGATCATGGGGATTATCTCTATGCGGCTCAAATACTGAGAGACCATACCCATGCAGCCTTGACACGTGGCTAGTCTTATGCGGCTCAATTGGAAACCATCCCCATGCGGCTCAGATTTCGGAGGCTACACCTATGCGGCTGCCACCTTCATGCGGTTCAAAACCTAATAAGCTACCCTCATGAGGTTGTGGCTCGCGGTTATGACACGTGGCAGAAAAATCAGTTTCCCCTTAATGATGGTTAGACACGTGGCATTAAATCAATCAAGATTTATCAACAAATCCCAACAACCAGATTTAGTACAATTATCATAATTACCCGAATCAAAGTAGATTTATTGCAATCACGCGGATTAAACACGTGGCAGGAGATCCGAGCTTCCAAAGATTCATGACAATCAACATTAATTGCCCATACGGATTTGAGACAATCAGCATTAATTGTCCTGATTCGTTGCAATCAAGATTAGTGGTCCAGATTAATTGCCAACAAAAATAGGATCAAGGAAAATGGTAATTAAATCCCCAAGCTGCCGACTTTTTTAGGGCAATCATTGTAAACCCTAATGATGACACCCCACCCCTATAAATAGCAAGGTACCATTTTCTTGCAAGAGAGAGGACCCCCGTACACAGAGAGCCAAAGGCACGCAAAGAGGAGTCTCCCCACACATTCTGAGAGCATTTCTTCATCAGAGCCAAGGCTACGTCCGATCGTCCAAGGAGTAAGGCAGAGCTGTCGTCGCTTTTCCGAGCCTCTATCGTCACCCTCCAGAATTAAAACTAAACAATTGTACTTAGATTGCTGTGCCTAGGTTTTCATTCATAGGCTTTCTTTGTATGAGCGAGTTTGTATTGTGAAGTAAAAATCCAGTCCTCCCATAAAACTGTTCTGTTCTTTTATAATCAATGGCAAACACGATGGCGACTCTGCTGGGGACAAACTTCTCCACGGCTGAGAAGTTGGTGATACAATCGGATGCAACCAAACTCGGCTCCACACAACAGAAGATGGTTGTCCGCTTCGACCAACAGGCATTTGAAGAAATGCTCTCCGATGGGAGTGCTGAGCCGATCCAGAAGCGATCCCGCACGAAGAAGGCTCGCAGGGAGTGGAGGCCCAAGTCATTTGCTCCTCCCTAAGCTCTAGATGAAGCACTCTCTGATGCCCAAAACGGTAAGGGCGACTCTCGTACGGCTCCACTTCAGGCCATAGAGGACTCTGCTGTCCCCAAGTCCGGCAGAGGAAAATACTACGATGCTGGACTTGCAGGGACAAAGAGGGACTCTATGTGGTCCAGGAAAAAGTCGAATAAAGGCACCAGCGGCATGTATGATGCTCATGCGGCCAAGATTGCTAGCCGTATGCATGATGCTCATGCGGCCAAAACTGCCAGCCGTATGCAGAATGCCCATACGGCCAAGACTTCCAGCCGCATGGAGGAGACTCATGCGGCCGAGACTTCCAGCCGCATGAAGAAGGCCTATGCGGCCACGACTGCCCGCCGCATGAAGACTGCTGATTCTAGCCGCATATTATCCACTCCACGCGGCTCGGGCTCTGTCTTCGACCGCCTCTCCTATGGCCCTAATCTCTCATGCTCCCAAGAAAATGTGTTTGACTCTCTGCAGCACTACTTAGACTCTTCCTACTATGTGCCCTCAGGCGTTAAAGTGAAGAAGTCTAGGGCAGCACGAGCTCGGCAAGCTCAGTCGGCTGTCTCAACCCCTGACCATCAAAGCGCTCCGCTTACTGTTATGCGGGCTTCTGATGGGAATTTATACAGAACCACTCGAGTCCAGCCCCCGACGGCAAACGGACAGAGTGGTTCCCAAAAGTCTCCCCGCAACCAGGAAGCAAACGTGGTTGCTCAAGACCCATCTGACTTGCGTGACGTGATCCTTCACAAATGCAAGGAAAAAGAAGGGGACTCGGTGTGCAAAGGGTCCTCCCACAGACATCACTGTACCCAAGTCATTGTCAACTGCTGCTGCAACAACGCGGCAGTACGAGAAGACCGGCGGTCCGTCTTCCAAAGACTGCAACAACCAAGTTCAGAGGATGAGGCGCTTTCCGTCGTCTCCTGCAACTATGCTCAGAGAATCTCCGCCAGCGGGAGAGGAAAGAAAAAAATATCTCCAGCCCGAAGATTTCAACCACTGTGACCAAGAAACTATCATCTAAGCGGTTACCTACTACCGGAGTTTTCCAAGGTACCCGTTCGAAGACGAAATCTACTACATTAGGATATTCATCATCCACATCACTGGGGGTCGCTGGAACCGGGGGTAGCATTCCTCCGAACATCCACGACAATCTGGTATTCCAAGAAGATGAGCCCGGGGAAACGACTTTCCTAACAGATACAGCGGGTGCCGACGTCCCCGAGGATGTTCACGACTCTCAAGACATGACAAGCTCTGAAGCTGGGGTTACTATTCCTTCTGAATCCGAACCAGAGGAAAACATTCCCACATACCCCGACGACTTCTCTGTACAGGGGTATGATTCAGAGGGCAAGTCGTCCACCGTCCCTTCCACTTCAGCTCGTGTGAGGACGACATTCATGACAAACGACGATCAAGACGGTCCCAGTGATCGCCAACGCATCGACACTCTAGAGGCCATACTACGCACCTTGGTCAAATCTGTGGACGAAATCAAAGTGGCTCTTCCAACTCTGCAAGGAAGGACGCCTGGACAAATAAGCTTGGGTCCCGCGGTCAATGCGGACTCGAACTCAGCGACACCAAACCCGGGCGACAATCCTCCTGAAATATCGGCTCCTACCGCTGCGGATGAGGCCAGGGAGGCAAGAAGAGAGGTCCAGGAGCTCTGGGCCGTGTTTTACGCCCGGGAAACCTCCCAAGACCTCAGAATACGACAACCATACCCTACTGCATGGAGAGATGTCCCTTTCCCACCAAGATATAAGCCGTTCAACATCAATCCCTCTGATGGCAAGACTTCCGCAAGTCGGTACATCACTTACTTCGAGGTCACAACCGACCATCTGCCCCATGACGACGCCATCCTTACACGATTATTCATCGGGGCATTGGAAGGGGTCGCCTTCGACTGGTACCGCAACCTGCCAGACAACTGCATCCATTCCTTTGTCGACTTCAAGCGTATGTTCTTGGAGATGTTCTACGAAGTAGGACAAGACGTGACGATGTCCACCCTCATGGATGTTGTTCAAGGGGAGAAGGTAGCTGACAAGGAACTATATTGAGCGGTTTCACCAAACCACAATGAAGTTTCCGTCTGGAAATCCGGATTTCTTCTTAATTAAAATTTGCCAAAAGAGACTGCTCCCAACATTCAGCCTTTGGATGGGTGAAAGTCAATTTAAGGACTGGAAGACGTTCGTCATCAGTGCCACTAGCACCGAAGATAAGTTGAAGAAGGCTCGCCAACTAGGATTACACATCTCTGAGGGAGAGGACAAGGGCAAACGCCCTAATGCCAACACCAACAACGGGGGTAATTTCTCCAATAACCGAGACAACAAGGGCAAACAGGCTATGGTGGTCGACGCAACCCAGAAGCCTGAATCAAAGCCAGCTGAAAAGCAGTGGCCGTAGATGACTTACTCCTTCGAAGACGGTCATGTCAAGCCCATCTTGGACATGCTCATACAAGGAGAGAGAATCCAGCTCCCTCCACCTAGACGGGAACCTCGGCCGGCCGAGATGGAAAGTCCCAAGTACTGCCATTACCATCGTTACGTCCACCATGCCATGCAGGACTGCTTCCAATTGAAGCGATATATCCAGCATCTCATCGATTCGAAGTCTCTGGCCATTGATTTCGTTGAAGTAACCGTGGCAGCCAACATGGTGTCAGTACAGTTCGGCAGCTTCCCTCCAACAGAGGCTCAAGACGGCGTAGTACCCGTCCCTCGGGCAATAATGGAGATTGCTAATCTTCCACCTCCTCGAGATCAGGCTGCTGGTCTAGTGTCCCTCATCACATCACAAGGGGAGGTCATGTGGGTCCATCCGGACTTGGTACTTGCAGTGACTCAACCCACACCACCCTCCACTAGCAGAAAGAAAGGTGGAAAGGTCAGATCCTTCCGTACAATCTCGGCAGATGTCGAAGAAGCCGCAGCAGTTGTCACCCGGTCGGGTGCGCAATCCCAACCTACACCGGATAACTCGGATGAAGATCATCAGCCGACTTCTGCTGACGCTCCAGGACCTTCTCAAACTTCAACGACCGACAAGCCTAGGCCGAAGGAGACTCGCTTTGACAAATCCCTCCAAAAAGAGGCACCTCATGGGCTGGAGAGGCCCTACAACTTTGATAACTTGGCACAATTGGCCAACACACCTGCCAAATTATCATTATATGAGCTCCTGAGACTCTCCAAAGATGTTCGCGTGGCACCGAGCGATGCACTCCAGAATGTCGACGCATATCTGGCTCAGGTCAACCTCACGGGAGTGAGCCCACCTGTAAATCTCCAGAACAGAACTTGCACAGGTGCAATGCCCAACATCGTCTTCACTCTGCAAGATATGCTCATTAAAACCAACCTGCACGATCGTCCGTTGTATTACACTGGATACATCAGTGATGTAAATGTGGATCGGATGCACATTGATCCCGGTTCTTCCATAAGCATCATCCCGAAGAGTCTGTTGCACCATCTTCGCATCCCCATGCATCGCCTGACACCGACAAGCACCGCCATTAGCGGTTTCAATTCGGGCAGGAGCTACCCGATCGGGAAGATTTGCTTGAAGTGCCAAATCGGCGATCTGCAGTCAGAAGTGACTTGTTATGTCATAGATACGGACACTTCCTACAATATTCTCCTGGGACATCCTTGGATACACGGTTATATGATCGTGCCTTCCACGCTGCACCAGTGCTTCAAGTATATCGACAAGCACGACTTCGTGAGGACAGAATTTGTCGATATCGATCCCTTCGAAGGGGTCAAATCTTATTAGTCGGACTCTTGCTTGTACGAGAAGTCGAAGAGGCACATTGTCGAAGGAGATATGTAAGCTCAAATTGAGACAACAACGGGATCAGAAGAACCTCTAACGATCCACCTTCAAGCTCGCAAACCTGGCAAGACCGAACCCTTACGTCCGCTCTACGTAAGGATGCAATTAGTCTCTCGGCACAAGAGGGGCAAATGATAATCCGACTGCCAAGGTCTGGCCAAGCACCAAAACCCACAATGGAGCCACTGACAATCAGGCTGCCAAGAGCCGGCCAGCCACAAACAGAGAATCTCAAACCCTCTGACAAGCCAATAACGATACGTCTTCCCAAGATGAATCGTCAGTCCAATACGAAGTCGGGGACTCCTAGCGAGCCAACAACTCCCCGCCTAGCATCAAGCACCAAACAGGGGGTCTTTAGTTCGCCAACGACTCCACGTTCTGCCCCACCAGCGGAACCCCTGATGATTAAGCTGCCCAAGTCATCCTCTCAGTCTTCATTTATACAGGGGTGGCCGAAGAAGAACCAGAATTGGCCAAGTATGTGGCTGCTCACACTGATGTTCCATCCGCAGATGATGTAATACCACTAGAAAAGATACCTTACTTCATCAATAAAGGGCTGTCTTTGAACTACCTCGAGCTTGATAAGCTTTGTACAATGTATGCTATGGAACACGGTATAGGTACTCACCTATACACGCAAGTGACAAATGTTTATGCCGTAAATCAACTTACTCCTATGGAAGGCGCCTACTTCATAGTCGAGGAAGAAGACCATCCAATCATCTTCGACCGGAAGAATGATCCACAACCCTTCGTAATAGAGGAAGTCGATCTCGAATTGGACGCCGAAAGACTGCCCCTTTATCTGTATAGCTCCCAATCCAAGTACCTCATGCAAAGACAGGGGTATGATCTGGAAACTACACCAGGCTTGAACTACGGCACTGGTCGGCAGTTACCTTTACAGTTGCCAGTCCCGGCCGGAAAACCACGGGATTACTACAACAAGACCCGATGTGGGCTAGGGTATGTTACGCCTGCAACGACCCATGAAAGCTCAGATAAGGAATGCGACTGGCATTCACACTCAACCGGATCACCGACTTCTGATTCAGATATCAGCATCGGGGACGTATTCAGGCAAGTCTTGTCTGTTAATATGGCATTCGTCGACGCTTACGAAGAAGAAGAAGACATTCCTGAACTCCTTGAATTAGAGCCATGGGCCCAACAGCTGGATGCACAATAGGAAAAAGCGGTTCGAACAAAGAGAGCCTCCTACTGAAGATGAGGTTATGCAAGTTGACCTCGACAGTGAGTCTTCTCCAAAACCAATCTTCGTTAGTAAAAGCCTGGCAGACGAAGAGCGAGAATCGCTGCTACAACTCGTCAAAGAATATATTGATGTGTTCGCCTGGAGTTATGAAGACATGCCAGGGCTAAACCCCGAGATTGTACTTCACAAACTCAACATTCGGCCGGATGCAAGGCCGATCAAGCAACAACAGCGACGCTTTCGCCTGGACATTATGAATGCGATCGAAGCCGAAGTCAACAAACTGATAGCCAGCGGCTTCATTCGTAAGGAACAATATCCGGACTGGGTCTCCAACATAGTACCAGTCCTAAAAAAATAGGAAGATTCGAATCTGCATCGACTTCCGTAATCTGAACGAAGCGTGTCCTAAAGATAAGTTCCCCCTCCCTATCACGGACATCATGATTGACAACACCCGCGGCTTCGAGCGCATGTCATTCATGGATGGTTTTTTGGGATACAACCAAATCAAGATGTCTTCCGACGACGAGAAGCACACATCATTCCGAACACCGATTGGCACATACTATTACACAGTTATGCCTTTTGGTTTAAAGAATGCTGACACCACGTATCAAAGAGCCATGAGTGTCATCTTCAGAGACCACTTACGTAAGACCGTGGAGTGCTACGTTGACGACATCGCTGCCAAAAGTCGCTATAAGGAAGACCATCTGCAGGATCTAAGGACGGTATTCGACCTGATGCGAGCGCACAACTTGAAGATGAATCCTACCAAATCCTTCTTGGGCGTATCCAGTAGAAAATTCCTGGGTTTTATCATTACTGCCCAGGGGATTCATATAGATCCGGAGAAGTCAAAGGCAATCATGGAGATGGATCCCCAAGAAATCTCCGTGAACTCCGAGGCCTTCAAGGGAGTGTAGGCCTCAAAAATGAAAGTCACGCTGATCCAGACAATATAAACAAATCATGCTGGGGAGACAGCTCATCATTTGTCAGAGAGTAATTATGACTGACAGCACAACAGTCGAAGAATGTCTCTTCGTATGCCACGTATGCACAGACTTCGAGAGATCATCGCCGTCTATTGCGTGATTTTCGAAATCTTCTTCAGCAAGACTCAGCCTTCGTCAAGTTGGCGTACCAAAAGGGTTTCTTGTCATTTAATGCGACTGACAAAGCAATTACTGTCAGAGATTTTGTGTCAGTCGAGACACGCCGAATCAAGACAGTTGGCAGTTCTATCTCAAGTCTGCGTGTATTTGTGATCTTCATCTCAAGTTTGCGTAGATTCTGAAGTTTTTTTTCCTCAAGTTTGCGTGGATTTTTGAGTTCTTTGCCTCGAAGTCTGCATGGATCTTGAAGCTTCCTGCCCCAAGTTTGCGTGGATTTTGAAGTTTTCTACACCGAGTTCGCGTGGATTTCGTCTTCAACAAGTCTGCGTGGATTTCATCAAATTGGAGTACGTGGCAGCCATGCCACTGATCTCTCGCCTGCGTGTCCTGTAACTTGCACACGACTCATGCATGATTGCCATGTGTCCAACAGTTACAGGTCACGTCCAGTAACTGCTCACAGCCTTGCGTATGTTAAATCCTGCGTGATTTTCAACTAAGCACAGGCTGTGAAGACAGTTATCTTTTCGGTTATTATTTTTGACTCTATAAATAGAGTTCTTTTTCTCATTCATTGTACAGATACATAGATATCTACTGTCAAAATTTTGAGAGCTTTTCTTCTTCGCATAGTCCAAGGGATAAAGCGATCGTCTTCTAGATCGGATTCCTACAGTTGTAATTTTCCTAGAAACACAACAAATAAAGAGAATTTCTTTATGGAAAACAAATTGACGACTCTGCTGGGGAAAACCATCTCCTCTTCTGAGATGGCAACAACTCAATGCGACACTTCGTCAATCGTCTCGACGAAGAAGGTGATGACGATCAAATTCGATCAACTCGCCTATGAAGAAATGCAGCGGGCTAAGGGTGGCAAGCCCACTCCAGCCTCCATTATCACTGCCAAGTCGAAGGGACACTCTGTCTATGTCCCTAAGAATCAGTTGGCAGTCAATGGTGAAGTCTCTGCCACAGTGTCTGCTCCTAACACTGGCAAGAGCTCTACTGCAAGCACGCACACTCTTGTGCACTCGAAGATAACAGCAATCAAAGATCACGCTAACAATACTGGCTTCTTAGCCAAATCTGTTCCAGTATGTATCTCCAAAGTTGAAAGTCACGCTGACAGTACTGGCTCCTTAGCCAAATCTGTTCCAGCGTGCAAATTCAACTCTAAAAGTCACGCTGACAGTACTGGCTCCTTAGCTAAATCTGTTCCAGCGTGCAAATTCAACTCTAAAAGTCACGCTGACAGTACTGGCTCCTTAGCCAAATCTGTTCCAGCGTGCAAATTCAACTCTAAAAGTCACGCTGATAGTACTGGCTCCTTAGCCAAATCTATTCCAGTGTGCAATCCCACATTCAACAGTCATGCTGACAGTACTGGTTCCTTAGCCAAATCTGTTCCAGCGTGTAATTCTAAAATCAAAAGTTATGCTAACAGCTCTGATTCTTTAACCAAGTCTGTTTCAGCGTGTATTTTATCAGAAAAGAATAGCTCCTTAGTTATCTCTTCTTCTTCACCGAGTTCTACTAGAACTGGAGGTGGTCTTCTACACAAAGTCCCTTCGAAAAGGAATAACTCTTTAGTTGTTTCTTCTGCTCCTGTAGTTTTTACTTCAGGAACAACTTTGACTGATACTTTTGTTAGTCAAAGGAAAGGAGATGGTCTTTTGACTACTCTTCCTTCTGGACATTCTATGTCTCAAAACTTGAATGGGTCTAAGAAGAAATATTCCTTAATATCTTCTCCTATGGCTTCTTCAAATTTGGCACAGAATCTGTCCATTAAAGAGGGTCTGTTACCAACTCCTAATCAAAGGAGTGGTTCAACTCTTCCTTCTCTGCAAATATCCAGATCAATGGAAGGAAAACTCCATGTTTCCAAAATTAATGTGTTACCTTCCACTAATTTAAGAACAAAACTCAGCACTTCTGGTGTTAAGAAACCATACCAATTGGATATGAAGATAAAAGATCCAGATGCAGAGTATGCAAGAAACTATGTGGCTCACATTAATTACTCTTTGTATAATCAAGAGCCATCAAGACCCAAGAACAGGAAGTATACTCCTCAATCTTCACAAACAGATTTACGGGAATATCTTCAACAGAAGAGAAGGAGTAGTTCTATATCAAAGGAACATGCTGAATGTGACTTCTATCCAAGAGTCATAATTCGGTGCAGATGTCAATCAACAGTTCAAAACCATGGTGATCATGAATGTGACTTCCAGCCAAGAGTCACAATACAATGCAGATGTCAAAATAAACGACAGTCTGTCTTCAATAGGATTCAGTATGAACCTATGCCTGATAAAGATGAGCCTTTGTTTGCCTCTGTCAACATGACTTCTCGGGACACCGGGAGTAGAGTTGATAGTCCAGATGGAGTATATAGAAACACCAGAGCAAGAGTCCTGGCTTCTAGTCAAAGAAATTTGATCCCTGAAATTGATTCTGAATTTCTTGGAGAATCTAACTTCCCACCTCTTCCTACTGGGTGTAATTCTCCTATAGTTGACTTTGATACACGAAGCAATGATTCAGAGCATACAACATCTACTAGTTCATCAATAATCCCTCATACAGTCACGACTTACATGGTTGATGGGAATACTGATGAACCTTCTTCTTCCTTGACTCCTCAAGATCAAAGAATTGCTTCTTTGGAACAGCAAATGAAGTCTATGACTGACACAATGAAGTCGATGTATGAACTCATGACAGCTCAGTTGCAAAATCGACAGACTGTATCAGATGCCATACGTACCAGTTGATACTGATATAAGTCCAGTACAAGTTCCTCCAGCAGTACAATCCAATACTCCTGGACCAGCTCAACCAAATCCTAGTCTCTCTGGAGCTGGGGGTAGTGCTTACAATGCTGTTCCTCCTCCCAACTATTCTCTACAAGCCACAACTCCATAATCTTCGGGAGTTGTCTCTGAAGAATTGAAGAATCTCAAAACTCAATTCGAGGCATTCAAACAGAAGGATGGTTTACAAAGGTTAGGCATCAAGCAGCCTTATCCGATAGAATGGAAGCAAGTATCATATCCTCCTAAATACAAGCCTCCTACTATCTCATTCTATGATGGAACCACTTCTCCAAGTCAGTTTATTAATCACTTTAAAGTGATGACTGATCAACTGCAACCAAGTGATGCCCTCCTTACTCGGGTATTTATTGAATGTCTCAAGGGAACGGCTTATGAATGGTATAGGAGTCTTCCAGATGGGAGTATTACCTCATTTGCTGGTTTCAAACAGATGTTTCTTGAAAGGTTCTATGAAGGGCTTAATGACATGACTATGTCTGCTCTTATTAGAATCAAGCAGAAAAATAATGAATCTACAGAGGAATACATTGAACGATTTCGAAGAGAAACTCTGAAGATGCCTCTTGGAACTCCTGATGCTGTCACCATTGACACGTGCAAATCAAACTTGTTGCCAATCATCAGTATGTGGACAGGGTTCACTCAATTTCAAGATTGGCCTTCCTTCATAGTCAGTGCCAAAGCTGCAGAAATCAGTGCTGAAACCTTCAAAGGTTTAGGAGTGCAGATGACTCCTAAAGAAACAGGACAAGGTGCTAACAATAAAAATAATGCTCGCAAAGGAAAAGAAACTCTTGAAGTTAATCTTCAGAGCAAAGATGCATCAAATGTTCAAACTCCTGCCTCTACAACTCAACAATCAAGAACACCTCGCCCCAAAGAAGAATATTCTTTTGATGACGACGATGTCCTTGGTATCTTTGAATGTCTGCTGAAAGGTAATAAGATATAATTACCTGAGATCAAGAAACCTGATGAAGCTGGTAAGACAGATCATCCTAAATACTGTCCATATCACAGAATGCTGGGTCACATAATTCGTACATGTTATGTATTGAAAGGAAAGATCCAAGAAATGATTAAATTTGGAGCTATCTCTCTTACTCCAAAAGAGAAGACCGTCACCTCCAACGTCGTCTCTATGCAATTTGGAGATTTCCCTCCTCAACTCCTTGAAAGTGGGATTGTTCCTATTCCTAAGGCAACTCTTGACATAGTGAATCTTCCTCCTCCACAGTCTGAAGGATTAGTGCCAATCACTTTGGAAACAAGGGAAATTATGTGGATCCATCCTGATCTAGTGGCAGATTTTGAATCGCCTTCTCCTCAAAAGATTTCTTCTCAAAAATCCAAGAAGGCTGGAAAGATCAAGTCATGTCATATGACTTCTCTTGGGTCTACCTCTGACACAGAGCCAAAAGACAAAGAAGAAGCACTTGTTAGTGCTACTCGAACGGGAAAACCTTACCTAAAGGATTATTCTAAAAATTCTAAAGATCCTACTGATATCCCTTCAGATGCTAAAGATGCTCCTAATGTTCTTCCTGAAGAAGAATCATCCACTGAACCTGTTCCTCCCAAGCCTACGGCTCTAGAGAAAGGCAAACAACAGGCTCGGTTTGATAAGCCAATCAAGAAGTCTTCTCCTCTTGGACTTCAGAAGCCTTACAACTTCGACATTTTGGCTCAACTTGCTAATACTCCAGCTAGAATGTCCCTTTTTGAACTTCTACGTCTTTCTAAAGAAACTCGGGAGACTTTAAGTGAAGCACTTCTACAAGCTGACTCTTGTCTTGCACAATTGAAAAAGCCAGATGCAGAACCTGCCACTTGCTTACATTGCAACAGTGTACTGGAGATTATCCCAAATATCACCTTTACACAAGACGACATGCTACTGGAGGATAATCGACATGACCGACCTCTCTACTACACTGGTTATATTGATACGATGAAGATAGATCGTATCCTCATTGACCTAGGGTCTGCTATAAGCATAATGCCAAAGAGTCTGTTGGATGAACTAAAAATCCCTCTTCACAAGCTCTCCAAGACGGTTACTACTATCTTGGGATTCAATCAAAGCCGAAGTGAGCCTTTGGGAAAGATTCATCTAAAGCTTCAGATAGGCGATTTCAGATCTAAAGTCACTTTCTATGTGATCGAGATCGTGGGATCCTATAATCTTCTTCTGGGGAGGCCCTTTCTTCATGAAAATAATGTGGTGCCCTCTACTCTTCATCAATGCTTTAAATACATTGATAGCAATGGAAGAGTACAAAAAGAAGTTGCTGATATAAATCCCTTCCATGGGGTTGAAGCTTATTTCAATGATTCCCGAATGTACAAAGAAGAGTATACAAGGATGATACAAGCTATGGAGAAAGAAGATGCACAAAGTGAGACTTTAATAATCCCTGTTAAAAGTCGAACTACTCAGCAACAATCTCTTAAACCCTCTGGAGAAGATTCTTTCATCATTCCAGTGAGTGGACGGATCTCTCCGTTACCTCAGTCATCTACTCAAAATACACTGATCATTCCTGTCAGTGGGCGTACTACAGTTCCTGTATCTTCACAAGATACTCTGCTAATTCCAGTTGGAGGGCGGACTACTCTTCCTACTCAAACTTCAAGGAAGCTCACCTCTTCTGAGCCATTTGTTATCGATCTTAATCGAAACAAAGCTTCTTCTTCTTCTCCCCCTTTAGTCATTGACTTGGCTAAAATCTCTAAGGCTCAGCCTTCTCCCAATATAAATATTGCTGCTTTTACATTTAATGAAAAGTCTCCACCTTTGCAGTACGTTGATGTGTGTAATTATGTTCATATTTATTTACATCTGTTAGATGACTTAAACACAATAACCATAGGAGTTGTACAGACTGTTCATACAGATGTATCTCTAGAACCTGTACAATCTTCATACTTTCTAGTTCCCAGCAGAAAGCCAGGAGACATTCCAATATTCTTCTACAAAGGGCCTTAAAATCCTTCTGATCTTGAAGATGATGACAAAAATGATGATACTGGAAGATTACAACTACGTCGTTATAGTCAGCAATCTAGAGACATCATCAAAAATATGGGCTATGACTTCAGGACTAGCCTCAATGATGGAAAAGGAAGAAAAATACCTGTCCGGATTCCTCCTTTGAAATATGGAAGGACGAAATGCGGATTGGGTTATACTGCTCATACTCCTTTCATCAATATTATCCATGAAGATCCCGAGTCTGACAAGAGATCTGATTCTTCTAGTACCACTTCTTGGGATTCCGATACGAGTATCGGTGACTTCTATTGCAACCTTCTGTCTTCCAATATGGTTTCCATTGACCATTCTGAAGAAAGTGATGAAGACGAAGAAGAGTTTAAAATCTCACCTGAATCAGAACAGTGGGCCCAAAGATTAGATAATCAATAGAAGTTCTGTTTCGAGCAAAAAGAACCTCCGACTGAAGATAAACTTGTTCAAATAGATGTTGGTGAAGAGGGATCTCCCAAACCAATATTCATCAGTGAAAGTCTTTCAGAAACTGATAAGAAAGACATGATCAAACTCATTCGTGATTACATCGATGTCTTTGCTTGGAGTTATGAAGATATGCCAGGGCTTGATCCTCAAATTGCAACTCACAAGCTCAATATCTTGCCGAATGCTAAACCGGTCAAACAACAACAGCGACGATTTCGTCCAGACATTATGGATGCAATTGAAGCTGAAGTCAATAAACTCATTACCTCTGGGTTTATCAGAGAGGAACAACATCCTGATTGGGTGGCTAACATAGTTCCTGTTCTCAAGAAGACTGGCAAATTATAGACTTCCGCGATCTCAATGCGGCATGTCCTAAAGACGAATTCCCTCTACCAATCATTGATGTCATGGTTGATAATACCTGTGGATTTGAACGAATGTCATTCATGGACGGGTATTCTGGGTACAATCAGATCAAAATGTTTCCAGAGGACGAGAAGCACACTTCTTTCAGAACGTCGATTGGTACATACTGTTATACAGTTATGCCATTCGGTCTCAAGAATGCAGGAGCAACTTATCAACGAGCTATGAGCACTATATTCTGTGAACATTTGCGAAAAATAGTCGAATGCTATGTTGATGATATTGCTGTCAAAAGTCGACAAAAGGAGGATCATATCCAAGATTTGAAGGCTATATTTGATCTAATGCGTAAGCATCAATTAAAGATGAACCCTACTAAGTCCTTCTTAGGCGTCTCTAGTGGTAAATTTCTCGGCTTCGTCATTACCTCTAAAGGTATACACGTGGATCCCGAGAAGATCAAAGCCATCCAAGAGATGCGTCCTCTACGCACCTTAAAAGAGCTACGAGGATTTCAAGGAAGAATCGCTTATATCAGGAGATTCATCTCTAATTTATCAGGACGCTGCAGACCATTCAACAAACTTATGAAGAAAGGTGTCTCTTTTGTCTGGAATGATGAATGTCAGAAAGCATTCGATGATATAAAACAATATCTGATGAGCCCTCCAGTATTGGTACCTCCCGTCTCAGAAATACCGTTCCTCCTCTATACTCGAGCAATGAGTCATTCATTGGGTGCATTACTCGCTCAAAAGAATCAAAATGGCCATGAACAAGCCATTTATTATCTCAGCCGCACTATGACCGGAGCTGAACCTCGATATTCACCGGTTGAAAAAGAATGTCTAGCCTTGATGTTTGCTGTCCAAAAGACACGTCATTATATCATTGGCCAGACTATTCATGTCATTTCCAGGATCAATCCTATACGAATCATAATGAAGAAACCCAGTGTTTTGAACTCTCGATTGGCTAACTGGGGAATCCTACTTGCTCAGTATGACATGCACTATATTCCTCAGAAATCAGTCAAAGGACAAGCTTTAGCTAATTTTCTGGCTGCTCACTCAATTCCAGAAAATTCAAAACTCTATGATGAAATCCCAGATGAAGTCCTAGATTCAAATCAAATTGCTGAAGAAGATCCTACTTGGCGTCTATTCTTTGATGGAGCATCAAGAATTGGTCCTAATGGCGATATTGTCGCTGGAGTTGGAATTGTTCTTGTATCGCCAGAAGGTCTTGCCATCCAAAGAGCTTATTCTCTCGATCAGCCGTGTTCAAACAATGTAGCTGAGTACAACGCATTACTTATTGGTCTTCAACTCGCTAAACATCTGAATATTCAACATTTGGAGGCGTATGGAGACTCTAAACTCATTGTCAATCAGATCAGGGGTACTTATGAAGTTCGCCATCAAGATCTGGTTCCTTATCATAAAACAGCTATATCTATGGCTTCTTCGTTTAAAGAATTCTTCATTGAACATGTTAGACGAGCATGTAACACAGAAGCTGATGCCCTTGCTAATCTTGCAGCGGTGCTGGCTATCCCAATCAGACGGCAACAAATGATTGTTGTTCGTAATCGAGAATTATTTCATCTTGAAAATAACCTGACTCTAGGACTTCCAGTTGATATTGAAGAATCAACATCTCATGCCGTCAACACAACAAGAGGATTTGGATTCAGTCGTAAATCGATGTCATCTTCATCCGATTCCAGCATGGAATTCATCTTCAGTAACTCGACTGAGAATCAGAATACGGATAAAGATTGGAGACTTCCTTTCTTAGATCTCGTATTATATGATATTCTTCCGGATGATCCGAGTGAGGCAGCATCTATCAGACGACGATCACTCAGATTCTATTACAATCATACAACAAAGATCTTATATCGTCGAGCTTATGATGGTTTACTCCTTCGATGTGTTGCCGGCGACGAAGTTCAACAAATCATTCGTGAAGCACATGATAGAATTTGTGGAGCACATCAGCCAGGACCAAAACTTCAAGACCGTATTCGACGTATGGGTTATTATTGGCCCACCATGGTATCTGATGCCATCGAATATGCAAAGAAGTGTAAAGCTTGTCAAATTCATGCGGATTTTATTCATCAACCCTCGGAATTTCTACATCCGACGGCAGCATCATGGACCTTCGAAGCTTGGGGCATGGACATTGTCGGCCCGATCAATCTACCGTCATCTAAAGGTCATCGGTTCATTCTCGCAATAACCGATTACTTCTCTAAATGGGCCGAAGCCATTCCTTTATCTGAAGTTAAGACGTCCAATGTTATCAGCTTTATCAAACACCATGTCATCTATAGATTTGGTGTCCCTCGGCGCATTATTCATGATAATGGACCACAATTCGTCAGCCAGAGATTTACTCGATTCTGTGACGATCATCGGATCAATAATGTGGCTTCTACCGCATATAATCCTGCCGCTAATGGATTAGCAGAAGCTTTCAACAAAACCATCATCAAACTCTTGAAGAAGTTTGTTTCTTCCAACAAACGAAATTGGAGTGAGAAGCTTGGTGAATGCTTGTGGGCTTATCGTACTACAGTCCGTAATGCTACTAAGTGTACACCTTTCTCTCTGGTGTACGGATCTGAGGCTGTTCTCCCATTAGAGATTCAAATTCCTTCTTTAAGGATAGCAATCGCTAATGAACTTACCTCAGAAAATAATGATCGTCTTAGATTTCAAGAATTGGAGGCTCTGGATGAAAAGCGGCTATCTGCTCAACAGAATATTGAATTCTATCAAGCTAGAATTTCAAAGGCTTTTAACAAGAAAGTCAGAATTCGAACATTTCAGAAAGGAGAACTTGTGCTTACTGTCAGACGCCCGATGACTATGACACACATGAGTAAGGGCAAGTTTGATGCAAAATGGGAAGGTCCATTCATTGTCAATAAGATCTTTTCTAATGGGGCTTATCAACTCACTACTCTAGATGGTAAAGCCACTATGATGCCCATCAACGGTAAATTCTTGAAGAAGTACTACGTCTAATATTTCTATCAAGATTGTCCTCCCATCATTCTCCTGCTGTTTCATTGTTCTTTCCGAAGAATCATTCTGATATCTATTATCCCCAGTGGAGATAGGTATTCTACTTTGTATCGTTTTCTCAACAAATTTGATATCCAGAAAATCATGTCCATATTACCTCTGAATTTTCTATCTCAATATCATATTTATGAAAATGATATTTAGTCTTTCTGATTTCTGAGTCAAAAGATCAATGAATAAAAGCAAAAATATAAAGTGGGAAGGATATATCGTAAACAAAGTTTCCTTAAACAGAGTTTATTTGAGACAAATTCTTCAAGAATAACATCATCATGGAAGATCACTGTAATCCCTTTCATATTTGGGACGAGGACCACATACATAATCAGCAAAAAAATTGAGTACATCTTTTCCTGACCGCACCAAGAATTGACAGGCAGCCAGCCTCATTGCTTCTTCTTCTTCGGTTTCTCCTGGTTCGGCCAGGAAGTCCAGGATATCTTTCGGCGACTTAGGAGTAGATGAGCTTTCGCCCATTTCCTTCTTCTACGGAGGTGGATGTTCTTTAACACCTTCAGTAGCTTCGGGGGCGACTTCAGCCTTCTTTGTATTCTCTTCAGAAGACATTGTGGATAAAATGCGATCCTTCTACTCAAATATATGCTCTATTTATAGGCATATGGTTACAAGGATCGAAGGGACGTATTCTTTCCCGATATTCATTTCATCCGTTCATTTATTACATCCACTCGACAGTTCATCTGTTCATCATTTTCTAACGGTTCATCCGTTCATAATCTTCTATCAATTCATTAAGTGGGGATTCGTTATTGATCACGTTTTCATAACCTCTGAATCAATTCCGAATCTGCTTACTCATTTGTCATGTTTTGACCTCTGCATAGAAATCAATCTATTTTCTTTTGAGTTCCTATATATTATCACGTCCATAATACCTCTGATAATATCATATACTCTAAAACAGAAAAGATGATTTTATTATCTATCATGTCCACAATTCATCCACAAATACAAATCATTGAGCATAGAAGAATTATCATTTCCATTCTCATTTCACCACAAAAAAAAAGTCTATTACATTTTCTTAGACTTTCTTACAAATCATAATGGAAATCTATTACAAATCTTGGATTTTCATTCTACACTACAACGATAACCTAATAGAGATCTATCTTCTTCTTTGGATCTTCTCCGTCGGACCTTCTCCGTCAGGTTCGTTATTGGTGGCAATTCCTGACTGTCTGGGTCCCAGTCACGACCAGATCAGCAGGAATCAAACTCTGGTCTTCTCTCTCAGACGAGAGGAGAACCACAGAGTATGGCAGCCCGAAGTCGTGGTGCTGCCAATACAACTGGTGGATTAGGAGCGACCTTTCAGAGGAGACAGGAATGTATCCAACCTTGGGATACAATTCCTAGTTCTTCCGTAAAAGGAACTCTACTACCCGATTTCTCGGTAGTAGAGTTGACTCCACCATCCAACTCTCGTGTATAAAGGCTCTTCCTACCATCTAAGGAAGACCCTTCTATCCCACGAAGAGTTCCGAGTTGTCTAATTTACGCGTCAAAGGCGTATGAGCTCCCTAATGTGGGTGTCAGAAGAACATTCTCCACAGCATCCACATCACCAATGCCAGTTCTGAAGAAGGTTTTCAGCCAAAATTCTGCAAGAAACAGTAAGGAAAAATCAGCCAACAGAAATTGGCCAAGCAAAGACAGATGCATTCTGTTCATTTCAGGAAGATGAATTTGTTTTTAGCAAACAAAAAAATTCGATGCGTGTATATTGAACTTACCGCTGAGTTTGCTGCTAAGGATTGACAGACCCATGTCTGGTAGCGTGCACAGAGATCTGACAACAGACAACATGGCTTTCCTATTTTCTTCTCACAGAAAATTCATTCTCAGAAGAGAGGAAGAAGAATGGGAAGATGAGTTTGCGTGGAGTTCATCCATCTATTTAAAGACAAAGTACAAGTCTATTCTTGGAAAAGATCCGCGTAAATAGCGCTCGTAAAACGTGGAATGAGTGTCACGTGTACTTCGGGAGACAGTGCAACATTGGAAACAGTCAAAGTGTGCTAATTAATATTCTTCATTAAAAGGCACGCAGATCAAACACAAAAGTTGTACTTCATTCTTTAAACAGGCACTGATGGCCTTACAAAAAGTCAAAACAGAAAAGTGCAACAAAAGCGTAGAAAGTTACGCTCTATTTTTCAGAGCGGCTAAGTTTGATGCCTAACTCCTCTACGCTCTTAACTCCCAGGCGATACAACAGAGTCTCGAGCATGTCACGCTTCTCCATAAGGCTTCGCCCATCAGAAGAAGACGAGCCATCCAATCCAAAGTAGCTCAAGAGATTCTTAGCTAACTGCGTGGAGTCGTCCTTGAGCTCGATGACGACAGGTTCGGGTTCTTTGCCCCCAAAAGTGGGGTCACCATGGGAACAAAAGCCCAACTTGCGTGCTTCCTCTTCGGCTGCTTCCTTTGGGGTCATATTTTCGAGAGATGAATGTCAAAACTGAGAATCTCTTCCTGTTTATATAACAGATCTCGTCGACAGTTCATATTCCATCATAAATTGGACGCAATCAGTCTCGGAGAACGAAGAGTCATTATGATATTTAATAGGTTCATTCGGGTGTTTTCGAAGAACTTCAAAGTCTTTTCGACTTTCGAAAAATCATTTAAGTCATCTCAGCGTGACTTTAACTCATTTCATCATCTCTATTTCAAAGTATTTCGAAAATATTTTATCATTTTTCGAAAACTTTGAAGGGGGTTTTGTAGGCCTCAAAAATGAAAGTCACGCTGAGTTGATCAAGACAGAGTCAAAAGTCACGCTCAGTTGATCCAGACAATATAAACAAATCACGCTGGGGAGACAGCTCATCATTTGTCAGAGAGTAATTATGACTGACAGCACAACAGTCGAAGAATGTCTCTTCGTATGCCACGTATGCACAGACATCGAGATATCATCGCCGTCTATTGCGTGATTTTCGAAATCTTCTTCAGCAAGACTCAGCCTTCGTCAAGTTGGCGTACCAAAAGGGTTTCTTGTCATTTAATGCGACTGACAAAGCAATCACTGTCAGAGATTTTGTGTCAGTCGAGACACGCCGAATCAAGACAGCTGGCAGTTCTATCTCAAGTCTGCGTGTATTTGTGATCTTCATCTCAAGTTTGCGTGGATTCTGAAGTTTTTCTTCCTCAAGTTTGCGTAGATTTTTGAGTTCTTTGCCTCGAAGTCTACGTGGATCCTGAAGCTTCCTGCCCCAAGTTTGCGTGGATTTTGAAGTTTTCTACACCGAGTTCGCGTGGATTTCGTCTTCAACAAGTCTGCGTAGATTTCATCAAATTGGAGTACGTGGCAGCCATGCCACTGATCTCTCGCCTGCGTGTCCTGTAACTTGCACACGACTCATGCATGATTGCCATGTGTCCAACAGTTACAGGTTACGTCCAGTAACTGCTCACAGCCTTGCGTATGTTAAATCCTGCGTGATTTTCAACTAAGCACAGGCTGTGAAGACAGTTATCTTTTCGGTTATTATTTTTGACTCTATAAATAGAGTTCTTTTTCTTATTCATTGTACAGATACATAGATATCTACTGTCAAAATTTTGAGAGCTTTTCTTCTTCGCATAGTCCAAGGGATAAAGCGATCGTCTTCTAGATCGGATTCCTACAGTTGTAATTTTCCCAGAAATACAACAAATAAAGAAAATTTCTTTATGGAAAACAGGGAGGCTAGCTTACATCAGGAGGTTCATTTCCAACCTCTCCGGACGATGTCAGCCATTCACTCACCTCATGAAGAAGGACGTCTCATTCGTATGGAATAAAGAATGCCAACGTGCCTTCGACAGCATCAAAGAATATTTGTCGAACCCTCCAGTCCTGGTGCCCCGGTTGCTGGAAAACCATTCCTGCTCTATGTACGAGCGATGGTGCATTCTCTCGGCACTCTGCTAGCATAAAACAATGATGCAGGCCATGAGCATGCTATATATTACCTCAGTCGAATGATGATGGGGCCGGAACACCGATATACCGTCGTGGAGAAGGAATGCCTCGCCCTGGTGTTCGCCATTCAGAAGACGCGATACTATGCCATGGGACAAACCATACATGTGATCTCACGAGTCAACCCCCTCAGGGTCCTCATGACCAAGCCAGGGGCACTTAGCTCTCGCCTCGCTACATGGGCGATATTGTTGTCTCCCTACCACATGATCTTCGTCCCACAAAAGGTATTAAAGGTCAAGCTCTGGTAGACTTTTTAGCAGTCTATCCAGGTTCGGAGTCAACCAGGATATACGAAGAGATTCCAGATGAGATTGCCGACTCACATGTGGCCTCTCATGAAACCATATGGCGAATGTTCTTTGACGGCGCTTCCAGAACTGGGCCCAAGGGCAACATCGTCATTGGAGTCGGAGTGGTGCTGATTTCCTCCTCCGGGTTGGTGATCAATCGGGCTTATTCCCCCACGGAGCCCTGTTCAAACAATGTGGCTGTCACGCCCCAGAACCAGAATACTGGACGGAGACGGACACAGCCAGCTACGCAATCCCAAAGTACGTTAATACTCTGAAATCACGTATAAGCTGTCAAGACATGGGGGTTACTTTACAAGCCATCAGTCCGACCTAATGTTTAACAATCCTAGGTATCTCAATCACAGGCAATGATACAAGAGCAAGAGTACGATCATCATACATACAATAGTAAGGCATTCCGAACCATATATACATGACTGATCATGAAGCTAGTACCACAGAACTGATGACTAGCTAGAATATTAGTCGTACATGATAAGGACTAGCTATAGTCTAGAATGCACATATCATGTTTATGCCCGTAGGCTACAATATCAAGGAAACTACCAAAACACGAGCTAAACACGTGATCGGGACTAAACGATACAAGAGGAGAATTTACATATCAGTGGGAGAATGAAGAAGAATCCCACTGAGGCACTCTGGTGCTCCGGCTGGTCACCGTCGAGTAGATGGTGCGGTAGATCCTTCGGGCTCTTCTATCAGAACCTGGCCATGCAAAACCAGTGGGGTCAGACCCCAAATAGCAAGTACCACAAAGGAGGCCGAACTATGAACTTAAAACCAGCAATCATTAGTAAACAAAGCAAGCAATAAGTAAGGGAGGATCGAGATTTGTGCAGTACCAATGTACTTATCCCGAACATAGGGAGACAGTAAGTAAATCATCATTTGACATAAAGTAAACTGGAGAACATGTTAAATAAATAGAACTGAAAATGTGATATACGATGAGATAACCATGGGACTATTCAGATAACCAGGTTACAACCTGTAAACCAAACAAGGACCGGGGTTGTAACCCTTCGTCTGAACGGAACTTGGTTTCTCCCACCATTTATCGGCAAGATAAAATAAGAAATCAGGACATGTAACAATCATGTACAAGATCAAGACAAGACTAGACAGATTGAACTCCATCCAACATTCACGGCCAAGCAATAAGTACGGCTTGATACTTTAACTAACTAGGGTTATCACAGGCCTAGTTACTAGCAAGATGCAAAGAGATTTCCAAGTCCAGTTACCCGCCTGTTGCTACCTGAGTGACCCCAGCAAAAGAAAAGGAAAAGATAGCATGATATAGCAGACACACTGTAGTAAGATACATGTGTCCTAAGGTACCACACTCGACGGCGGGCTGGAAGTGCGCTCATCTCGACGGATAGCAACAAATCCCATGTATATATATATATATATATATATATAAGGCCGGGATCAAATGGGCAATAGGTAACTGGAAAAGTCTCTCCATGAACTACTGGATTATTCTAGTAATTAGCCTTAGTCCATTTCAGTATGAATCCCTGACCGTGGAAAACCAGGGATTCATGTCCTAGACATGATGCAAGACGAGACGGGTTCATTTGTACAAACACAATCACCCACGGTGTCAGGATACTAATTAATTCTTGTCAGGAGTGCGCCACGACGGGCCACTATCGTTATCATTATTACTTATCAAGAGTGCGCCACGACGAGCCACTATCAAGAATTATCATGTCAAGTTATCATGTCAAATTGTCAGGTCAAGTTATCATGTCAGGAGTGCACCACGGCGGGTCACTATCAAGTCATGTCATTATCAAGGAGGAGAGAAACTTGCACAATTAAATAATAATATATATAATATATATATTCTTGAAGCCAAGAAGAAACTCTACAACTTTCATGTTGGGGGTGGAAAGAAATTCTGACCACAATTCAGGCAAATAAAATATTTAAACAATCAAAGTAGGACCCATATGGCCCAAAAGTGGGAGAACAAATATGCGGTCAAAGAGAGTGGGAGGCCATCCATGCGGCCAAGAAATAATAATTAGACCATAAATCAAATAAGACAAAAGATAGTGGGACCCTCATTAAATGTAAACTCCCACTCAAGCAAGTCAACTAAAAGAAGCTATGTGGGACCCCCCACAATTAATGCAATAAGAAAAGTTCACGTGAACCATTTAAATATTGGTTCACGTGGCCAAGCAATGATGACATATAATAAAATATATCCTGCAAGTACAGGCAGCTCAATAGAATCCATGCGATCCAATATTAAATTCAAAGTCCAAAAGTACAATGGCCATACGGCCAGCAAGTGGGAAGAGGCCATGCGGCCAAGGATTATATTCATGCGGCCAGCAACAATGTAAAGGCCAGGCACAAACTAAATATTAATATACTATGGGACCAAAATATCTAAGGCCAAGAGTGAAGTTGACTTCATGCGGCCAAGCATGAACATTCCTCCTGCGGCCAAGTATGCTAAAAAAATGCATTAAATGCAATCCTAAGGACTAAAGCATAAAAATATAAACATTTAGGGCCTTAAATGCATAATGCATAAAAGTAATGCATTAGGATTTCAAGCATAAAATATGAAATAGCAAGGTCTTAAATGCATTAATCATAAGGCCTTAAGAAGCTTTATGCGGCTAGCTTATTCCAAAGGCATGTAATCAATGCATTAAGCATAATATATTAAACATTAAGGTCTTAAATGCAAAATATAAAGCCTTAAGAAGCCTTATGCGGCTAGCTCCTTTCCAGGATGCTTCAACCAAGCTTTAAAGCATAAAGGACAAATGCATAAAGGACAAAATGCTTTAAGAATGGGTTAATATTGCATCCAAAACCCATGTGGCTAGCTTCAGAACTCATGCGGCCAGCAAAGGATTTCTTAGGAAAAAATGTAAGAAAAAATGCATTAAGAAAGAATGCATGAAAAATTGCATAATAAGAAAAGTACAATTACTTGCTTTCTTTAAAGCCTATGCGACTCATTTAGGAATAGCTATATGCGGCTGAGTACTGTTCCCATGCTGCTGAATGCTTCAGGGAATGCATTTAAAATATACATTAAAATATTGTATGCATTAAATTATATATTAAAATAATACATGCATATGTGGCTGAGTGCTAAGGCCATATGCGGCTGGGAAATGCAAGACAATTAATTAAATGGCCATACAATTAATGCAAGCTAGCAAACGTTAAAAAATAGCCATGTGGCCAAGGCAATAAACTAATGCTCATGCGGCTGGATTTGTCCATGCGGTAGGGAAGAACACTTGCCGCATGAAATAGTCATGCGGTCAAGTACTGTTCTTCTCCTCCACTTTCCGAGGAGAAGAACACCATGAAGCCATGCTTTCAAGCTCCATAATTCCATCATCCAGAGTCCAAATCCGAACTTCCATAGGTCAAATTTGGGTAAAATAAAATTTTCTACAACATGGAACCATCAAACAACAAGAACATGCAAGTTTAACAGATCAAAACCCATAAAAACTGAAATTACTTCAAAGTTAGATCTACAACAATCTAGCCATCAAATTGGAAAATTCCAAGTTCTAAACATGCTTAGAATTTAACAATAAAGAGAAGGGAACAAACAAAATTAAAATCGTCCAACATTCGACAAGGTGTACTTGCCTCTCTCCAATGGCTAGGGTTTGGTGGAAAAGAAATGAATGAGGGTGAATGAGGAGGGAGAGAGAAAAGTGGCTTATATAACAAGCTCAAGTGATCTCTACCATTCATTCCTCTCCACTAAATCTAAGCCATACACCTCATCTCATGAGAAAACCAACTATACCAAACCAAGTCAAAGTTAAACCAAACCCAATAAAACCAAATCCAAGTTAGACCAAGTCACGAAATTCCTATATCTTGGAAAATTTTAAAATATTACGCAAATCGATAAATACGAAATACGGCTCAAATAAACACGTATCCGTATAAAATACCGATACAGTGAGACGGGTCTCACAGTGGCCGAGTACAATACTTTGGTCATCGGCCTCCGACTTGCAAAGGAACTGGGTGTAGAATACCTTGAAGCATACGATGACTCGCAGTTAATCGTCAATCAGATCCGGGGTTCATATGAAGTCCGCCATGAAGACATGATCCCCTATCACCAAACGGCGATCAGCATCATTTCGTTGTTCGAAGGGTTCTTCATAGAACATGTTCCCAGACTCCAAAATATCGAAGTTGATGCCTTAGCTGGCCTTGCCGCTTCCCTAGCAGTTTCGAACTATGCTCATCACTCGGTGGATGTGATAGGCCACGAATTGGTCTGTCCCAAGAATAACATTCAGTTTGTGGCGAGTCATTCTGCTCGGACGGTTGACGAAACACCAGACTAGAGAAAGCCATTCATAGACTTTGTAGTCTACGGCATCTTGCCCAAAAATCCAAAGAAGGCCACCTCTATCAGAAGGCGTTCTCTCAGATTCTTCTACGATACAGAGACGAAAATGCTGTATCGACGATCCTACGATGATTACTGCTTCGGTGTCTATCAAATACAGAAGCCAAAGAAACCATACGTGAAGCTCATGACGGTGTCTGCAGGGCCCATCAGCCTGGTCCGAAATTACAAGACCGTCTTCGCCGGATGGGCTATTACTGGCCCACGATGGTAGCAGATGCGATCGACTATGCAAGAAAGTGCAAAGCCAGTCAAGTCCATGCAGATTTCATCCATCAGCCATCCGAGTTTCTACATCCGACAGTAGCGTCCTGGCCATTCGAAGTATAAAGAATGGACATCATCGATCCAATCACTCCACCTTCATCCCAAGGACATCGCTTCATACTCGCAATCACAGATTACTTCTCCAAATGGGCGGAAGCTGTTCCGCTTGCAGAAGTAAAGACTTCAAACTTGATCAGCTTCCTCAAGCACCACGTCATCTATCGCTTTAGACTATCCCGAAGGATCATCCATGATAATGGTCCACAGTTCGCAAGCCACGCCTTCTATCAGTTCTGCGACAAACACGAATCCAAAATGTTTCTTCAACGCCATACAATCCAGCAGCAAACGGGTTGGCAGAAGCATTCAACAAAACCATCATCAAGTTGCTCAAGAAGTTCGTGTCTCCCAACAAATGCGACTGGAATGAGAAGCTTGGTGAGTGCTTATGGGCATACCGTACTACAGTCTGAACGGCCACCGAGAACACACCATTCTCCCTGGTATACGGGAGTGAGGCAGTTCTCCCATTGGAGACTCAAATCCCCTCGCTCCGTGTCGCCCTTACCTATCGATTGACGACGGACGATAACTACCGTCGCCGACTACAAGAGTTGGAGGCCTTGGATGAAAAGCGCCTATTAGCTCAACAACGAATCGAGCTATACCAAGCACGCATCTCGGGAGCCTTCAACAAGAAGGTTAAGATCAGAACATTCCAAGTGGGCGATCTCGTCCTGGCAGTTCGGAGGCCGATGGTTATGACTCACAAAACCGTCGGCAAATTCCAGCCAAAGTGGGAAGGTGTCACGACCCGCACCCATTTTTTTTAAACGGATACGAGACGTGTCCAAGCCAGCCTACGCCGCAGTGTCGGCGGTAGAACGCTGTCACGGCCATGAAGATCGTAATCACAAATATGCTCATTCACATAATTAATTTAACTTACAATGGTCACAAGTTTTACATTTGTAGAAAATATAAACTTGTACAAATAAATGAATGACTTCAACTCAACTAACTAGCTAGTCTCTAGGCTTTGTCTGCAAGTATTCCCGTCACTCCCCAAGCTAAGTGACTCCACGGCTAACCTGAAAATGTTGGTTTCCAGTCAGGAATGGGACGAACACAATTCACTGAATGCAATTTCAAATAAAGAAAATGACTATAAGACAAAGGTTAGGCATCAATCATGAGTTTTGAAAATAACAGTAAAGCCATAAGAAAAATCAATATTAATAAATAGACCAATATACTTTCCACCGTTAGAAGTACCTTTGATATGTGATCAGTCTGGGACACTATACCGTACGGTGTATGAGATCTACTTGCATGAAAAGTAAATAATGTCTACGAGATCTACTTGCAGAAAAGTAAACGAGGTCTACGAGATCTACTGCATAAAAGTAAACGAGGTCTACGAGATCTATTGCATAAAAGTAAACGAGGTCTACGAGATCTACTGCATGAAAATAAATACTGTCTACGAGATCTACTGCATGAAAGTAAACACTGTCTACGAGATCTACTACATGAAAGTAAACACTGTCTACGAGATCTACTGCATGAAAGTAAACGAGGTCTACGGTCGGATCACACATCCTTGGTACTTCTCATTCCCGACTCAACAATTTATAATAGAAAAATAATCATATAACTAATGACCAATCAATGAAATATAGTAAAAATCAATATCAAAATACAGACAATAAACTGTACTCGTCTGTTGTCCTGTGCTGGTGAAACCGATGATCTGAGCCACTCAGTATGCTACAATAGTCAAAACCCATACAACAGTCCCCGGAAGCTGAAATAAACAATACCAATGATCTCAGAATAGTCCAATTAGCTAGGATTGCCTGTCCTTAAGTCCAATTCTAGACACATGGACAAAACGGTAATTTTGGGCAAAAACGATGCCCGTCGTTGGACCCATTTTGCACCGAAAAGCGTGCCATTATCTCTGAATAGTCCAATTAGCTAAGCTAGTGACTCACAAAACCGCCAGCAAATTTCAGCCAAAGTAGGAAGGTCCATTTGTCATTGAGGCTGTCTTCTCCAACGGTGCTTACCGCCTCGCGAAACAAAATGGAGACTTGCTCATGTTGTCCATCAACGGCAAGTTCCTGAAGAAGTATTATGTCTGAAACAACATCCTCCAAATCCTAGGTTGTTGAGTTATGTACCCTCTGGTACCGCTGAACTTACATTTCGGTCACTCCAGATAAATCTATATCGCGTCTTTTAGGTAGTAAGTCATGTATGATCATACCTCTGGACTTTCTTCCTAAAAGAGCTCTCCCGCACTCTCAGTACATAAAAAAGGTAACGAATCCACAGATTCTCCGAAACAACTACGTCGATGCTACCTCTGAGTTATTTCCCTTCCATCAAAAATAAATCACCGCCTTACATAGAACTTCCACGTCCTCATTACCTTTGAGTCGTTCTATGTACCCCTTCATGGAGCCCACTCCTATCACGTCCTCATTACCTCTGAGTAGGAAGGCTCCATCGAAGAAACCCTCATGCTTGCCACGTCCTCATTACCTCTGAGTAAGTATGTTGGTTCCCTTTCGACTTATTATCCGTACCCAAAACCGGAGTACACCAAGGATAATAGGCCCACAAATGTCCACTGTTGACCACAAATATCCTCGGCTAAGTCCACTCCTGCCACGTCCTCATTACCTCTGAGTAGGAAGACCCCGTGATAAAACCCCCATACTTGCCACGTCATCATTACCTCTGAGTAAGTATGTTGGTTTTCTCTCGTCTTATTATCCGTATTCTTAACCGGAGTACACCAAGGATAATAGGCCCACAAATGTCCTCTGCTGACCACAAATGCAGTACTAAGTTTCCTAGTACATGCCCCTCACTTTTCATCATGCCCCGGGGGCCCAGCTGTCCCATGGCATTCTCTCTCCCGATACCAGGAACGTCTATAGCCACCTTACTGTAGAATCGTTCAAGGTATCCCCATCAAATTTGTTATCCATACCTAAAACCCAGGTATGCCAAGAGTAACAGGTCCACAAACAGTCCCCCTGCGGGGCAAACACTACCACAACACCACAAACACAATAAGCAGTACAAATAAAAGGTAGAATAAATCATACTCTTTTATTTGAAAGACAAAAGTAATACATGTTCTGGGGATCACATCCTCCTCAAGAAAGGAAAGCAAAAAAAAGAGGAAAAAGGCCGACTATTGTTCGGCGATTCATAATTCCAGGAGACGGTTCCTCAGCAAGACAGTCCCCCGTTCAAACAGCTGCTTGGCTCGACGCTCGGCCTCCTGAGACAACCGCTCCGCATCATCCAAGTGCACGTGGGCCCGCCAGCCATCCTCAAGCTTGTTTAGAGCGAGCTCCAGGCTAGCAGAAGCTCGAGTAACTTTGTCAGCCTCCTGGATAATCATCCCCTTTTCTGTACGGGCAGCTTCGAGTTCAGACTCCAAGAAAGCCAGCTTCCTCTGAAGCTCGAGGATCTGCTCCCGGGTGTCAATTACCCCACGGGAGGCAGTCACTTCCCGAGCCGTACAATCTTCACTCTCGCGACTTAACTGATCATATAGCTGAGACGGATCGCGGAGATCTTTCAGTATGACCGGCTTGACCGTATCCCGAGCGACCCTTACCTTGTTCACGGCAGTTATAAGGAAATCGCGCTCTTGGTCTATCGCAGCAGATAGATCAGCTTGTCGTAGCACCTGAAACTGGGCCACCAGCTGATCAGCCTCTAGCAATTTTGGCTCCAGAAGCGCGACTATCCCTACTCCATCGGAAAGGGTTTCGAGAATGTCAATTTAGCCTTGGGCGTATTGTCGGGCCAAGACGAAAGGGGTCTCCCGTTCCATAGCAGCCTCGACTCCTTTCTTCAAGTGGCGGTAGAAACTGTCAACCATGTCCTGTGACACTTCATCCAAAACTTCCTTAGAAGACGGCGTCAAAGGAAGTGTGGCTGGCAGTGTCGAAGGAGGCGCGCTAGAACTCGCCACCCCTGCCACCAAGGAAACAAATTCTGAGCGAAAAGACGCATGGATAGTGGCTAACTCCTCCTCCGCGGCCCGCAGAACCTGGATACTCGACAAGGCAGAAAGGTTGGCCCTCGGAGCCACTTGAGTAGAGGAGGACGCAGGGACCATCGCTCCTTTTCTCGGCTGTGCCGCCACCTGACCTCATGAACTCGATTCAACGGAAGGCCCTTCAATATAAGTCGGAAGAGGAGGGGGCACGCTCCCCTCCACCAGATCTCCTCTGGCAGAGCCTACCTTAACAATGTCCGTCATCGGCACTAAAGGGGCAGGACCTGTATGTCCAGAGCAACTATCAATCAGTCTAACCCGAATGATGTGATGATATAGCAGATAGGCCTCCTCACTAGTTAAGATTTGGCTTATCTTACCAAGGAAGAAGTACGGAGGCTGCGGTTCGCTCACAGCCGCCGTAGTCCCCTCACCAGCGACCTCCAAGTTGAGTTCAGCTGGTTCTTCTGCCCCAGCCACCCCGAAAAGGGATACGACTGGTTCAGCGTCACCCAGCTAAAATTTAACAATCTTAGGGACAGGTTCAGTAGAGCCTCCGTCACCATGGATTGAGTCCTCAGCAACGTGGGACTCCTCGGCATCATCACCTTCACCTTTCTCTTTAATGAACAGCACGCGGCATCTTACCGCAGCCCGCTTCGTAGAGTAGGTTATGCCATCATCAGTGGACACGCGCCTGCTCCGCTTGCGTGAAGGACCAGGTGCGTCGGGCGGCTGATTCGCTACCATCTCATCCGGCACAACAGGCGGCTGATCCGCCCCAGCATCTTCCACAGGAAGGGAAGAGTTATCTGTCTCATGCTCATTATCCTCTTCGTCCGCAGTTGTGGACTCTGAGTCCGACACAGGAATCGTGTTCGCCCTCTGCTTCCTCGTCTTTGACCCCTGGGGCTTCTCCGCCAAGCCGGTACCAACAATAAAACTGGTACGAGGGTCAAAGTTAACAGAAAACCTGCTCGCAGCGATGTGGTAGAGAGCCATTAAATATAAAATCTCCCTTTGTGTCTCAGCGTCAGGGACCGAAAAACTAGCACGGGTATGAGCAATGTCATTGTAATGCCAGGCTCTGATGCCATCTAGAACGCTGCCTTCAAAACCCAGGCAAGAGCTGGGACTCTCTAGGAACAGCCGGCTGTACCCAAACTAGCGGAAGAATCGGCTGGGTAAGTAAGGTTCCAGGTAGACGCTATTGGGGTTACGATATACTAGGCTCCCATATGTGCTTGAGATGTTATTATAGTAGAGGTTCTGATCTTGTACTTGACCTGATATCCATGCCACTATGTGGGTAGATGACTTCTTATGATTGACAGATTTGTCCTTGTCCAAGACCTGACTACTTGTATCCATGCTATAAGTCCAGCTTACCCTTTGAGGTACTGGCCCTGATTTTGCACTGCGGTGCTCCTTGTCTACTAGCACTTTGAGATTCTACTTCCATGATTATATGGCATTGTGATGCCATCTTGATATTCTAGCTATATTATATAATTATCTGAACAGGTATCTGGTAGTTGACCTACAGTCTTAGCGTGGTTAGGATTGCTTGCTTGCTTGTTACATAACACTAAGGATGGATCACAACTGGGACTATAGGTGCCGAGGTTGATTCTTACTTAGTGTTCTCGTACTGAGGTACGACATCTAGGAGGATGATCATGTGACCACGACATGTGATTCCGGATAAATGTATGGTTAATCTAGGCAACTTAAACTGGCAGAAGCATTGGAAGGAAACGGAATTTCGAGATCGTGCATTACTAGCCTTATCCCAGACATTAGTCATGACCTGCAGGCTGGCCGCCACGGATATTGTTACCATTCGTACTAGTGGATAGCAATATCCGGCTACCTTATGTACTATACATTATATACATGGCATGTTCGGCACGGTGGCCTTACGAGGGACCGGTTGTGACATGCAGAGCCAGGTGGTCTTGCGAGGGACCGGCGCTCATTTAGTCTTGATATACTTGGCCCCGCTAGCCCTGCTGGGACGGCACAATCTGAGGATTCCTATACTTGCATTGTTGGGGTAACCCAACCTCCACATAGAAAGTCGTAGGCATTTTGAGTGGCCGCTTATTCTTCTAAATTGTATGGTTGTTGCTTGCTAAGCTGGCTGGCCCATAACGCTGTTCCGGTACGGTAATTCATTCCCTTGTTCTTGTTTGATGTAGGGGTGAGTTACTGTTTCGATGACAGACTACGAGTTCCAGTTGGCGATGCAAGCATTAGTGGATGTTAGGATGACTATAATGATTGTTGGTTACTTACGTATTAGTAGTTGGATTGCTATCTTATATTCTGTAATCGTGCATTGGTACCGCACGATCCTTTACCCTTATTACTGTTGTTCATATATGTTATTCCTGTCATATATCATATCATGCTGGTTTTCTTCGTCCGTCCTTGAGCCTTCCTTTCTGGTACTTGCTACGGTTGGCCTGACCAACCCTGGATTGTTTCCAGATTGCATGTGACCGACCCTGTGGATCTTCCAGACTTGACTTGGAGGATGTACTTCAGTTCCAGACCATGCTAGGATCTGTGGGAGGTATATTATGTCTACATTATTTCTTATTGTAGACTCTCTGATTATCATATGAGTATTTCCTATTTTTTATATGATTATCTCTCTTGTAGTTATTTTATTGATTATTGCTTGTGGACATGAGATTGGATTTAGGCCATAGATTGATTGCATGCTAGGATATCCAGCAAGACTTGACAGCCGTCATCACCGTATAGCGTATTCGTACCTTATACGGTGTAGCTGGCCGACGTCCGTTCCTGTATTTCGGTACTGGGGTGTGACAGGTTGATCATATATGACTTAAACTCTTACTAATCTTCGTGTTTTGTACGACTAGCTTCATGATCATCTGAATATGTGGGATGCCTTACTTTGTATATCTGATGATCTTACATCTTGTAACATTTACTTGCTTGCTTAAGATTGAGACACTAGGCTTGTTCTTGACCATAAGTGACTGTTGGCTTATAGTTAAACCCTCATGCATCTAGACAGCCGTGACCGTATATCGAGGTAGATTATACTTCAATGTACGTATCTGGCTGTGTCTGTCTCCCGCTCTTTAGTATTCTGGTTCTGGGGTGTGACAAGCACATAAGCGCACTTTGATATAGTTATTTTCCATTTTTTTCGTCGTGCATTCGATGCACGCCTCGATTCAATATTTTCGTATTCTACGCCTTAGTGTTCAATATGTTAGACTTATGTTCCTTTCCTTCGACTCGTGCAACTGAGGCACGCCTTGATAGGGTAATCAATGTTCTATAGCTCGTGCACTGAGGCACTCGCATCGATATTATAGTCTTATAATATTCTAGCATACTAACTCGTGCGCGGGGGTACGTAATAACTCGTGCGCTGAGGCACTTGTCGATACAGTTATCCCATGTTCTTATGGCTTGTGCACCGAGGTGCTCGTCTTTGTGATATTCAATGTTCCATAGCGACTCGTACATTTGATGTACGATTCATTTCAATTATTCTATCTAGTGTTCGATACGCACTATGTTTCTCTCCTTCGAGCCACGCCCGTGGTCTCGATAGGTTAACTCAGCATACAATGATATATTTTATTTAGGCATGAAGGAGTAGGAAAAAGAAGTCAATGTCCCCCCACCTTGAGCCGACATGCCTTGTCGTTTTGTCGAGCCGATACGGCTCTATTTTATAACTTCGTTGTACAGCCAACTCTCCTGACTTAGCCATTCGAGCACTTCGTGCTTCATTGAATTATACGATCGATTTGGCTTACCGTGCCAACGCCTCAGTCCGTCGCGATGCGACGATTGGTTTTGCGAACACATTTCTGAATAAGGCAAAATTTTGACCTCTAATATTTCAATGTAAACGTATAGCCTGCACACGAAACCAACTAAAATCAATACTCGTCCGAATCGGTTAATTGCCTTGCGTCGATTCGATTTCTTAGAATCTTCGAACCGACTCAATGTTTTCCCTCGGGCCAACTTAACACTTGCATCGATCTTACTCGATGCGTTCCTCGGATCAACGTACTCTTTGCATCGATCTAACTCGACGCATTTTTCGGAACAACGAGACTCTTGTATCGATTCGCATCGATACATAATCAGATCAACGCAACTCTTCGAGTCAACGACTCAGCATAATGCACCGTGCGGAGCGGGGCATTACAGTGATTCCTATGTGGCATGAGGCACAAGACAATGTCTTGTCTATGTGGCAAGATTATATTCACACAAGACAATGAGAAAAAAAAGGTATTCTCCAATGCAAACGTATTAAGAAGACAATAAAATCTTTTTTTTTTCAACTTCCAAGACAACTTTTCCACTTCTTCTTTTTTTATAGATACTTTTAATCATAATTGATGATGTAGAAGTAAAGCATTGTGAAGTCCATTGTCTAGATCTAGACAACCAATTTTACATTGTCCTTGACATGTCATTACCATGTCAACTTCACAATTTATTTCACATTTGTATTGGAGAAGGAATTTTGAAATAAGAAGTAGTAATTCCTATGTGGCAACTATTTTTTTCAAACTCACAATGGGGTTGGAGATGCTCTAATGTATATATTTCTTTCTTCTTTACACATCAGTCAGAGACGTAGCTACCTGGTCCCGAGGGCCACGGTTGTGAATTATATATATATATATATATATATATATATATATATATATATATATATATATATATATATATATATATATATATACTCGATTTTTTATTAAAGATGTATGTATAATTTTTTAGATAGAAAGTAAATATAAATAATATATTAAGGACAAATTCATCAAGAAAAGCAAATATATATTTGAAGCCATTCCAAAAAGCGATACAGTAAAAAAAAATTGAAGTCGTCTGCGTCTTTGTGATGTGCTCCTGCTTCACTCGTCCTCATATGATGAAAAAACGTAAAGAATGACGTACCAATTAAAAAGATTCAATTTGTACGTAAACAATGACGTACCAAATTGGGAAGATTCAATTTGTCAACGAGAAGAGAGAAGTAAACTTCTTGGTCTTCTGAAATCATAATATCCATATAAATAGCACAAGGTGGAGCTACTCCTGTTATTGCCGGGAACGCCGGGGCACAATTTTTCGATAATAACTGAGAAAATGAAACAGTTGTAAAGACAACGTTTCTAATGCAACTCCTTAAAGAAGGTTTTGCAACAGAGATCCAGAAGGATTCTGCAAATTATGAAATCTAAAAAGATATCGTAATACACGAATAATCTAAAGAGATTTTCGTGATCGTAGCAAACTGGCAGTAGTGCCTTCTAAAAAGAAGATACTGACAGAACTGCTAAAGGCAACAGAAGGATGACAGGCGAGAGATGGAATTGCTGGGGTGAATTATCACCGTTGCTCAAAGCTTTATTCGCCCTCTGCGAACAGATTCCAGGAACCAGAAAGGTTGACGGAAAACCTTGGAACACTCCTGCTCTTCTGACTCCTCGAAAGACGGTGAACTCCTCTGGCAATGGTACTCTTCTCTCTCTGTTTGAAGTAACAGAACTCACGCGTACTAAAAAGTACTAGTGTTTGTGTTAAACAACACGCTCACTACTCTGTTGTGTTAAAGAACACTTAGAATTTTCTCTCTGGAATTCTGATTACTTCTACCAACTGAGAGAGAGGAGAGAACCTGCATATATAGCCCACGGGGCGGTTGCCAAGCAGTTGCCTGCACTTCAGGGTAGTGGCAGAACCACTCCTGAACATGCAGCAACTGCTGCAACCGTTCCCGCTCTAATATGCAGCCAGCCATACGCACATACGCACTCTACGCACACTGCGTACGCTGCGTACGCTGCGCACCCTGCGCACTCTACGTACGCTGCGTACGCTGCGCACACTGCGCGCACTGGGCTGCGTACTGGGCTGTGTAACTGGGCCAGCGTAACTGGGCTCGCGTAATGGGCCGCGCAACGTGGCCGCGCAAGTGGCTCGCGCAACGAGCGCAACTTAAGCGCACTATGCGCCTAGCGACGATGCTGACGTGCTAAGTGCAAAGTGCGCCAACAAAACGCCACATTACGCCTCATGAGCCCTTGAGCCCGAGCCCGAGTCCGAGCCCGAGCTCGAGCCCGAGTCCGAGTCCGAGTCCGAGTCCGAGTCCGAGTCCGAGTCCGAGTCCGAGTCCGAGTCGCTAAGCCGCAACGGGGCTTAGCTCCTATGGAAATAAATTTCCCAAGAGCAAAAAGCTTACAGCTTATTAATTGTTGATTAAGCCTTTATACCATTAATAATTAATCCCACATGGCACACACCCATGTGCACTATATGTGCATCTCCATAAAGAGTAAAGACTCATATATATGGAGATACACATTTCTTTCTAGCCGATGTGGGACTAAAAACCAAAACAAAAGGCTATAAACCCAACAATCCCCCATATATCTCTATAAATATGAGTACGAGTGTTCCCCACAGTAACTGTCCATTATGCTTTTAGGATAGATGCCACTTAAGACTTGAATCTTCCCACGTGAGTCAAAAATCAAACTATAATACAAGAATGGACTAAGCCTTGAATTCTGCATCATAGCTGAAATTCTTTCCACTCACATAATGTAGTTACATGTGCTTCTGGCTGCACATTTAAGGCCGTGTGCCAGCCTGGTTTCAGTGTATAATATTGGGCGTCTATAAGTTTACCCTCAAGAGACGGCCTGATATCTCTTTGTCCATACACTATAGGTGAGTTCTTTATTAAAGAGACATGGCATGAAACGTCCAACGCTTCTTTTGCGGTGCTACGCCGCTATGACATGGCCTTAAGCCGAGGACCTTACCCGAATCACCGGGAACCTCATCGTAGTGTCATACTACCCGTAGCATGAGGACTAGCCCCTTTGTAGTGCCAAACTACCCAGCATGAAGCCTTACGCTTCTGTGCGGTGTTACGCCGCTACGACATGGCTTGCAAGGCCGAGGCTTTTTCCCTAGCCGGGTTTACCTCATTGTGGTGTCGTGCCACCCGTAACATGAGGAACACCTCCTCTTTGTAGTGCTGACTACATCCCTCTTTAATTCAATATACAATATTAGGCCAACTGCCTATTTGCGGTGCTACGCCGCTGTGACTTGGCTAACATAGCCGAGGCTTTACCTCCTTCGAGAACCTCATGGTGGAGTCACCGCCACACATAGCATAGAGTCACACTCCTTGTAGTGCTGTGCTACCATGCTTCCTGTAAAGCATACCAGACATTCCAAATGCCTGAGAACTCATTAAGGTATTTAAGCCAACCTCCCACAGGACCTGTTTTCTGCAGAAAACAACAGTAGACAACAGTGGTTATAGGTCCGTAACCTCTCCATGCCCAATAGAACATGTACCCACCGTTCCTGATATTCTTCCGATTAGTGGTCCTCCCTTGAACCAAAAGCTAGATGCCTAGTAGATAAATCTTTGAACTAATAGCATAAAACTTTATGGTAGAAATACAATAATATAATATCAGAATGCCTTCAAGCCCATTTTACAAGCTGTGTCATCGACCAGCTGGCGCTTGAGGCCCTTGGTGAACGGATCCGCCAGGTTCTCCTGACTCCGAACATCAATCACTGCAATAACACCTCTCTTGATAAGATCATGTACTGCCCTGTGCTTCAACCGCACAGTCCTCTTCTTCCCGTTGAAGAGATCATTTGATGCCACCGCCGCAGTCGCCTGGTTGTCGCAGTATATCGATATCGCCGGTACTTGCGCCCCAACCACTGGAAGATCATACATGAGCTCTCGAAGCCATTCTGCTTCCTCGGCTGCGGTATCAAGTGCAAAAAACTCAGATTCCATGGATGACCGCGAGAGCATAGTCTGCTTTTTCGACTTCCACGATATAGCAGCTCCACCCATTATGAAAATGTATCCATCTGTGGACCTCTCGCTCTCCACCTCTGAGCACCAACTGGCATCACTGAAGCCTTCCACTACCTGCGGATCTCCGCTGTAGTACAGTGCATATGTCTGAGTCTTCTTGAGATATCTTATAACCCGTTCCACAGCATTCCAGTGTTCAACACCTGGATTGCTCGTAAAACGACTCAGCATTCCCACGGCGAAAGCTATGTCAGGCCTTATGGCAGTAGTAGCATACATCAAACTCCCGATTACGCTTGCATACTCCAGCTGCCTGACGCTTTCCCTTGAATTAGGCTTCAGCTTCAGATCACACCTGTACGGCGTATCGATCCCTGGAAGATTTCGATACCCATAACGAGTGATCATTTTCTCAATATAATGAGACTGTGACAGCGCTAGTCCAGTGTCTGTCCGGATGATCTTGATCCCTAAGATCACATCAGCTTCCCCCAAGTCCTTCATACTGAACTTGCTTGAGATGAATTTCTTTGTCTCCGTGACACATCTAATATCCGTACCTAGGATAAGCATGTCGTCTACGTACAGACAAACGATCACACCTCTTCCATCAGCGAACTTCGTGTAAACACACTTGTCCGTATCGCTGACCATGTAGCCATTTGACCTTATAACTTTGTCAAATTTCTCATGCCACATCTTGGGAGCCTGTTTAAGACCGTACAAGGATTTCATCAACTTGCAGACTTTGTCTTCAAGACCTCTGATGACAAATCCCTCTGGCTGTTGCATGTAAATCTCTTCGGTCAGCTCGCCATTTAGGAAAGCCGTATTCACATCCATCTGATGTATGACCATCTTATTTATTGCTGCGAGAGCAATCAATATTCTGATGGTGGTTATCCGGGCTAGTGGAGCATATGTGTCAAAGTAGTCAATCTCCTGCTTCTGAGAAAACCCCTTGGCTACCAACCTAGCCTTGAACTTGTCAATAGTTTCGTCTGCTTTCATCTTCTTCTTGAAGATCCATTTGCATCCGATGGGTTTCGCTCCTTCAGGAAGATTAACCAACACCCAAGTGTTATTTGAGGTGATGGAATCAATCTCATTGTCAATCGCCTCCTTCCAGAAAACTGCGTCTCTGGTCTTCATCACCTCATCATAGGTAAGTGGATCTGCTTCCACATGATAGGTGACAAAGTCACTTCCGAAGTCCTTCGGCCTCCTCACACGCTTAGCTGACGGTTCAGCTTGTTCTGGTTCAACCGTTGTTTCAACAACAACATCTTCTTGGACCACATCTTCATTGAAGACTTCAGTCTCTTGTGCACCCTCATTATTCTCCGGAACATCCGGAAGAACAATATTCTTGTGCCTTGCAAACTTGTCTTCAAAATATTCTGCATCGCGAGATTCAATGATATGATTTGACTCAATATCAAGAAATCTCCGAGCATCACTCTTCTCGGCATACCCCAAGAAGATCGTCTTTGTAGTCCTTGTCCCAAGCTTCTGAATCTTCAGATCTGGAAGCTTGATATATGTCAGACACCCCCACACTTGAATAAGATTCAAGTTAGGTCTGACTTTGAACCAGAGTTCATGAGGAGTAATATCAGAAGTTGCATGAGGCACTCTATTTAGAATAAAAGTGGCCGTCAATGCAGCTTCTCCCCAGTAGCACTTAGGAAGGCCAGCAGTCAACAACATTGAATTTATCATTTTTGTCAACGTCCTGTTCTTCCTCTCAGCTACTCCGTTTGATTGAGGAGAGTACGGAGCCGTAGTCTCATTGACAATTCTATGTTCCTTACAAAACGATGCGAATTCATGAGACCTGTACTCCCCACCTCGATCACTTCTTATCCTTTTGAGTTGTTGTCCAGTCTGTCGCTCAGCTTCAGCTCTGAACTCCTTGAACTTCTCGAATGCTTCGTCTTTAGCCTTCAGCAAGTAGACGAACGCATACTTTGAGAAGTCATCGATGAAGGTTATGAAATACTTCATCCCGGCCTTTGTAGAGAACTGTTTGAAGTCACAGATATCAGAGTGAACCAACTCCAGAAGATCTGTACTTCGATTAACCCGAGGAAAGGGTTTCCTTGTGATCTTCGTTTGAGCACAAACTTCACATTTCTCTACCTTACCCCTACATTTGGAGATAAGTCCTAGACTAGATATTCTGTTTATTCGTTTACAATGAACATGTCCTAGCCTATTATGCCACAACTCAAGAGTATAAGCAGAATGAGTGACTTCATTAATAACATTAATTACATTAGACTGATTTACAAGCTGAATCTTGAACATTCCTTCGGTATAAAAAGCTTTCCCGAAATATGTTCCCTTGATAGACATCACCATCTGGCCAGCATTGATGTCCATCCTGAGGCCTGCATTGCAGAGTAGGCCTCCCGAGATCAGGTTCTTGGCGATAGCAGGAACGTGCTTCACGCCTTGAAGCGTCAGAGACTTGCCCGAAATCAGCTTCAACACCACCGTCCCGATCCCGAGCACTTCAGCTTGTGCCTGGTTCGCCATCATAACCACTTCAGAAGTAGGTGTATAGGTGGTGAACCACTCCGTACTGGAGCATACATGGCAGGAGGCTCCAGTGTCTACCCACCAGTCAGAGTCAGTCCTTACTGCATCAACCTGTGCAATCATAACAACTACGTCAGTGATCATAGATACCTTACTAGGCTCTCCTTGCTCTGATTGCTTGGTCTTTTCTTTACACTCATTCTTAAAATGGCCCTTCTTGCCACACTTGAAGCAAGGCATTTCTGACTTTGGCTTCTTTTTCTTGATAGAAGTTCCCTTGACTTTTAGATTTTCAGGGTTCTTCTTCTTGCTGTGGAAAGCCGCCTGCTTTCCCTTTGGTCCCTTGGTCTGAACCGGATTGGCGTTAGCCAATTGCTTGGACAGTGTGTCCACCTTCAGTTGAACCCGCATCTGGTCCTCAACATAGATTTCCTGTAGGAGATCTTCAAGGGTGATCTCCAACTTCTTCCTATGCATGTTTGCATAGAACTTGCTCCACCCAGCGGGGAGCTTTGAGACAATCCCTCCAACAACAAACTTGTCGGGAAGGGGCATCGCCTCGTCTTCCAACTTCTGTCGCAGTTTTAGGAACTCCTTCACCTGCGGCAGCATAGACTTTTCGTCCTCAAAGAACCACTTGTGATATTTTTCAACCACACATATTTTACTGCAGTTCTTGACTTCTTCGTAGAGTTTTTCTAGAGACTCCCATATGTCTCTAGCGATATTCTTTTTAGAATATGATTCTGCAAGGGAATCCTCCATAGCATTCAGGATAAGGAGCCTGTAAATGCTATTTTCTCTTCTCCACTTGGCCTGAAGTTTAGTAGCCGCAGATATTGCAGCAGCAGACCCAGTATCTGGAACAGTAGGTTCCTCTTCAAGCAGCACGTGATCAACGTCTCTGAGTTGAAGAGAGAGATAAACCTTCCTCTTCCAGACTTGATAATGCTCTCCATCAAACTTTTCTAACTTACAGAAGTCAGTGTTGAGGAGTGAAGCATTAATGTTTTCCATCGTTGCAATAAAGCTTTGAGATTGTTATTGCCGGGAACGCCGGGGCACAATTTTTCGATGGAAAACTGAGAAAATGAAACAGTTGTAAAGACAACGTTTCTAATGCAACTCCTTAAAGAAGATTTTGCAACAGAGATCCAGAAGGATTCTGCAAAATACGAAATCTAAAAAGATATCGTAATACACGAATAATCTAAAGAGATTTTCTTGATCGTAGCAAACTGGCAGTAGTGCCTTCTAAAAAGAAGATACTGACAGAACTGCTAAAGGCAACAGAAGGATGACATGCGAGAGATGGAATTGCTGGGGTGAATTATCACCGTTGCTCAAAGCTTTATTCGCCCTCTGCGAACAGCTTCCAGGAACCAGCAAGGTTGACGGAAAACCTTGGAACACACCTGCTCTTCTGACTCCTCGGAAGACGGCGAACTCCTCTGGCAATGGTACTCTTCTCTCTCTGTTTGAAGTAACAGAACTCACGCGTACTAAAAAGTACTAGTGTTTGTGTTAAACAACACGCTCACTACTCTGTTGTGTTAAAGAACACTTAGAGTTTTCTCTCTGGAATTGTGATTACTTCTACCAACTGAGAGAGAGGAGAGAACCTGCATATATAGCCCACGGGGCGGTTGCCAAGCAGTTGCCTGCACTTCAGGGTAGTGGCAGAACCACTCCTGAACATGCAGCAACTGCTGTAACCGTTCCCGCTCTAATATGCAGCCAGCCATACGTACATACGCACTCTACGCACACTGCGTACGCTGCGTACGCTGCGCACACTGCGCACTCTACGTACGCTGCGCACACTGCGCGCACTGGGCTGCGTACTGGGCTGTGTAACTGGGCCAGCATAACTGGGCTCGCGTAATGGGCCGCGCAACGTGGTCGCGCAAGTGGCTCACACAACGAGCGCAACTTAAGCGCACTATGCGCCTAGCGACGATGCTGACGTGCTAAGTGCAAAGTGCGCCAACAAAACGCCACATTACGCCTCATGAGCCCTTGAGCCCGAGTCCGAGCCCGAGCCCGAGCCCGAGTCCGAGTCCGAGTCCGAGTCCGAGTCTGAGTCCGAGTCGCTAAGCCCCAACGGGGCTTAGCTCCTATGGAAATAAATTTCCCAAGAGCAAAAAGCTTACAGCTTATTAATTTTTTGATTAAGCCTTTATACCATTAATAATTAATCCCACATGGCACACACCCATGTGCACTATATGTGCATCTCCATAAAGAGTAAAGACTCATATATATGGAGATACACATTCCTTTCTAGCCGATGTGGGACTAAAAACCAAAACAAAAGGCTATAAACCCAACAATCTCCCACATATCTCTATATATATGAGTACGAGTGTTCCCCACAGTAACTGTCCATTATGCTTTTAGGATAGATGCCACTTAAGACTTGAATCTTCCCACGTGAGTCAAAAATCAAACTATAATACAAGAATGGACTAAGCCTTGAATTCTGCATCATAGCTGAAATTCTTTTCACTCACATAATGTAGTTACATGTGCTTCTGGCTGCACATTTAAGGCCGTGTGCCAGCCTGATTTCAGTGTATAATATTGGGCGTCTACAAGTTTACCCTCAAGAGACGGCCTGATATCGCTTTGTCCATACACTATAGGTGAGTTCTTTATTAAAGAGACATGGCATGAAACGTCCAACGCTTCCTTTGCGGTGCTACGCCGCTATGACATGGCCTTAAGCCGAGGACCTTACCCAGAATCACCGGGAACCTCATCGTAGTGTCATACTACCCGTAGCATGAGGACTAGCCCCTTTGTAGTGCCAAACTACCCAGCATGAAGCCTTACGCTTCTGTGCGGTGTTACGCCGCTACGACATGGCTTGCAAGGCCGAAGCTTTATCCCTAGCCGGGTTTACCTCATTGTGGTGTCGTGCCACCCGTAACATGAGGAACACCTCCTCTTTGTAGTGCTGACTACATTCCTCTTTAATTCAATATACAACATTAGGCCAACTGCCTATTTGCGGTGCTACGCCGCTGTGACTTGGCTAACATAGCCGAGGCTTTACCTCCTTCGAGAACCTCATGGTGGAGTCACCGCCACACATAGCATGGAGTCACACTCCTTGTAGTACTGTGCTACCATGCTTCCTGTAAAGCATACCAGACATTCCAAATGCCTGAGAACTCATTAAGGCATTTAAGCCAACCTCTCACAGGACCTGTTTTCTGCAGAAAATAACAGTAGACAACAGTGGTTATAGGTCCGTAACCTCTCCATGCCCAATAGAACATGCATCCACCGTTCCTGATATTCTTCCGATTAGTGGTCCTCCCTTGAACCAACAGCTAGATGCCTAGTAGATAAATCTTTGAACTAATAGCATAAAACTTTATGGTAGGAATACAATAATACAATATCAGAATGCCTTCAAGCCCATTTTACAAGCTGTGTCATCGACCAGCTGGCGCTTGAGGCCCTTGGTGAACGGATCCGCCAGGTTCTCCTGACTCCGAACATCAATCACTGCAATAACACCTCTCTTGATAAGATCATGTACTGCCCTGTGCTTCAACCGCACAGTCCTCTTCTTTCCGTTGAAGAGATCATTTGATGCCACCGCCGCAGTCGCCTGGTTGTCGCAGTATATCGGTATCGCCGGTACTTGCGCCCCAACCACTGGAAGATCATACATGAGCTCTCGAAGCCATTCTGCTTCCTCGGCTGTGGTATCAAGTGCAAAAAACTCAGATTCCATGGATGACCGCGAGAGCATAGTCTGCTTCTTCGACTTCCATGATATAGCAGCTCCACCTATTGTGAAAATGTATCCACCTGTGGACCTCTCGCTCTCCACCTCTGAGCACCAACTGGCATCACTGAAGCCTTCCACTACCTGCGGATCTCCGCTGTAGTACAGTGCATATGTCTGAGTCTTCTTGAGATATCTCATAACCCGTTCCACAGCTTTCCAGTGTTTAACACCTGGATTGCGCGTAAAACGACTCAGCATTCCCACGGCGAAAGCTATGTCAGGCCTTGTGGCAGTAGTAGCATACATCAAACTCCCGATTACGCTTGCATACTCCAGCTGTCTGACGCTTTTCCTTGAATTAGGCTTCAGCTTCAGATCACACCTGTACGGCGTATCGATCCCTGGAAGATTCCGATACCCATAACGAGTGATCATTTTCTCAATATAATGAGACTGTGACAGCGCTAGTCCAGTGTCTGTCCGGATGATCTTGATCCCTAAGATCACATCAGCTTCCCCCAAGTCCTTCATACTGAACTTGCTTGAGATGAATTTCTTTGTCTCCGTGACACATCTAATATCCGTACCTAGGATAAGCATGTCGTCCACGTACAGACAAACGATCACACCTCTTCCATCAGCGAACTTCGTGTAAACACACTTGTCCGTATCGCTGACCCTGTAGCCATTTGACCTTATAACTTTGTCAAATTTCTCATGCCACATCTTGGGAGCCTGTTTAAGACCGTACAAGGATTTCATCAACTTGCAGACTTTGTCTTCAAGACCTCTGATGACAAATTCCTCTGGCTGTTGCATGTAAATCTCTTCGGTCAGCTCGCCATTTAGGAAAGCCGTATTCACATCCATCTGATGTATCACCATCTTATTTATTGCTGCGAGAGCAATCAACATTCTGATGGTGGTTATCCGGGCTAGTGGAGCATATGTGTCAAAGTAGTCAATCTCCTGCTTATGAGAAAACCCATTGGCTACCAACTTAGCCTTGAACTTGTCAATAGTTCCGTTTGCTTTCATCTTCTTCTTGAAGATCCATTTGCATCCTATGGGTTTCGCTCCTTCAGGAAGATCAACCAACACCCAAGTGTTATTTGAGGTGATGGAATCAATCTCATTGTCAATCGCCTCCTTCCAGAAAACCGCGTCTCTGGTCTTCATCGCCTCATCATAGGTAAGTGGATCTGCTTCCACATTATAGGTGACAAAGTCACTTCCGAAGTCCTTCGGCCTCCTCACACGCTTAGCTGACGGTTCAGCTTGTTCTGGTTCAACCGTTGTTTCAACAACAACATCTTCTTGGACCACATCTTCATTGAAGACTTCAGTCTCTTGTGCACCCTCATTATTCTCCGGAACATCCGGAAGAACAATATTCTTGTGCCTTGCAAACTTGTCTTCAAAATATTCTGCATTGCGAGATTCAATGATATGATTTGACTCAATATCAAGAAATCTCCGAGCATCACTCTTCTCGGCATACCCCAAGAAGATCGTCTTTGTAGTCCTTGTCCCAAGCTTCTGAATCTTCAGATCTGGAAGCTTGACATATGCCAGACACCCCCACACTCGAATAAGATTCAAGTTAGGTCTGACTTTGAACCAGAGTTCATGAGGAGTAATATCAGAAGTTGCATGAGGCACTCTATTTAGAATAAAAGTGGCCGTCAATGCAGCTTCTCCCCAGTAGCACTTAGGAAGGCCAGCAGTCAACAACATTGAATTTATTATTTCTGTCAACGTCCTGTTCTTCCTCTCAGCTACTCCGTTTGATTGAGGAGAGTATGGAGCCGTAGTCTCATTGACAATTCCATGTTCCTTACAAAACGATGCGAATTCATGAGACCTGTACTCCCCACCTCGATCACTTCTTATCCTTTTGAGTTGTTGTCCAGTCTGTCGCTCAGCTTCAGCTCTGAACTCCTTGAACTTCTCGAATGCTTCGTCTTTAGCCTTCAGCAAGTAGACGAACGCATACTTTGAGAAGTCATCGATGAAGGTTATGAAATACTTCATCCCGGCCTTTGTAGAGAACTGTTTGAAGTCACAGATATCGGAGTGAACCAACTCCAGAAGATCTGTACTTCGATTAACCCGAGGAAAGGGTTTCCTTGTGATCTTCGTTTGAGCACAAACTTCACATTTCTCTACCTTAACCCCACATTTGGAGATAAGTCCTAGACTAGACATTCTGTTTATTCGTTTACAATGAACATGTCCTAGCCTATTATGCCACAACTCAAGAGTATAAGCAGAATGAGTGACTTCATTAATAACATTAATTACATTGGACTGATTTACAAGCTGAATCTTGAACATTCCTTCGGTATAAAAAGCTTTCCCGAAATATGTTCCCTTGATAGACATCACCATCTGGCCAGCATTGATGTCCATCCTGAGGCCTGCATTGCAGAGTAGGCCTCCCGAGATCAGGTTCTTGGCGATAGCAGGAACGTGCTTCACGCCTTGAAGCGTCAGAGACTTGTCCGAAGTCAGCTTCAACACCACCGTCCCGATCCCGAGCACTTCAACTTGTGCCTGGTTCGCCATCATAACCACTTCAGAAGTAGGTGTATAGGTGGTGAACCACTCCGTACTGGAGCATACATGGCAGGAGGCTCCAGTGTCTACCCACCAGTCAGAGTCAGTCCTTACTGCATCAACCTGTGCAATCATAACAACTACGTCAGTGATCATAGATACCTTACTAGGCTCTCCTTGCTCTGATTGCTTGGTCTTTTCTTTACACTCATTCTTAAAGTGGCCCTTCTTGCCACACTTGAAGCAAGGCATTTCTGACTTTGGCTTCTTTTTCTTGATAGAAGTTCCCTTGACTTTTAGATTGTCAGGGTTCTTCTTCTTGCTGTGGAAAGCCGCCTGCTTTTTCTTTGGTCCCTTGGTCTGAACCAGATTGGCGTTAGCCAATTGCTTGGACAGTGTGTCCACCTTCAGTTGAGCCCGCATCTGGTCCTCAACATAGATTTCCTGTAGGAGATCTTCAAGGGTGATCTCCAACTTCTTCCTATGCATGTTTGCATAGAACTTGCTCCACCCAGTGGGGAGCTTTGAGACAATCCCTCCAACAACAAACTTGTCGGGGAGGGGCATCGCCTCGTCTTCCAACTTCTGTCGCAGTTTCAGGAACTCCTTCACCTGCGGCAGCATAGACTTTTCGTCCTCAAAGAACCACTTGTGATATTTTTCAACCACAAATATTTTACTGCGGTTCTTGTCTTCTTCGTAGAGTTTTTCTAGAGACTCCCATATGTCTCTAGCGAAATTCTTTTTAGAATAGGATTCTGCAAGGGAATCCTCCATAGCATTCAGGATAAGGAGCCTGCAAATGCTATTTTCTCTTCTCCACTTAGCCTGAAGTTTAGTAGCCGCAGATATTGCAGCAGCAGACCCAGTATCTGGAACAGTAGGTTCCTCTTCAAGCAGCACGTGATCAACGTCTCTGAGTTGAAGAGAGAGATAAACCTTCCTCTTCCAGACTTGATAATGCTCTCCATCAAACTTTTCTAACTTACAGAAGTCAGTGTTGAGGAGTGAAGCATTAATGTTTTCCATCGTAGCAATAAAGCTTTGAGATTGTTATTGCCGGGAACGCCGGGGCACAATTTTTCGATAGAAAACTGAGAAAATGAAACAGTTGTAAAGACAACGTTTCTAATGCAACTCCTTAAAGAAGGTTTTGCAACAGAGATCCAGAAGGATTCTGCAAATTACGAAATCTAAATAGATATCGTAATACACGAATAATCTAAAGAGATTTTCGTGATCGTAGCAAACTGGCAGTAGTGCCTTCTAAAAAGAAGATACTGACAGAACTGCTAAAGGCAACAGAAGGATGACAGGCGAGAGATGGAATTGCTGGGGTGAATTATCACCGTTGCTCAAAGCTTTATTCGCCCTCTGCGAACAGCTTCCAGGAACCAGTAAGGTTGACGGAAAACCTTGGAACACTCCTGCTCTTCTGACTCCTCGGAAGACGGCGAACTCCTCTGGCAATGGTACTCTTCTCTCTGTTTGAAGTAACAGAACTCACGCGTACTAAAAAGTACTAGTGTTTGTGTTAAACAACACGCTCACTACTCTGTTGTGTTAAAGAACACTTAGAGTTTTCTCTCTGAAATTCTGATTACAAACTGCATATATAGCCCACGGGGCTGTTGCCAAGCAGTTGCTTGCACTTCAGGGTAGTGGCAGAACCACTCCTGAACATGCACGCTGCGCACACTGCGCGCACTGGGCTGCGTAACTGGGCCAGCGTAACTGGGCTCGCGTAACGGGCCGCACAAAGTGCGCCAACAAAACGCCACATTACGCCTCATGAGTCCGAGTTCGAGTCCGAGCCCGAGCCCGAGTCCGAGTCCGAGTCGCTAAGCCCCAACGGGGCTTAGCTCCTATGGAAATAAATTTCCCAAGAGCAAAAAGCTTACAGCTTATTAATTGTTGATTAAGCCTTTATACCATTAATAATTAATCCCACATGGCACACACCCATGTGCACGTGCATCTCCATAAAGAGTAAAGACTCATATATATGGAGATACACATTCCTTTCTAGCCGATGTGGGACTAAAAATCAAAACAAAAGGCTATAAACCCAACAACTCCTTCCATCATCAATTCATCCCAAGTTCTACTCGTATCTATTGCTCATGAAAAGACTCATACAAAGAGAGAATTAATATGGCAGCTGTTGATATTCCTCTCCTCACTCCTTACAAGATGGGAAAGTTCAATCTTTCTCACAGGTAAATATATCCAAATGTTTGCTTAATTTTTCGCCACGGAAAAATTTAAAACCATTCATTAATTTGTTCATAGAGGAGTATATATGCATACCAAACTACTATTGCAGAGGAAATTAAAATAAAAAATTATTCAGTAGATTAGTTTGTTGGTGTTAAATTCCTCCTCTTGATCGATCATCAGGATTGTGTTGGCTCCATTAACGAGGCAGAGATCCTATGGCAATGTTCCGCAGCCTCATGCTGTTCTGTACTACTCGCAGAGGACAACCAAAGGAGGACTGCTCATAGCTGAAGCAACTGGTGTCTCTGATACCGCACAGGGGTATGTATCATATATGATATAAACTTATTGTTGTAGCACAAATACGACACGATAATTATCGAACACGCTAGCTTACTCCGAACATGTTGCTAATATTGGTCAGTCAGTGGGTATAGTGCAGAGTATTTGGGTGGTGTCTGACACAATATGGTGCGGACACATCAATTTCGAAAAAAATAATAGGTTTCTTCAAATAATTATATGCATGTTTTTAGGTATCGCGACACTCCAGGTATTTGGACCAAAGAGCAAGTGGAGGCATGGAAGCCAATTGTGAAGGCAGTACATGACAAGGGTGGCGTCTTCTTTTGCCAGATTTGGCATTGTGGAAGAGTCTCCAACACTAGTAAGCTACCGATCTATGCGTGCATGCCAACATATAATGGTTCAGATACATCTAAAATCTGAACGATTGGATGTTGATCCAATGGTTCGAATTGAGGTCAAAAGTCAAAATCAGCATTAAATGATGTTCCCTACTCTATTAATCTGAATCAGCATTAATGCTGATTTTGACTTTGATCTCAATTCGAACCATTGGATCAACATCCAATGGTTCAGATATGGGATGTATCGATACAACCTTTTATACGAGATGTATTGTAGAATTTTTCATATATATATATATATATATATATATATATATATATATATATATATATATATATATATATATATATATATATATATATATATATATATATATATATATATATATATTATATTCTCATTTTTTTTTTTTAGCAAATGACCTCTAGCCTAGTGGTTAAGAGAGATGCATGCGGCCCAAGCGGTCAGGAGTTCGAGCCCCAGTAGAGGCGAGTTCGCCACATTTACCCAATGTTTCAAAAAAAAAAAAAATATTCTCATTTTTATTCAACACATGCAAGCAAGCCTTCTAATATCTATATATAATCATCTTAATGTTGTTCGTTTCATAGGCTTCCAGCCTAATGGACAGGCTCCTGTCTCGAGTACCGACAGAGGCATTCCCCCTCCCTCAAATAGTTGACGATTTCAGACTTGCTGCAAGAAATGCCATTGAGGCTGGTACGTTAATTGTTGCTAATTCTAGTTAATACCAAGTGGCAATGTTGTATATATAGTTAGCACAATTCATTCAGTTAAAAGGTCTTTGCCATCACTTAAAATGCTTGCTAGATAATTTAAATCTGGGTTGATCTGATACATATTAAATTTTCGGTCCCTGCACCAAAATTCTCTCACAACAGAAAGAAAGAATGGGTTAAAGGTTAAATATTTGTATTATTCCAATATTTTTATATTTATATGCAATGATGCATGCTAATGCTAATAGTATCGATCCTTGTTCCGTTCACAGGCTTTGACGGAGTTGAGATCCACGGCGCACATGGCTACCTCCTCGAACAATTCATGAAAGACAGCGTGAACGACCGCACCGACGAGTACGGCGGCAGCCTGGCCAACCGATGCCGCTTCCCTCTCGAAGTAGCCTCCACGGTCGTCGACGAGATCGGAGCCGACGGCGTAGGCATCCGTCTCTCCCCCTTCGCGGACTACATGGAGAGCTTCGACTCGGACCCGGAAGCCCTGGGGCACTACATGGTCGAATCGCTCAACTGGTTGGGAATCCTGTACGTGCACATGGTCGAGCCGAGGATGTCCATCGTCGACGGCCGGAGGCAGATCCCCCACCGGCTATCGGGGATGAGGAAGGCCTTCAAGGGGACGTTCATTGCGGCCGGAGGCTACGACAGGGAGGAAGGGAACAAGGTGGTGGAGGAAGGCTACACCGATCTGGTCGCGTATGGTCGGATCTTCTTGGCTAACCCTGACCTGCCGAAGAGGTTCGAGCTCAATGCACCGTTGAATAAGTACGACAGGTTCACATTCTACACCTCGGATCCGGTGGTCGGCTACACGGACTATCCGTCTCTCGACTCTACAGCATAGATATATAGTTCTAATCTTTCCAGTCGGATGTTCATGCATGTACTACTAAAATAAAGAAGAAGAAGAAGAGGAAGCATTACAAATTAAACCAGCTTAGTATTATTTCTGAAGTCTTGTAATTTATAAAGGCTCAAGTTTCGCTCAGTATAAAACTATTTTTGTCATGATCATTTCGTGTACTCATTCCTCGAGTCGTTGCTGGAAACATTCTAATGAATATATGTAGTGTTACTTCATATTGGTGTATATATATATATATATATATATATATATATATATATATATATATATATATATATATATATATATATATATATATATATATATATATATATATATACCAGTGGTTACTACCTCAAGTTGTTTGACCAATCAATGGTCGCATTGGGATCTGTTGGTGCTTTCTTTACATGGAGAGAGCTTGCTCTCAACATGCCTTATAAATTTTAGTCCCACATCGGAAATGCACCATGAGTTATCTCAACATATATACTTGGGTGTGTTGTTGAGAGATGCACATGAGGTGGTGACCCTAAGGAGGGAACCATGTGGGTGATTTTACAAGGAGGTAAAAATAAGGCTCCAAGGATTAAGCATTAATGCTTTTGTCATTCTCTTGGATTAATTCCATTTGGAGCTAAAAATGGGCTTAGCAACTCGGACTCGGACTCGGGCTCATGGGCTCATGAGGCGTAATGTGACGTTTTGTTGGCGCACTTTGCACTTAGCACGTCAGCAGTCATGCGGTCTTTATGCGGCATGCGGCTCATATGCGGCCATGCGGCTCATGCGGTCCATACGGCTCATGAGGCTCATGTGGTCCATGCGGCTCTTGCGGCTCATGCGGTCCTTGCGGTCCATGCGGCCATTAGGCTCATGCGGCCAGGCTGCTGCTGCTGCCGCATGGAGGGATCCACTGACTGTGCAGATTCAAATCAGTAATGGAAAGGTTGAATCAATGCGATTAAATCAGATTCTATCTTTGTGGGATTTGAATTAATTCAGATCCTATCTTTGTGGGATTTGAATTAATTTCGTGGAATTTGAATTAAATCTCGTTGCTATCTTTTGGGATTTGATTCAATCTTTCCATAACTGAAGAGGCGGCTAGGATTTCCACCCTCTCTCTATATATACTCTCTTCCGGCCTCCTTTGTGACTACTACGAAAATTATAAGTCAGAAAAGGAGAAAGAGAGAGAGAGAGAGAGAGTTGCTGCCGCCATTGCAAGTCCATCCGAGGAGTCAGAACAGAGGTGACTTAGAGCGTTCCACAAGTTATTCAAACTTGCTGGTTCCTGAAAGCAGATCGTGTGGGGCGAATCTTGCTTTGAGCAACGGTATTTTGACACCCCAACAACTGTTCTTCTTCTAGTCTTCCTCCAGATTATTGTAACTCGTTCTGTCCCAATTGCAACACGTTTGCAAGGAAGAACGAGAGATCTTCTCTTTTCTATTTCCCTCCTTCAGATTGTAATTTGGCTATTTGTTTTTTTTTGTACCATCGTAGATCTTGAGTTTGATCACTGCAAAGTTTTTGTGTGACATCTCAGATCACGATTGCATCAGTTTTTCCATCTTTGATCAAGCCCCGGGACTAACAATCTCAAAGCAAGATCCGTGTAGATGGAAAACATTAATGCTTCGCTCCTCCAATCGGACTTCTGCAAGTTGGAAAAGTTCGATGGAGAGCACTATCAAGTCTGGAAGAGAAAGGTTTACCTAACTCTTCAACTAAAAGACGTTGATCATGTTCTGTTGGAGGAAGAACCCTCTGTTCCAGACACTGGATCTACTGCCGCAATCAACGCGGCTACCAAACTCCAGGCCAAGTGGAGAAGGAAAAATAGCATCTGCAGGCTTCTCATCCTGAATGCTATGGAGGACTCCCTGGCAGAATCCTACTCGAAGAAGAAACTTGCCAGAGACATATGGGAGTATGTGGAAAATCTGTATGAAGAAGACAAGAACATGAGCAAAATGTTTATGGTTGAAAAATATCACAAATTGCTCTTTGAGGACGAAAAGTCCATGCTGCCACAGGTGAAGGAATTTCTGAAGCTGCGTCAGAAACTGGAAGACGAAGAGATGCCCCTTCCCGACAAGTTTGTCGTCGGAGGGATCGTCTCAAAACTTCCTGCTGGATGGAGTACCTTCTATGCAAGGATGCACAGAAAGAAGCTAAACATTAGCTTGGGAGATCTACTGCAGATCCATATTGAGGACGAGATGTGTTCCCAACAGAAGGTGGACACTCTGTCCAAACAGTTGGCTAAAGCCAATCTTGTGCAGACGAAAGATCCAAAGGGGAAGCAGGTGGCTTCTCATCCCAAGAAGAAGGACTTCACTAATCTAAAAGTGAAGGGTCCTTCTTTCAAGCAACAGAAGACTAAGTCCCACGTGACTTGTTACAATTGTGGCAAGAAAGGCCACTACAAGAGTGAATACAGATCTAAGCCTAAACAATCAGAGAAAGGTGAGCCTAATAAGGTTTTATTGGTTTCTAACATTGTTGCTATGATCGGACATGTCACAACTGTGGGGGTTGACTCTGACTGGTGGATAGACACTGGTGCGACTTGCCATGTCTGTTCTGGCAAGGAATGGTTCATCACGTACCAGCCAATATCTGAAAAGGTTGTCATGGCGAACCAGGCCCAAGCTGAAGTTCTGGAGATCGGGACCGTGGAACTGAAACTCACTTCTGGGAACACTCTGACGCTTCAAGGTGTGAAGCATGTTCCGACGATTGCCAAGAACCTGATCTCTGGGAGCCTGCTCTGCAACGCAGGCTTGAGGATGGACATCAATGCTGGTCAGATGGTGATGTCCAAGAAAGGAACATACTTCGGGAAGGCTTATCAAACCGAAGGAATATTTAAAATTCAGCTTGTTAACCAGTTTGAAGACATTAATGCAGTTGCATTTTTTGACTATTCTCTTGAGTTGTGGCATAATAGACTAGGACATGTTCATTGTAAAAGAATTAACAAAATGTCTAGTCTAGGACTTATCTCCAAATGTGGGGGTAAGGTGGAGAAGTGTGAGGTGTGTGCTCAGACGAAGATCACAAGGAAACCCTTTCATCGGGTCAATCGAAGCACAGATCTTCTGGAGTTGGTGTACTCCGATATCTGTGACTTCAAACATTTCTCCACGAAGGTCGGGATGAAGTATTTCATAACCTTCATCGAAGACTTCTCAAAATACGCGTTCGTCTACTTGCTCAAGTCTAAAGACGAAGCTTTCGAGAAGTTCAGAGAGTTCAGGGCCGAAGCTGAACGGCAGACTGGACAACAACTCAAGAGGTTAAGGAGTGATCGAGGTGGGGAGTACAGGTCTCATGAATTCGTATCGTTCTGCAAAGAACATGGAATTATATGTGAGACTACTGTTCCATACTCTCCTCAATCCAACGGAGTAGCAGAGAGGAAGAACAGAACGTTGACAGAAATGATGAACTCAATGCTGCTAACCGCGGGTCTTCCTAAATGCTACTGGAGAGAAGCTGCATTGACGGCCACTTTTATTCTAAATAGAGTGCCATATGCAACTTCGGACGTAACTCCTCATGAACTCTGGTTCAAAGTCAGACCAAACTTGAATGTCATTCGAGTGTGGGGGTGTCTGGCGTATGTGAAGCTCCCTGATCTGAAGATTCAGAAGCTAGGGACAAGGACTACGAAGGCGATCTTCTTGGGGTATGCCGAGAAGAGTGATGCTCGGAGATTTCTTGATATTGAGTCAAATCATATTATCGAATCTTGCGATGCTGAATACTTTGAAGACAAGTTTGCAAAAGATAAAAATATTATTCTTTCGGACATTTCGAAAAATGATGTAGGAGCAAATGAGACTAAAATCTCATATGAGCCAGTAGTCCAAGAAGAAGCTGTTGTTGAGGAAACAACTCTTGTACCAGAACTCACAGAGCCGTCAGCTAAGCGAGCGAGGAGACCGAAAGATTTCGGAGATGACTTTGTCACCTATCATGTGGAAGCAGATCCGCTTACCTATGATGAGGCGATGAAGACCAGAGATGCTATCTTCTGGAAGGAGGCAGTGAATGACGAGTTTGACTCTATCACCTCCAATAACACATGAGTGTTGGTAGATCTACCTGAAGGAGAAAAGCCCATCGGATGTAAATAGATCTTCAAGAAGAAGATGAAGGCAGATGGAACTATTGACAAGTTCAAGGCCAGGCTGGTAGCCAAGGGATTTTCTCAGAAACAGGGGATAGACTACTTTGACACGTACGCTCCAGTAGCTCGGATGACCACCATCAGGATGTTAATCGCTCTAGCAGCTATACATAAGTTGGTGATACATCAGATGGATGTAAAGACCGCATTTCTGAATGGGGAGCTGACCGAAGAGATTTATATGCAATAGCCAGATGGATTTGTCGTCAAAGGTCTTGAAGACAAAGTTTGCAAGTTGGTGAAATCATTGTATGGTTTGAAGCAAGCTCCCAAGATGTGGCTTGAGAAGTTTGACAAAGTTATTAGGTCAAACGGCTACAGAGTCAGCGAGACGGACAAATGTGTTTACACAAAGTTCGCTGATGGAAGAGGAGTCATCGTTTGTCTGTACGTGGATGACATGCTAATCCTAGGTACGGATATAGGCTGTGTCACAGAGACAAAGAAGTTCCTCTCAACCAAGTTCAGTATGAAGGACTTGGGGGATGCAGATGTCATCTTGGGCATAAAGATCATCAAGACAGATACTGGAGTAGCGCTGTAACAATCTCACTACATTGAGAAGATGCTCACACGCTATGGGTATAAGGATCTTTCAGGGATCGATACGCCATACAGGTATGATCAGAAGCTGAAGCCAAATTCAAGGGAAAGCGTCAGGCAGCTGGAGTATTCTAGCGTTATCGGAAGTTTGATGTACGCAACCACTGCCACAAGGCCTGATATAGCTTTCACCGTGGGAATGCTGAGTCGGTTCACAAGCAACCCAGGGGTTGAGCACTGGAAAGCTGTGAAGCGGGTGATGAGATATCTCAAGAAAACTCAGACATATGCACTACACTACAACGGGTATCCTACAGTAGTGGAAGGCTTCAGTGATGCTAGCTGGTGTTCAGAGGTGGAAAGTGAGAGATCCACAGGTGGATATGTCTTTTCCTTGGTGGAGCTGCTATATCGTGGAAGTCGAAGAAGCAGACTATACTCTCTCGTTCCTCCATGGAATCTGAATTCTATGCACTTAAAACTGCAGCAGATGAAGCAGAATGGCTTCGGGAGCTCATGTATAATCTTCCAGTGGTTGGGGCTCAGATATCGGCGATACCGATATACTGTGACAACCAGGCGATTGCGGCGGTGGCATCAAATGACCTCTTCAACGGAAAGAAGAGGACTGTGCGGTTGAAGCACAGGACAGTACACGATCTTATCAAAAGAGGTATAATTGCAGTGGTGATGTTCGGAGTCAGGAGAACCTGGCAGATCCATTCACAAAGGGCCTCAATCGCCTGTTGGTCGATGACACAGCTTGTAAAATGGGCTTGAAGGCATTCTGATAGTATGTCTTTGTAATCCTACCATAAAGTTTTATGCTATTAGTTCAAAGAGAAATCTACTAGGCATCTAACTTTTGCTTCAAAGGAGGATCACTGACTGGAAAACTATCAGGTAACAGTGGGTAATTGTTCTCTGGAACATGGAAGGGATACGGACCCATAACCACTGTTGTCTACTATATATTTTTCTGCAGAAAAAATAGATCCTGTGGAAGGTTGGCTTAAACGCCTTAATGAGTTCTCAGGCAGAGTGAATGCCTGGTGTGCTTTACAGGAAGCATGGTAGAGCAGCACTACAAGGAGTAAAACTCTATGCTACAGTGGGGTGACTCCACCATGAGGTTCCCAGGTAGGGGTAATGCCTCGGCTTTGCAAGCCAAGTCACAGTGGCGTAGCACCGCAAATAGGCAGGTAGCCTATTGCTGTATGATGTAATTAAAGAATTGTAGACAGCACTACAAAGGGAAGGATGGCCCCATGTTACAGTGGTATGACACCACGATGAGGTACCCAGGTAGGGGTAAAGCCTCGGCATTGCAAGCCATGTCGTTGCGACGTAATACTGCAAGGAAGCCTTAGGCTTCATGCTGGGTAGTTTGGCACTACAAAGAGGCTTGTGACCTCATGCTACAGTAGTATGACACTACGATAAGATTTCCAGGTAGGGGTAATGCCTCGGCTTCAGGCCATGTCATAGCGGCGTAGCACCGCAAGGAAACGCAAGGCTTCATGCCACATCTCTTTAATAAAGAACTCACCTATAGTGTATGGAAAGAGATATCAGGCCGTCTCTTGAGGGTAAACTTGTAGACGCCCAAAATTATACACTGAAACCAGGCTGGCACAGGGCCTTTAATGTGCAGCCAGAAGCACACGTAACTATAATTTGTGAGTGGAAAGAATTACAATTGTGGTACAGAATTCAAGGCGTAGTCCATTCTTGTATCACATTGTTATTTAACCCATGCGGGAAGATTCAAGTCGTCAGCGACATCTATCCTAATGCAAAATGGACAGTTACTGTGGGGAACGCTCAACCCTGGACACATATATATGTTATGATATGTGGGGGATTGTTGGTGCTTTCTTTACATGGAGAGAGCTTGCTCTCAACATGCCTTGTAAATTTTAGTCCCACATCGAAAATGCACCATGAGTTATCTCAACATATATACTTGGGTGTGTTGTTGAGAGATGCACATGAGGTGGTGACCCTAAGGAGGGAACCATGTGGGTGATTTTACAAGGAGGTAAGAATAAGGCTCCAAGGATTAAGCATTAATGCTTTTGTCATTCTCTTGGATTAATTCCATTTGTAGCTAAAAAGGGGCCTAGCGACTCGGACTCGGACTCGGGCTCATGGGCTCATGAGGCGTAATGTGGCATTTTGTTGGCGCACTTTGCACTTAGCACGTCAGCAGTCATACGATCTTTATGCGGCTCATATGCGGCCATGCGGTCTTATGCGACATGCGGCTCATATACGGCCTCATGCGGCTCATGCGGCCATGCGGCTCATGGGATCCATGCGGCCCATGCGGTCCATGCGGTCCATGCGGTCCATACGGCTCATGCGGCTCATGCGGTCCATGCGGCTCATGCGGTCCTTGCGGTCCATGCGGCTCATGCGGTCCTTGCGGTCCATGCGGCTCATGCGGTCCATGCGGCCATTAGGCTCATGCGGCCAGGCTGCTGCTGCTGCCGCATGGAAGGATCCACTGACTGTGCAGATTCAAATCAGTAATGGAAATGTTGAATCAATGCGATTAAATCTGATTCTATCTTTGTGGGATTTGAATTAATTCAGATCCTATCTTTGTGGGATTTGAATTAATTTCGTGGGATTTGAATTAAATCTCGTTGCTATCTTTTGGGATTTGATTCAATCTTTCCATAACTGAAGAGGCGGCTAGGGTTTCCACCCTCTCTCTATATATACTCTCTTTCGGCCTCCTTTGTGACTACTACGAAAATTACAAGTCAGAAAAGGAGAAAGAGAGAGAGTTGCTGCCGCCATTGCAAGTCCATCCGAGGAGTCAGAACAGAGGTGACTTCGAGTGTTCCACAAGTTCTTCAAACTTGCTGGTTCCTGGAAGCAGATCGTGTGGGGCGAATCTTGCTTTGAGCAATGGTGTTTTGACACCCCAGCAACTGTTCTTCTTCTTGTCTTTCTCCAGATTATTGTAACTCGTTCTGTCCCAATTGTAACACGTTTGCAAGGAAGAACGAGAGATCTTCTCTTTTCTATTTTCCTCCTTCAGATTGTAATTTGGCTATTTGTTTTTTTGTACCATCGTAGATCTTGAGTTTGATCACTGCAAAGTTTTTGTGTGACATCTCCGATCTCGATTGCATCAGTTTTTCCATCTTTGATCAAGCCCCGGGACTAACAGGATCAAGAGACGATTGTCGCTATAATCAATACGTGCATGGAAAACACCACCTACGAATATAATTTTTATTACCGACAGTGCTGTATGGATTGTGGTCTGTAACCGCAGTTCTGGTCCGCAGTCACGTGTCGGCCCCTATTGGAGGGGGACCATATTTACTTGCATCTTTTTACTGTTCTATCTGCTTGTTTTTCCATATACAGTTCAGGACTATATTAGTGTGGCAAAAGCTTACAAAACCGTTGTTGTTCCAACACTTTCTATTTATCTTCAATTGTTATTCCAGACTCCTTTCAGTATTATCTTCAATTGTGGGTGGCAAAAGCTTACAAAACCGTTGTTGTTCCAACACTTTCTATTTATCTTCAATTGTTATTCCAGACTCCTTTCAGTATTATTTTTAATTGTTATTCATGTTGCACATAGTTGTCTTCAACTGTTATTTATGTTGCACTTAGTCGTAATTAACTGGTTAATTAAAGATACTTTTATCTATTTGAAATTATGTGTAATTATATTTTGTAATCATTTTTTACTATAGAAAATTCTTAAAGGATTCAACCAATTAAGAGCATACACAATGGACGACATTTTAAGTACTACATTTTGACTTTAGTTAAAATTTATAGCACTTGAAAACTGCAATGGACAATTGTCCATACTTGAAAATTGCTAGAAAGTTAAGAAACACTCCAGATTTAGAGTGTGTCATATCTCTGCTACATTAATTTCTGGGCCCACCAAATTAACCGTTCTTTACCAAACAGTAAAGAAAAAATAAAGAGAAAAAAAAGGGAGAGCCAAACAGGAAAGAAAAATAAAGAGAAAAAGAGGAAGGATGTTAATTTGGAGTATTTGTTTGAAGTGTACCATTGTGTGCCAATATCAAACAGACACTCCAAAAGTAATAGTTGACACAATTTTTAATTTGGAGTATTCGGAATATCCGTCGCTAACTAGAGAATTTTCAGTTAGCGACGGATGTCGACGGATTAGCGACGGAATATCCGTCGACAAGGTTCTGAAACTATGAAGATTTTCAGAACCAAAGCGACGGATACTCCATCGCTAAGCCGTCGCTACGTCGTCGCATTAGCGACTAATTTGTGACAACCTAGCGACGGATTAACCGTTGTCAAGGTTCTGGAAACATGAAGATTTCCAGAGCTTAAGCGACGGATATCCCGTCACTAATCCGTCGCTCTGCCGTCGAGTATTAGCGACTATTAGCGACGGATTGGCGACGGATTTTGCGTATCAAAAATTCTCTGATACGCGGTTACCGACGTATACCGACGGACTTGTCCGTCGCTAAAATGTAGTATTAGAAACTTTCTGATACTTGATTTGACGAAAATCCGTCGGCCAGCCGTCGCCAAATATACGATTTTTGATGACGAAAATCCGTCGCTAAGCCGTCGAATGGTGACAGCTTAGCGATGGTCCTTTTTAGCGACGGGCTATTTTTTGACGAATTTTTCAGCCAAATTTCGTCGGTAATCTGTCGCTAAGTCGATTTGTCAACTGATTAGCGACGGATATGGCCGTCGCTAATTCGTTATTTTAGTAGTGTTCAGTACGTATAAACAAGCAGGCAACCAATAGCAATCTCGTGTTTGTTTCCTGGCATGACTTCTTACCAACATTGACGCACTCACCCTTGCACCGACGCAAGGTGAATACGCCTACCATCTTTTCCTGTTATGTTATAAGTGCTCTCTATGCAGGATCTATGTGTGCAGGATATTTGTGTACATATTGTACTTTCGACCCAGAATCTATCTGTATATGATATATGCGTACCTTGCACTTTTGACCCAGGATCTATCTGTACAGGATATATACGTACCTTGCACTTTCGACCCATCGTTCTTTATCTATATGAAGGTCACTAGCTTTCCAGACTAGAATGGACTTATATTTCTCAAATCGAATATGTAAGACGATGATCACTCTGTGCGGTTGCTAACACAAACAATCAGAGGACCCCCGAATTACTCGAGTAAGTGGCTTATCACATCAATAGTAGGTCATAAACCGTCTTAATGAAGTGCACCAACAATACCGATATCCTGCAGTCCCTCCTAGGCCGAACGGTCCCAGCGCCCTGGCGAACCACGTTCGAGGGAAGAAAACACCCGTGCACGGGCAATATATCTTTAAGTCCATTTGACCATGCAACGCAACTTATCTTTCACACAACCAAGCAAATTCGCCTATCTCTATTTCAATTGGCACAATGTCCCAACTCAATGTTCATCAACGAATGCCCCGAAGGCCACGAACATTTTGAAGGCACTTGACGTTTTGTCTACAGGACATTATCGGCTCACTGCTTTACCCCAGGCAAGATACCTTGCCATACTTGTTCTGTTTATATTATTCATATATACTCATATGTTGTTAGCTGGTGGCACTAGTAGTGTGAATCCAAGGATGACTTGGGCTTTATCGATGATAGCATCGATGTTATGGGTGTGTGTGTGTGTAACTTAGAGTTAGTAGCATACCCGAGATGGAGGAGTTATCCCGAATAACTTTTATGGCTTGACACGAGATATTATATGGCACCTTGAGTGAGGATCATAGTGTTGGCATGAACTTACGCATTCGACTGATCATCGGTGCGAGCGGTTCGTGTGTCGGTACATGTAGAGTTAGATTGTGTCTAGGTTAGAGACGCGCATTGAGATATGGATTGTCTGAGTCGTGGATACGACTTGTACATTTCTTGGAACGGGGAAAACAACCAGTAGGCATATGGGACAGAAAGTTACGTTATTTTATGTTGCCCTCAGTGGGGACCCAGTTTTGGGCATGGGCCCTTACTAGTGGGTATATCCGGCAGCGGCCACTAGCTGCGCGCTAGGTTCTGTCGGGAGGTACGCTAGTATTGTGTTAATCGGCTCGTGATCCGACGCTCGGCCCGTGTTCTGACGCAAATCCTTCGGCTCGTGATCCGACGTCGGCCTGTGCTTCAACAAAATTATTATTCACCTACCCATACGTTCCAAAGTTGTCAATATGCATTCACATAGACTGGTTAGTTCGTATACCCATGTCGGACCGTATTATGGAACAGTGTCGCATCATGGACTAGTATGCCTTCCACTGATCACGATTGGTCAGAGGTACGGTTTATTAGTCGATGACTGGATATTGGGCCAGGTTATGATTCAGGTTGTGCATTTATATTCGGTTCACATTATGGCATGTATCTACGTATCTTATTACGTCTCTCCGAGGACCTGGTAATCTCTCCAGGTATTCGCTGAGCAGTTAGTACAGAGTAGCTGGGCAGGTGCTCCATGATGCACCGAGGTCTCAAGTATATATTTATATATGTGTTATTGCTATTTCCATTCATTCTTTCCAGCGTATATCCTTACCTATATTTGTTTTATGCTGCTATGTAGCCTATTATTACCAAGCTTATTCCTTTCTCGAGCTTGCTCGAACATGTATATTACTGGGTGGCCAACTTTAGTATATTATGTTCATTCTTGGTATTCCTTTCATTACTGTAGATTGAGATAAAGATGATCAGTTACTCTTAGTTACCCCTTTACAGCGGAGTACATCTAGGGTTAAGTCCATTAAATTAGAAACTTACCCTAGATCGTATTAGCTGGCATGGTCGTGCTCAGGTTCCTATATAATTTGGAATTGGGCCGTGACAGGATTGACCTCCATTGAAGCATGTTTTGATATTCATATGGGCGCAACCTCTCAGAAATATATCAGCATTCCAGCACTTTGAAGAAGCAAGAGCCTTCAAGCCAGAGGCGCAGCCACCTCCCTATGCCAACCTCAGAAACAAGATGGTGGTAGGGACCCCTCCCCTTCTTTTATTCCAGAAGCCAGTGCCTTCACTCCAGAGGTGCAGCTATCTGCATGTGCCAATCTCAGACGCGCAAGGGTGTCATACACTTCTTTTCGCAGCCAACGCCTTCACTATTCAGAGGCGCAGTGACTTACCTGCGTCTGCATGAGGCGCAGGATGGTGATATGCTCACACCATCTCCATTCCCACGGCACGGTCGTCTGCTCCGGATCAGAAGCTTAAGTCACTTCTCTACATAAGACTTGGGAACTCCCATCGCAACCAATGCACGTCAACCTGTCGCTCCAAAAGCACAGTAATCTCGTTAACCTGAAGCACAAGCCTACCTGTCACCTACAACACAGTGACTCTGGTAGCCTGAAACACAGCTTCATAAGTTGCTCTACATGTACAAAAGTCTCGTCGTCATTCGAAGCCAAGTCCACTCGTAGCCTGAAAGCATAAAGGTTCCGTCGTCTCCAGAAGCACGGTCTACTCGTCGCCCCAGAAGCACAGCAGCACTTAGTCCTCACCAGAGGCGCAGAAAGCATGGGTCCACCCCAATTAGTTTGTTTAAACCACCTCTCGTAGAGAAGATTGGGATTAAATCATGATTGATATCATATCAGATTGATTTAAATCTTAGACGAGGATCAATTAGACTCCAAATCTAGAATAAAATCTCAAGATTTATTTGGCTATACCAGAGCAAGCAAATCGGCACGCACCACATGACACCTCCTTTAGTTATATTTATAACCACCAGAGATCTCGTTTGAGGGGAGTCTCGATGTCCGCCATATGTCAGCGCCCTAGAAGCCCACACCGTACAATGACGGCAGATTCTTTCATATCTCAGGAACCATAATGCACATCGAATATGTGCTCGGATTCTCTATAATTAGAAGCAGTTCTTCTTCCACCAAGGAGGAAGAAAAGACAGAGGGAACATTGACAATCGACAATCTTCAAAGGAGCAGCGATCTCTATCTACGAAGAGTCGACCACCCTCATCCACCTATCAACTAAAGAACCAACCAACCAGCCATCTTCAAGGAATCTTTTCATCTAGATAGCCTCTTGATCGGTTACCCCAGAGTCCTATCAAAGGCGCCAGAGAGCCATAGCAAGGTTGATTCGTCGTCAGATCATCAACGAAGTAAAGGAGCTGCTGCAGTACTCGATCTCCACCATCACACTTTCTCATAAACCTCTTCTCTCTGTACTTAGAATATCCTATTTAGGACTTCCTTCTTTGTACACTGATACCTTATACGTTCAATAAAGCAAAATGTTTGTTCAACCTTTTGTTACATCGAACAAAAAGTCGACTCTGCTGGGGACTACCTTCTCCTCCATCGAGAAGGCGATGGCGCAATCTGATGATAACTTACTGGGAGCTTCTCAAGACATGTTGATCGTACGCTTCGATCAGCAAGCTTTTGAAGATCTCCTCTCTGAGGAAAAGTTGAAGACGTCGAAGTGGTTCGTACAACTGAGGAAGACTCGACGTGTCTGAAGGCCTTAGGCGGCTGCATCCAGCAGCACGATGGTAGGAACTACATCTCAGGACCCCCTCAATGTCAAGGCCACAGAGACGCTCCGGACTGCTACAGCCTTATCCCCTCGCCCGATTCCCGTCCCGTGATAGCATGACGAAAAAGATGGTGGTTCCATGGTTGATCTGACGAAGGAACGATGCCAAAGGAAGCGCACACCGATCCAACCCTCAAGACAGGAGTATTGTTGGCAAAGAGATCTGTCTTCGATAGAATCGCTTTCCCTTCAGGTAAACCTTTGGCGGACTCTGAATACTACTCGCCCACTGGAGGTAGTAGAAAGAGATCCCAGGTGGCTTGCGGTTCGTACAACAAGCGTGTGACACCAACGGCAGACCCGAGGCTCGTGTTGACAGTAACACGTACAGCCGACGGAAAGCTATACAAGACTGGCTCTCGTGCTCCAATACCTCAACCAATCGAATATCTCTTCCACTGGGGTACTCATGTGCGTAAGCTAAGCCAGGGGGTACGTCCCACGGAGAGGGAGCCACGCGAGCAGTATTCCCACAGGAGCGATAGGAGGCTTCCTCACCATACCTGCTTTGACCGTGCTTACATGCAGCTTCCCTGTATGTACAATGGGAGTACTACGACAGAAGATCCAACCCTCTCCCAAGCAGAAGAAGAATCTGTGGCATAAGATATACCTAAATCAAGGCACTCTTGTACCCAGATTACCATCAACAGTCATTATCAGCAGACGCCCGCACCATCGCCGAGCAGGCGCTCCGTCTTTCGGAGACTCTACTCCATGTCGACTCCACGCCAGAGGCCTAACATGGGGTCAGTGAGCCATAGAGAAGACGAGCCTCGCATTTCCACATGCTATGCGACGTAGGGTTCCAGAGCTTTCAAGAAGCCCTCCCAGAATCCTCCCATATCGGTTGCTAAACCAAAGAGGAGGTCAGAGAATAGTAAAGCTAAGGTACCAGATGCAAGTGTGTTCCAAAGCACTCGTTCCAAATCAACATTGGGTGCTTTATCAAAAACTGGGGGGTAGCCAGCCTCCGACCATGCACGACAACCCTATGTTCTAATTTGACGAGGTGCAATATGACATAGATGTCTCCATTAGCGCAGCCAGTCATCAGACCGGGGGTAGCAACCATACTGAGTCCGAAGAAGATCATAATCTTACGGTATATCCTCAGGACAGCGAGACTCAGACGTATGAGCCAAAAAATAAAGGATCTATGGCTCCCTCGAGTCACCCTCATACTCGGTCTTCATGGTCGACGGTAATGAGGAAGACAATAATGAAGCTCTCAGACGTATCAAAGTCCTCGAGACGAAGTTAGATACGCTGACGGACACCATGAAGACCCTGTCCTCGGTCATAATCAACCTCAAGAGTACCATGGCCCCCGTTGCCTCTACACCTGTGCGTGATCTGCCAACCAATAACGAATCCAGCAGGTTGTCTACTGCCAATCAGGCAGGACCATCCTCGTCCACTCCATCGGCTACAGGCTCCGCAATGCCGGTCAAAATATAGCAGGCCATCAAGGAGCTGTATGCTCGTCATGATACCAAGGATAAGCAAGCAACGCTTTGGAAGATGGGGATTCAGCAGTCGTACCCTGTCGAGTGGGACAACGTCATCTATCCTCCCAAATGCAATCTGTAGACACTTACACCTTATGAAGGGAATGGGTCTCCCCGACAATACTTGAGGTACTTTGCCTCAGTAACGGGGCACCTGTCAAAGGATGACTCCCTCATGTCCAACATATTCATAGGAGTCCTGCAGGGGGTAACCTATGAGTGGTTCTGCAGTCTTTTGGATGACTACATCTCATCATTTGAAGACCTGAAGACTCGATTCGTGGACTGATTCTATAAAGGAGGCATGGATATGACCATGTCGACCTTCATGGAAATTATTCAGAGGGAGAAAGAGCTTGTCCATGCATATATCGAGCGCTTCTGCCAGACAGCCCTCAGATTACCACCCAACATGCCCGAGCCCATGCTTATGGACTCATGTCGCAAGAATATGCTGCCCGTTATAAAATTGTGGCACAGTGCTCCCCGTACGGAGTGGACGCCTTTCATTACAGAGGCGGATGCCGCACAAAAAAGCCCAGTACGTACAGCTCCTAGGGCTATACTTTTCTGCGCCCAAAAATAAGGGGAGATGCTCATCCAGCAACAACCTAAAGACAGAAAAGGCAAGCAAGCCATGACCGTCAATATCTTCAAAGGTTCAGCAGCTGAGAACCCCAAGTCTACGACAACGCAGAGGTCGGGGGAGACTTACTCCTTCAATGATGAGAATACGCTGGAGCTCTTCGAGATGCTTAGAAAGAGTGGCAAACTGTCCATCCTGGCACCCAGGTATCCTGATGAAGTGGAAAAGGTGGACCATCCCAAGTACTGCCATTATCACCAGTACGTCTATCACCCAACACAGGACTGCTATGTGTTGAAGGAGAAAATTTAGCTCCTTATTAATGCTAATGTCATATCGTTGGATTACGAGGAGAAGACCATCACGGTCAACATGGTTACTCTCTCGTTCGGAAGTTTTCCAGCCACAGTGGTACAAGATGGCCTCATCTCTACTCCAAAGACGACGATGGAAGTTGTCAACCTTCCGCTAGCACGAGACAATGCTCAAGGGCCCATCCCGTTCTCCACGCCTCAAGACGGAGTCATAAGGGTCCATCCGAACCAGGCTTCCAGTACGATGAACCAGTAATCATCGTGAATCTCTCGAGAAATATTTCAGGACCTCGCTTCTGAAATGTTATCCTAAGACGTGTCTATCATGTACTCTCTGCCTCTGAGTAGTCACCTCATCCATAATAATTGTAAGCTTTCATAATCATTAGAAAACATTTTACGTCCATATTACCTCTGAAGTGTTATTCTACATTGTGTCTACCATGTCCATATTATCTCTGAGTAGTCACCCCGTTATGAAAACCCCAAAGTTGTCATAATTCCTAGAAAAAAATAGTCACATCCATATTACCTCTGAACTATTATTCTAGGAAGAAAGATGCTTGCCATGTCCATATAACCTCTGAGCAATGCCTCCTTTCCTTGACGATTCCACACAATCGTCATCTATAGAACCTTCACGTCCATATTACCTCTGAGTCGTTTTATACCCTAAAAGAGTCTATCCTTACCATGTCCATATCACCTCTGAGTAAGGAAAGTGTCTCTAGCAAAAACTCTCATGTTTGCCATGTCCACATAATCTCTGAACAAACACCTTGTCCCCAGGAGAATTATTCCCCTGAGGGAATTCTCACCCCCGTTGGATCTTATCATACCGTTTCAGTAACAGGTCGAGAGTTAGTCTGTCCAAAGAATGCCATGCGCACATGTCAGAACTACTCATTACAAGTAGGAAATGATGAAGGCACCAAGGATTGGCGGTTCCCATTTATAGACTATGCATTTGATAGGATTCTGCCCGAAGACCCAAGAGAAGCGGCTTCTATCAGAAGGTGCTCACTCCATTTCTTCTATGATTCGGCCATCAAAATGGTATATCGTCGCTCATACGACAGACTTCTCTTACGCTGTTTGTCTCGTACAGAGGCACAAGAAGCACTGAAAAAAGTGCATTATGGGACCTACGGAGCCCACCAGTCGGGCCCCAAGCTACAAGACCGGCTGTGCCGTATGGGCTATTACTAGCCCACTATGATGACAGACGCTGTTGAGCACACAAAAAAATGTTGGGCGTGCAATTCCATACAGATTTCATCCATCAACTTTCGAAATATTTAAACCCCACGGTGGTCTCGTGGCCATTCGAAGCCTAGGGAATGGATATCGTAGGGCTAGTTAGTCCACCCTTCTCCAAAGGACACCGGTTCATCCTCGCCATTATGAATTATTCCTCTAAATAGGCGGAAGAAGTATCATTGGTAGAGGTGAAGACTTCCAACGTGATCAGTTTTATCAAATATCATGTCATTTACCGCTTCAGAGTTCCCAGAAGGATCATTCATGATAACGGTCCTCAGTTTGTAAGCCATGCATTCCACCGATTCTGTGACAAAAGCCGAATTTAGAATATGGCATCAACAGCTTACAACCCGGCAGCTAATGGATTGGCTGAGGCATTCAACAAAACCATTGTCAAACTCCTCAAAAAGGTCGTCTCCTCTAACAAATACGACTGGAATGAGAAGTTACGCGAATGTCTATGGGCCTACCGTACGCCTGTTCATACACATACAGGTAATACACCATTCTCCTTGGTCTATGGGAGCAAGGCTGTCCTCCCCTTGGAGATTCAAATCCCATCCTTACGGGTAGCCATCACTAATCAGTTAACCGTCAAAGACAATCAGCGCAGGCGGTTACAAGAGCTAGAAGCGTTGGATGAAAAGTGCTCGCTCGAGCAGCAAAGGATTGAGCTTTACCAAGCTCGCATCTCTGGGGCCTTTAACAAAAAGGTCCGCTAAAGATCCTACCAGGTGGGCAACCTTGTCTTGGTAATACGGAGGCCGATGGTGATGACCCACAAAACGGCTGAGAAGTTCGAGCCCAAGTGGGAAGGATCGTTTGTCATAGAAATGGTGTACTCCAACGGTGCTTATCTGCTAGTAAGCCTAATAGGGACTTGCTAATAATGCCCATCAATGACAAGTTCCAAAAGAAGTATTACATCTGAAGACAGAACCAGCATAGGTACCCACATCCCCTGAAAAGGGTGCCTATGAGTTCTGGTAAGGGGATCTCTCGCTCTCCCATCTATATATTCTCTCAAGTAGGCGAAGCACTTTACGTCCATATTACCTCTGGATTGCTCCTCTACGCCTAGAAGATGCGACTACCATGTCCACATTACCTCTGAGTAGTCGTTCTTCTCGTATCAGTTCTATGATTATCTCGGCAGTCTAAAAAATTGTTCACTTCCATATTACCTCTGGATTGTTGTTCTATACCCCGACAAAGATCAAGCCTACCACATCTATATTACCTCTGGTCAGGCAAATCCATTATGAAGATTCCCTCTTTGTTCTGGAGACAAAAGCAAAGGAACAAGAAAGCTTCTACGTATAAAAATATATAGCTACAAAGACTGTTTTCCATTGATTGTAAAAGAACAGAACAGTTTTATGGGAGGACTGGACTTTTACTTCACAACACAAACTCGCTTATACAAAGAAAGCCTAGGGATGAAAACTTAGGTACAACAATCTAAGTACAATTGTTTAGTTTTTCTGGGGGGTAACGGTAGAGGCTCGGAAGAGTGCTATCAACTCTGCCTTACTCCTTGGACGATCGGACGTAGCCTTGGCTCTGGTGAAGAAATGCTCTCGGGATGTGTGGGAAGAATCTTTTGTGCACCGTCGCTCTCTCTGTGCATGTGCCTCTGTCTCTCTGTCCGTTAGCAAGGGAATGGCACCTTGCTATTTCTAGGAGTGGGGTGTGATAAGTAGGGTTTAGAATGATTGCTCCTTGAAAAGTGGGCGGTTAGGGATTGGTTATGATTTGCCTTGATCTTGTTTGTTAGAAATTAATCTGGGCCGTTATTATTGATTGTAACAATTCTGGGCAGTTAATATTGATTGCATAAAATCTGCATGGGCAGTTAATGTTGATTGCAACAAATCCTCATCGTGATGATTTGTTGATATCAGCAAATTCGAGTGAATAAATCTTGGTCAATATCCTGCCACGTGTCCCAACTGCCTGTTATGTCGATTGCCATAAATCTGGATTGTTGGGATTTGATCAACTCCTGACACGTGTTCCAACTGCTGTGAACCGCATGGAGGACTGTCATAGTTGGGCCGCATGAGTGTGGCCTCATGTCAGAGCCGCATAAGGGTGGCCTTATCTGAACCGCATGGAAGTCCTTTAATCTGAGCCGCATGAAGGTGGCAACCGCATAAGGGTGGCAGCCACATGAAGGTGGCAGCCGCATGAGGGTGACAGCCGCATGAGTGTAAACCTCCAATATTTTCTAATTATTTTAGTGTTTTAAAAATAAATTTTTTGATATTATTTGGAATTAATATGGTAATTGATAGTTATAGATATATATTGTGCTTGATATATTTTTGAATTGTTAATATATATAGTCTTCAATTATTAAAAAGTATTTTGTTACGTATTAAAGATTTATAGGATTATTATAATTTTATTCATATATATATATATATATATATATATATATATATATTAGTTAAAAGAAAAAAAAAGATATTGCATGGTGGCCGAACCCCCTACCAATACAGCAGCTGTGTTGTGAAGAGGGGCGGGGGGGAGGGGGGGGGGGGGGTTCCGACCCCACATCCCTAAAAATCGAGAAGCAGCTGCTATGCTTTAGAGCCCAACCCCACGTTACCAACTCCTTAGCAAACCCAAACTCTATTACTATTAGTAATAGAAGTCAGCGGCTATATATTGCAATCTCGTCGAAGCGGAACCCTAACCCTCCAAAATTTTTACCTTTCCATCTCCTCTCTACCTCGACCCCAAGGGCGACCACCCCGTGCACTCCCCAGTCGCCGGACAACCACCGCGCCGCTGCCAGGATCGCCCGAGTGCCGCCCCCAACCGACCCCCGTTCAGGAACTCGACAACAAGGTACCCCTCTTTTCGGCCTTGATTACTTCTCGCACGTTTGATCGTTTTGCGATTCGAAAGATGCTACGCGTAGGCAATGTAACCCTCTTTGAGTCCCTTCAAAGGGAATCAGCTATAACCCTCTGGTTTGACAGGTAACTCGATGCAAAGTCGAGTTAAACTCTGTCGAAAACAGAATCTGAATCCAGTTTCAAACCACCACTTAGAAGCCGGATTCTGAACTGTGTGTCAAGATTTATCAAAAAATAATTGAACACGTGTGAAGAAAACATAACCACGATTGACACGCAACTTGTAGATCTATATTTCGAGTTCTGTGTGAGAATTAAATCAGTGTTAAACTTGTGTGAAAAACTGTTTTCGAAATAGTAAACTTTAGAAAATTTTGTCCGATACGACGTACTCTCCGACAAACCGGACGACGTGGTCGCACGCTATACGCATCGAAAGGCGCGTATGGACGTTGCGGACGTGTGGGAACTGACGGAACTCAGTTTCGTCGCGTGTGCGCGACGAAATCAACGCGTATCCGTCGAGATACCCCCGTATTGACGTTTTGCAAACTTGCCCATAACTTCGTGTACAGTCGTCGAATCGAGATGAAACTTGCGCCAACAGGTCCGAATCAAAATTTTGGTCCTGCATGCCAAGTTTGGTTCGATTCTGAGAAGGTCGAATTGGAACCCATTTTTGGCGGGCTCGCGACCCACTCAAACGGGCAATTTTGTACACGGCTCCTCGGAATCCAAAACTGGACATACCATTGAGTTCCTCTCCTCAAACTGAAATCGTAGACATGTAGTTTGATGACTTTAGAGACCGTAGACTTTGGCACACGTTTCGGTGCAAAGCGAATCCAACGGTGGACATCATTTTGACCCAAAATTATGTTTTTGCCTCTGTTCCAGAATTTGACTTTTGGATAGGCATTTCCTAGGTATATCTTATTCGCCGAGATCGTTTTTGATGTTTGTTTCAGCGTTTGGAGTCATCTGTGATTTGTGAGTTTTGTGCTGACACTTGCTACTCTTGGATTTGCCCTTCTCGTACCGCAGGTAAGATACCTTGCCACCTGATTCTGTGATTATTATATTCTTATTTTTAGTTGTTATTTTCAGTATTTTGTTTCGTGATATTTAAACTGTGCATCCAAGTCACACTTGGGTGCAAGCGACTCTATCGGTCGTTTTCCTTGCTTTATTTATTCTCTTGCATTGACTTAGTTTATTGACCACCCATTGATGTTGAGGTATTGGTATATCTCATACGGCCCTGACACTTGTTGTATCACGTAATGTGAGTCACATGTAGGACACGTTTCTGCGTAGTCGGCTGGCCACCGATACGTATGGAGCGTACGACGGATAGGAGTAACTGCCAATAGTATTGCATGTTAGAAGACTTAGCGGTTACTAGAGGTTCATATCAATCATGGAGATGATGATACTAGGCATTGGGTGGGAAGAACAATACCTGACGTTTGGGCTTCTTTACACTTCCATGATTACCTGTGCGCTCCTCCGGAGACGCAGGCTCCAGGCACCCTCTAACGTTTCCCAGAGCGTTATGGACGTAGCCCTTGCACATGGTGCCCTCTGACGCTTTCCGAGCGTTATGGACGTAGGCTCCTGGTACCCTTTATGGGAACTATGTCGATCCCATTTACAGCCAGGGCTCATGCATCGTAGGATTGTATCTCAACTGCATATTCACAGTAGAATGGTCAGGAACCCGATTGCATGCATACCTTTTCTCTTATTATATTACCACAATTTATATGGCATGGTGTTTTCTTGTATCTTATTATGTCCCCTGAGGACCTGGTTATCTCTTCAGGTTTAGACGATTTTCTATAGGAGTATGGAGCGACATTGGAGCTATCTTACATCGATGACGAGGCAGTCACTACTGATTTCTAGTCTATTATATATATGAGACATTAGTGGATATTATTTTACATCTCTTTTTCTTTCTATTTTGCGGAGGCTGGACTCCGATCTTGTGAGACTATTTTTTATAGCTGTTTGGAGTGAGTATGTTCACCCGGCTATCTTTTGATACTCTGCTTTATTCATTTGGACTTTATCATCATCTGTGTTGAGCTTTGATGAGATTAGATATGATATTCTGGCCTGTGATTATTTATTTACAGCTTATGTGCATATACGAGGATTCTATATGTATTGGAGTATTCTTCGTATGTGTACAGCTGGCACGTACACGTACTCGGTCCTACGTATTTTAGGACTGGAGCGTTACAATGAGAGTGGCAACCGCATGAGGGTGGCGGCCGCATAGAGATGGCAGCCGTATGAGGGTGGCAGCCGCATGGAGATGGCAGCCGCATGAGGGTGGCAGTCGCATGAGAGTGGCAGCCGCATGAGGGTGGCAGCCGCATGGAGATGGCTGCCGCATGGAAAGCTTCGAAATTGGTGGATCGTGCCAGCTATAATGATTTTTTTTCATTTTTCTAGGAGCACGCCATTATGTCAGTCATCATTGCAGCTTTATATTAGAGCTGTCAATTCATCTTTATGTCAGAGTTGCTGTGTTGTGTCAGAGCATTAAATGAGGCCGCTGCTTGATGGCCAGCTGTAGAGGCGAACCGCATAGGGCCACGTGGCTTTTACCCGAGCCGCATGGAGCTATTGGAGATTTCTGAGCCGCATGAAGCTCTGAAGGACTTTCGAGCCGCATGAAGCTCTAGAAGCTTTTGAAATTTTGTGTTTATAATTATTTTAATAATAATATTTAATTCATGATATAATTTTTGGTGATTTTAAATTATTTTAAAATTATTTAAATCAATGACTTGTGGTTTTGACGTTTTGCTAGTGAAACCCTAGAGACTGTTTGACCTAGAGCCTAACCATGTGATTAGGATATTTTAATAACATTTTTGGCCTAAGGATATTTTTGCATTTGACCTCTTTGAATTATTTTGATGTTATTTTATTATTTATGATATTGTTTTGGGGTTATTTGAGTCGGGTTCGAATTTTAACTCATTCCGACTTGTATCGGGGACCCGGGATAGTTTTGACTCTAGCGGGCCCACACACTAGTTAGGCATGGCCCACATAATATTAATTTTAGTCCACATGATATTAATTTTAGTTAGTGACTAGACTAATTATTTTGGTTAGTATTAATATGGATTAGTGTTTTAGGATTGACCAAACTACCCCCGACTTAACCCCTTACCAATGTATTAGTAAATAGACTAGAAAAGGGGCTTTTAGACTTTTCCTAATAGGACAAAACCACCTTTATGGCCAGCCACAATAAGGATAGGGTTGAGCCTCCCATTTTTTATTATCCATCTATTTTTCTCTCTCTTGTTCTTCCCCAAATTCCTATAGAGCAATCCCTAGCAATTTCTCCACCAAATCATTCCATTTCACCACCAAATCTTCTTCTTTCCTTCTCCATTCTAGCCAAGGAGGAAGCTACCCAAGTTTGGGAGGATTCGGAGCTCGTTCGTGTCCTTTTGGAATCTCTACGTGTCGTTGTCGCTCCGGGAAGGCTTTTCTTCGATTCGATCTACCGGGAGGTATAAATCCCTTCTCCTTTTTATTTCCTCATGCATATAGGTCTATTTTGAACCCATAGGAATGACCCCCATGGTTGTATCTCTATTTGTGTCCATTTTGCGTCCATTTGGAGGTCATAGGAGTGTCCTTTGTGTTGTGGTTGTGTCCATGTGGGAAAATCCCAAATTTGGACACACTATGTGTTGTTGTTATGTATGAATGAATTATTACATGTTTAATCTCATATTTTTGTATTGGAGATGTGTTCTATAGTGTCTCATATATATATATTAGTGTAGAGAGTGAGTTCTTGATATATTATGTTATATATTTGTGTTCTTTTGTCTCAAACTACCCAAATCCATCATGATTTTTATCCACGTTTTTAATTTCAGCCCTAACTTAGAAATGTCATAACTTCTAGCTCAAAGCTCAGTTTAATCTCCCGTTTTTTTTAAAAGAAGCGTATTGAAGTTAGCTTTCCAAAAACATATATTAATAGGCCAAAATTCTTCCTGTAACTTTCTAGAGAATTATTTGAGTGTCAGCTGTACGAAAGACAAACACGTTCTCGGTGTTTTCGCGATTTTGGGAGTTTCCGGAAACGAAAACGCGATCCGTTTGAAGTTTCGAAAAGCTAACACATAGATCTATAACACACTTTAATCTTAGATTTTAATTCATGCTGAGATGGTACAGTATTGATTATTAGTAGGAGTTACTATTCGGAATATGCATTTTGTGCACCCTTGTGTGTAATATAATGTTCTATTTGATTTTAACCCATGTTAATGTATATACATTATGTAATTAAATAGAGAATGCAAGCATGAGTAAATGTTTAAATAAATAATATATGAGGTGTAAGTATCCTATCTAATGTAAGCATGTATAAGTATGGCTTGTAATGAATATGTAGGTTCCATAGTATGTAATGTATGGTGCATATAGTAGTGCAAGAGAATAAATGAATGATAAATGAATGCAAGCATGAATGTAATATAATAATAGATGTAATGTATGCAATATACAAGTTAATGAGATATAATATTATATGTTAACACAAATCCTATATTACCTCATGTACCCCTTACACTATGTAGACACTATCACACTTGACACTTTGTTCACTTACACTTTGACACTCTTTGATATGTATACACTATGTATGTCCATTTAACCCTCACTTGCCCCTTTTCCATGTTCACATACACACACATAGCCTCTTAAATAAGTATTTATGAATACAGTTAACTTAGCTATGTATGTATATTATATATATGTTAGCATATTGTGTTGTAATATATAAGTTTATATAACCATATGAAATGCCATGATTATAGACCTAATGTTGAATACCAATATATGTATGTGTATATATGTGTAGACATGTATAGTTTAAAGTAATAGATTACCTAGTGTATATCCAATGTGAATTCTTGCCTATTTGAGTATTGAATAATTGCATGCTATATAGAGTTGGGTGTATGTTGGCTTGTATAGCCTTGTATTGATGTGTGATTGCTAGGATAGTCTTGGTTAGGCCTAGTAAGACTTGCTGGGTTAGGACATGACCTAGTTTGACTAGTGCAGTTGATCAGAGTTGACCAAGGGTTGACTTTGGCCTAGTTTGACCTAGATTCATGTAGAATGCATTGTAGTGCTTTATATTACCCTTCTGGACATGTTATAACTTATGCTGTTCTAATTAGGAGCCAGACACCTCTCCTCGGACAGTATCTTTATCTTGGACATTTAGATAGCAGGCGAGTACATTCTCTGATCATTTCATAACTTGTTTAGAATTATATTCCTGCTCTAGTTTACCTTATTTGATGCTGTCACGATATTATCACGGATTGGTACTATATGGATCCCTACATTGAGATATTATCCCCTTCGGGAGCATCGGATATATTATGTCATGTGTTTCGTGTACATCATGTATTCCTCGCTCTCATGTTATCCATGTTTCTCATGTGCTTCATGCTCGTTCATGCATGCTCGTGTACACTCATGTGCTCTCATGAATTGGTCATGTTTTTCATGTATCTCATGTATAACCTATATTACATGTACACTCATTTATGAGCCTTCATGTGAATTTCATGTGCACCCATTTTTGGGCCCCTCATGTGAACTTCATGTGCACTCATGTATGAGCTCTCATGTATACTTCATGTGCACCCATTTATGGGCTTCATGTGAAAACCATGTACGTAACATAACTTGTTTGGATCCTTGTGTATTGATTGGGTATGGAGGAGTATAAATAGTCATGTGAACAATTCTAAAGTAGTATAGCCATGTGCGCCTCTTTAGTATAGTCATGTGCAAATCCAGCCGTTCACATGTCGACTTTGTACTCTAAATCACTAGTCACTGGTAGCTCTCTACTTATAGTAGGTATTTCTATTACAGTTCACTTTCTGTTTACATAATGTACTTTCTTTCAGCTTTATGTATCGTACTCTCTTGCATGTTCATATTTTCTAACCTGTTATGATCTGCGTGAGATGTATTGTGCTCGCTCCTATCCTGACTAGACCTGTTGATAAATTTTACAGATGGCCTGGGATTGCCTGCTAGCCTAGAGGAGACACAGTAGGGGTTGTTTAGGTAGTTATTTCATTTTGTCTGGAGTTATATTTACCTTGTGGATTACGGTATCTGTATTTGAGTTTTGAGATGTATTTCTGGGATTATGTATCTTAGACACTTAGACTTCTATCTCCTGTATCTCTTTTAGATTTCATGTTTTATCTATCCTTATCATGCTCTACCTTAGATGTGATTGAGTCTATACCTGCTATGTCACCCCCATTCGGGGAGTATAAACTGTTTAGTCTTATACTTTTAGATGCATTGAGACCTAGGACAGCGTTCTACCGCCGATACTGCGATGTAGGCTGGGCGTTGTTACGCTCTCGTACCCTCAAAGTGGGTGCGGGTCGTGACAGAACACAGTCGATGTGCCGGACTCGGAGTCCAGCAACGCGGACGAAGAAGATGACGAGCACGCTCCCGACAACACTCTCCCTCCAACAGATGAGGTGGTGGTGGATCAACCACCTGTTGAGCCGAGCCCTTCTTGAAAGCGAAGCAGGCCTGAGTCTGCTAGAGGCGGCCGAACCTACTCCATAAAACGGGCTGCGGTTAGGCCTCGTCGGCTGCTCATTAAGGAGAGAGACGAGGATATGGGCGCCATTTCGGAGGTGAATTGAATCACAACCCTCTCTTTCTTTAGCTTTTCTCGAACTATGTTCTAATTATTTTTCTTTTCTCTGTAGGCGTCAGAAGAGTCGGACTCTCGAGAACAGGCCACTGTTTCTGAAGTCAATCCGGCCCTGACCACTTTGATTAGTGACATGTGTACCGAAATTATTTCTATCGGGGTTCTCTCGGCGGTGGCTGAGGGGTCTCACGTTGCCGAGGTTTCGACCCAGGGCGACGTGGGCTCCGCTGAACCCATCCCCGAGACTGCTGAACTTCAGCAGGGTGACGTTGATCCAGTTGTATCTCCTTCCGGGGTGGCTAGGACAGAAGAACCAGCTGAACTCGGCTTGGATGTCGCTGGCGAAGAGATTACGGGGGCTGTGAGCGAACCTCAGCCTCCGCAACTCTCTCCTGGTAAGATAAGCCAAATCTTGACTAGTGAGGAGGCTCATTCGCTCTATTGTCACATCCTGTAGATTAAGCTGATTGATGGTTGCTCTGGACATACAGGTCCTGTTCCCTCACTGCCAATGACGGACATTGTCAGGGTAGAGTTTGACAGAGAGAGTGTGCCTCCTCCCCCTCCATCTTTCATTGAGGTAGCTCCCGCTGACTCAACTTCGGGACAGCAGACGGCAGAACGGCCGAGGCGGGGAAAAATAATCCCTGCATCGTCTTCTGTTCTTGTGGCTCTAGAGGTCGACCTCGCTGCCCTGCCGAGTCTCCGGATTCTTCGGACTGCGGAAGAAGAATTGGCCGCTATTCAAGCATCCTTTCGCTCAGAATTTGTTTCCCTCGTGGCAGAGGCATCAAGTTCCGTTGCGTCTTCTTCGACTCTGCCAGCCACTCTCCCTCTGACGCCGTCTTCTTCGGAAGTACTGGATGAATCATCAAGGGATGTGGTTGACAGTTTCTACTGTCACCTGAGGCGAGGAGTCAAAGCTGCTGTGGAGAGAGGGATCTCTTTTTCCCTGGCCCGTCAATGCGCTCATGGCCAGATTGAAATTCTTAGAACCCTTCCCGGTGGGGCGGAGGTAGTTGACCTTCTGGAGCTTAAATTGCTAGAGGCAGATCGGCTTGTGGCCCAGTTTCAAATACTGCGACAAGTTGATCTATCTTCAGCGATAGATCAGGAGCGTGACTTCCTTATCACTGTCGTGGAGGAGGTACGGACCGTACGAGATGCGTCTAAGCCGATTATCATAAAAGACCTCGACGATCTGTCTATTCAGTATGATCAGCTGAGCCACAGGAGCGAGGATTACGTTGCTCGGGAGGCGGCCGCCTCTCACGAAATAATCGATACAAGGGAGCATATCCTCGAACTCCAGAAGAAGATGGCTTTCTTAGAATCTGAGCTTGAGGCCTCCCGCACGGATAAAGAGCTAATCGTTCAGGAGGCTGAAAAGGTCACCCGAGCTTCTACTGGCCTGGAGCGTGCTCTGAAGAGACTCGAAGATGGCTGGCAGGCCCACGCGCATCTGGAGGATGCAGAGCGGCTGACTCAGGAGGCCGAGCGCCGGGCCAAGCTGCGACTTGAGCGGTCGACCGTCGTGCTGAGGGACCGCCTTAGAGAATTATGTATAGCCGAACCATATCCGGCCCTTTTTCTTTCTTTTTTTTCATTTTCCTTTATTTTGAAAGGGACGTGGTCCCCGAATATGTAGTACTTTTGCTTTTCAATAAATGATTATGTTTTCATCGTCTATCATCTATTGTGCTTGTACTGTATCTTTGGTATTTGTGACGTTTACCCCACTGGGGGACTTTTTGTTGACCTATTACCCTTGGCGTACCTTGGTTATAGGTACGAATAATAAGTTTGATAGAGATACATAGAACAATTCTGTGGTGAGACGGACGTGGAAGTTCTTGGTATTGGGCGAAAGAATGCCATGGAACGGCTGGGCTTCGAAGGCGTATGATAATGAGAAAAGAGGTGCATGTGCTAGGGAATCTAGTACAGCATTTATGGTCAACAACGAACATTTGTGGTCAACCGTGGACATTTGTGGTCAACTGAGGATATTTGTGGTCAACAGAGGATATTTGTGGGCCTATTATCCTTGGCGTACTCCGGTCTTGGGAACGGATAATAAGTCGAGAGAAAACCAACATACTTACTCAGAGGTAATGATGACATGGTAAATATGAGGTTTTCTTCGATGGAATCTTCCTACTCAGAGGTAATGAGGACGTGGCAGGAGTGGACACCATGAAGGGTACATAGAACAACTCAGAGGTAATATGGACGCGGAAGTTCTACGTGAGGGGTGGTTTATTTTTGATGGAAGTGAAACAACTCAGATGTGACATCGACGTGGCTGTTTCGGGAAATTTATGGATCTGTTACCCTTTTTATGCACTGAAAGTGCGGGTAATAGATCATGAGGAAGATGCTCTTTTAGGAAGGAAGTTCAGAGGTATGATCATACGTGACTTCCTACCCAAAAGATGCGATATAGATTCATCTGGAGTGACCAGAGTGTGAGTTCAACAGTACTCGAGGGTACATAACTCAACAATCAGGAAGATTTAGAGTCAGAGTAAAAGTTCAGCGGTACCAGAGGGTACATAACTTAACAGTCTGGGAGATTTGGAGCAGAATGTAAGTTCAGCGGTACCAAAAGGTACATAACTCAACAATCTGGGAGATTTGGAGGATGTCATTTTAGACATAATATTTCTTCAGAAACTTGCCGTTGATGGGCAACATGAGCAAGTCTCTGTTTTGTTTTGCGAGGCGGTAAGCACCATTGGAGAATGCAGCCTCGATGACAAATGGGCCTTCCTACTTTGGCTGGAATTTGTCGGTGGTTTTGTGAGTCCTAACCATCGGCCTCCGAACTGCCAGAATGAGATCACCCACTTGGAATGTTCTGATTTTAACCTTCTTGTTAAAAGCTCCCGAGATACGTGCTTGGTACAGCTCGATTCGTTGTTGAGCTAACAGGCGCTTCTCATCTAGGGCCTCCAACTCTTGTAACCGGCGATGGTGATTATCATCCGTTGTCAGTCGATAGGTAAGGACGACACGGAGCGAGGGGATTTGAGTCTCTAGTAGGAGAACTGCCTCACTCCCATATACCAGAGAGAATGGTGTGTTCCCGATGGTCGTCCGTACTGTACTACGGTACGCCCATAAGCATTCGCCAAGCTTTTCATTCCAATCATGTTTTTTGGAGGACACGAACTTCTTGAGCAGCTTGATTATAGTTTTGTTGAACGCTTCCGCCAAACCATTCGCCGCCGGATTGTACGGTGTTGAGGCAACATTCTGGATTCGATGTTTGTTGCAGAACCGATAGAAGATGTGGCTTACGAACTGCGGACCGTTGTCGTGGATGATCCTTCGGGGAAGTCCAAAGCGATAGATGACGTGATGCTTGAGGAAGTTGATCACATTTGAAGTCTTCACTTCTTCCAGCGGAATAGCCTTCGTCCATTTGGAGAAGTAATATGTGATTGCGAGTATGAAGCGATGTCCTCAAGACAAAGGCGGAGTGATCGGACCAATGATGTCCATTCCCCATGCTTCGAATGGCCAGGATGCCACCGTCGGATGTAAAAGCTCGGATGGCTGGTGAATGAAATCTGCGTGGACTTGACAGACCTTGTACTTTCTTACATAGTCTATCGCATCTGCAACCATCGTGGGCCAGTAATAGCCTATTCGATGAAGGCGGTCTTGTAATTTCAGGCCAGGCTGATGGGCTCCGCAGACGCCGTCGTGAGCTTCGCGTACAGCTTCCTTGGCTTCTGTGTTTGACAGACACCGAAGCAGTAACCGATCGTATGATCGTCGATACAACATTTTTGTCTCTGTATCATAGAAGAATCTGAGGGAACGTCTTCTGATATAAGTGGCTTCCCTTGGATTCTCGGGCAAGATGCCATAAACTACGAAGTCTACGAATGGCTGTCTCCAGTCTGGTGCTTCGTTGACCGTCTGAACGGAATAGCTCTCAGCAAATTGGACGGTGTTCTTGGGACAGACCAATTCGTGGCCTATTACATCCACCAAATGATGAGTATATTTTGGGACCGCTAGGGAAGCGGTCAGTCCTGCTAAGGCATCGGCTTCAATGTTCCGGAGTCTCGGAACATGTTCTATAAAGAACCCTTCAAACGACGAAATGATGTCGATCGCTATTTGGTGATAGGAGATCATATCTTCATGACAAACTTTGTATGAACCCCGGATCTGATTAACGATTAACTGTGAATTGCCGTATGCTTCAAGATACTCTACCCCCAACCCCTTTGCATGTCGGAGGCCAATGACCAAAGCGTTGTACTCGAACACGTTGTTTGAACAGGTTTCCGTAAGGGAGTAAGCCCGATTGATCACCAGCCTGAAGGGAGAAATCAGCACCACTCCGACTCCAGCGACAATGTTGCCTTTGGGCCCAGTTCTGGAAGCGCTGTCGAAGAACATTTGCCATATGGAATTATGAGAGGCCACATTTGAACTGGCAACCTCATCTGGAATCTCTTTGTCTATTCTGGTTGACTCCGAACCTGGATGAGCTGCTAAAAAATTTGCCAGAGCTTGAACTTTAACAGCCTTCTGCGGGACGAAGATCATGTGGTAGGGAGACAATAATATCGCCCAGGTAGCGAGACGAGAGCTGAGTGCACCTGGCTTAGTCATGAGGACCTTGAGGGGGTTAACTCCTGATACGACATGGATGGTTTGTCCCATGACGTAGTATCGCATCTTTTGAATGGCGAACACCAGAGCAAGGCACTCCTTCTCTACGGCAGTGTATCGATGCTCGGGCTCCATCATCATTCGGCTGAGGTAATATATAGCTTGCTCATGGCCTGCATCATTGTTTTGTGCTAGTAAAGCACCGAGAGAATGCTCCATTGCTCGCACATAAAGCAGGAACGGTTTTCCAGCAACTGGGGCCACCAGGACTGGAGGGTTCGACAGATATTCTTTGATGCTGTCGAAGGCGTACTGGCATTCTTTATCCCATACGAATGAAATGCTCTTCTTCATGAGGTGGGTGAATGGATGACATCGTCCGAAGAGGTTAGAGATAAACCTTCTGATGTAAGCTAGCCTCCCTTGAAGGCCTCGAAGTTCACAGAGATTTCTCGGGGGACCCATCTCCATGATTGCCTTTGTTTTATCAGGGTCTATGTGGATTCCCTGGGCAGTAATGATAAAACCCAGGAATTTTCCACTAGATACGCCTAAGAAGGATTTGGTAGGATTCATCTTCAAGTTGTGCGCTCGTATCAAGTCGAATACCGTCCTCAGGTCCTGCAGATAGTCTTCCTTAAAACGGCTTTTGAAAGCGATGTCATCAACATAACACTCCACAGTTTTACGTAGGTGATCTCTGAAGATAACACTCATGGATCTTTGATATGTAGCATCGGTATTCTTTAAATCAAAGGGCATGACTGTATAACAGTACACGCCAATCGGTGTTCAGAATGATGTATGCTTTTTGTCGTCAGGAAATATCTTGATTTGGTTATATCCTGAGAAGCCTTCCATAAATGACATGTGCTCAAATCCATATGTGTTGTCAATCATGATATCCGTGATAGGAAAGGAAAACTCATCCTTAGGACACGCTTCGTTCAGATTGCGAAAGTCGATACATATTCGGATCTTCCTATTCTTCTTGAGGACTGGTACTATGTTGGCTACCCAGTCTGGATGCTGTTCCTCACGAATGAAGCCACTGGCTATCATTTTATTGACCTCTGCTTCGATGGAGTTCATGATGTCCGGACGGAACCGTCGTTGCTGTTGTTTGACCAACTTTGCGTCCGGACGAATGTTGAGCTTGTGGAGTCCAACCTCGGGGTTTAGCCCTGGCATGTCTTCGTAACTCCAGGCGAACACGTCAATATATTCTTTGACGAGTTGTAGTAGCGATTCCCGCTCTTCGTCTGTCAGACTTTTGCTAACGAAGATTGGTTTTGGGGAAGACTCATTGCCGAGGTCAACTTGCATGACCTCATCTTCAGTAAGGGGCTCTCTTTGTTCGAACCGATTTTTCCATTGTGCATCTAACTGTTGGGCCCACGGCTCTAACTCAAGAAGTTCAGGAATGTCTTCATCTTCTTCATAGGCGTCGGTGAATGCCATATTGACAGACAAGACCTGCCTGAATACGTCCCCGATGCTGATATCTGAATCAGAAGTTGGTGATCCAGTTGAGTGTGAATGCCAGTCGCATTCCTCGTCTGAGCTTTCAGGGGTCGTTGCAGGTGTAACATAACCTAGCCCACATCTGGTTTTGTTGTAGTAATCTCGTGGTTTCCCAGCCGGGACCGACAATTGTAAGTGTAACCGCCGTCCAGTGCCGTAATTCAAGCCTAGTGTAGTTTCCAGATCATACCCCTATTTTTGTATGAGGTACTTAGATCGGGAACTATACAGATAAAGGGGCAGTCTCCCGGTGTCGGGTTTGAGCTCAACTTCTTCTATCCTGAAGGGCTGTGGATCATTCTTCCGACCGAAGATGATTGGATGATCCCCTCCCTCGACTATGCGGTAAACATATTCTACTGGAGTAAGTTGGTTTGCGGTGTAGATATTTGTCACCTGTGTGTGTAGGTGGGTGCCTATATCGTGTTCCATAGCATACATTGTACAAAGCTTATTAAGCTCTAGGTAGTTCAAAGATAGCCCTTTATTGATTGAGTAAGGTATCTTTTCTAGTAGAATTACATCATCTGCGGATGGACCATCAGTGTGAGCAGCCACATACTTGGCCAGCTTTGACTCTTCTTCGACTACCCCTTGTATAAATGAAGACTGGAAGGATGACTTGGGCAGCTTAATCATCAAGGGCTCCACTGCTGGAGCAAAACGTGGAGTCGTCGGCGTACTAGCGACCCCCAATTTGGTGCTCGGTGCTGTGCGGGGAGTTGTTGGTTGGCTAGCAGTCCCCGGCTTAGCGCTCGGCTGTCGATTCATTCTGGAAAGATGAATCGTCATTGGCTTGACAGAGGGATTGAGCTCTTCTGTTTGTTGCTGGCTAGCTCTAGGCAGCCTGATTGTCAGTGGCTCTGTCGTGGGCCTTGGTGCTTGGCCAGATCTTTGCAGTCGGATTATCATCTGCTCCTCATGTGCCGAAAGGCTGATAGCATCCTTACGCAGAGTAGCTGTAAGGGGTACGGTTCTGCCAGGTTTGCGGGCTTGGAGATGGATCGTCAGAGGTTCTTCCGATCCAGTTGTCGCCTCAGTTTGAGCTTGAGTATCTTCTTCGACAAGGTACCTTTTTGACTTCTCATACAAGCATGAATCTGAGTAGTAGGATTCGACCCCTTTAAAGGGATCGATGTCGACAAATTATGTCTTCACGAAGCCGTGCTTGTCGACATACTTGAAGCACTGGTGCAGTGTGAAAGGCACGATCATGTAATCATGTATCCAAGGACGCCCAGGAGAATATTGTAGGAAGTGTCCATGTCTATGACATAACAGGTCACTTCTGATTGAAGATCGCCAATTTGGCATTTCAGACGAATCTTCCCGATCAGATAGCTTCTGCCTGAATTTAAACCGTTGATGGCAGTACTTGTCGGCGTCAGACGATGCATTGGGATGCGCAGGTGGTACAGCAGGCTCTTCGGAATGATGCTTATGGAAGAACCGGGATCAATATGCATCTGATCTACCTTAATGTCATCGATGTATCCAGTATAATACAGAGGGCGATCGTGCAGGTTGGTCTTGATAAGCATATCCTACGGCGTGAAGACAATGTTGGGCATTGCACCTGTGTAAGCGCTCTCCTGGAGATCTGCAGGCGAGCTCTCCCCAGGGAGATTGGACTGAGCCAGATATGCGTCGGCATCCTGGAGTGCCTCGCTCAGTACGATACAAACATCTTTGGAAGTCTCAGGAGCTCATATAATGACAAGTTGGCCGATGTGTTGGCCAATTGTGCCAAGATGTCAAAGTTGTAGGGCCTCTCCAGCCCATAAGGTGCCTCTCTTCGGAGCGGCTTGTCAAAGCGAGTCTCCTTCGGCCTAGGCTTGTCTGTCGTCAAAGGCTGAGAAGGTCCTGGAGCATCAGCAGCAGCCGGCTGAATCTTCAGCCGAGTTACCTGGCGTAGGTTGGGATTGTGCACCCGACCGGGTGACGGCAGCTGTAACTTCTTCGACCTCTGTCGAGATTGTGCAGCATGATTTGACTTTCCCACTCTTCTTCTTACTGGTGGAGGGTGGTGCAGACTGAGTCACTTCAGGTACCAGGTCCAGATGGACCCACATGACCTCCTCTCTTGATGTGGTGAGGGGTACTAGACCAACAGCTTGGTCTCGGGGAGGTGGAAGGTTTGCGACCTCCATATTTGCTTTGGGGACGAGTACTACTCCATCTTGAATATTTGTCGGAGGAAAGTTGCCAAACTGTACTGACACCATGTTGGCTGCCACGGTCACCTCTTCGAAATCAATGGCCAGGGCCTTAGAATCGATGAGATACTGAATGTATCGCTTTAGTTGGAAGTAGTCTTGTGTAGCATGGTGGACATAGCGATGGTAGTGACAGTACTTAGGGCTCTCCATTTCTGCCGGCCGAGGTTCCCGTCTTGGTGGGGGGAGCTGAATTCTACCCCCTTGTATGAGCATGTCCAAGATGGGCTTGACATGGCTGTCCTCGAAGGAGTAGGTCATCTGAGGCCACTGCTTTTCTGTCGGCTTTGGTTCAGGCTTCTGGGCTGTATCGGCCACCATAGCCTGCTTGCCCTTGTTTTCTCGGTTGTTGGAGGAATTGCCGCCGTTGTTGTTGTTGGCATTAGGGCGTTTATGTCATGCCCCAGAACCAGAATACTGGAGAGCGGGGGCAGACATAGCCAGCTACGTATATGAAATGGAATCCATCTCGCTATACGGTCACGGCTGTCTAGATACATGAGGGTTTATCTACAAGCCAACAGTCTCTTAAGGTCATGAACAAGCCTATTGTCTCAATCACAAGCAAGTAAGTAAAAGTTACAAGATGTATGATCATTAAATATACAATGATAAGGCGTCCCAAATATTATATATTCAGCTGATCATGAAGCTAGTCGTTACAAAATGTTAGGACTAGCAAGAGTTTAGTCATACATGATCAACCCTAGGATCTGTCAATCATGTTACAGCCCGTAGGCAGACAGTAAGTAGATGCAATCGAGCTAAACAGGTGCTCGTCGGCTAAACGCCTCAAAAGAATATTTTTACAATAGAGTGGGAGAGCCAAAAATAATCCACTCGTTCCCAGGGTTTCGTCTAGTAGCCACCATCTGGCTGGAAAGTCGGTAGATCCTCTGGAGCTGCTCCAAAATTTGGTCACACAAAACCAGCTGGGTCAGACCCCAGAAAGAGCAAGTGCCACAAAGGAAGCTTCACTTAGGAACTAAAACCAGCAATCAGCACAAGATATAAATAAAAGTAAGAACTGGAAATAAAGAAAATACATCAGGATGATATACGACGAGATAACCATGGAACTATTCAGATAACCAGGTTACAACCCGTAAACCAAACAAGGATCGGGGTTGTAACCCTTCGTCTGAACAGAACTTGGAATTCTCACCATCTAGCAGTAAAATAAATACAGGCATTCAGGTCATGCAGTAAATGGAACAAGATCAGGGCAAGACTAGACTGGTTAGACTCCATCCAATCATTACACGACCAAGCAAGAATTACGGCTTGATACTTTAACTAACTAGGGTTATCACAGGCCTAATTACTAGCAAGATGCAGTGAGATTACTCCACAGCCACAAGCCCTGCAGACCATCCAGGTCACCCGGGTTAAAAGAATTAGAGTTGAATTCAGGTGGGTACATCGTCCAGGAAACGAATGTACCCTTAGGTAGCTTGAAGGGTGCAACACATGACAGTGTGCTGGAAATGTGCCCTACTCGACGGCAGGCTACAGATCCCAAGGCGTGCCCAGGTAACGGAATTGCCTGTAGCTGGGAGATCTCTTTATGACTAGTGTATTAATCTAGTTATTAGCCTTAGTCCATTTCAGTGGGTAATCCTGACCGTGGTACTCAGGAGTCCCTTCCTAGACATGATGCAAGACAGGTCTGGATTATTTGTACAAGCACAATCGCCCACGGTATCTGGATTAATTATACAGGTCATATCATGTCAGGTAGCCGTCGCAACAGCTATTCGAGATAATTATGTCAGGTTTATCATATCAAGTGTACTAGTCAGGAGTGCGCCACGACGGGCCACTATCAGGTCAGGTCATGTTTACTTGTCAAGAGTGCACCACTACGGGTCACTATTGTGTCATGCTCAGGTATCATTTCCAAACATCTTAAACAAATCCATGATGATCAAGTTCATGACAAAAGGCGTAAGGAAATAAAATGGGCGTAAAATATCTAATAAAATATTAATAATAATATAACAAGACAAAGCACAGGAAGTCCATACGGCTTAGGGGGATGAATTCATGCGGCTCAGAAAAATGGATTCAGGCGGCTGAAGGGTATCAGTCGTATGCGGCCAGTGGTAGGGAAGGGGCATATGCGGCTTAGCCAGAGCACCCTATGCGGCTGGGAAGATATGAGTCCATGCGGCTGGCGGAAAACCAAGCCTATGCGGCTGGCGGGGGAAATGGATCTTATGCGGCTGAGAAGACACGGGTCCATGCGGCTCAGAAGGAAGGACACATGCGGCTGAGCAGGGGGGGTTTTATGCGGCTGAATTCAGTTAGGATAGAAGTCCATGCGGCTAGATCTGGGTTCTCATGCGGCTCGAAGATCAGGGCCTATGCGGCCCGCAAGTACTAGAGTTCATGCGGCTCAAGGAGATGGGCGCATATGCGGCCGATGGAGAATGGGCCCATGCGGCCAAGAATGAGATCCAGCCTATGCGGCTGAGAGTCCCATGCGGCCGAATCGCTTGCCGCATGAATTGTCACGCGGTCAAGTCAAGTCTAAGCATAGTTCATCTTCCCCAAATTTCTGAGAAGATGATCACCATGAGAGTCAAGTTCTCAAGCTCCACAACTCCATTATCCGGAGCCCAAATCTGAACTTCCATAGGTCAAAATGGGGTAGAACGAAATTCTCTACAACATGGAACCATCAAAACTCGAAAATAACAAGATTAAGTAGATCAAAACCCAAGAAATCTGAAAATGAAATAAACTTAGATCTACAAGAATCTAGCCATGGAAATTAGAAAAGCCAAGTTCTAAAGTTAGTTAAAATGCTGTAAGGAAGAGAATGAAGCAATAAAATTTAAGTTCCTCTGTGAAGCAAGTTGCACTTGCCTAGACCTCTCTCTCCTCTCTCTGGTAGGTAAGGAAGTAAATGAGGAAAAAGAAGATGATAAATGAAGAGAGAGAAAGGAGAAGGGGTAATAAATACAAATGGTGGTGGTAGGTAGGTGGTTCACCTTGGGTTCACCATGAACCCAATAAAACCAAGCCAAGCCGAACCAACCAACCCGAACCAGGAATAAACCAAGCCCAGAAGGAAATGCCAAGCCAGAAAATCATGCAATACAAGAATAAAATACGTACACGTATTCCAAAAATACGTAATACGAACCACAGGCATTACAGTTTACCCTTATCCTCTCCCTCCAAGATGTGTAGTCCCAATTGGCGAGTGTCACGACCCGCACCCTAGAGTTAGGGCACAAGAACGTAACAACGCCCAGCCTACGCCGCAGTGTCGGCGGTAGAACGCTGTCCTAGGTCTCAATACATCTAATAGTAATAAGACTAAACAGTTTATACTCCCCGAATGGGGGTGACATAGCAGAATGTAAACTCAATCACATCTAAGGTAGAGCATAAAGGAAGATAGATAAAACATGAAATCGAAAAGAGATACAACAGATAAAAGTCTAAGTGTCTAAGATATAAACTCAGAATACATCTCAAAACTTAAATACAGTAATCCATAAATACAACTCAAGACGACAAAAAGTAAACTATAAGAAAATCCTAGCTATCTATGCAACCTCTACTGTCTCCTCTAGGCTAGCAGGCAACCTCCAAGCTATCTGTAAAATTTATCAACAGGTCCAGTCAGGACTGGAGCGAGCACAGTACATCTCAACAAGTCATAGCAGGAAAGAAAATATAATCATGCTAGAGAATAAAATACAGGATCTGAAGAATAGCATAATATAAAAGAGAGACTGTAAGTAAATATCTAAGATATAAATATAAAGAGAGATAGTGCTAGTGATTTAGAGTACAGACGAACATGTGAATGGCTTAGGACTGATTCATGACTACACTATTTTGGATATTATTCACATGGCCATTTATACTCCCCCGTACCCCAATCAATACACAAGGATCCAGTCAAGTTACGTTAAGGTTCATGACTAAACTACTACCCGTATAGGGTGATTCATGAATGGATTCGTGAAGGCTCGGTGATCATGAGGGTACATGAGTCACTAGCTGATAACGAAGATTCATGATGATAGAAGCATATGATACGTGATGTAAGTGAAGCACACATGACAAAAGTATCTGATGCTCCCGAGAAGGATAACATCTTATGAAGGGATCCATATAGTACCAATCCGTGTTCCAACGTGTCTGCATTAAGTAAGATAGTCTAAAGCAGGAAATATAATCCTAAACATGATATGAAATGATCAGAGAATGTACTCGCCTGATAACCTGAACAGCTGATAGATAATGGGGTCAAACTGAAGCCACATAGTCCTATTTAAAGCAACACAGGTTACAAGGTGTTCAAGTTGTAATAAATAAATCTCTATAATCAATCTATATTATTCTAGATTCTTCTAAGTCAAAACAACTCTAGGTCGACTCCGGTCAATAATCTAGTCAAACTAGGTCAAGTGTTGACTTACAGTTGACTTTGGGTCAACTGGTCAACTTTGGTCAATCAGGGTCAATTCTAGTCTAATATAAAGTGTACTTCGTTATTTGTACGTCGAAACTTACGACACGCAAATCGAGATAAGAAGATTATCTGTAAGGTTGATAATCTTATTATAGTGATCCACATATCCAACTTGTCAATTTCAGCGATGTGAGATCACTGGAATTGACTGATCTCAGTTTCGTTGTACTAATCCCAAAATACGAACATTATAAGAATTAATTATTAATTAATTATAAAAAGGTTAAACTCTGAGAAATTATCAACAAACATTGTCGGACGATGAAATGAACATCGCCAACGTGTCCAGAATGGTCAAATTAGCTAGGATAGCCTACCCATCGGTCCAATTTGGACACAAGGGCAAAAAAGTAATTTCGGGTCAAAACGGTGTCCGTGTCGGAGCCGTTTTGCACCGAAAACGTACAAGAAAACAAATCTATAACATATAAAAAAGTATATGTCCATGAAACCAGAATGACGATACGAACCCAACGGTATCTCCAGAATTGGATTCCGTTGACTCGATCTCAATTTGGCCCATTGACCAGAACTTGGAATTTCGGTTTGCACGGAAATGCGTGCCGAAGCCAATGTTCTCAAAACTCAGCAAACTACCTGTCAACGAGTCTAGAATGATGATACGAACTCAACGGTATCTCCGGAATTGGATTCCGATGAGCCGATCTCAAAATGACCCATTGACCCGGATATTGGTATCCGACCTGCACCGAAATGCGTGTCGGATCCAATGTCCACCAAAACCTAGCAAATTATATGTCAACGAGTCCAGAATGACGGTATGAACTCAACGGTATATCCGGAATAGGATTTCGATGAGCCGGCGTCAAAAAGTCCCGTTGATCCAGAATGTGGGACCCACTTTGTACCGAAAAACGTGCCAGGGCCCACGTTCTCCAAATCTAACAAATTTTACATGAAAAAATGCCAGAACGACGCCACAAGTCTAATGGTGGTGTCAGAAATGAAATCTGGAGTCCCGTGTTCAAAAATGGAATTTTACAAGTTGGAAATTACGAATTCGGACGGCCAACTTTGGCGTCGAATTCAACCAATCAAACAAGCTCACAATGAAACGAAACTGGAGGGATAGTAAGAGGGTTATACCAGCTTCACACCGGAACTAGTAGAACGCCAAACGGAGCTGCGGTGGAGGAGATACAAGCTGACGAAGTTGGCCCCACGAAACTGTCCAAATTTAATACAATTTAAACGGTCAACTTGGTGGCCGGTTTTGATGTACCAAACAATAAAATTAACGGACGAAAATTGACACGAACGAAGGTGGATATACCGAGATTGCGACGGAGCAAAGAAATCGCCGATCCAACGGTCGGATCTCCAGAAAAATGTGCACAAAGTCGCTGCGACGGAGCACAAATTCTGAGTTCCAAACTCGCGCGCGCCGACGGGATCTCGTTCAAAACGCACGAATCGTCTCGACGGCGCATCCCGGAGGACGGTGGCCGTCAGGGAAGAGCTTCCTATGGTTCGCCGGAGTGGGCCACCCATAGGGGGGTCGCCGGGGCACGACGGGACGTCGGCGGCGCGGCCAACGCGGCTGACGTGCGCGCGCTGCTTGCTGCTGCAGCTGCTGCCAGCCCGCGACGGCGCGCGGGGCGGCGCGGCGACGGTGTAGGCGGAGGAGGTGTTGGCTGTCGCGACCAGTGGCGGCGGCGGTGGTGGTTTGTATTGAAGGTGGTGGTGGTGTTCGGAAATGAAGGAGGAGATGGTGGAGGAGAGGAGATCGGGGAGAATGGGCGGTGGCCGACGGCGAGGCCAGCCAGGAGAGGAGGTCGGAGCCAGGGAGGTGGTCGGGCATGGCTTGCCATGGGAGAGGAGCTGCTGTAATAGTTTTGTTTGATGTGGTTGTATGGGAATAACAAATAAAGGGAAGAGAGAGAATAGAGAGAGGATGAGAGAGAGAGAAAGATTCTCTCCTCAAAAAAAAGTTAGGGCCGGCCAATGTATTGGCTGTGAGAGTGTGTATGGAGGAAATTAAAGGATGAGATTTGTTTGGGGAAACAAAAGGCTAGGATTTAATTAGAGGAAAAATGTCATTCCTATGGAAATTTAGACAATTGAGAATTTCAATAAATATTGAAATAGGTAGAAGGATATTAAATATTATTTTGGACACGAAAAAATGAGGGTGTCCCGATGGGGGTAACATGGAGCTGGACTGGACTCGGTGGACCAGGATTTGGTCAAAATCGGACATGATACAATAATAGAATTAAAATTAGGCGTTGATGATCATGAGTAAATAAGTAGCACATGGGGATTTCAATAAATGGGACACAAGTGGCGGACGGGTAGTAGGCTCAATGTGGGCTATGTCCATAATTGGGACGGACAGGTTTTGGTCGACAGGGGACCCACAAATCAAGTTGGAAGATTAATGTGACGCCGTGGAGTGAAATAAAATCGGGTTACGTGTCGGAAAAGTTGTGCGAATCAAATGGAGCACAAAATGACATGTCTGAGTGGGACACGAAGGTCAAGGGTGAAGAGCGTCTCGAGTAGATCATCCATGAGGAGTTGGTTTCAAGAAACTGACTGGTCTTGTGCTCCCAAATTAAAAGTCACAGTAACGTGCTGAAAATGATCAAGGAAAACAGTGGGAAATCAATTAATAATCAAATGGTCTAAATCGACCTGAAGTTCTGCGAAGCAAAAAGAGCACAAGGGAACAAGTTTGGATGTGACACTATATACCGTCATGAAGGTAATCCTGTCCACTCCAAAACTCGTGAAGGAGATTTCCAGAGTTGAACATCCCTGATACTCCAAATATCAATGGCACGGGAAAGTACGCTTAAGGAAAATAACAGAATAAATTATTTATCGAAACCAATAAATTAGAAAATAAAATAAAATGAAAAAAAAAATCAACACGAAATTCAGGGTGCTCACATCCTACCCACCTTATAAAAATTTCGTCCTCGAAATTAAAATGTCCATACTCCCTCTAGGTCAAACCCCCACAATCAAAGTCCCAGAACTTAAACAAATCATACCATCAAAAAGAACGGCATACAGGGTCATGGCATACAGTGGTGGTGAAAGTCTCATCTAGGTATACTAGTCAAGCTAACTGAATCGGTCATAGGGTATCAAAACACACAAGCAATCTAGGGTGCTAAACGAAAAAGTTACAGAAATAACAAATCATCAAAGCTGTAAGGCGGTCTACCATCCTATATGAAACTGCTATTCATCAAAAATAAAATAAAATAAAGGTAACTACCAATTATCTGAAAATACTATTCAAGGAAAAATCAAATCATTAGTTAAGGAATGAAAGTCAATTGCATTGAAATTCAATTACAATATATATATAAAATATTTAGTCTTGATACGATCTAAGTTGATCAAATTGGGAAAATCAAGATTTGGGCAATATGGAGGACAGTTCAACAAAGTCTGAGAACGAGCATACAAGGATGGTGATTCAGGTCGTAATCAAATTTAAGTCAATTGAGTACAACCCAACATAAGAAAAGATAATCGAAGTTGATTTGGTCGTGATTAAGGAAACTAGGATTCAATGATGTTGAAAATCCTTTTAGAGAAAAACAGGAAAGGGTTTCATACGAAGGTCAGTTAATCATCTCTCTCTAACATTATCAGTTTACCATTTGCTAATCATATTTTCTCACAAATCCCAATATAAAATCAACTGTTATATGTCTACCCTCAAAAATTTTATAATCTTCAGTCATCTAAACTTTTACCATGATCACCATAGACAAAATTTTAAACTTCTAAAATATTTTCCATGAAGCATACCCCTCTTATTTATGAGTCGACACTTATTCATTTAATCAAAAGTTTAAATTCCTTCGCCTCGTTCTAAATTAGATCTGAAACCTCTAAATCCAGTTTATGAAATCCTTGTACTTGTTTAAGTCAAGTCTCGTATTTACTAAACTCCAATACCACTATGTCACACAAAATTTTATTCTTGTTTATAAATCAACCTTCATAATTTCTTCAACGTTCACCTTCAAATATTATCCTTTTGAATTCTACAATTTCTCTAATCATCTAAAATAATTCCTATAGCTTAAAATCCTTGTGTTCTCTCTGTCTCTAGTCACCCTCTTACAATATCCAATTCAATTTTGCAAGATCATCGGATACAATCAAATTCTCCTTTCCATTATTAAATTTCTACATAGCCTTGTAATAGTTCCCAAGAATCAATAACCAAGATTTTCTAAGTTCTCAAAACTAGGTTGACCTCTGATTTTTTTTTTGAAACGCATCCATGAATTACTCATAACCAAAATTTCTGCAATTGTTTCTAAATTAATAACATTTATCCCTCGATTTCATTTTAAACCTTTACCACATCTCCATTTCGAATTTTTCACATTTGACATCCAACATTTTGATTCCTACAAAATCATCACATGATAACCAATTACGTCATTTCCGTACTAGATGATTTACGTCACTTCCTCAACATTTTTCAGATAAAAACGATATGCAGATTCAAGAGTTCAAGTACAGCTGACAGAATGAGATACGAGACAGAATTGATATAATCAGGATAGTTGTATAAGACAAGGAATGATGGTACTAAATATTGGCAGGAAAAGAAATGGTAATAAAATCTGTTCTACTTATCCGTTTTAAAAAAGGAAACCGTTTGAAATCAGAGCTAATGTCAGTTCCAAAATAAGGTCTAGCAAATCATTGATTCATCGTATTAAGAAGAAATTCATAGAAGAAGTTACACAAAGGTTTATGAAAATAGCTAAAGCTACTCCTAAGTTAAATAATGAGAAGCAAAACTAAACAAAACAATTAATAAAAATTTTTGAAGGACTGAAACAAAGTAGAGAAAACATGCTCGAAAATCTTTAAGGTACAATCTGATAATCATATGCGTCTGTCCAAGATAATGGTAACCTAATCCTCGTCATACTAGTAAGCAAGGCTACGATAATCACAGAGTCCTCGACTTGGGCACATACCTCTTAGAATCATGGTATTTAACATTTTCGCGATGCCGCTAGCTTGGCTGCGAAAATCTTAAATTCTCACACCCGAGAGATATATCCAAGTCAAACTATATGTCCTCACCATGCTGGCTAATATGACTGCAGAAGACGAGACTCCATAACTTAGATGACCTAGCCCATATAATTTTATCTTGACAAAATTAATTTAAATCAACAATGAATACTCAAAAATCAATTCAAATTTATCAACGAACATCAAAATCCAAAAAATGAACAAAATCCATGAAAATACAAACTCGGATGCAACAGCTATCATCAAGATTTAAAATTCAATAATTATCCTTCAAAATCAATAAATACAAACTCAAATTCAATAATAATCCATCAAAATCAAATTCAATAGCAGAAAGTAAAGATAAATCAATCAAGGAAAGAGAGTTTTCAAATCGAAGTTAAATAAGATTCTCAAGGGTCGTCCCGGGAATCTCTCAAGGGTCCTAACTGTGATTGAGTACCTTCAAAATATATCTAAATCCTACTGTAGGCTGTAGTGGTACTCTAGTTCGAATACCACTACACTTTTAGTCCCGACCTGCATGGGCCACCACTAAAAATGTATCACGACCCACACCCTAGAATTAGGGCACAAGAACGTAACAACGCCCAGCCTACGCCACAGTGTCGGCGGTAGAACGTTGTCCTAGGTCTCAATGCATCTAATAGTATAAGACTAAACAGTTTATACTCCACGAATGGGGGTGACATAGCAGAATGTAAACTCAATCACATCTAAGGTAGAGCATAAAGGAAGATAGATAAAATATGAAATCGAAAAGAGATACAACAGATAGAAGTCTAAGTGTCTAAGATACAAACTCAGAATATATCTCAAAACTTAAATACAGTAATCCATAAATATAACTCAAGACAACAAAAAGTAAACTATAAGAAAATCCTAGCTATCTATGCAACCTCTACTGTCTCCTCTAGGCTAGCAGGCAACCTCCAAGCTATCTGTAAAATTTATCAACAGGTCCAGTCAGGACTGGAGCGAGCACAGTACATCTCAACAAGTCATAGTAGGAAAGAAAATATAATCATGCTAGAGAATAAAATACAGGATCTGAAGAATAGCATAATATAAAAGAGAGACTGTAAGTAAATATCTAAGATATAAATATAAAGAGAGACAGTGCTAGTGATTTAGAGTACAGACGAACATGTGAATGGCTTAGGACTGATTCATGACTACACTAAGAGTGATTCATGACTACACTACTTTGAATATTATTCACATGACCATTTATACTCCTCCGTACCCCAATCAATACACAAGGATCCAGTCAAGTTACGTTAAGATTCATGACTAAACTACTACCCGTATAGGGTGATTCATCAATGGATTCGTGAAGGCTCGGTGATCATGAGGGTACATGAGTCACTAGCTGATAACAAAGATTCATGATGATAGAAGCATATGATACGTGATGTAAGTGAAACACACATGACAAAAGTATCTGATGCTCCCGAGAAGGATAACATCTCATGAAGGGATCCATATAGTACCAATCCGTGTTCCAACGTGTCAGCATCAAGTAAGATCGTCTAAAGCAGGAAATATAATCCTAAACATGATATGAAATGATCGGAGAATGTACTCGCCTGATAACCTGAACAGCTGATAGGTAAAGGGGTCCAACTGAAGCCACAAAGTCCTATTTAAAGCAACACAGGTTACAAGGTGTTCAAGTTGTAATAAATGAATCTCTATACTCAATCTATATTATTCTAGGTTCTTCTAAGTTAAAAAAACTCTAGGTCGACTCCGGTCAATAATCTAGTCAAATTAGGTCAAGTGTTGACTTACAGTTGACTTTGCGTCAACTGGTCAACTTAGGTCAATCAGGGTCAATTCTAGTCTAATATAAAGTGTACTTCGTTATTTGCACGTCGAAACTTACGACACGCAAATCGAGATAAGAAGATTATCGGTAAGGTTGATAATCTTATTATAGTGATCCACGTATCCAACTTGTCAATTTCAGCGATGTGAGATCACTGGAATTGGCTGATCTCAGTTTCGTTGTACTAATCCCGAAATACGAACATTATAAAAATTAATTATTAATTAATTATAAAAAGGTTAAACTAAGAGAAATTATCAACAAGCATTGTCGGACGATGAAATGAACATCGCCAACATGTCCAGAATGGTCAAATTAGCTAGGATAGCCTACCCATCGGTCCAATTTGGACAGATGGATAAAAAGGTAATTTCAGGTCAAAACAGTGTCCGTGTCGGAGCCGTTTTGCACCGAAAAATGTGCAAGAAAACAAATCTATTAAATATAACAAATTATATGTCCACGAAACCAGAATGACGATACGAACCCAACGGTATCTCCAGAATTGGATTCCGTTGACTCGATCTCAATTTGGCCCGTTGACCAGAACTTGGAATTCTGGTTTGCACGAAAATACGTGCCGAAGCCAATATTCTCAAAACTCAGCAAACTACATGTCAACGAGTCCAGAATGATGATACGAACTCAATGGTATCTCCGGAATTGGATTCCGATGAGCCGATCTCAAAATGACCCGTTAACTCGTATATTGGTATCCGACCTGTACCGAAATTCATGCCGGATCCAATGTCCACCAAAACCTAGCAAATTATATGTCAACGAGTCTAGAATGACGGTACGAACTCAACGGTATATCCGGAATTGGATTCCGATGAGTCGGCGTCAAAAAGTCCCGTTGACCCAGAATGTGGGATCTACTTTGTACCAAAAATCGTGCCAGGGCCCACGTTCTCCAAATCTAACAAATTTTATATAAAAACATGCCAGAACGATGCCACAAGTCTAATAGTGGTGTCCGAAATGAAATTTGGAGTTCCGTGTTCAAAAATGGAATTTTACAAGTTGGAAATTACGAATTCGGACGGCCAACTTTGGCGTCGAATTCAACCAATCAAACAAGCTCACAATAAAACGAAACTGGAGGGATAGTAAGAGGGTTATACCAACTTTGTACCGGAACTGGTAGTACGCCAAACGGAGCTGCGGTGGAGGAGATACAAGCTGACGAAGTTGGCCCCGCGAAACTGTCCAAATTTAATACAATTTAAACGGTCAACTTGGTGGCCGGTTTTGATGTACCAAACGATAAAATTAACGGACGGAAATTGACATGAGCGAAGGTGGACATACCGATATTGCGACGGAGCGAAGAAATTGCCGATCCAACGGTCGGATCTCCGGGAAAACGTGTGCAAATTGCTGCGACGGAGCACAAATTCTGAGTTCCAAACTCGCGCGCGTCGACGGGATCTCGTTCAAAACGCACGAATCGCCTCGACGGCACGTCCCGGAGGACGGTGGCCGTCAGGGAAGAGCTGCCTACGGTTCGTCGCAGTGGGCCACCCACAGGGGGGGTCGTCGGGGTACGACGGGACGTCGGCGGCGCGGCCAACGCGGCTGACGCGCGCGCGCTGCTTGCTGCCAGCCAGTGGCGGTGCGCGGGGCGGCACGACGATGCGCGGGGCGTCACTGCAACGTGGGGGGAGGGGCGGCACGACGACGGTGTAGGCGGAGGAGGTGGTGGCTGTCGCGACCAGTGGCGGCGGCGGCGGCGGTTTGTATTGAAGGTGGTGGTGGTGTTCGGAAATGGAGGAGGAGATGGTGGAGGAGAGGAGATCGGGGAGAATGGGCGGTGGCCGACGGCGAGGCCGGCCAGGAGAGGAGGTCAGAGCCAGGGAGGTGGTCGGGTATGGCTTGCCATGGGAGACGAGCTGCTGTAATAGTTTTGTTTGATGTGGTTGTATGAGAATAACAAATAAAGGGAAGAGAGAGAATAGAGAGAGAATAAGAGAGAGAGAGAAAGATTCTCTCCTCAAAAAAAAGTTAGGACCGACCAATGTGTTGGCTGTGAGAGTGTGTATGGGGGAAATTAAAGGATGAGATTTGTTTGGGGAAACAAAAGGCTAGGATTTAATTAGAGAAAAAATGTCATTCCTATGGGAATTTAGACAATTGAGAATTTCAATAAATATTGAAATAGGTAGAAGGATGTTAAATATTATTTTGGACACAGAAAAATGAGGGTGTCCCGATGGGGGCAACATGGAGCTGGACTGGACTCGGTGGAGCCGGATTGGGTCAAAATCGGACATGATATAATAATAGAATTAAAATTAGGCGTTGATGATCATGAGTAAATAAGTAGCACATGGGGATTTCAATAAATGGGACACAAGTGGCGGACGGATAGTAGGCTCAATGTGGGCCATGTCCATAATTGGGGCGGACAGGTTTTGGTCGACAGGGGACCCACAAATCAAGTTGGAAGATAAATGTGATGCCGTAGAGTGAAATAAAATCGGGTCACATGTCGGAAAAGTTGTGCGAATCAAATAGAGCACAAAATGACGTGTCTGAGTGGGACACGAAGGTCAAGGGTGAAGAGCATCTCGAGTAGATCATCAATGAGGAGTTGGTTTCAAGAAACTGACTGGTCTTGCGCTCCCAAATTAAAAGTCACGGTAACGTGCTGAAAATGATCAAGAAAAAGTGTGAGAAATCAATTAATAATCAAATGGTCTAAATCGACCCGAAGTACTGCGAAGCAAAAAGAGCACAAGGGAACAAGTTTGGAAGGGACACTATATACCGTCATGAAGGTAATCCTGTCCACTCCAAAACTCGTAAAGAAGATTTCCAGAGTTGAACATCCCTGATACTCCAAATATCAATGGCACGGGAAAGTACGCTTAAGGAAAATAACAGAATAAATTATTTATCGAAACCAATAAATCAGAAAATAAAATAAAATGAAAAAAAAAATCAACCCGAAATTCAGGGTGCTCACAGCGAGCTTTCTTCAACTTATCTTCTGCGCTAGTGGCACTGATGATGAATGTCTTCCAATCCTTGAACTGACTTTTGCCCATCCAGAGGCTGATTGTGGGGAGCAGCCTCTTTTGGCAAATTTTAATTAAGGAGGAATCAGGGTTCCCGGAAGGCAACTTCATCGCGGTTTGACGAAACCCCTCAATATAGTTCCTTGTCACCTCCTTTTCTCCTTGAACAACGTCCATGAGGGTGGACTTCGTCACGTCTTGTCCTACTTCGTAGAATCTCTCCAGGAACATACGTTTGAAGCCGACGAAGGAATGGATGCAATTGTCCGGCAAGTTGCGGTACCAGTCGAAGTCGACCCCTTCCAATGCTCTGATGAACAACCGCGTAAGGATGGCATCGTCATGAGGTAGATGGTCGGTTGTGACTTCGAAGTAGGTGATGTACCTGCTTGCAGATGTCTTCCCATCATATGGATTGATGTTGAATGATTTATATCTTGGTGGAAAAGGGACATCTCTCCAAACAGCAGGGTACGGTTGTCGTATCCTGAGGTCTTGGGAAGTTTTTCTGGCGTAAAACATGGCCCGGAGCTCCTGGACCTCTCGTCTTGCCTCTCTGGCCTCATCTACAGCGGTGGGAACCGATATTTCTGGAGGATTATCACCCGGGTTCGGTGCAGCTGAGTTTGAGTCTGCATTGACCACGGGAGCTAAGCTTGTTTGGCCAGGCGTCCTTCCTTGCAGAGTTGGTAGGGCCGCTTTGATCTCGTCTACGGATTTGATAAAGGTATGAAGTACTACAAAAAAAGTGACCTTTGGGGACAACAAAAAACCGTCTTAAAAACTGCAATTACCGTCCCAACAAATATTTGGGACGGCCTTTGGGACGGGAATGGACGGTCCCATTAGGGTGGCGTGGCAAAAACTTTAGGGACGGATATTGCCGTCCTAATTACTGTTAAAGGACGGTTAGGCAAAACGTCTCAAAAGTTTTCAAATTTATGCTTTTGTGTGACGGTTTGTTAATTTGTCCCAAAAAACAAGTTTTTGTAACAGATATATTTCGTCCTAATAAATAAGGGACGGAATTTTAAAAAGTACTGTAATCGTGCGAAAAAACTTAACAATTGTTTAAATTATTATGGAATTACTAATTTCCTGTTTATATATAAAATATATAATTGAATTTTATATACAACAAAAATTCATACATAACTATTTTATTTAATCGGAAATGCATATGGTAGCCGCAACATTAACAAAGCGTAGGCGCAACATTAACAAAACGATTTCTATAAAACATATTTAAAGGTAATATCCCATTGTTCACAAAATGAAATCCAAGTCTTACATCACTTAGAGTGTTCCCATCAAGTTTTACATCAGTAAGCATTCACTTAATTTACAAAATAAAATCTACGACTTTTTACACAAGTCCAAAACGTATATATTAGGAACCCCTTTTCTCTTGTGAGTCCTCTTCTTCGGGACCGCCTCCTCCTCCAAATCACGAGTCCTCTTCTTTGGGATCGCCTCCGAATCGTTCATCGTCTCCTCGTTTGCTTCCTCGGACTGCTGGGACGAAAAGAAAGGGTGAGGCTCACCTTCCTTAGGGGGGAGGCCCTCGAGATCTGGGGTCGAATTGGAGGTAGACAGTGTAGATTCATCGGAGCGGGAGGCGGTAGTCTCTACTGACTCTTTGGAGACCTGCACGAGCATGTTCAGTGTGAAGCAATAATGAATGACAACAGAGCCTACCATAAGATGATTACATACTGGAAAAAAAATAATACAAGATTGTATATTGAGAATCTAGCATAACATATTAATGTGGACATGTCAAAATTAGATTGCAAATATCAAATAGCTATATGACCAGATGTTATTCTAGACAAGTATACCCAAGAGAGAAAACACAATTATAGGAAACTATACACTCAAAAAGAAAGTGTAGACGAGAGACTAACCTTATCTTTTTTAATGAGCTTACACCCTTCAATAGCACCACAACTTTAGGAGACCTCAAGAAGAAGAGCAAATGTGACTTGGAGATGGATGTTGCCTACATACCTGCATTTACCCAAAAATAATAAAAAATTGGAACAACAAGAATGATCACCAGTACCAAAGAGGATATTGTTCAAATACTTCAACAGATCAACCACCAATTCATCCGCTATGGTATTATCTTGCTTGGATGACAAACTTGAGATAACAAAGGAAACCCTGTGTAGTGGTACAATAACAAAAGAAACCCTGCGAAGTGATTCTCTTTCTTAGCTAATTGTGTTAACAGTAGCCTATATAAATGGCTAGGAGAAACCCATATTACCTAATTCATAGGCAAAAAACTACTATACAGATTATTCAAAGAAAAATGTGCTATATAAATGGGCCTATATGACATATAGATAAGCATGTCCACGAGTTCGCTTACAAGACACAAATTTGAGTTTCAGAATGATTATTCATGGCAAAAGTATTTGGGGCCATGATGCAATAAATGGAAAAGGTAAAACGGGAATGCAAGTTATTGCCAATCCTTCCATCGTTAATTATCTTAATTATTTTATGATCACGAGCCTATCAAATATTATGCACCAATAGATTTTAAAATTTTACCTTCAATTCTCATAAAGTAGCGAACATTTTTCTGTAGATCATTAAACTCGTCACTGGAGTTCTCTTAAGTGAAGATGGTAAAGATTTCTCAGGATTCAAGAAACAATCTTTGCCTAGCTGTGCATCAAGAGTAGACTACATGTCAGCATGTCTTCATTAAAGAATGATATAATACAATAATAAAGAGTGAAAAGTAGAGCATAGCAAGCAAATGGACAATTTTTTTTTACTCACAATTTTGTATTCCTGGTATAAGGCATCAATCTCTTTGTGGAACTGACCATCCAAGAGCATCTTCAGTTCGGATATCAAAATCTTTTCAAGAAAAAAAATACACTTTTGAACATTCCTAATACAAGTATCGCATAAAATAGATTAGAAGAGGGGAAGCATACATTGAAAGTAAAGTCTGGTGACACATTATGCTCAATCAGTTTTTAAGCTTGCCACAGATGACATATAACCATGATACTAAGATGGGTTGTAGGTATATAGTTGCATCGTACATGTTCTATCACAATACAAATAAATGATAAGATTCTGATCATATGGTCATGTGCCGGTGGGTGTTTTTTGCAGCCCTTAATTTGTATATATGGTTTGGCAGTTAGCAGATGAAGGAAAATATATTACGACAAAACTAAGAAAAATGAAATTTGTTAATAAGGATTTAAAATGTTGGTTAGCAAACAAAACATATCATTAACTGATCAATGTAGGAAGTGGCGTAAAGCTAAGCTAAATAGATGAGACACCTTGTACTTCTTGTAAAGCACCACTATGAACTATTAAAATACAGCATTCAAGTTTGCAAGAAAAAGTAAGCTTAGTTTATTCATAGATTTCTCCCAGAAGCGTGAATATGGTATATGAACTGATGTTATACAGTTGATGCTCATTTATTTTTTGATCTAGATCAGTAAGAATTTCAGATGTGCCCATCTACCACTGCTTATTTTTCTTGTTCTATAGTTTACCCCTAAGACTCTTGTCTAAGGGCACTTGTATTTGAGATGGCAATATAAATAGCATAATATGATTTGGACCAAGGATCAACATCCCAATAACGGTTTTGGTTGATGTTCATAGAAAGAAGGGCTAAAAATAGGGCATTCTTACTTATACATGCAACAAATTTTCAGCAAAGATGTTCTAGCATGGAGATGGATGCCATTCCTTTTGTCTTTGGATTATTGTGTCTTGGAGATGAGTGCAATTCGCTTAAGCAAATTGTATCATCATAGCTCTTCGTCTAGAATCTTTACATATAGGGAACTTGGAGAATGTTCCTTGGTTGCACGGGCTTAAATTGCATAGCTAATTAAAATATAGTTCTATGCTGCCAACTAGCCGTCTAGGTCTTCTGGCATCATCCTCTCCTAGCTAACCCCATCCTGATTGGAGAAAGCTTGGATGATGATGATGTTGATGATAAGAGGGGAGACATAGTTTATAAGGTTTCTGAATAGATGTTTTGTCATGGTATTTCGTGCATTCTTGTGCTTATTATGATGATACAGGTCCCCTATGAAGACTAAAACTGAGGGTAACTTCTGATGAAAATATAACAGATTGAATAGAGCCAACTTATGCCTTCTATTGTACTTTGTATATTGAGTTCACCTTTTATTCTCCTCAAGTTAGGATGAGCAATTGGGTTGTAGTCTATCCTGAAGGACAAACGGGAAGCTAAGACTGAACTAGATTGATGCCATTAAAAAGGTTACATAATTGTTATGATAGAAGAGATGAGATCTAGGAGAAAAAAGATTCATGAAACCAACACCAAAGGTTATGGGATATCGGGAATTTAGTTATAGAATCCATAGAAAAGAATTTGAATGTATTTGTGCAAACATGGTTATCTTACTAAACTTCTATGATTTCCAGGATCTACCAGACTCTCAAACGGTTGGCCGAAAAAGTTCTCATAGCTATGAATATAGGGGTGGAAGTGACAGTGAAAGGACTTTGATGACCGTGTCATCGACAGATGGAAGTATAGTCAGTGTGATTGAGGTAATTGTTGTGCTATTTCAGTTGACATTATAAGTTTATTGTTTATAGCTCCAGGGACTCTCAACTTGACAAAATAACAAATTTTCTTCTACAGAGGTTAGGTATATGGGCCAAGCCAAACAGTGAAAACTTTACCCAGTGTATATTGGTCATACGGATCACCCAGTTGGAAGGTAGGACTTTTCATGAAGAACTGCTACATCCTAGCGTTAAAGAACCAGAGATGATGCAAATTGACCAAGAACCAAGCTGACAGGATCTAATAATTACATTCCTCAAAGATTGTATATTGCTGAAAGATGCCACCGATGCTAAGAAAGCAAAAATGCTGCAATCTATTACTACATGAATGACACTGAGCTGCTATAAAGGTCATTTGACAGGAACTTACAGTGGTGTTTGTTTAAGGTGTCTTCCAAGGTCAAATGAAGGATATCAATATCAAAGTGATGCACATTGACATCCAATCCAAGAGTGAAGCTCATGTCAGGTGACTAAAAACTGAGGTATGAATCATTTGGTAACTATTCTTTATTCTCTTAAAGATATAACTACTAGTTTAACATGGGCAATGACAGCATCAAGCACTTAATGCAAATAAGCAAACATAATGCATCAAGCACTTAAAGATTTACCTTAGCCAGTGCTTGTCTGCCTTCATCATAATGCCTCCATCTCGAGAAAGCTGAAACCATGCGAGAGGTGGCCTGAAATAAAATAAAGAAACAAACATAAGCTTAATAACCAGTGCCCCGATTAACTCGCTTGAAAATACCCTTTAGAGAAAGGAGTGACCGGCGGGTGCAAGAGTGTAACGAACATAAGAAGAAAAGCACCTGGGGGTTTATTTTGTCCAGCTGCATTACAACTTCTCCCAGAAATTTGTAGCCTGACCCATCCTTTGCATGAAAATTAACAGGGGATCCACAAAACCCTCCAATTAGGGAGTAAACCTGATAAACAACCAAAATTTAAAATTTACACATGTTTGATAAAGTTGGCTACAACATAAGAAATATAAGCGGACATCTTGCTGACCTTGTTTGGGTTGTGCATGTCAAAGGCAGGATGGCTCAACAAGTTCTGGACATTAGTCACATTTTCAGGAATGTCTGACATTGCTTGAAGAGCAAACCATTTATTTACCACCTGATGGAAAAAGAACAACATGATTATACAACCAGTCTCTCTTGCAAATAAAAATCACAAAAATAACTAGATAAGCAATTAAGTCTTAGATATATGGAGGAGGGTGTTACCAGAAAGTCATCTGATCACTTCTTATAGAAGTCAGCAAGAACCTCATCACGAGCTTGACCAGGATTTTGAGCTATGGTTTGTAGAGCAGCAAATTGATCTGTCATGTTCGTGGTAGAATTGATCTCGCTCTTCTATGTTTAGATAGAAGAATGCCATGTCAATTTCTTCTTGTCATGAACAATACTGACAGCCAAGTTGATGGGGAAATACTGAAAGCCAAATTGATGGGGAAATTTGGAAGGAGACATGCTGCTAGTGATTGATGGATGTCATTGATTTAGAAACAATTAATAGCTAATTTTAAGAGCTAGGACGGACAGCAGCTGATGCACAACATAAACATGCAAGCAACTGCAGAGGACTTGTGGCTCAAAAAAATTCGTCAAGAAAGAATTGCCCTTTCAAAAATAAGATACATAATCAACGTCACCTCTCCGTCACCAATTTCATATCGAAACTGTGGAATAGGAGAGTTCACCTCACGACAACGTGGTTCGATTTTGGTCGAACTATGTCCATCGAGCTTCAGAGCCTCCTTTAATACTTAAAATTCCAAGCTCTCTTCAATTAGTAGGCTAGAAAAAACCATAATATTACTAAATATTGAATCAATTTCTAGCCTTCAAAATCCATCCAAAATTTGATGAGCCATAGTACAACAATATCCACATTGGCGTGTTCTACTATGCCATTTTCTGGACATTGTTGCGGTTACATCCATTCTTCCTTGAGACTTCAGTTTCCTTTTAGCATGAGAATATGACTCATATTTCTGTTACACAAAGAGCCTCTTTCCAGGCAAAAATATCTATAATATCATTGAAAAGAGTAAAATTAAAGGTTCCCCCACTAATCAGAAGGAGATACGAAGAACAAGCTTATTATATAAAAACCAAGAGAATTGTAATCACTTCAGATGGTGTACAGTAATCTACATTTACTATCAACAATCTGCACTCTGTTAGCCACTGAAAGACTAAACTTCATTACTCCATACACTACAAAAATCAAGACCATTATTTTTGGCAACAACTGATAAAAATTGCATGTATACATAATATGCAACAGCATCAGCTAATAAGGAAATATCGAGGGGCAAAAACGGGTAATCAGGAATAGTAAAATGGTTACAGTTTCGACCCAAGAAACGCCAAGGTTGCTGTATCTCCTGGTTTGTAGGAATAAATTAACTTGTGTGCTCCTAAATAAGACACCTATTTGTTGCATTTCACGTAAGTTGAAGACTGGGTAAAGTGCACCTTCTCCAAGCTCGTCAATGTTTCCACCATGATTTACAAACAATAACTGTCAAAGGGCATATATTTTTCTGAAAAAATTTCATGTCAACCGAAATATGAAACTTTTTTAATGATTCACTCAGTTCGTCCGATCTTCCTCAAAGGTATAACAACAAATATCACCAATATAAAATGATAATAACCTACGAAAATCAATCAACCCTACACAATTCAAGACATAGAAATGGAAAGGACCATCAACTATCCAGCACCTTTATTGAGCTCAAGTTCATACCTTTTAGCTGAATATTTCAGTTTTCAATTTCCCATTCTCCAGTGGACAATGTCAACCGAAAAATGACATCTTTCGTGAATTTATTCAACTCGATAAGCTTCTTTTGATTTTAACAAAATCATCATCGATTTACAACAAAGACCTATGGAAACCCTAGCTTTCTTAAGCTCAAGCTCAGGTGAACCATATCAATCAAAAGATGGCATCATCCGTGATAATTGACGCAATTCGACACAGATTGATCCGATTCTAATAATAAACACAATCACCAATATATAATCAGAACCTACAAAAAATGACATAAAAAGGGAGAATTTAGGGTTAGGGTTTTTACCCCCACTGGACGACGAGAGACTCGTAGTCACGGTACTCCTTTGGGTGGATGACATTGATATCGGAGTAAACCCTAGCTCTCGACATCCAAAGAACGGCATGAGGGAGAGATGAGGGGAGTACCTATTGGGTGGGTTGTCGATGCCCTTCTTCTTCGACCACAAACCCTAAATCAAACCAAAATTTTGAGATTCTGAGAGAGAAGAAGACTCTAAATCCTTGATCAAATAAATACGTACCCGATGGAGTCTTCTCGCCTCTTCGCCGTGATGGAGGAGTGCCAATAGTCGGGGCGGGCGACGTCTTAGCAACCAGAAGCTCTCTCTCTCTCCCTCTCTCTGAGAGAGAGATGGAAAGAGAGGGAATGACTAAAATGAGTGCGGGAATTAGCTTTCCTTCAATTTTTAACACTCTAATCTTGTGTCACGTGGAATGCATGTGACTGAAAATATAGCTTTCCCGCTGAGATTATTTGATACGGTCTCAAAATTTATTTGGAACGAAAAATATTAATAGTCCCAAATAAGAGGTCCATCTTCCAATCTGTCACCAATAAATTTGTTTTTTGTTACAAAAAATATAGCAGTCCCAAATAATAATTTTTTAGGACGTTTAAAACTAGCGTTCCTGAAAGTGTTGTCCCAAAAGCCAACTTTTTTTGTAGTGTGGCCTCCATAGTGTCGATGCGTTGGCGATCACTGGGACTGTCTTATTTGTTGTCCGTCATGAACATTGTCCTCACATGAGGAGAGCTGAAAGAAACGGGGGAGGATGTGCCCTCTAAGTCATACCCTCGTACAGAGAAGTCGTCAGGGTATGTGGGAATGTTCTCCTCTGGTTCAGACTCAGAAGGAGTGGTACCCCCAGCTTTAGAGCTTGCCTCGTATTGAGAGTTGTGGACATCCTCGGGGACGTCAGAACCTGCTGCATCTGTTGGAGGAATTATTTCCCCTGGATTATTTTCTTGGAACACCGAATTGTTGTGGATGCTCGGAGGAGTGCTTTTCTTGGCTCCAGCGCCTCCCAGAGATGTGGACGACGAATCTCCAAGTGTAGCAGATTTCATCTTTGAACGGGTACCTTGGTAAACTCCTCCTGTAATGGTGGTAGACAACCGCTTAGAGGAGAGTTTCTTGGTTACGCTGGTTGAGATTTTTGGACTGGAGATGTTTATTTTCTTTCCTCTCCCGCTGCCAGGGATCTTCAGGACAGAATTGCAGGAGGCGACGAGAAGCGTCTTACCTTCTGAGATTGGGTGTTGCAGTCGTTGGAAGACGGACCGCCGGTCTTCTTGTATTGCCGCGTTGTTGCCGCAGCAGTTGACAATGACTTGGGTGCAGTGATGTCCATGGAAGGACTCTTTGCACACGGAAGCTTCTTCTCTTTCCTTGCTCTTGTGAAGGATCACGTCACACAAATCAGGTGTGTCTCGAGTAACCATGTTTGCTCCCTGATTGTTGGGAGACTCTTGGGAACCACTCTGTCCGTTTGCCGTCGGAGGATGGACTCGAGTGGTTCGGTACAACTTTCCATCGGAGGCCCGCTTAACCGTAAGCGGGGCGCTCGGATGGTCAGAGGTAGGGACAGCTCACTGAGCTCGTCGAGCCTGCGCTGTCCTAGACCTCTTCGCTCTAGCACCCGAGGGTGCATAGTAGGAATAGTCTAAATGGTGTCGCCCAGAGTCTGGCATATTTTCTTAGGAGCATCTGGAGTCAGGACCGCATGAGAGGCGGTCAAAGCCTGAACCCGAGCCGCATGGAGCATTCATGCGGCTGGCATTTATGGCCGTATAGGAATTCATGTAGCTGGATTTGACTGTCGTATGGGCATTCATACGGCTAGATCGGTTGGCCACACCAGCATTCATGCGGCTGGATCCGTTAGCTACATCAGCATTCATACGGCTGGATCTGTTGGCCACATCCGCATTCATGCGGCTGGATCCGTTGGCGACATCAGCATTCATGCGGCTGGATTTAGTGGCCGCATGAGTCTTCATGCGGTTGGATTTAGTGGCCGCATGAGTCTTCATACGGTTGGAATAGTTGGCTGCATGAGCCTTCTTCATGTGGTTGGCACCCGTATGCGGCTTCTTCCTGGACTGCATAGAGTCCCCGTTTGCTTTCTTAAGTCCAGTATCGTAGTGCTTTCCTCTGCCAAACTTGAGAAAAGCAGGGTCCTCCGCGGCCTGAAATAGAGCCGCATGGGAGTCTTCTCCACCGCCCTAGGCAGCAGAGAGCATTTCTTCCAGAGCTTGGGGGGGAGCAAATAATTTAGGCCTCCACTCCCTGCGGGCCTTCTTCGTGCGGGCTCGCTTCTGGACTGGACCAGCGCTTCCGTCGGAGAGCATCTCTTCAAACGCCTGCTGGTCGAAGCAGACGACTAGCATCTGTTGCATGGAGCTAAGTTTGGCTGCGTCCGATTGCGTCACCAACTCCTCAACCGTGGAGAAGTTAGTTTCCAGCAGAGTTGCCATCGTGTTTGCCATTGATTGTAAAAGAACAAAACAATTTTATGGGAGGACTGGACTTTTACTTCACAACACAAATTCGCTCATACAAAGAAAGCCTAGGGATAAAAACCTAGGTACAACAATCTAAGTACAATTGTTTAGTTTTTTTGGAGGGTGACGGTAGAGGCTCGGGAGAGTGCTATCAAATCTACCTTACTCCTTGGACGATCGGACGTAGCCTTGGCTCTGGTGAAGAAATGCTCTCGGGATGTGTGGGAAGATTCTTCTGTGCGTCGTCGCTCTCTCTGTGCGTGTGCCTCTGTCTCTCTGTCTATTTGTAAGGGAATGGCACCTTGCTATTTATAGGAGTGGGGTATGATAAGTAGGGATTGCAATGATTTCTCCTTGAAAAGTGGGCGGTTAGGGATTGGTTATGATTTGCCTTGATCTTGTTTGTTGGAAATTAATCTGGGTCGTTAATATTGATTGTAACAAATCTGGGCAGTTAATGTTGATTGCACCAAATCTGCATGGGCAGTTAATGTTGATTGCAACAAATCTGCATCATGATGATTTGTTGATATCAGCAAATCTGAGTGAATAAATCTTGGTCAATCTCCTGCCACGTGTCCCAACTGCCTGTTATGTCGATTGCCATAAATCTGGATTGTTGGGATTTGATCAACTCCTGACACGTGTCCCAACTGCTGCGAGCCGTATGGAGGACTGTCATAGTTGGGCCGCATAAGTGTGGCCTCATGTCAGAGCCGCATAAGGGTAGCCTTAACTGAACCTCATGGAAGTCCTTTAATCAGAGCCGCATGAAAGTGGCAACCGCATGAGGGTGGCAGCCGCATGAAGGTGGCAGCCGCATGAGGGTGGCATCCGTATGAGAGTGGCAACCGCATGAGGGTGGCGGCCGTATGGAGATGGCATCCGTATGAGGGTGGCATCCGTATGGAGATGTCAACCGCATGAGGGTGGCAACCACATGAGAGTGGCAGTCGCATGAGGGTGGCAGCCACATGAGAGTGGCAGCCGCATGGATATGGCAGCCGTATGAGGGTGGCAGCCGCATGGAGATGGCTGTCGCATTGGGAGCTTCGAAATTGGTGGATCGTGCCAGCTATAAAGATTTTTTTCGTTTCCCTAGGAGCACGCCATTATGTCAGAGTCATCATTGCAGCTTTATGTTAGAGCTGTCAATTCATCTTTATGTCAGAGTTGTCGTATTGCGTCAGAGCATTAAATGAGGCCGCTGCTTGATGGCCAGCTGTAGAGGCGAACCGCATAGGGCCATTGGGGATTTCTGAGCCGCATATGTCAGAGTTGTCGTATTGTGTCAGAGCATTAAATCGTGGCTTTTACCCGAGCCGCATGAAGCTATTGGGGATTTCTGAGCCGCATGAAGCTCTGAAGGACTTTCGAGCCGCATGAAGCTCTAGAGGACCCTTGAGCCGCATGAAGCTCTAAGAGATTCTTTGAACCGCATGAGACTCCCTCTATTTTGAGCCGTATGGACTTTTCTGTTCTTTTCCATGCTTCTACAAAGACCTATTACAGACTCTTTATAGTTACATACACAAAAGCAAAAAAAACTGAAATTACGGTACAAGCTCTCAATAGCACGGGCGAGGCGATGACAGAGCCAATCACTTCCTGGTCAAAAGGAAGCAACCACCCGAAGCTGCTACTGCCCCGAGCCGGGGATGAAGACCAGCACAGGATTCCCCTATCTCCCCAGCTGGCTGGAGAGAGAAACCACAGCTGCAGGCCTTGCTATTCCTCGATCAGAATGGCAAGCAATCCTAACCTAGGAAGTAGAGGTCCAAGACGCCGTTGACGCTCATGACATCCAAGACGTGGGACATCTCGAGATTCAGTGGTAGTTCTACTACAGCTTCTTTGGGTAAAAAGATTTGCCACCGACGGGCGCCTCAAGCAAACTCCAGGGTCGTCTAGAACCGAACATCAAGCAAGCAAGGCCATTGTTGAAACGGCTGAGTCTTCTCTTGAAGGAGGACCGTCCTTTATGTAGGCTATTCATGTGGTCCAAGCACGAGCCAGACATCGGTCAGAAGGAAGCTTATAAGTTAAGCTAAAGCTCCACTCCATGACAAATGGCAGTACTACGAGTGACCAAAGGAACGTGACTCTGAACCTCCTCTACTAAAGAGATTCGCTATCCCTGCAAAGATACAAGAGGCTCCAATATCAAGAAGCCAGCAGGAGCCCATGCTCTGAAATGATGACTCAGGACAATTAATGCTAGGAGCTAGGCGTGACACCAACCATCACCCAGCTCGTACTGTCTTAACGCGTGTTCATGCTTCTGTTCAAAGTATTCCAAGCTTGACTCAAGTTCGGGACACTTTGAAGGGGGTCTTGTAGAAGCATGAAAAATCTCAGCTGAAGACATCTAAATATCTAAAGCGCAGAAGATGCAAAAGACTCATGTTCAGTGCTAAAAAGACAAAACAGAGGATATGGAGAGAAGTCCCTTCATTGTCACGTCTACCAAAGTCTAGTACAGACACATCAGGACCATACATAAGGGACTAATTTTGTTCTTCTACAAAGGATCTAGTAAATATTTGACATAAGCCTAGAGGGATCTACAAGGGATGCAATCTTCATCGAAGCCCGGCCTTCCTTCTTTTTGATACACACGCTGGAGGATTGACATCCACTGAAGCACGTTCTGATATTCTTATGGGCACAGCCTCTCAGAAGCATATCAGCAATCTAGCACTTTGAAGAAGCAAGAGCCTTCAAGCCAGAGGCGCAGCCACCTCCCTGCGCCAACCTCAAAAACAAGATGGTGGTAGGGACCCCTCCCCTTCTTTTATTCCAGAAGCTAGTGTCTTCACTCCAGAGGTGCAGCTATCTGCCTGTGCCAATCTCACACGCGCAAGGGTGTTATACCCTTCCTTTCGCAGCCAACGCCTTCACTGTTCAGAGGCGCAGCTACTTACCTGCGTCTGCATGAGGCGCAGGATGGTGATATGCTCACACCATCTCCATTCCTACGACGTGGTTATCTGCTCCGGATCAGAAGCTTAAGTTACTTCTCTACAAGAGACTTGGGAACTCCCATCGCAACCAATGCAAGTCAACCTGTCACTCCAAAAGTACAGTAATCTCGTCAACCTGAAGCACAAGCCTACCTGTCACCTATAACACAGTGACTCTGGTAGCCTGAAACACAGCTTCATAAGTTTCTCTACATACACAGAAGTCTCATCGTCATTCGAAGCCAAGTCCATTCGTAGCCTGAAAGCACAGAGGTTCCGTCGTCTCCAGAAGCACGGTCTACTCGTCGCCCTAGAAGCACAGCAGCACTTAGTCCTCACCAGAGGCTCAGGAAGCATGGGTCCACCCCAATTGGTTTGCTTAAACCACCTCTTACAGAGAAGATTGGGATTAAATCATGATTGATATCATATCAGATTGATTTAAATATTAGACGAGGATCAATTAGACTCCAAATCTAGGATAAAATCCCAAGATTTATTCGGCTGTAACAGAGCAAGCAAATCTGCACGCACCACATGTCACCTCCTTTAGTTATATTTATAACCACCAGAGATCTTGTTTGAGGGGAGTCTCGATATCCGCCATGTGTCAGCGTCCTAGAAGCCCGTACCGTGCAATAACGGCAGATCCTTTCATATCTCAGAAACCCTAATGCACATCGAATATGTGCTCGATTCTCTATAAATAGAAGCAGTTCTTCTTCCACCTAGGAGGAAAAAAAGACAGAGGGAACATTGACAATCGACAATCTTCAAAGGAGCAGCGATCTCTATCTATGAAGAGTCGACCACCCTCATCTACCTATCAGCTAAAGTACCAACCAACCAACCATCTTCAAGGGATCTTTTCATCCAGTTAGCCTCTTGATCGGTTACCCCAGAGTCCTATCAAAGGTGCCAGAGAGCCATAGCAAGGTTGATTCGTCGTCAGATCATCAACGAAGTAAAGGAGCTGCTGCAGTGCTCGATCTCCACCGTCACACTTTCCCATAAACCTCTTCTCTCTGTACTTAGAATATCCTAGTTAGGACTTCCTTCTTTGTACACCGATACCTTATACGTTCTATAAAGCAAAAAGTTTGTTCAACCTTTTGTCACGTCGAACAAAATGTCGACTCTGATGGGGACTACCTTCTCCTCCATCGAGAAGGTGGTGACGCAATCTGATGGTAACTTACTGGGAGCTTCTCAAGACATGCTAGTCGTACGCTTCGACCAGCAAGCTTTCGAAGATCTCCTCTCTGAGGAAAAGTTGAAGACGTCGAAGTGGTTCGTACAACTGAGGAAGACTCGACGTGTCTGAAGGCCTTAGGCGGCTGTAGCCAGCAGCACGATGGTGGGAACTACGTCTCAGGACCCCCTCAACGTCAAGGCTACAGAGACGCTCCGGGCTGCTACAGCCTTATCCCCTCGCCCGATTCCCGTCCCGGGAAAGCATGACGAAAAAGATGGTGGTTCCATGGTTGATCTGACGAAGGAACGATGCCAAAGGAAGCGCACACCGATCCAACCCTCACGACAGGAGTATTGTTGGCAAGGAGATCTGTCTTTGATAGAATCGCTTTCCCATCAGGTAAACCTTCGGCGGACTCTGAATACTACTCGCCCACTGGAGGTAGTAGAAAGAGATCCCAGGTGGCTCGTGCTTCGTACAACAATACAGTGCTCGATCCCCACCGTCACACTTTTCCAGAAACCTCTTCTCCATGTACTTAGAATATCATGTTTAGGACTTCCTTCTTTGTACACAGATACCTTATACATCCAATAAAGCAAAAAATTCGTTCAACCTTTTGTTGCATCGAACAGTTTATGTGTGTTATTTATGATATGTACGATATCAATTGGTGTAACCACATACCTATGTGGCATTTTTCCCTTCCCCAAGACACGAAATAATCAATAACGATAAGTCGTGATCAATATATGATAAACATGGCACAAGTCATGATCAATATAAGATAAACAAGTCATGATTACGACCATAAACAATAAATATGAATCACAATCATAATCAATAAATAGGATCACATGTCAAGACTATATCACAATATGAAACATGACCAAAAAAATATTACATTTATAATGTATTGAGAAACATGAGTAATGAGTATACTTGCCTTAATCCAAGAAAAGTGGAGTTGAATCAAAAATCACCTATTAAGAATAATAGGGAGGGATTAGGGAAAATTTCTTAATTGATCAAAATCTAATAACTACTAATCTTCTAATCGGCCAACTAGTGTAAAATGATTTAGTAGCTAACTAATATGTACTAACTACTATTAATTTATTAAACTCAAAAATATGTAGCTAACTAATTTACTAACAAATAACAATTACTAATTATTATTCTAAAAATCCAGCTAAAAAGCCCTAAACCAAATCCCAATAACTATTTCCTTTCTTTTCTTTTCTTTTTTCCCCTGCCCTTTTCTTCCACTAGCCCATGGCCCACGGGCTCTAGCCCAACTTCAATTCCCATCTAATCCTTTCTTTTTTTTCTTTTCTTTTTTCTTTTCTTTTTCTACTGGACTATTGGCCTGACCCACCTAAACCTGACCCATGACCCAATACCTAAAATCCCTACCATTCCTCTATAGAAGAAAGAGAATAGAGAGTGAGAGTTTGATGAATAAAAGGAAGAAGGAGGAGGAGAAGGAAGAAAGGAGTCAATGTAGGAGGATAGTTGTACCTCCAAGTCGACGGCTACCCATCCAGTGGGGGTCGGCTAGAGGAGTCTTCGTGCCACACCGTAGCGACAATGAGATGCGGTAGGGTTCAAGGAGGCGGCCAAGAGTGGCACTTGGTGGTGAAGTGGAGAGACGGTGAGACGGAGGACTCAAGAATGGTGGAGGTCGGCCGGACGACCACGAGCTGGTGGTGGCAGCTGATCGAAGCGGTAGCATATAACCACAGACTCTCGACAGTGGGTGCCAAAGGGGTCTCTCGTGGTAGGGTACAACGCCGGTGCGGATAAAGATGGTGGGGGTCACCGCGGCTCCGACAAATGACGGAGGCAGAAGAGGTTTCGGTGGATCTGGAAGGATCTGGTTGGGATCAGGTCTAGCAGGGAAGATCTGGGAGAGAGAAGCTCGGCGATGGCTGCTCAAGCCAGCGGTTGTTAAACGGAGAGCGACGGCCAAGATCTAGGAGAGAGGAGCTCGGGCGGTGGTTGTTCGTCTACGGTAGTGATGGCGAGCTCAACGATGTCAACGAGGAGCGGAGGCTGGACCACTCCGACGAGGGCGTTATGATTGGTTGCAACCAGAGGGAGTGTTCATCAGTAAGGATGACAGGAAGGAGCTCTGACCGGGAATAGGTGGTGGTGACACCAGCGACGATCGGTCAGAGCGGCGGCTCAGGAAGCTAGGGTTAGGATTAGGAGCGTGCCTTGTAAACCACCAAATTTTTACTAAATATTTTTCTTAATGTTTATTTCTCAGTATAAATTTTTTTGTATTTTTTCTTGAGTATTACTTTATCTAAATATATAAATTCATGTATATATATAATTGACCTCTATATGTTATTTTATATTTTTACTAGAATAAATTTTATATATATATATATATATATATATATATATATTTTATATATATATATATATATATATATATATATATATATATATATATATAAAATATATATATATATATATATATATATATATATTATATCAAAATATTTTATTTTATTTATTTTATTTTTTATATTTACGTTTACTATATATGTTTATACACTAACATATATATATATATATATATATATATATATATATATATATATATATATATATATATATATATATATATATATATGAGCTAAAAACATTTTTTCATAGATTTATATTGATTATTTATATAAAAGTATATGCAATTGTTTTATTATTTTGAGTTTTATAAGGGACACATGGATTATATATATATATATATATATATATATATATATATATATATATAATAAAATAATTATATATATATATATATATATATATATATATATATATATATATATATATATATATATATATATATATATATATATATATATATATATATATATATATGAGGAAAATGTACCTAAGGTCGACCTTAGGTAAGTAACCTAAGGTCGACCTCATTTTCCTCACTTTACAACATTTTTTTCTTGAATTTTTTTTATGGGATTCATCTACACCTTATTGATTGGCAACATACCAAATTTCAAGAAAAAATAATATTGTTTAGCCCCCTATCTATCCCTTGCAAAATCGACGGTCTAAAACTTTGCTGCTACACCGTCGATTTTGTACCTTATTGACAGGGGGCTAAACAATATTATTTTTTCTTGAAATTTGGTATGTTGCCAATCAATAAGGTGTAGATGAATCCCATAAAAAAATTCAAGAAAAAAATATTGTAAAGTGAGGAAAATGAGGTCGACCTTAGGTAACTTACCTAAGGTCGACCTTAGGTACATTTTCCTCTATATATATATATATATTTATTTTTTATTTTTTATTTTTTTATTTATTTTTTTTGGAAAACATTCTATTGAAACTGAAAGAGGCTGAGCATACAAGAGACGGCTGGGCCAAAACACAACAGAGCCCAACCCATCAAAACAATAAGAGGGGAAAGCCCAAAAGCCAAATTTCGAAAAACTTCGAAATTTAGAACGCAGCGGGTGGGAGAGGGCCCGAGTCCCCAGAGGGGGAACCGGACCGCACACGGGACCCGAAGGGTCGCCAGCACAGCGCGGGGCCCGAGGGAGCTACGCGACTCACGAGAACCGGAGGGGCCATGCGTCCCACGAGAACCGGGGGGGCCACGCGCCCACGTGGCCCGAGGGTGGGTACCGAGCCGCCGGTAGGGAAGGAGAGGGACACGGCGCATCGGAGTGGGAGGGGGCCACGGCGAGACAGCGAGCCGGAAGGGAGTGGCCACGGGCCGTGCCCTGATCGAGGAGGAGGGGGGAGGACCTCGGCGGGTGGGATCTGGAGCGTCCCACGGGAATCCGGAGGGGGGGACGGAGGAGGATGGGCCTCGAAGGGGGGATCCCGGGGGCTCAAGGGGGGAGAAGAGGGCCTTGGCAAGGGAGAGGGAACCACCGGAGAGGAGAGGGAAGGGGAGAGGGTGGCTCGCCCGCGGCAGGGGCTCGATAAAGAACACCAAAAGAGGGGGAAAAGGCCGCTGGGGAGCCGCGACGCCGGCTGACCAAGGCGGAGGGGGCCGGCGACCGCAGACCGAAGGGGCGGGGGGGCCGGGGAGGATGGGGCACCGCGACGAGAGCGCCGTCGACGGGAGCTCTAAGGGAATCTTCTCGCTCCCAGAGCGAGGAGGACCGCCTCCGCCTGGGGATGAGCAGGGATCCAGCTCCACCGGCCTGTGACTGGATGAAGCCAGTAGGCGCCGGATGAGGAAGAGGGAGACGGAGCTGAGGCGGGGGAAGGGAGAGGAGCGGGAGGAGGAAGCGCCAGGAGGTGGTTGGCAGACGGGGAGGGGGCGCTTGGAGGACGTCCTCGAGCGGAGTGAGGGGGGTGGAAGCGCAGATAGCGGCGGCGAGGGGGCGGTTGGCGCCGAGAGGGGAGCCTCCGCCGAGGCAGGGGGAGGAGAGACTGCGTGAAGGGCGGAGGAGAAGACCGGAAGGGCTAGGGAAGGGGGACGAGGGGCTGCTCGGGGGAAGGAGCTGCCAGCTCGGTCGGAGGAGCGTGAGAAGATGCCGGAGGAGGGGCCGGGGAAGGGAGAAGAGTCGGAGAGGGGAGGGTAACCGCGGCGGCCGCTGCCGGGGGCCTCGGGGGCCACCTCAGGAAGAGGTGGACAGGAGAAGGTCCCTCAGACTGAAGGGAGGCGACGCCGTGAGCGACGGGCGGGGCTGGCACCGCTCCCTCGACTTCCAGCGCGCCCGGCGGGGAGCCGAGGAGAGAGGGAGCGTTGGATGGCCGCAGGCGCCTGGTGCGGCGACCTTGCCGACGCCTGGGTCGGCGGAGGAGACGTGGCCGGGGGGGAGCGGGGGAGGGGGAGCCGCACGTCGGGTAGACGCCGAAGGAGGGTGGGCTCCGCGGGCAGGGGAAGTCCGGCCAACCGAGGGGAATGCAGAAGGGGGGAGGGCTCACGGCGGCAGGAGGGTCGCCCGGCCGCGGCCCGCTGGGGGATCCCAAGGGGCGGGACTCCACCCGAGGGGAGCCAGACCCAAACCATCCTTTATATATATATATATATATATATATATATATAATATATATTGCACATCGAGTCGTGGTGTATTGGTAACACCACCGTGCACCGGGGGTGAGGGCCGGGTTCGACCCATCCCTCCCACGGAGGTGGCTGGGTGGCGGTGGCCACGGTCTCCGGGCCAAGGTCAGTGGAGTCATCTACCGACTTTGGTTTTGAATATATATATATATATATATATATATATATATATATATATATATATATATATATATATATATATATATATATATCCACAAGAGCAACTCTCAAGCGAATCCCCAACCACTTTAATGATGGAGACGTCTCTCCCGTGCGGGGACATTGGCATCTCGTCCCGGGCAAAAGCGTCAACCTCAAGCGGGGACAAGGTCAACAAAGCTACTGCCGATAACAAAACCATTCTAACCAGATCCGCCACCCGGCGGAACAAAAAACCCTTCCCTCAACTTCATTAATGTTGAACATCCTTTCGTGGAACGTCCGTGGGCTGGCGAATAAACCCACATTAAGGAGAATTTTTGGACTGCAGAAAATCCACAGGATCGACATCCTCATTATCATCGAACCAAAAATCCCTCCCAAAAGATTAAAATCTATCCAGTTACAACTAGGCCTCCCCACGGCCATAGCCGGCAGCAACGACATATGGATCCTCGGCACGACGGACGTCAAAATCGGTGTCATCCAGGACTCCCAGCAGGCCCTTACTTGTTGGTGGGAACACCCCTCGCTTCCCGAGCGTGCCATCTTGTCAGCGGTTCACGGTAGTTGTGATATTGCCGAGCGAAAACTTCTCTGGAACGACCTCATAAACATCCACCACCACCACATCAACTCCCCGTGGCTGTGCATCGGGGACTTCAACGCGATCACCTGCAGATAAGAGAAAATCGGAGGGCGACCCCCTCCCATATCGGCCATGCAAGACTTCTACAATTTTATCTTCAATGCTCACCTCACCACCCTTCAGTTCACCGGCAACGCCTTCACCTGGTGCAACATGCAGGAAGGCGACCGTCGACAATACTCCCGACTGGACAGACCCCTCACGAACGATCATTGGCACGGCATGGGGATCACCACCAATTTATCCCATCTCAACTCTATCGAATCCGACCACGCCCCTCTGCTAGTTGAAATCAAAAACTATACCAGTCCTCCAAAAAAGAACTTCCAATTCCTAGATTTCTGGACTGATCACCCCCAATTTCTGGGCATTGTAGAGGAAGCTTGTGTAGGAGCGTAAAAAGTGCTTCAAAGAAAGAGTCATCTCATTCATAAGTGGCCCGCTTTTCGCCTAACAGAGCGGGTAATTTCTTTACGCCTAAGACAAGGCAAATTGTATTACGCCTAAGCAGATTGACCTTTTTACGCTTGGGTATACACCGGTGATTTTACGCCAAGGACTGAGCAGCCTCTTTTACGCTGGACAAAAGCTATCAAATCTCGCATTTAATGCAGACTTTGACATGAAGATATCAATGATGGCATTTACCACAGGATTCAATAGAATTTGTCTCATACAAAGACCATTGTTGTCGTTTATAGAGATCGAGCTACTTTACGCTCACTGAATGGTTTCTTTTATGCACGGGGTTTTACATGAGTCCTTACGCTCATAAGAAACAATATGTACGTGAAGTCTATTTGAGCCATTTTACGCTCAAGGTTATTCGATAACCACTTTACGCTGGAAACCTATGACAGAGCTAGTTTACGTTCATCTTTTTACGCCCGATTCGTTCTGGCCAGTTTGGAACGTGGTGTGCCTACGTGGTCTTCATGCCACCTATTTCGAAGAACATGTGTACATGTATCCTATTCTTACTGAAATGATGGGACACGTGTCAGCACATACAGAGGATGATTCTGATCGTGGAGGGCAGTTGTTAGCATAAAGACAGATGTTGATGCTCTTTTATGCAGGAAAGCCCCAGTCTATAAATAGACTCATTTTTCTCATACACACGGACAGACAGGGAGAGACAGGAGAGAATATAGAGATCAGAGCTTCGAGATTTTGATTCTCTAGAGCATCCTTCTTCAACTTTTCTTCCAGAACAAAGTGAAGCAAAGCAGGAAAGCATTCGGCCTCGCCATCAGTGCCCAAGTGCGTCGATACCTTTCTGGTGCATTAGTTCTTCCAAGTTGTTCTACTTCAAGCAGTGATCTTCACCATCATCATATGGTCCAAGGAACAAAGTGATCGTTTACGAATCAGACTTCCATAGCAATACTTTCCCAGAATCAAATTTATACTTCTAGTACTTTTCTTCTTGTTTTTGTTTTCAAAAGCCAATTCCTCCAAGGCATTTTGTTAATCGAAACAGCTTGGAACCGGGAAGACTCCCCCAATCTCCTTTCGCAGTGAGCAACAGGCTCCGAGCGACGAGGAAAGCTTTATCCAGTTGGAGCAAACTCGCCTACGGAGACATTTTTCAAGCCGTACGAGTAGCGGAGGACGACGTCACCCGGGCTGAAATCCATTTTGCATCGGACCGATCGGCGACTGCCAGGTCTGCTCTGAATCTCACCAAGGCCATGCTCAAATTCAGATTTAAAGTGGAAATTGACTTCTGGAAGCTGAAAGCGAGATTGAAAAGGGACAACGAGGGAGATAAAAACTCGAAATTCTTCCATGCATGCGTCAATAGACGCAGACAGAAGCTAGCCATCCACCGTACGGCAGACGACAACGAAAACATCATCACGGACCATAAAAGCATCCAAGTAGCCGCGGCGGGGTTCTACTCCAAATTATTCACCAAAGAGACCATTCATAACGACAGACCTTTCTTGGAGCAAATCCCTAGACTCATTAATGACAACGATAACACACAGCTGGAACGTCCACCTTCGGTTCAGGAAGTGAAAGATGCAGTATGGGCATTGAACGAGCACAGTGCCCCCGGCCCGGACGGTTTTACTGGAGTCTTCTTTCGTAAATGCTGGGATATCATCAAGCAAGACATCACCGACGCGGCTATCGCCTTCTTCGAAGGTGTTACCTACCCCAAAGCCATATCCAGCGCCAATCTCATCCTCATCCCGAAAAAAGACAACCCGGAGTCTTTTCGGGATTATCATCCCATCAGTCTTTGCACTTTTACCAACAAAATCATCTCCAAAATTATTGCGTCCAGGATGGCGAGGATTCTACCTAGGATAATCTCTGAGGAACAAAACGGCTTTGTGCAAGGGAGAAACATCCAGGACAATATCATGCTGGCCCAAGAGTTAATCACCTGCATGAAGTTCCCAGCGAGAGGGGGCAACATCGCTATCAAGATTGAAATGGAAAAAGCCTACGACAGACTGGATTGACAATTTATCATCTGGGTCTTCAGAGCCTTCGGATTCTCGGAAGCTTGGACTAACACTGTGTGGAGATCCATCAGCAACTCGTGGTTCTCCAGGGTTATTAACGGTCAGGCCGGCGGATTCTTCAAATCTAGTCGTGGCGTTAGACAGGGCGACCCACTCTCTTCCACCATCTTTATCATTGCCGCAGATGCCCTGAGTAAAAACCTTAACAACATGGTCAGCACTCTGAACTTCCAACATTATCACACTGCCAGTGGCTGTCCTGCGATCACCCACCTGGCTTTCACGGACGATTTACTCATCTTCTCCTCCGGGGACGTCGGAGCGGTGGAAGTAGTCAACAACACTCTGCAGAGGTACTTCACTTGTTCGGGTCAGAAAATCAATCCTTCCAAGTGCATCATCTACGCCCACCATAACATCAGAAGAGAGCATGCTACCAACCTCTCTATCTTAACTTCATTCTCAGTTGCTCAACCCCCGTTCAACTACCTTGGGTATCCCCTGGTGTATGGGAAATCTAACACTCGCATCTTTAAGAACCTGATAGCCCAAATCAGGAAGAAACTTGAAGGGTGGCATAATGCCACTTTGTCTCCGGGTGGCAAGATGATCCTAATCAATCATGTGCTCACTTCCATCCCCATACATACCCCTGGCTGCGTGATCTTCGCCCAAGAAGGTTCTTGATTCGATCGAACAGATCTTCTGTAACTTCTTCTGGGGGCATTGCAATGTTCTAGACAAGCACCACTGGGCTAGCTGGGAATCTATGGCCTGACCCACCGAGGCAGGTGGTCTGGGATTTACCAAGCTTACCCACATCGTTAATTCTTTCTCCATGAAATTATGGTAAAAACTTCGCACGAGCAACAACTTATGGACAAGATTTATGAAGGCCAGGTACTTCAAACACATTCACCCAACTCTGGCCATATCCAACAGCAGATCCTCGGCGGCCTGGAGTCGCATCCTCGTCGGTCGCGACCTCGTCGAGCCTGTAATAAGACTCATATTGGGGACAGGCGAGTCGAACCCTTTTCTGGAGCGATGGACAGGGGACAGCTTAATCCCTAGCCTATTGGAGATCCCGAGAAATAGCAGAATCAGAGACTTGTGGAACTACTCCACTAACGACTGGAACTGGGACAAAATTCTGGAATGGACGGGTGTAGAAGCGGTGGACAGCATCCGCCAGAGAGGTATATCCATAGACAGCCAAGACGATGAGCTTAGATGGACGCTCGAAGCTTCTGGGGCATTCTCGGTGAGGTCCGCAAGAAATGCTATCCTCGGGACAGGTCAGCCGCATCACCCAATTGCGCATTATTGGCAGAGCTGCATCCCCAAGAAGTGGTCTATCCTCATCTGGAGAGCCATTAACAAGAGACTGCCCACCGACGATACCCTCATCACAATTGGGATTAGCCTTGCGTCTGCCTACAATTGCTGCCCATATCGTCAAACGGAGACCACTGACCACATATTTTGTCAAGGGACCCTGCCAGGTAATTCATGGAGGACCCTCAACCAGCTCTACAACATTCAGCCGGGCGACGGACGCTTCCACGATCTAGCTGGCGCCTGGGGTTCTGCCTCCCACGGCCACTAGATCGTCGCAGCGGCCACCGCGTGGGTGATATGGAAAAATCACAACAAGGCGAGATACGAAGGCCATCAATACTCTACCGATCAGATCATCCGGGAAGTCTTTCGTCAGTGCCGTAAGCGGAGTTCCCATTGTTCCCACACTCCGAGTACCTTTTGGTCCTGCACCCTCCCCTAGCCCTTGCCAGCAGAGGTCCTTCTATCCCTCTTCGCTCCCTTTTGGTGGTATACTTGTATAGGCTTTGTCATTTTGTGTCTTGTATAGGCTTTGTCATTTTGTGTCTTGTATACTTGGCCAAGCTTCGGCATTTTGAGCCTTTTTTTAATAAAAGGAGAGGGTGTTATATATATATATATATATATATATATATATATATATATATATATATATATATATATATATATATATAATATATTTATTTATTTATAAATAATATATATATATATATATATATATATATATATATATATATATTGGGATAAAAAAAATATATATATATATATTGGGATATAATTAGCGCAAAAAAATAAAATATCAAATAATTTTTAGAGATTACAATTTTACATATCATTTTAGAAATTTTTATTTTAAATTTATCGGGATTTTTAATATGTATATTTATGTATCTATATATGTAAATGTATATAATAGAGAAAAAAGAAGAAGAGAAACCTGAACTTCTTGTAAATTTATCGCGAGAAGTGAAACCCCAAATCTTATAACCCCCCTGTTTCCTGACCCGATAGGAAGAAGGCATCGGGTGTATATAAATACACAGAAAACCAACCCTAAATTTCTTTCAACCCACTCGACCCTTAGGCCATCCCAGACCCATAAGCCTAGACCGTCATACCGGATACGCGTCGGTCAACCACCGGTAGGGCTGCCGTAGGAGCGCCGTGTGCAGGAATCGACAGCAACGACAGAAGCCATGAGAACAGCAACATCAGCATTAGCGTGAGGTACCCATCTTCTTCAACTTATTTCTTCGCATTTATTCAACGAATTCAATTCTGTAAAAATCTGTGGAGAATCCACATAACTGCCTAGATGACCCAGCAAGCATATTCCAGTATTTTTAGTCCATCGAACCATAAAGTCGATGCAAAAATCCTAAAAAAACGATTTTGGAACAGTTACAAGGTTCCATGTATCCCTGTTTGGAGACAATTTTTTGTCAACCCAGTAGTTCCCTTTTTAAAACTTATGAACAATAATTTAGTTCACATATAGCACTGCAAAACCCTCCTCGTTGATTTATTTTTCATCCACTATACAAAAAGTATTTCGTTTGTAAAGTTTGGGGAAAACAGATTTTTTTTAAAACTAAAATTTTAGAAATTTTCAACGATACGGTGTGCGTCCCGACAAACCGGGTAATGTGGTCGCAAACTGAAATCACCGAAAGGTGCACATTGACTTCGCGGATGTGTGGGGTTTGACGGAACTCGATTGTCTTGTGGGTGCACGACAAAATTGAGATATATCGGTCGAGATACCCCGTATCGGCCTCTTTGCAAAGTAGTACACAACTTTGTGCATGTTCATGATCTCGAGACGAAACTTATGCCAATGGACTCATGTCAATTTTTTGGTCCTGTGAGCCAAGTTTGGTCTGATTCTGATAAGGTCGATCGAAAAACTTTTTTGGTAGGTTTACGACCCGATCCAACATACAAATTTATGCACGGCTCACCGAAATCCAACTTTGAACATACGGTTGAGTTCGTATCATCAAACCGGACCTGTAAACATATAATTTGATAACTTTAGAGAACATAGGTCATGGCACGCTTTTCGATACAAAGCGGGTTTCACGGCGGACATCCACTACCAAAATAAGTGGTTTTAGCGACGCCCAAAAACGTCGGAAAAACAACAAAATCCGTCGCTAATATGTATCACCGACGTATTTACCGACGTTTAGGTTTGGTCGCCGTTTCCTTAGTCGCTGATTACAAAAACGTCGCTGAACGTCGCAATTACCGACATTCAGCGACGTAACATTACGTCGGTGAGTTATCGACGTTTATCGTCGTTCCGTCGGTATATTAGCGACGTATGTGTAGTCGCTACACGTCGGTAAATACCTGGAATAGTTACCGACGTCTACCGTCGTTTCGTCGGTAATATAGCGACGTGTATGTTGTCGCTAGACGTCGGTAAAGGTCCTGTACATTTTTTGCAGCTAGTGTCGGTAAATACGTCGGAGAGCTGTTCTTTTTTGCAGTTAGTCGTCGGTAAATGTCGGTAAAACGTCGGAAAAATATATTATTTGCAGCTTGTCGTCGCTAAACGTCGCTAAAGTTGTAAAAAAATAAAAAAAATAAAACACAGATTCTATATTACCACTCACAATTGTATAAAACACATATAGGTACACATTCAAATCCCCACTCACAATTCCAAATCACAGCACATTCAAACCCCCACTCACAATTCCAAATCACAGATAGCTTTAATCTAAGTTAATTAACATCCAATCCAAACACAATTAACATTTATCGACGAAGGAATTAACATCCAATCCAAACAAGTCACAAGTCAATTCGATACAAACACAACTAACATCCAATACAAACATCCAATCATAAGTCACAAACATAAGTTGATACAAACACAAACAAAAGTCCTAACTAGGACTACTAGTGATCTGGTGCAGGAGGGGCACCGCCGCGACGAAGGCGTAAAAACTCCTCATACTCCGCAAGTGAAATCGATACAGATGGAGCGCCAGGCTGTGACGTCGGTGGAGTCGGTGTCGAAGAAGAAGGCGGTAGAGGCAGCGGAGTCGACGACGATGAAGGCGCACCCAGAGTACCAGCATGCTCCAACGCTGTAAGTCGCTGGTTGTATGAATCCATGATAGATAACATTCTACCACTGCTCTGGACCATCGAATCCTGCGCCAATCTCACCGTCTCGGCCATGGTCACCTGTCCTGTCTGTAACTCCGTCACCGTGCGCTCTAACCCTCCAACGGCGCGCTCTGTCCTCTCAGTCGTCTCCCTGAGGTCTATAATGCCGCGGTCGAGCGCATCCAATCGTGCTAGCAGCGCAGGATCGTCCGTAGGATGCTGAGACTGCTGCTCGATCCGTCGTAGCAGGTCATCACGGAGAGACTCCATCATCTGGTGGACTCGGGCAGACTCCTGGGACGGCTGTGGACCATGCACACTAGCAGGAGATGTCCTAGAGGACTGGGTCGCAACTAGGGCGCCATAGGATCCCGTACCGTAGTACGTACTCCTACGGAGGCCACCAGCGGCGGTCATCCACAGCTCGTCCGCCGACGGAGCTTGAGTGGGCTGCGAGGAAGTACCGGCCTCTCCTGCATCAGGTGCACTAGCAGCCGCCCGTTCCCGCAGCCTCGTATACTCGGCCTAGAAAGTATGGATAGTACTCTATGATTTCTAATTTCTAATTAATGTACTTATTTTTACTAACTTCATGAATATTTATTTGCATCATATTTACTAAGTTATATTAAAATGGACACGAAGTATTAAATTAAGATAACGTATTGTAATACTTACATAGGTCTGCTCGGCCCTCTCGTCAATAAGGACTCCGCCCTTCCGATGGGTGGCCAGGAAGACGGTCACCATGTCGGCGTTACCGACCTTCCTTACCTGTAATTAAATATATTATCTTAGTAATAATTTATCGGATTTGCATTAAAATAATATTTCTAAAAGAGAAAGACATACCAGACGACGGAAATGTTCCGTCATCGGAATCGACCCACCGCACCACTTCGAGGCATGTTGCCTAGCCGCCTTAGCCTTCTCCGACTTCTCCTTGTACCTTGGCTCGTTGAATCGAGCCTTCATCGCATTCCACTGATCAGGGGTGATCCAACCTTTGATCGGCTTTCCGGCACGATCACGTTCCTTCTGATCATTAATAGAGTCGCGGATCAGCTTAGCAGCGACGGAAGGAAACATCCCCTCGATCTGCTCGGCCCGGTGCGGCGGATAGTAAAACATATCCTAGAACAGTACGAAACCAAATATTTATCAGTTATATATAATATGCATAAATTAAATGATTCATGTTAAAAACAAATCTATTTTAACCTTGAAGCGCGTAAACCAGAAGTTCTTCCTTTCGTCTGGAGCATCAGAGTAGTTAATCCAGGGACCACCATAATTATGCCTCAGCATATCGCCTAGGCGTCTCTGTACCCCTGGAGGACGATATCTATACATACATATTATATTCATAAAAAAAGTTAATTTATGATAAAAATAGAAGAAAAAAAATCATAAACCAAAATACCTACTTTGTACCGTCGGCCCAGATCTCCGTCCTCCCCTCCTCCGGAGGTGCGCACGCATCATCTTCATGATGCTGGTCGGCCGTCGGCGCATCCTCCTCGGCCATCTGCTCATCCGTCTCCATCGTCGTATCAACATCAGGAACGCTAGACGGGGGAGCCCTCTCAACAGGTCTGGAACTACTCGTCCCAGGAGATATGCCACGTGACGTCGTCCCAACCGGTCCAGCTACTGTCCGATATGGAGGAGTAATCGGCGACGAGGATCCAGAGCCGGTACCAATAGGAGGTACCGAAGGCAAACTCCGTCCCCTAGCAGTACCTGTAGGAAGTACCGGAGGATCCCGACCTCCTCGTGGCCCTCGCAAATGTCCGCGACGACCTGCCATACCTGATAACAGCATATGATAGTACAAGATATAATAGAGACTAGAAATATGACAGTACAACAAATAATGGAGACTAGAAATATGACAGTACAACAAACATTAGAGACTAGAAATATGACAGTACAACAAATAATAGAGAATAGAAATATGACAGTACAACAAAGATAATAACCAAGGTAACATATGATGATACATTCTACAATAAACATCTAAGTCCAGATAATATATTCTAGAAGAAACATCTAAGTCCAGATAAGTATATCTCTCTCAATCATCTTCAGAATAATCATCTTGTTCGTCTTCCTCGACCTCATCTTCCTCTTCCTCCTCATCTTCACTTTCGTCTTCACCTTCGTCGGCTTCGTCTTCTTCTTCGGATAATTCTACATCTTCTACATTATGTGTCGTGTAATGCGTAACTTCCGTGGAGTCCACATCGACAATATTGGTTACAGGAGGTAGCTCGTCCTCCTGGTAAGCTTTTTCATCAACATCAAAAGTATCTCTAGCTTTAGTCTTGCATACTGCCCACCAGTCAGACTTCGTTGCTCTTCGTCTCGGATAAGCTGTGAAATACACGAGCTGAGCCTGAGTTGCTAGGACAAACGGTTCGTAGCCTTGATATCTACGCTTGTAGTTTATATCCACAAGACCATGCTTGTCAATTTTCCAGCCTTGATTTTCAATCGGATCGAACCATTCACACTTGAACAACACGATCTTTGCAGGTTCTCTGCCATAATTATATGACAACTCCACAATCTCTCGCAAGATGCCAAAGAAATCATTTCCTGGATCGACGTCTTTGTAGTTCGAAGACTTGATACACAAACAACTGTTCTTCGTGGAATCAAGATCCAGGAAGCTGTCTCTGATCGGAGCATTTGTCGACTTGAACCGAAAGCCATTGACACAATAACTTGGCCATGTTTTAACAAAAGTAATTGGTCCCTTGGCAAGAGTTCTAATTAATTCAATCTCGGGTGAAATTAGACGATCGACCTGAATATCAAAGAAGAGATAATAAGTTATTTATTGCGCAGTTGCATTAGAAGAGGCCAGTAAATATTACCGAACTGCTTACATATTCGCTCAACCAAGAAGGAAAATGACGTCTCATTTCTTGTTCTAATGCTTCGTCTGTTAGGTAGGGTCTAACCAGCCTCAACTCATCATTATATGTGCTGGAAAACAACGAAGCATTAGAACGATTAGTACAATAATATTAGCTTATACTATTACATTGAGATGACGTAAACTCATCATTCCTTACTTACCCCTCTAGCTTCTCCACTTCATCCTCGTCGCAATTGAGTAATACATACAACTGAGCAGCCCTTAGCTCTTCGTCATTCAAATATCTCTTCTTCATTTTCCCCGAAGGCTTTCCGGACGCATTGAATACTTTCAGTATTCCATTATTAAATTCTTGATATCCGTCGTCATTTCTCGGAGCCCTCGTTCTATTCGTAGCAACATGAGGTTTGAAATAGGAGGAGCAGAAATTTGTAATCTCCTCGAGAATATAGGCTTCACAAATAGAACCCTCGACCCGAGCCTTATTTTTTACCTTTCTTTTTAGGTGATTCAAATGTCGCTCGAATGGGTACATCCATCGATATTCGACGGGTCCACCAACACGTGCCTCGTAGGAAAGATGAATCGGCAAATGCTCCATAGAGTCGAAGAATCCAGGAGGAAACACCCTCTCTAGCTTGCACAGTGTTACCGCAATGTCCTTCTCTTGCTTTTCTAGACGATCAACGAGCAATTTCTTAGAACAAAGGTCCCTGAAGAATATGCTAAGCTCCGTCAATGGATCCCAAACTGCCTGCGGTAAGAATTCCCGAAATGCAATCGGAATTAACCGCTCCATGAATACGTGACAATCATGGCTCTTCATACCTGTCAGTTTGTTCTCCTTGAGGTCGACGCATCTTCTCAAGTTTGAAACATACCCATCTGGAAATTTCAGACCTTGAATCCACCTACAAAGCCTCACTTTATCCTCCTTCTCCAGTGAGAAAATTGCCTTAGGCTGCTTCAACTTCCCATTCCCGTCCTCTATCAAATGCAATGCAGGACGTCTACATATTTCTTTCAAGTCCAATCTAGCCTTAGGATTGTCTTTCGTCTTCCCCTTTACGTCCATTACAGTATTAATTATGTTGTCAAACACATTCTTCTCAATATGCATGACATCAAGGTTATGTCTAATCAGATTGGTGCTCCAGTATGGCAGATCCCAGAATATACTCCTCTTCGTCCAGTTATGAGTGCGACCAAATCCGTCACACTTGTAGCCCATAGCAGGCTGCTCAATAGCACTTGGTAAATCTCTAACCTCCTCCCATATCGTGGCTCCGCACCACCTTGTCGGTGGATCACCCTTCTCCACAACGCCAGCACGAAAAGCATTCTTGTTCCTCCGGTACGGATGATCCTTCGGCAGGAATTGTCGATGACAATCGAAGAAGCACGATTTGCCTCCGTGTTTCAAACGGAAAGCCTTAGTGTCGTCCATGCAACACGGACATGAAAGACGACCATGCGTGCTCCATCCAGATAACATTCCATAGGCCGGAAAGTCGTTGATGGTCCACATAAGTGCTGCCCGCATCTGGAAATTTTGTTTTCTAGATACATCGTACGTGTTGGAACCTACTTCCCACAGCTGATTCAACTCATCAATCAATGGCTGTAAATAAACATCGATGTTCCTTTTCGGATTGTTCGGACCTGGGATAATAACGGTGAGGAACATATATGGAGTCTTCATGCACATCCAAGGCGGTAGATTATACGGGGTGACGATCACAGGCCAACACGAATACTGGGATCCCGAAAGTCCGAATGGGGTAAAACCGTCAGAGCAGAGACCCAATCTAACATTACGCGGATCAGAAGCAAAATCTGGATACTCTCGATCAAAGTGCTTCCATGCTTCTCCATCAGATGGGTGATCCAACACTCCTTCGGTATGTTCCCGCTTATGCCAACTCATGTTTTCTGCAGTTTCCTTCACCATAAACAACCGCTGCAAACGCGGCGTCAACGGCAAGTAGTGCATCGAAGAGGTAGGCTTCCTGGCACCGACAGACTTTCCTCTACCACAGGCCTTGTAGCGATCGACACCACAAAATCTGCAGGCGTCTTCATCCTTGTCGTCTTTGTAGTACAACATGCACCCGTTGCGACAGGCATCGATTTTTTCATATCCCATCCAGAGCGATCTAACCATCCTCTTAGACCGGTAGAAGTCTTTAGGCAACTTCGCACCCTCAGGCAATATTTCTATAAGCAACTCCATAATACGGTTGTAGCAATCTTGCGACATGTTAAAATCGGACTTGATGCTCAACAATCTTGTAACCACCTCCAACGGTGAATGATCCTCACAACCAGGATATAATGGAGTCCTTGCATTCTCCAGCAACTCCATGAACTGTGCAGCATCGGGGTTCGGTGCCTCCTCAGGTGCATCATGATCATCCGGATCGAAACTAGGCCCGGCCGCGTCAAAAACCATGTTCACCAACCCATCGTCGTAAGGAGCGTTGTTGTGGACATCCACATAAGGCTCGTACTCCGATGCTAAAGACACAAGTTCTCCGTGCTCGCTCCACTGATAGTAATTCGGCGTGAAACCCTTCGAGTACAAATGATACGTGACATCCACTTCTGGATGATATTTCAAGTTGCGACATCTCACACACGGACACTTAATTTTGGTACCGTCCATGTACTGAGGGAACGCCTTGGCAAACTGCAGGAACTGGTGTACACCCTCTATGAATTCATCCCGCACACCGTACATGTCATCAGGATGACGGTTGTACATCCAAGTACGATTCCGCAGATAGTAATTCAGCTCCATAATTCTGTAAGATAGATACATCAAGGTAGTGAATGATATGCAAGTGTCAAAGCTTTTCCGATGGATTGCATTTATCTTTTCATCCATTCATTCATGCATTGCATTTATCTTTTCAGTTTTGCATATCATTACCTACTATTATACATGCATACTTTATACATGCAAGTGAAAATCTGTATCGTAAGACAAACTAAACATAATTAGTATATAATCATGTAACTGGTGGATCCGCTAGCTAGTAAGCCGGATGTACTTAATATCAGAGAGTATCAGATTAGTATCAGTATATAGGTTAGGTAGACCGTATCAAACGCATATCGGAATAGTAGGCCGAATAGGAGGCCGAGATAGTCGAATGAGAAGAAGGGAAGAAGGGAGGAGCAGATGGGTCCAGAGCCATGGTGGAGGAGGAGAAGTAACATGAGAGCAGTTTCCGCCGTAACATCTCCTGTGGCTCTGCTGGCAACTGAAGTCCAGATGCTACAAAGGACGATCCTTCGCTGAAATCGACTACAACACCCATCAGTTCAAGTTCATTCCTATATGAGTATATTCCAATGCCATAGAGGAAGGTCAACAAACTGATGGCTTCTATGGCATTGGAATCTACTCATATAGGAATGAACTTGAACTGATGGGTGTTGTAGTCGATTTCAGCGAAGGATCGTCCTTTGTAGCATCTGGACTTCAGTTGCCAGCAGAGCCACAGGAGATGTTACGGCGGAAACTGCTCTCATGTTACTTCTCCTCCTCCACCATGGCTCTGGACCCATCTACTCCTCCCTTCTTCCCTTCTTCTCATTCGACTATCTCGGCCTCCTATTCGGCCTACTATTCCGATACCGATACTTTGAACCTTGATCTTAACACAAACCTATATACTGATCGATACTAATCCGCTACGCCCGATACTAAGTATATACGGTCGATACTGATAGCGATAGTCCGATACCGATAGTCCGACACCGATAGTTTGATCGATACCGATAGCGATAGTCCGATAAATGGAATTGTAAACTCGGAGGCATACCCTTAAGGGTTGAAACCAAATAAATTTTGACATTCGGAAAGGGGTTATTTAGAAGGTTCTCTTGCAACATAACATGTTCCCATGGGCTTGTGGGGGGAAAACATGGCCTAATGATTTAATTCGTTAAATGAGATCTTAGGGAAATGCCATGTTTGGTTCGCAGAATTAGAGCTGTGGAAAGGAAAGTGATGGATTCATTTTTCCCCTCTAAGATTCACTCTCTCTCCAAATATATGTTGTTTTTCCAAACATAGGAATGGAAATGGATTGAAATTCTAATTTCACAAAGCTTACCTTTCCGCGAACCAAACGAGGCCTTGATAGCTACTTTGAGATTGAGAAAATGTAACACAATGTGAGGAGAAGCTCTACTTCAATCGATCTTCAGGTGATTGATGTAATAGGGAAAATAGATGGAGGTAAGTCCAACAAACTTATAAATAGCACACACAGTCATTCGAAGAAGACTGCTCAGGTCTTGATAGCTACTTGAGATTGAGAACCGCGATAAAAAAAAATCATCTAATGTTTATGATTTCCTTCTTACTGGCTACAATTTTAGGAAAGGAACAAATGTTTGCAGGTTATAAAGAGAGTACAACTTTGCAGAAGTTGCAGCAATAGATCATTGTTGCTTAAAAGGAGAATTTCTCTCCAACTCGTAAGATTAATGGATCTTTCCAAATGCTCTACTGGCCTTCTCTCTCTTTTTTGTCGGGGTCACGAAAACATCTCAAAGCCTCCTTCGAATTCTCAGACGAAGCCACTGACCAAGGCTTGAAGGTTCGGGGATGAGAAACCAAAAAAATTATGTATGCATTATATCGTGACTTCATCAATTACGTCACAGCAAAATCTCATATGTTTGCATGCTAATTTGCAAGATCAGGAGAAACTTAACTTGGCTCGAGATAGAGAATGAAGGAGTTAGGGTTAGGGTTTACCAGCCTTGGTCGGAGTCGCGTCGGGATCGTCGGGGCTGGAGCAGCGGTGGAGTCGGGTTGGCGTCGACGAGGGGAATCAACGGTGGAGGGGGACGCCGGAGGGAAGGGGGTCGCTGCAGGGAAGGGGGGAAACCGCGGGGAGGGGGTAGCCGGAGGGAGGGTTCGCCGGAGGGAGGGGGTCCCCGGAGAGGAGAGAGAAAGGGGCAGAGAAATTTGGGGAGCGGGAGATTGAAACTTTTTGGTGAAAAAAAAAAAAAGATCGATCGGGTGGAACCCTATATGAAATATTTTAGCGACGTCCACAAAGTACGTCGCTAAACATCGCTATTCAATAAAAACCTGGCGACGTCCCTAATGTGGAGTCGCAAATCGTCGCTGAATTAAAGAAAACAGCGACGTTCTGCGACTAGACCGCGACATCAGCTTTCCAAAGCATAATGTGTGTCGCTAACGGTCGGTAAACGTCGCTGATGGTGACGATCAGCGACGTTTTATATAACGTCGCTAAATTCACAAATATTACCGACGTATATGACTTGCGTCGCTAAATTCGTCGCCAATATGACTTATTTTGGTAGTGATCATTTTGATCCGAATTTACTATTTTTCCCTTGTGCCAGAATTGAACTTATGGGTTGGCGGTCTTAGATATTTCTTTTATACCAAAAATGTTGTTGATGTCTGTTTCAGTATCTAAGAACGTTTGTGAAAGTTGGCTTTCTTTGTTTCACTGATCTACCGGTTCGAGCTACTCGATACAGTCATTTTGCACACAACCTCAGGCAAGATACCTTGTCATATTTACTGCTTATATTTAGTCTGCATCTTTAGTGTTTAGCTATGCATATTTTTGCCTGTTTATTTTCAGTTCTTTCAGTTGCATCCTTGTTACAGTTCATGATTTACTTACTTATTTTCAGTTATACATGATGTTAGCCATATTTTCCTTCTTGTCTTTAAATTTGCATATGGACCTAAAGTTAAGAGACTACTATTTGTTAGCGTATTATCATAAACTTTGTCACGACTGTGCCACGAGATATGTATGAGTTATGAGTAGCATATAGAAGTACTTGCGTGTTGGTTGATCACCCGTGCGCATGCGTTAGGTATAACTGCTAATAGAGGCATGTTAGGAGACTTAGCAGTTAGTAGAGGTACATGGTTATGGATGCGATTTAGATAGGTGCATCGGGTGAAAAGAACATTTTCTTTTCGTATGGGCCACTATTATACTTTTTTTTATAACCCGGAAGCTCCGATGGAGATACAGGTAAGATTACCCTCTCAGGTTGGCCACTGACGTTATTAGAACGTTATGCGCTTGGTCCCTGGTGCCCACATGGGGACTATACCGGATCCCATTTATTGTCAAAAGTTTCCATACGATGGAAGGTTTGTTCTTAACTGCATGAACACAATAGAATTGTTAGGTGACCTTATTAGTTGATGTCATGTCACCCTCCATTCCAATAGTGACATAGGACAGTATCACATCACGGGATATTATGCTACACATTGTCACGGGATATTCCAATTGTGGCATAGGACAGTATCTAATTGAATTGTTTTTCATGATTTCAATTTAAATATTCAATGTTATTTTATGTTTAATAATATTGAATCTTATTGAAATAATACAACATTATTATAGGATTCAAATTCTGTTTATTATTATTATTATTATTATTATTATTATTATTATAATCACTATTGCTATGAATAAGTTATTGCTACCATTAAGATTTATATATAAAAGATGCCTCCCTCTCACTCATATTCGGCTAATACCTAAATATTTTGTCATTTATATCAAGAGAGGCCGCCTGCAACTTCTTCTCCCTCCCTAAATATTTTGTCATTTATATCAAACTGCACCACTGTAGGGTGTGAGACCCCTCCCGAATATTTCCTTTTATTTATAATTAATAATTCCTAGTTTGCATTTCATTTCAAAAATCTAATTGAATTGTTTTTCATGATTTCAATTTAAATATTCAATGTTATTTTATTTTTAATAATATTGAATCTTATTGAAATAATACAACATTATTATAGGATTCAAATTCTGTTAATTATTATTATTATTATTATTATTATTATTAGGTATTTTTATAATTACTATTGCTATGAATAAGTTATTGCTACCATTAAGATTTATATATAAAAGATGCCTCCCTCTCACTGATATTCGGCTAATACCAAAATATTTTGTCCACCCATATTTAAAATCAAATTTTTGGCCCAAGCCTAAAGGCCTAAGAAGCATCCCCTTCCTAATTAAACCCTAGCATCTGCTAATAAATTATGCTCTATTCAGTGTTTTATTAGAAGAGGCCGCCTGCAACTTCTTCTCCCTCCTCATTGTCTTCATCACCTCTTCCTAAGTATTTTTTTTCTCTGCACCTCCGCAATTCCTCTGCCGATTCTTGCTTTGCTCACCGCGACTTCTTCCGTCACCGAGGAGCGGTACCGTGAACCGACGAGAACCCAGCCTCTATACGAGCAGGGCCGGCCCTGCCCAGGGCGGCCGGGGCGATCGCCCAGTACCCCATAAAATTTGGAGGCCCAAAAAAATTAATTTAAATATATATATGAAAAATAAACTAATATATAATATGATCCTTATTTATCACAAAACATTTGTGATGTAGTGGTAGTTGGTCATACTTGTATACAAGAGGTCCTATGTTCTAATCTTGGCTGTATCATTTTTTAGTTCAATTTTTTATATTATACAAGAGGTCCTATGTTCTAATCTCAGGACCGGTCCTGTATACGAGCACCGTCGAACACGACAAGAGGTAAGTCTTGTCCCTGCTCTTTCCATCTCCTCCTTTTAGGTTTAATAAAATAATGTAAAGAAGAAGAACAGGTAGCAGAAGTTCCCACAGATATTTAGTAATCTCGACAATTGTTCATGTATAGAAATAGCAGTTCACACCTAGACACTGTGCACCGACTGAAAATTTTACGCAAACAATGTTCACGTGAAATAGGAAGCAGAAGCTTCAATATGCATATAAAAAATATGTACATGGCCAAGAATAGATTATGTGTTGAATCACGAAGAATATAATATATGTGTTCTCAGATTCCCAACCAAATGTTGGTTAAAATTTGCACAAACCCTCCCCATTAACACTTAATTTCACATAGGTTCCAATAACATGGAAAATGATATTTTTCTTTTATTAAACTATACTAAAAGGTTTTATATATATGTATATCCGAGCCATGCATACATGCTACAACCAAGATTCCTATTATAAGAAAAGTAACCTTTTGCAAATTAACCCAATCAACTTGTAAAAATTACTAAATTTAGTTAAAATTCACATAGATAGGAACCATGCGTGTTTATATAACACTTAATTTCAATAGGTCCCAATAACATGGAAAATGATATTTTTCTTTATTAAACTATACTAAAAGGTTTTATATATATGTATATCCGAGCCATGCATACATGCTACAACCAAGATTCCTATTATAAGGAAAGTAACCTTTTGCAAATTCACCCAATCAACTTGTAAAAATTACTAAATTTAGTTAAAATTCACATATAGGAACCATGCGTGTGTGTGTATATATATATATATATATATATATATATATATATATATATATATATATATATATATATATATATATATATATATATATATAATAGGTGGAACTATAGTTAAAATTCACATATAGGTGGAACTAACTATAGTAAAGAAAAATCTATATTTTCTAAAATAATAAGTGTTAAATATTAATTTTGTGGTTATATATATATATATATATATATATATATATATATATATATATATATATATATATATATATAACCACAACTATAGTTAGTTCCACCTATATGTGAATTTTAACTATAGTTCCACCTATTATATATATATATATATATATATATATATATATATATATATATATATATATATATATATATATATATATATATAAAAGGCTCGTTGGATTAAGATTTGGACTTGATATCCGCAGCGCGACGTTGGCCAATTAACAGGCAAGTATACCTTGCCTACTGTACAGTATTTTCATGCATCCTTCTGTTATTATTTTTCATAAGTCCTTCTTTTGTCATATATCGTTTACTTTTCTTTCACAAATATGTTGCTCTTTTTAATCTATTATTACGTACGTTGACCCTACTAAGTGGTACACGGCTCAATTGTATGCATATTACACGATTTTTGTAGAGTTGCTTTACTTTATGTAGTTGCATGACTTTTATAAACTCATGATATTTCCATGAGTACATAACATGACTTGACACACATAGTTCATTTGAGATATAGAGGTCAGTCACTAGGCATGCGAGCTATATGATAATATTTCTGATGGCCGATAGACTCCGTTAAGTTTTCGGCTGTGGTATTGATGATTCTGTTGGCCGTTAGTTTCATGCTACGATTGCAATATTCTGTTGGTCGTTATTCTTGTGGAAGATACGATTGTGATTATTCTGTTGGCCGTTAGTTTCGGATGAGCTACAATTGTGATGGTACATGTATCTGTTAGCCCAAATGTTGAACATTGTTCTTGATGTTGCGTTTTGTGTAGTTTGTTTAGAAGTAAAGTGTCATATTTTTGTCATTTCCTTTATACATGTTATTTACTGTCATAGTAGGCATGGTATTATATATCTTGCTAGTCCCCTGAGGACCTGGTGATCTCTCTAGATTTAATTAAGGTTGATCCAGGTGCAGATGAGCAGTTGTATGAGCCTGACCACGGTACCACTGCAGCTGACGAAGTTGTTGATGCTTAGCTTAGCTTGGACTTAGTTACTTTATTTTTCTGTCTCTACATTTTATTTTTGTCTACAGGTAGTGGATTTGTCTCCACCAGGCGTGACTTGAATTCTTGGTACTTGAAACTTTATTTTTATATTCTTCTTCTTTATTTAGTTACATTAGTACTTATTGATTACTTGTATCTTTACTTATGTAGATGAGATATACATTGCCATATTAGTTCTAGATTTCTGTGACTTGTGAGTTTATAGATAGCTTAAATGCATTCTTGAGGGTTCCATAGATTTGGTATTACCCTTGAGTGTGTACCAGCTGGCTATGTCATGTATCAGTCCCATGACTTTTGGGACTGGGACGTGACATACGAGTAGTCCATTGTTTCGATGATAGGATATTGGGCCGTGTTATGATTTAGACTATTTACTTTTACGTGTGACTTGTGATATTTCATATTTAGTTTATATGGCATGTTCTTCATGTATCTTGTTACATCTCTCTAAGGACCTGGTAATTTCTATTGGTGTGTGCTTTTATGACTTTTTGCATATACTCTAGCCAAGATCGTGCTCTTCCCTTTTCTATCGAGGATGATTGCTATTAGATCGTCTTTTGTTACTTTTACAAATTTTTTTCTTTATATGTATTTCTTCTCATTTAAAATGGTTCGTAGTGGATTTTTTTTTCGTCCAATGACTTGTACAAATGACAATTCAAAGTTGATTTATGAATCATTATTCTATTATTTTGTGGATGAGATTAGTTGTCATGATTATTATGCATTTTACAGCTTACGTATATTTATTATACGGCTGGCATGTCTACGTACCTAGTCCTACGTATTTCGGGACTGGGGTATTACATATTTTTGTGGTGGCCCATACAGGTCAACGAATAAATTATTTTGTTATATAAGTATACCAAACAAGCCTATATATAGGATTAGAATCTAAGATCTCATCCACTTGCTTGATCTTCTCCCCTTGATTCCAATTTCGAACTCTCATTTGACTACCTTGATTTTTCTGCTTGATTCCTTTTCCACCGTGAATCTTATCCTTCTTTCATGCTTAATAGAGGTTAGGAAGATGACACGTACTAGGTATAGTTCTGTTGCTTAATCATACTATTAGTTGAACTTCTATAAATTGGGTAGCATACCTCCTAACCTAGCATCCTATTGTCCTTATGACCTATTAACGAGGTAATTAAATGGCACTAACAGCTTTACCTATACCATAGTGCTTAGAGGTCCTTAACCTATTTGGTCAACCAAGGCCTTCGATAAAAGATAATAGGACAACTGTAGAGGCACGAACACCGAAGGAGTCTTAGAGTTTGATGAACTTAAACTATTTATGCTTTCTTTCAATCATAAATCATGCATACTTATATTTTTGACTATCTTGACTGATGCTGCTATGATAGCCTAGTTTTGCAAGCTTATTCTTTATCGAGCTTGTTAAGGACATATGTTTATTAGGGACGTCCACTAACAGGTTGTCTAATTAGAATTGGTGTATTACGGTCTGATCAACCTTAGTACACTTGGTTCGCTCTTTATATGATTATTACACATGATTGAGATATAGTTGACAAATATACTTGCCATATAGGATCTTATCCGCAACTGCCTTGACAACTCTTTTTGAATTATTCAATCGCCTTTGGGATCCCATATTCCCATTCGATCCCCTCTCCCATGAACTCTTTATTATTTTTTTGCCTTCACTTACTTCAAAAAAACAAATGCTCATATATATATTTAAGAGAAGATAGACACAGAATGTCTCCCTTAGTTCGCCATACCACCTATGGCTATGAAAGCCATATGTACACAATCATTTCCATCTATTCAAAATCGAAGAACGATCTTCAAACATAATTTATATCTACCATATCATGTTATCTGTTATGTTGTGTATAATCAAAAGGCGAGGTACGATATTGCGACCTTGAAATTTTCTAACTTCATTAATCCTAGAACCGTGTCTTACTTTAATTGCGAGAAAGGAATTTCTGAACCCTATAGGTTATAAGCCCTCTAAAATTTAGGATTTAATGAAATTATCGATTGATTAGAATAAGTTGGTTCCCACTAGGATGATAAATCAGTGTCTCATGAACACCCATTTTCAATTTAGATCATTTGATGTCCTTTATTGTGACATTGATATTCGGAGCGCAATAGTAGTTGTTAACTTCCAACAAATTTCATATGCAAGACCTAGATGAGTCTACTTTCATTTAGGCATATCATGTCCCACTCAAACACGTCCCCTTATACTCTATTTTTATGATACAACTTTCAGGTCAAAAAGGCTAACTATAACCCTTACCATAATACCAATGTCCTTTCTGACTTCAATTAAAGATCCAACCTCGACTCAAATCTTTCAACCCAATATATGACTGTGATCTAATCGAAACCCACTACGCATATGCTACTAGTGTGCCACTCAATGGAGTTCTCATGTGCTACTTAAATACAAAAGTCACAGAAGGCATATTTTTGGGCTTAGGGAACCTATTAACCAACCCGATTAGCAATTAGTCCAACCACTTGAGTTGGAACCTATTCTAGGTTACCCTAACCTAATAAGAATAGTTCAGATTGATTTTATGGGATCTTTTTTAGCTAATATAGATTTAAAACCTAAGATTCATTCAATCAAAGATTGATGTACAATTATGGAACCCATTAAAATCCAGTTAAGTCCATCCATGCATATCGCCATATTTGGACTAGAAAACAAAACTTTATGAACTAGCACCCTACACCTATTATGTAGTCCATATCTCATGGTCCACAAATCATCCTTCCATAAATCCCTTAATCGTATCTCTTTGTAGCCTATGTTATGCGATGAATGGAATCCCATTGAATTAACTTGTTTCTGGTTATGCTCGACCAAGACCTCTCCTACTGCCTTGATAAAACATGGCCAATATATGGGCAATGTTAATAATTAATACCTAGGCTTTTTATGGAGTCCACTACGATCAAAAGTACCTTATATCCTCATACATCTCCTTGAAAATTGATCTTCTTAGAAGTCATATTACCGATCTTTCCATGACTAACCAATTTTTGCAGTTGGGTAAAACCTTGAACTTAGTGTACTCTATCCTTTAGACTGAGATACCAAACTTGGATTCCATTCATAACTATTCTTTCATCTGTTTGCAAGTTGCGATACGATCTTTGTATTGTATTTTATATCCCTTTGCTCGTGCATTTAAATAACCACAATAAAAGATCGCAACATTGATTCTTCAAATTTTGTTCTATCATATAATAATGTCTTAGTTTCAATTTTGGGAAATAGAATTCGTGATGTGTATAGGCAAGCCTCCCTAAGAATTTGCAAATGATTGGGATAGATTGGTTCTAATTGAACAAATAAAAGAGTGGTTTGTAACGTCCACTCCTATCCGTATCATTAATACCCTCTACCGTAACTTTGATATTGGGATCATAAAACTAGTATTTTCTTTCCAACAAATTTTATACTCATGAACTAGACAAGTCAAGCTACACACATAACACACATGTCCCACACAAATACACCTTCCTATGCTCTATTTTAATTACACCACATGTGTCACACCTCGATCCCATATGACCGATCGTCCTCCCTAAGGCATGATGTCGCGTGAGCCTAGATTGCGCTCAAGAAAGGTGGTTTCCATAACGGCCGATACAGGCTAAGCCACGGGGTCGTCACACAGAAGTCCCAAGTAGAAATATGAAATAAACAAAGGCAACACAAGTATTGAAAAAAAATTAGAGTCTTTTATTGATAATGAAGGAAATATTACAAAGGAGTGAAGCTAAGATTACAATTCGCTCAAGATCACTTTTCTCTCTGTTTACAATCACTCAGTTTTCTCTCATCTCTCAATACAATTTGACGAGCCAGCGGATGCTTCAGATAGCACTACAACAAAAAACCCTTTTAATGACGGCTAAAAGCGTCATTAATGACGAACCATGACACTTTTTTTTCCACAACAACCATTATGAAAACGGGTGTTATAAATATTTTTTAAAAGCGTCATAAAATAATCGTCATGAATAGTTTCTATAAAAGCGTTATGAATAGTTAATATATAGTACACAATTTAGAACAACTTTAAAACGTCATGAAAAGATAATATGTATAGGCTCAATGCAGCACATTTATAACACTTTGTACTATTCAAATTAGCACATTTATAATGCTCTATACTGCACAATATATATTACATTCTAAAAATTTAACATTATATATCACTATCTTTATTACATTTCTCAAAATAGAGTACATATCAACATCTTCATTACATTGAATATCCAAATACAGAATGTACCCAAAAATAGGAATAAATCTCTCTTTTGCTAACCAAATTATTAGAATATTTACTTAACTAGATTTTGACCATGGAGCTTCTCTCTGCCATCTCTTGAAGATATCGGGAGTCCCAAAGAGAAGTAGTGTCACAGCTGAGCGACGACTTGGTGCTGCTGCAGTCGGCACAGTCGTGGGAGAGCCTCATCCTCTGATCCCTTACTCTCGCCTGAACCCTCACCAGCGCCTGCATGCACCTCAGCGTCACGTTGTGCCCTTTTTGCAAAAAATCGGAAATGTCAACTTAGCACTTTAGTAATCAACGCTGAAATGTGAACCTAACAATCAACCTGGATTTTACCAAGCCAATAAATTAAAGAAAGTTAACATGAAATTTATATATTAGAAATCAAAATCGAAAATGCATAATTAAGAAAGCATCACTTATTAGACTGACTGCACTTGGCGCAAATGAAGAATTGCTAAAAATAGAATGATATTAAAATGCCAACCAAATGGAGGTCTCGTGTTCCAAATCCTCACCCCAACTATATCCACAATTTAGATGTTATCAAGTTAAAACCAGGTATAAATGACACATAAGACCTACTGAGAAAAGTACATCAGTAATATCTTGAGAAGTAACATAAATTCAAGCACTCACTTCCCTGTTTCTGCTTCATTTGTTCAAAAAAGTAACAAAATGATAACATAAGCAGAGAAAATGATAACATAAATAGCTCCAAGAGGTACATAAATTAGCGAGAAGAGGCTCAAATTCAGCTTCAGTCCATGATTACTCACTCACAATTGGAGGTAGACCCCCACTCTCATCATCCCTTCTTCCAACAAATGGCTGTAATGGAGCTGCCTCGCCATCTGAAGGAGCAGCCAAATCATCATTGCCAAAAAAAATTCTTGTTCTTCTTCTTTTCCTTTTTCCTTTACCTTTTTTTTCCTCTCCTCTCCTCTCCTCTCCTTAATTCTAATTCCCCTGACAAGTAATTTTGAACTACCAAAATATTACCTGCTTGAAGAGAGAGTCTGCAGAGGAAAGAAAAACACACCAATATAGGCTTATACATCCTTAAACTACCAAAATATTACGTGCTTGAAGAGAGAGTCTGCAGAGGAAAGAAAAACACCAACTAAAGTTTCATTCAGGGGACCATCATGCCAAAGATTTCTTGATGCAACTCTAAGCTTCAAATTTTGCACTTCATAATCCTTAATGGAAACTTTTGCTTGACTACAAAGAGAGAAAATACAAAATAACATTAGAACTTGAACTGGAGAATGATCGACAAAAAGCAAGAAGTTAATTAGTCTGGTAAATGGTATTAGAGAATCAATAAAGCAGCTAGTCAGTCCAATCCTATAGTTCATACAATTGAATCAAATGCCATTTGAAATCTAGCAGAAATATGAGAGTCATGAACAAAAATCCACTTGATGAAAAGAAGAAATTTGAGTCTACATTTATAGTTTCTTTGCAAGTGAATACAAGTGATGGGAACAATAATCAATCACAGAGGGGAAAAAAGATGCATGTACAAGACAAACTAGTTCTCTAACGACAATAGGAATTAAAGATGAATAAAACTCGACACTTGTAAGATGATCTCCCAGAATTTTGTCAAGAATAGTAGATCTTGCTAGATTCATTATGTGGAATGACTCATCATAACCAGTCAAAGAAAATTTTTGCATAAACGAAACACTAGTTCAGTATGTCAATAAAGGCAAGGAAAATAATCTACCAGGACAACACAAAAAAACTTTCAGTGGCATACCCGAAGTGCCTCAGACGAGCAATGCCACAGAGACGAATGCCATTTAAACCACATCTCAAGAAGTGAATTTGTAATTTTTATTTGAACTGACCAAGAACGAAAGTTTACAAATAAGAAACCTCACAGCAAGGCAATAAATAAATAGAAGAAAAGCAAATTAACCAAACCTGAATTTACTGAATTCCAATACCAAGAATTAAGTTAATATTTCTGATGGCAGGCATGCGTGCATGTTAATACGAAATCTCACTGGCAAGCTCCAACCCAAGAGACAATATATCCATTAGTATGATCACATAAGTAGCGCTGTCCCAAACTTGTGGGTGCAGGTTCGATCATTCGAAGATGATCAGCTACTAGCAGGCAAGCCTCTAAACTGAGTTAATAATTGGCTGATCTTAGTAGCCGTACTGGGCATGCTTCGGCTCTCCGTGCGCCACCTGAGGTATCAAACTCGGGGCAGCCATCACTGTTGTCGAGCCGACGCGGAGGAAGGCATTAGTGGAGAAGCAGGGCACTTGCTCATGATCATGACCATAATATTGTTGATACCCCTGGAAGCTCATCAATATTGGGGGGGCTGGTCGCCAAAGGTAATGTACTTCTCCATAGACACGGTCGGTACTGCAGGGAGGAGCTGAGAGAAGGAATTCGAATTAAAACATGTATCTACATCTTTATGATCGGCCATGCTGTTGATGGGGGCTTGCATGACATGACTGATATCGTCTTGTAAAATATTCTACAAAACACCCAATCCTCCTGTAATTTAGATGATGGCATAATTAATTGATCCATACGGAACTCGTGCATGACCCAGTCGATCTTGGAGCCCTTGGGAGCTCTACCTCGATAGAAGTCGAGGGTCTTCCTCATCCCAATGAGCATCCCCTTACGCGTGATGTGCCTGTCCTTGCCAAAACCAAGAATTAGAGGGGAGTGTCAGAAATCATACCTATGTCGGGACGTAGCTAACCGTGTCTTCGTGTCAACACTGAACCTTCGTGTCTGGAGTCTGATACCATTGTTATCGTGTCCAGAATTGGTGCCAAGGTTGGTTCAGTAAATTCATCAAACACCATAGGTACACAAGTAATAATTGAATATTGATGTTAATTCTTGATCAAATCGATCAAAATTTCAAAGGAAGAGAAAAATTCGATCAGAGAATCATGGTTTGGAAATTCACCAGATTAATTTGAATGATCGTCCCGTCTCCGCACGGATCGTTCGATCAATGACTACTGCTGCGACGGAGACGACACGGACACCCTGGCCTGCCAAGGAGAACCATCATCGTCCAGATTATAGCGATTGACTCCTGGTGTCGGTCCTCCGTGCGCCGTCGAGTTCGGCGGCTACCGCGAATTTGGCAACGCCCGATCGAAAAGAGAAAAGAAGAGCGGAGAGACCACAATCGGCTGTCCCGCTCTCTTTTTTCACCTAATGCGATGTCGGCGTCAGAGAGGCCGTGCCAGAGCCGTCGGCCCGCCCGCGCCGCCAGCTCCCTCTCCATCTCCTCCTCCCTTTCTAACTAGGTTTAGGGTTTTGTATCTAGGGTTAGGGTTTTGGAGTTGGAGGAAAGGAAGAAGAAGAAGAGGAGGAGAGGTGGGTGTTGCTAAACTAGAGTTTGGATTTTGGATCTATGGGATTATGGAGTTGGGAGAGAGGAGGGAGAAGAAAGTATCGGAGAAGGAGAAGACCAGAACGAGGGAAAGAGAAAAAATTTTGTTGAAGCGCGAGATTTTGTCAAAAAATGAACTTAAAAAATATTACAAGTTTGCCACCGCTCTAAAATATTAATAACGTTTTGTTTTATAAACGTTATGAAAAGTCCAAAATTAGCCCAAACTGTCATAGAAAAAAGGTATTTCGAACTTTCATAACGCTTTTTTATCAGCCGTCATGAAATCCACTTGTCAAACGTCATTAATAGGGCTTTTTGTTGTAGTGTAAGCGATGTTCGTACATTATGTCTCGTATAAGTCCAAACTCTATGAGGCTACACGCCTCGAAATGCCAAAGAACTCCGTGCATCATGCACATAAAAATTGTGTGGGTGTCAATACTCAACTGTACTGGTAGATTGAGTTCCTCGTGCACCCATACAAAACCAATATGTTCATTTACTTTATGGAACATAAACCCTTTATAATTATCTTTTTATTCTTGCCTTAGGATCGATTTTAGGACATGGACGTCTGGCCTATTTTGTGTTTCTAGACCATCATCGTGCCTTGCACCAATAACTTACTTATCTTGTCTCTAGACCCTTCTTGTGCCAACAATGTCAATTTATTGACTCGTACTTGCCCTTCGGCCCATACTTTAAGACTCAATCACTTAGTCGTGCCATAAACTCTGTTGTGTATCCACATTGAGGCCGTACCTCGTAACTCAGTACCACTTGACCAACTTTGCCTTACGGTCCTTTCTGACTTAAACTCGAAATGACTTAATCCAACTTACTTATACTTTTGTGTCAACGACTCACCAACCGATGCCATACTTCGTGCCGTAGCACGGTGTCTTCGTTGCAACCAAATTTTAGGTCCAAACATTGTATTATAAATTATGCACATATTTAACTTGACTCATTGGTACCACACACATAATACTCAATTCAGTCTAAAGGCATGCACGCAGATCACCGCCAATATGCCGACTTATCTACTAGCACCACAAGCTATCCTGTACTTATAGCTTTTCTATTCGATGACCCTTTCAGCGCAAGTAGCGAGCCCCGCTGAAAGTTTTCGAATAACTTGATTGCTACTCCCAGCTCGGCTATACCATGTTTCATCCTAGGCCGGAACGATCTTGTGGCCCCAGGTTTGTCTTTTCGAAAAAAGATTCCCTTGTCGACAAGTTGTCCAATGACCATGCTAGACTCGACTCAAACTACCATCTTACATAATCATTATCTTTCCAGTGTTATTGTTTTTTCTTTACTACATTAGAGACTACTAGTATTTGAGACCACCTCGACGACCCTTGGTCGCGAATATTCTTCCATGTTGTCCTATTATTTACTCAACTCAAGAATGACTATTTGATATCCCTTTTTGCCAAACTCAATTTGAATCAACTGTGGTTCATTTTGTCTAAAATACTAAGTCTGTGACATCGTGCCTTAAACAACTTATGTTCTATATGACACCACCGCCCAAGTCATACTTTATATGACGAGCCTTGAGATCGTGGGACTATGTGGCTATGACAACCGCAAAAAACTTGGACAGTGCTTGCTATGACTTCAAGAGCTCAACATAACTTTTGCCTAACTCAATCTTATAACAAACTTAAATTGTGGACGAGCAAAGGCTATGCCAAATCTTGTACAATAGAAATGTGTACTGAGACTCGTGGAACGCTTTTACCATGGCAAGCATTGGACAGTGGAACCGTGCATGCTTCATCAAACATTTATACGTGCGATGCCTATGACTTATGCTAAGTTCACAGCTTGGGACGACATAGACCAACTTTCCTTCTCCCAAGCCACAGGACGAAGGACCGAGTGCCATTTTTGAAAGCACGCCATACACATTTCTAAGCTAACCGTAGGGCCTTTTCATATTCTTACTCAATCTGACCTAATTTGGGATTACTCCCTTAGCTATATGGATTCATCTCTTTTATTATCAAACCTACTTGTGCAGTTGAAAACTTTTATTTTTTTAATGTGAAAGCCAAGCTGAGGCAAGTTCACTGAAGCTACCCACCTGAGCGAGGGGTCACCTCGACCGAGGGGTCACCTCGACCGAGCGGAACTTCGAGTAAGCCGTTGCATGGCTAAGTTTGAACGTCGTTGGCAGTTTGATTCCTCTGATTGGACTGAGCGGGACAGAGCATTACATTATATACAACTCAGATAAACTTTTATCGTCGAAACTTACTGAGTACACTTATCGACTTATAATTTGATTCAATATCCAAAGGTTCCCGCACACATGATCAATTTAGTTCTAGGGTAAACCACTCGGATCAATCAACATTCAAGTTCATTTCGAATCCAACGATTGCACTAACAGGAATATTTTCTTCATAACACACAATCACAAAATCTTTGATACCCTTCTATTCCTTTAGTCTCACTTGAATTCAACATGTTACTTAGTTGGATCGTGCACATATTTCAGGTGTCTCCAAGATACATGCATTTCAATCAAGCCTCGTGATAGAGAATTCGCTATTTCTACTCGAGTTGGGTCGTGTACATATTCAGGCATCCATAAAATATATACATTTCAGTCAAGCCTCGTGAGTGGTGTTTCCATGTAGTTAAATCATTCTATCCATTTATACCATTTCCCAATCCTATTAATCCTTCAGATCAATCGTACCGATGTTATCTCTCGAAACATGGACGTCTCGTCTAACCGCTAGGCTATCTCTCCATGCTAAAGTCAATATCAGGATTGAAATCATAGTTTTCCAACAATGTCACGACCCGTACCCGCTTTTCGGATATGAGACATGTCCAAGCCAGCCTACGCCGCAGAGTCGACGGTAGAACGCTGTCAAGCTCGCAAGAAATAAATGCTCAAAATATTACATTTGATGCTCGTTCACATTTCTAATTTATTACAACATTTACAAGATTTAATATTAAAGGAAAATACAAGTTTTACAATTAATGAAATGATACAATGGCTATCTATTTCTAGGTTGGCCTCAGCATACCCAAATCTTCCCAGTGCTAAGAATGATCACGGTTAAACCTGAAAAATTATAGTTTCCAGTCAGAAATGGAACAAGTACATAAACCGACGATAAAACAAAAACACAATAGAATTAACAAGACATAAAAATAGCATATGGAATATGAAAGCTGTAAGAAAACTGATGACATAGCACGATAGAGAAGTAAACAAGAAAAAAACTAATAAAAGACATCTATCTAGGTGGTGTGAAATATCATTTTCTACATGTGAACGACTAGGGGGTAAAATACGGCTCACTACACGTGTCGTGTGCAGCTGCTATCATGCAAGATTAGACATATTGGGATATTTCTGGATAGTCCACATGTATACTAAGATATTTTCCCTCCCGACTACTCCGTGTGATGAGCGTGTCAACAAGAAGCAAGATATATGTATAGACATGAAATGAAAAGACTACTATGAATCGGAAAGCAATCAGAAAGTGCACTTGCCTGAGGTCCTTAGCTGGAGAAACCAATACTATACCACACAATGAGCCACAATCAGTCAACACATGTAAAAGTCTCAGGATGCTGAAATAAATAGTACCAACGTTCTCAGAATAGTCAAATTAGTTAAGATTGCCTGTCCTTAAGTCCAATTCTAGACACAGGGGCAAAACGGTAATTTCGGGCAAAAACGATGTCCGTCGTTGGACCCGCTTTATACCGAAAAGCGTGCCAGAGTCAATGGTCTCTAAAATCGTCAAACAATATGTCTACGGATCTAGTTTTTCGATACGAACCCAACCGTATGTCCAAAGTTGGATTCCGGCGGGCCGTACACAAAATTGCCCGTTGAGTAGGACCGTGGGGCCCGCAAAACGACGTCGGATTCAATTGTCTCAGAATTGGACCAAACATGGCATACAAGACCAGAAAAATGATATGGTTCTGTTGGCACAAGTTTCGTCTCGATCCGATGAGCGTGCATAAAGTAATTAAGAAATTTGTAAAGTGCACGATACGGTGAATTTCGACGGATACGCATCAAATTCGTCGCGCACACGCGACCAATTTGAATTTCGTCAAAGCCCACACGACCACAAAACCGTTACCCACCTTTCGATGCCTTCGGTTCGCGACCATGTCGCCCGAAATGGCGAGACGCACGTCGTGTGGAACAATTTTCTAATTTTTAAAACAGGTTTTTGGAAAACTTCGAAATCTGATTTCGCGACACGTAGTCGATGAAATCAAATTTCGTAAAAAGGGATTCGAAGCCCTACATGTTGTCAATAAATGCCTTCAAATAGTTTTTCTAACATGATACTAGATCGATCAGAATCGGTCGTCAAACTTGGGTGATTGGACTGTTATTGGTCCTATTTTCGAACAGGTTTTTCGTCGATTTTCGACTCTGTTTGTGATGCGTGTGGTGCAAGGTATATCGAGATAATTGAATCAAAATGGAGGCGGTTAGGTTGGGTATTTACCTGAGCAATTTGTTCATGAAACGAACGATCGAGGCGGGAGATACGTCGGCTCGAAGTTGGGGTCGGCAGCAGCTGTTGCTGCCATCTCTTGGCTCTGTTGTGCTGTCTGTCGCTGCATCTTTGCGCGCTCGTGCGCGCGCGTGCCTGCCGGCGGTGGCCCGACGGTGGTGCGCGGTCGCGACCCCCATGGTCGCGTTCGGTGGCGGCGGTCTGTGTTAGGGTTTCCTTACGTACGTTCGTGTATACATTTCCGCTGTAAACCGAAGCAAGGGGAAGCTTTGCGCTCGGTTTAATAGGTTTGCTAAAAAGCTGATCGGGGTTGGGCTTTGGTTTACCAAAGCTGCTGGGCTGGGATGCAATTAGGCCGGGCTGGCCTGGCTTTGGCTGGGCTGGCCTGGCTTATTTATATTAGTTTTATATATATGTAACTATACTGTGTAAGTTTGTGTATGTTTACATAGGCTCGGGTTCAAGGGATGTTTAGGACTCCTGTGCTCGGCTTGCTCATTGATTGAGATGGGAGAGTTGGCTGAGCCCACTACTTTCAGTTCTCTTGGGTTTTCGAATTTTATTTCTCTTTTTTTTTCTTTCTTAATATTTATTAACTATATATATATATACACGTATATATATACGTATATTCGTATATACCTATATACACGAATACATTTATATATATATATATATATATATTCATATTCACAAACACACATATTCTTATATATATACGTATATCCATATTATCTATATATATACATATTTCTATATATATTATTTCTATATATAAATTTACACACATATAACCAACCAATATCTATACACACACATATATATATACATATATATTTATATACACAAACACATATATTATATATATTTTTGATAAATAATAACTATTAGTAATAAATAATTTATTTATTTAACCTCAATAACTTAATAAAATAATAATAATAATAATATATTTTAAAAATCTGGGAAGGGGAGCTACAAATCTACCCACCTTAAAATAATTTTGTCCTCGAAATTCTAACTCATAACCATGCCTAAAATTTAAAAATAAATTAAAAGAATAAATCCACTATTGCTATAATCTTCTCAAAATTTTAATTCCTCAAAAATAGTTTGTATTCTACTCCTAGCCAAATAGCCTCCAGGACTTCTACCCACCTTAGGTCACACTACTCCCTTGAAACACGGGTCACTAAAATCTTATAATCTTCTAACTAGTGGCTAATAATTCTACCAAAATATCTAGGACATATGGTATCTATAACCTCTTATATCTACAAACAACAAATTATTAATAATCAAGCGATATTACAATAACTTAAGAATTTCTGATGAATTTCTAGACAGCACGATTATTCGTCACCCCGAAATAGGAAGGGACGAGAATCAAGAGTACGGAAAGACGAGGGAGAATAATCGAGAATAATTTCAAATAGTTCAGTTCTATAATCCAAATATGGTGGTATGCATGGGTGAGTGTTACTGGGTCTTAATGGGTTCCCTGTCTGGACATCACTAGTTGGTTGGATGAACCTTGGATTTTAATCTACATTGGCTGGATAAAATTCTAATGATAAAACTCTTCCTACTAGATTGGGGTAACCTAGAAGAGGGTTCCTTCCAAGTAGTTGAGCTAGTCGCTAGTCGGGTTGGTTAGCTAGGTCCGTAAGCCTGAAATACGCCTTCAGTGACCTTTGTGTTTAAGTAGAACATGAGGCCTCTGTTGGGTGGACACTAGTGGCATGGGCATAGTGGGCTTCGAGTAAATCGCAACCATATATTGGGTCGATTGAGTTGAGTCAAGGTTGAGGCTCTGGTAGAAGTCGGAGAGTATACCGGGTAGGTACTATGGTGAAGGTTGTAGCTAGTCCTTTTAACCTGAAAGTCGTAGCACAAAAATAGAGTACAAGGGGACAGGTTTGAGTGGGACATGATATACCTAGATAAAAGTGGACTTGTCTAGATCTTGGATATGAAATTTGTTGGAAGGTGACCGCTGGTCTCGTGCTCCGAATATTATTGGCACGGCTGGGGACACGAAATGATCTAAATGGAAAGTGGGACTCCATAGGGCACTAGTTATCATTCTAATGGGAATTATTCTAATCAATCGGTAGTCTTCATATATCTCAAAAACGTTAGAAAGCTAACAGTCTACCCACCTTAGAAGCTGGGATATAGTTTTAGGGATAATGAGATCAGAAGGATTCCAAAGTCTGGATATTGTACCTCGACTCTTGTTAATAAAGAATAAGACACGACATATGGGATACTGTAGATATAAGTCAAGTCAAGGATCGTTCCTCAATAAATAGAAAACGAATGTGTACAATGACACAGGGTCAATGAAATAGAGGAACATACACATCCATAGTGTACAAGAGTCATTGGCGGGGTAACCAACTCTAAGGCACATCATATAAAAATATTTCTAACAACTGGGTCGTGAATTTCTATTTGTGCCGGGCCTTCCCAAACTATTGTCGCAGGGGTTCCAGTTAAAGCAAGCTTCAAACAAATAATTAGAGGCTCACAATAATTGGTCTCCTGAGCATAGGAAACCCTAATCATTTTTAGACTCTAATGACTAGAAGATCAAGATTAGCAGGTTTAGTGCCGAAGGGAGGATGAGTAACTCGGGACAAGGTTCCAGTCATAGAGCTGGCCGATGGTAGCTATACTTGCATATACAACTATCATAGCCATAGGAATACTCTGTATCCATCTGTCAATTGCGAGCTTTCATCTTTCTAATCGGTGAAAGACAAAATAATAAAGAGTTCAAAAGGGATGTCACTGAATATGATTACGTGATTCAAAGACGAATGTATAATTCAAGAGGAATTGTCAAGGCAGTCGTGGATGAGATCCTAGATACATCTACATCTCAACCCACGTAGGGTAATTAGATGAAAAGCGAACCAATTGCATCATGGTTGATCAGACCGTAGTACAATGATTCTGATTAGACAATATGTTAGCGGGCGTCCCCAATAAACATAAGTCTCGAATCAAGCTCGATAAAAGAGTAAGCTTGCAAAACTAGGCTGTAATAGCAGCGTTGGTCAAGATAGTCACAATATAAGTAGGCGAGATTTTTGGAAGGAAGAAGTAAGTAGTTCGAGTTTTGAGGAAATTGAATCCTTACATGGTGTCCTCATTTATAGGCATCCTACTATCCTCTATCCATAAGGCCTTGGTCGACTAATAGGTTAAGGACATCTGAATTCTATAGTTTAAGTAAACCTATTAATATCAGTCAATTACTTTGTCAATAGATCACAAGAACCACATAACGCTAGGTTTGAAGACATGCTACTCAACCTACAGAACTTACACTAGTATTGGTTTTGAATCTTATGGGACACCGGCATTTTCTATTCCCTATAGTATCCTAAACTTATAATCACGCCTGAAGTCATTTCACCGAGAATTATGCCCTACCCGTATATTCTGGCTGCGACAAACCCTTGGTTCCGTGATTTAGAGGTGATATGCTATCAGGCACTCTACTCTATATGGGCACAAGGGTATCTAAGATCTAAAGAGGTTAACGAGGACATAGTTCTTCGAGATGATTTCAATTCTATGGGTTGTGTCTCGCCAGTGCGCTGCTGGCTGCAGTGAACCCACACTATCCATCCTCAAACAATTGGCGACAGTGCGCTGCTGTCTAGTCATCATGGTCATTTAATTACTCTAACTATATTCCTAAGGACTTCAAGGAGCTGCTAGAGTTTCAAGCTAGTAGATTATGATAGAGCTTAAACATCTACCTATGAGTCTCAATCCTTAAAGTAAAAGGTTGACTGGGGAGAAAATAACTGAAGACAGGAAAAATAAGAATCTCCTAACATTTATCTCATATATATTTCAAATGATTGAGGGAAAACTATGGATCAAATCTAACTCGAAATTCATACAGGACTAACAGAATTGAAAATTATAAACTGACTACTTACAACAAAAGAGAATTTAAATAGACTGTTCTAACTTATGATATAAGATTTATATCTAATTAAAGCAACTGAAAATTAAATAGTTCATCAAGACCAAGTCTTAATTCTAGGTAAGCCTAACTAATCAAGTGAATAATAGACTAACATTGAAGCATATCGTCATATCAAAAGCCATAAGGTATCTAGCAAGCTATCCGAATTCAATAATTCCTAAATAGCATGGCCTATCTAACAACCTTAACTACCCAATCAGTCAATTTGAACAGGGGACTCCTAGACCTAGTTGTTTTCCTAAATCAATTTAATCCTAGTTTTTGAATGAGCATTTTCTGAGCGCAGGCTCGCAATAGTACGACTAATGTACCATCACGAGTTCACAATCTTTTGCGAAGACGGACCTGCATGGCCCACCACAAAAACTTGTCACGACCCGCTCCCGCTTTTCGGATACGAGACGTGTCCAAGCCAGCCTATGCCGCAGAGTCGGCGGTAGAACGCTGTCAAGCCCGCAAGAAATAAATGCTTAAAATATCATATTTGTTGCTCATTTATATTTCTAATTTATTACAACATTTACAAGATTTAATATTAAAGGAAAATACAAGTTTTACAATTAATGAAATGATACAATGGCTATCTATTTCTAGGTTGGCCTCAGCATACCCAAATCTTCCCAGTGCTAAGAATGATCACGGCTAAACCTAAAAAATGATGGTTTCTAGTCAGGAATGGAACAAGTACACAAACCGACGACAAAACGAAAACATAATAGAATTAACAAGACATGAAAATAGCATATGGAATATGAAAGCTGTAAGAAAACTGATGACATAGCACGATAGAGAAGTAAACAAGAAAAAAATAATAAAAGACATCTATCTAGGTGGTGTGAAATATCATTTTCTATATGTGAACGGCTAGGGGGTAAAATACGGCTCACTGCACGTGTCGTGTGCAGCTGCTATCATGCAAGATTAGACATATTGGGATATTTCTGGATAGTCCACATGTATACTAAGATATTTCCTCTTTCGACAACTCCGTGTGACGAGCGTGTCAACAAGAAGCAAGATATATGTATAGACATGAAATGAAAAGACTACTATGAATCGGAAAGCAATCAGAAAGTGCACTTGCCTGAGGTCCTTAGCTGGAGAAACCAATACTATACCACACAATGAGCCACAATCAGTCAACACATGTAGAAGTCTCCAGATGCTGAAATAAATAGTACCAACGTTCTCAGAATAGTCAAACTAGCTAAGATTGCCGGTCCTGAAGTCCAATTCTGGACACAGGGATAAAACGGTAATTTCGGGCAAAAACGATGTCCGTCGTTGGACCCGCTTTGTACCGAAAAGCGTGCCAGAGTCAATGGTCTCTAAAGTCGCCAAAGTATATGTCTACGGATCCATTTTTCCGATACGAACCCAACCGTATGTCCAAAGTTGGATTCCGGCAGGCCGTGCACAAAATCGCCCGTTAAGTGGGACCGTGGGGCCCGCAAAACGACGTCGGATTCAACTGTCTCAAAATTGGACCAAACTTGGCTTACAGGACCAGAAAAATGATACGGTTCTGTTGGCGCAAGTTTCGTCTCGATCCGATGAGCGTGCATAAAGTAATTGAGAAATTTGCAAAGTGCACGATACGATAAATTTTGACGGATACGCATCAAATTCGTCGCGCACACGCGACCAATTTGAATTCCGTCAAAGCCCACACGACCACAAAATCGTTACGCACCTTTCGATGCCTTCGATTCGCGACCACGTCACCCGGAATGGCGGGACGCACGTCGTGTGGAATAATTTTTTGATTTTTAAAACAGGTTTTTGGGAAACTTCGGAATCTGATTTCGCGACACGTAGTCGATGAAATCAAATTCTGTAAAAAGGGATTCGAAGCCCTACATGTTTTCAATAAACGCCTTCAAATAGTTTTTCTAACATGATACTAGATCGATCAGAATCGGTCGTCAAACTTGGGTAATTGGACTGTTATTGGTCCTGTTTTCGAACAGGTTTTTCGTCGATTTTCGACTTTGTTTGTGATGCGTGTGGTGCAAGGTATATCGAGCTAATCAAATCGAAATGGAGGGGGTTAGGTTGGGTATTTACCTGAGCAATTCGTTCGTGAAATGAACGATCGAGGCGAAAGATACGTCGGCTCGAAGTTGGGGTCGGCAGCAGTTGTTGCTGCCATCTCTTGGCTCTGTTGCGCTGTCTGTCGCTGCATCTTTGCGCGCTCGCGCGCGCGCGTGCCGACCGGCTGTGGCCCGGCGGTGGCGCGCGGTCGAGGCCCCCATGGTCGCGTTCGGTGGCGGCGGTCTGTGTTAGGGTTTCCTTCCGTACGTTCGTGTATACATTTCCGCTGTAAACCGAAGCAAGGGGGAAGCTTTGCGCTCGGTTTAATAGGTTTGCTAAAAAGCTGATCGGGGTTGGGCTTTGGTTTACCAAAGCTGCTGGGCTGGGATGCAATTGGGCCGGGCTGGCCTGGCTTTGGCTGGGCTGGGCTGGCTTATTTATATTAGTTTTATGTATATGTAACTATACTATGTAAGTTTGTGTAAGTTTACACAGGCTCGGGTTCAAGGGATGTTTAGGACTCCTGTGCTCGGCTTGCTCATTGATTGAGATGGGAGAGTTGGCTGAGCCCACTACTTTCAGTTCTCTTGGGTTTTCGAATTTTATTTCTTTTTTTTTCTTTCTTAATATTTATTAATATATATACACGTATATATATACGTATATACCTATATACACGAATACATTTATATATATATATATATATATATATATATATATATATATATATATATATATATATATATATATATATATATTCACAAACACACATATTCTTATATATATATACGTATATCCATAATTATCTATATATATACATATTTCTATATATATTATTTCTATATATATATTTACACACATATAACCAACCAATATCTATATACCACCACATATATATACATATATATTTATATACACAAACACATATATTATATATATTTTTGATAAATAATAACTATTAGTAATAAATAATTTATTTATTTAACCTCAATAACTTAATAAAATAATAATAATAATAAAATATTTCAAAAATCCGGGAAGGGGAGCTACAAACAATAATACCAACACTGACTCCAATCCTATGGTCAAACCAAAGTTGATAATACGGGACTTTCTACCCAAGCTCGTATCACTCCGATTTTTAAACATCGAGCATATATTCTCCTATTCGTACTTACAACACCTAGTCCAAAGGGTCCGAGTCCTTCAGCAAAGCCATCCTACTGTAAGTCATGTTCAACCAATTTCTCGACATATCAATATCGCTCATCCAATAAGCAAATCGTGTAGTCTATCTCTTCGAACACGTTCGATATAATCCACATATCCATCTTTTCCAAGTCAAGCATACTACGACATGATTTGTCACTAAACCATAATCCTCATTCCATATTCCCTAAGTCGCTTGTCATAATTCACGTATTCTATCACAAGGTCGTCTAGCATAACAATATCTCATGCCCCAAACAACGCAAGTCTGATTATCCATGGTGGATATAAAATCACCATGCTAACGCTCCCACAGGATAATCATCCTCAACGGGGCATAAATCTTGCTTTGAGTCTAGACTAATTTATTCTTGATATGTAGATTGGATCTACTCAATCCTCAAATTTACTTAATCGTCAATCACAAGTTCGACCAATTCTCAAATTCACCTTTGCATCAAACCACAAGTCAAAGCAATCCAAATTGCCACGCCCTAATCTCCCGAGTTCGATCATTCCCGCTGGACATGAATCACCATATCAGCGTTCACGCAGAACGATTGCCCCAAATCTGATGTCACACATGTGCGAGACTGGAGTTACGCTCGGACAAGACAAGTTCGTTGACGTTGTGGTTGTCACCGAAGAATCAAAGACACTCTCATTTTTATCCAAGCATTCTTTTCAATCAAAATCCCAAGCATAGCATCCATCAAAACAATAATATTTTATAGGATCGTCATTCTTCGAATTAGAGTACCTCCCGAGTTATCGCATATCGATCTTTGATACGCCTTAATATCATCGATGATGTACATAACCTGACGATCTTCCTTTGCATCGAACTCCGAGTCGTACAATTAATGCTATCATTCGAATTGGATATACCATAATCTTCTCGATATTCAAGATCAAATTCGATCATTATCTCTCAATTCAGTTACATGATCAATTCGTTCAAAACCTTCATCACTTATGTTCATCCGTCTATCTTAAGACATCAAGCAACATTTTTCTTCACGTCGCAACGTTTTATGCTATGTCAAATCATCGAGCAACATCTATCCCAATTTCTTATAGTCATTCTCAGTATTCGAACCATTTCTACGCACGCTATCATCTGGTCATGCTAACTTTTCGTGTACGATTCATATCAATTTCCTCGATCGATTCATCCGTTCATACACCTTAACTTTTTCTTGATTCAATCTTTATTATCGCTCATTTTGCATTTCATACTCGACACAGTCCTGCCGATATGCGTCGTCTCCTTGTTTGTTTGAACCATCTCGTCAAAATTTCAAGATTACAACTTACTCAATGATACTCAATCTAAGGCACTGCATATTACGATGCTTGCTGATAGACTCGTTGGCACCATGTATACTCAATCAATCGACATCCCCGAGGCTATCCTATACACCACTTGGGGATGAAGTCATTCAATAAATCCTCTAAACAAGTTTTGAATCTTGATTACTTCGAATCTCCGTTCGAACCATTCCTACATTTTTAAGCACGCCCTATCAATTATCGCATCGACGATAATATCATCCAATGGCACCCCTATTGATAGTCATCCCGCATTCTATGAATCACGTCAAACTCATTCTCATCCGAAATAATTCTTGTGCCTCACTTTAGAAACTGTCCTACTCATAAGTCTTGTAACTACCAATTTCTCGATTAGCCAACTTCTATAAGTTGTATAGGATATTGAACCAAGAAAACTCTATCTTGTAGAATATGATATCAATTTGGTTCATGTGATAACCACCTCCTCCATCGTTTCGGAAATCGAGTTATGATTTGATATACCTGCCCTTCCTTGTATTAAATATCGTTATTTTATATTTTATATATTAAGATTATTTTTAATTTCGAGGAGGAAATTTTTATAAGTTGGGTAGGATATGAACCCTCAAATTTTTACTAAATATTTTTCTTAATGTTTATTTCTCAGTATAAAATTTTTAGTATTTTTTGTTGAATATTACTTTATATAAATATATAAATTCAGGTATATATATAATTGACCTCCATATGTTATTTTATATTTTTACTAGAATAAATTATATATATATATATATATATATATATATATATTATATATATATATATATATATATATATATATATATATATATATATATATTTGTTAGTATATATATATATATATATATATATATATATATATATATATATATATATATATATATAAAATATATATATATATATATATATATATATTATATATATATATATATATATATATATATAGATAATATATATATATATATATATATATATATATATATATATATATTTTGTTAGTATGTATATATATAATATATATATATATATATATATATATATATATATATATATATATCTATATATATATATATATATATATATATACATATATATATACTAACAAATACATATACTAAAAAAAAAATACTAACACATGTATATACTAACAATATATATATATATATATATATATCTATATATATATATATATATATATAATATATATATATATATATATATATATATTATATATATATATATATATTTATTTTTTTATTTTTTATATATGTATATATATATATATATATATATATATATATATATATATATATATATATATATATATATATATATATATATAATATATATATATATATATATATATAATATATATATATATATATATAACACATGTATATACTAACAAATATATATATATATATATATATTATATATATATATATATATATATATATATATATATATATATATATATATATATTATATATATATATATATATATATATATATATATATTTTTTTTTTTTTTTAATATTTTTTTTATTTTTATCTCATATATATATATATATATATATATATATATGAGATAAAAATATTTTTCATAAATTTATATTGGTTAAATATATTAAAGTATATGTAATTGTTTTATTATTTTGATTTTTATAAGGGATACATGAATTATGTAATATATGTTTTTTATTATGAATAAATCAATAGTTTTATATATATTAGGATATAATTATCCCAAAAAAATGAAGTATTAAATAATTATTAGATAATTTTTAGAGATTACATTTTTATATACCTTTATAGAATTTTTTTTAAAATTATTGGGATTTTTAATATGTATATCTATATATCTATATTTGTAAATGTATATAATAGAGAAAAAAAACCAGAACTTCTCATAAATTTATCGTGAGAAGTGAAACCCCAAATCTTGCGACCCCCCCATGTTTCTTGACCCGATAGGGAGAAGGCATCGGCTGTATATAAATAAACGGCAACCAAACCCTAAATTTCTTTCAACCCACTCGACCATCCGGCCATCCCAGGCCCGTGCGCCCAGACCGCCGCACCGTGCACGCACCGGCAAGCCAATAGCAGGGCCGCCCAGCAGTGCCGTGCATGATAATCGACAGCAACGATAGAAGCCATGAGCAGAGCGACAGCAACATTAGCGCGAGGTACCCATCTTCTTCGACTTATTTCTTCTCATATATTCAACGAATTTCGATCCTGTAAAATCTTGTGGAGAGTCCACATGACCCTCTAGATGACCCAGCTAGTAGATTCTAGTATTGTCGGTCCATCAAACCAGAAAGTCTATGCAAAAATCTTAAAAAAATGGTTTTGAAAACAGTTACAAGGTTCCATGTATCATTTTAGCCTATTAAGTGGCCAATGCGTCATTAATATCTATAATTTGTTGGAAATGAAGCACGAAAAAGTTTCCCCCAAACAACATCGTTCGGTTCTAGTATTGTGGTACCCAGTAGTTCCCTTTTCAAAACTTATGAACAATAATTTAGTTCACATATAGCATTGCAAAACCCTCCTCGTAGATTTATTTTTCGTCCACTATATAGAAAGTATTTCGTTTGTAAAGTTTGGAAAAATAGATTTTTTAAACTAAAATTTTAAAAAAAATTCATCGATTCGACAGGCGTCCCGACAAACCGAACGATTTGGTCATGAACCGAAAGCATCGAAAGGTGCGTATTGACTTCGTGGACGTATGGGATTCGACGAAACTCGACTGCGTTGTGTGTGCACGACAAAATCGAGACATATCATTCGAGATATCCCGTATCGATCTATTTACAAACTAGCCAACAACTTCGTGCACATTTGTCATCACGAGACGAAACTTGCTCCACTCGACATGTGTCCTGTGAGCCATGTTTCGATACAGCCACTGTATGACAAGTTCCCCCTCCCTTCTCTCTTTATAAATCGTGCAAGTACATATATATACAAACTTTGAGGTGGGGTCCATTTGTCATACAGTAGTGTATCAAAACTTTGATACAGTCATCTATATCAAAGTTCTACTCAGATTGGAAAATGGTAGGTTCCCTTGCCCAAGATAAGGTTACTTGGTGATAGTTTGTTAAATATAACTTGTATTCTAAATTAGTTACCTGATATTGACATTTATATTGCAAACATTTAAGTATCTGCTTTGTTGCACATTTGAGTAATTGTGCTAAATAATATTTTAGCCTATTAAGTGGCCAATGCGTCATTAATATCTATAAGTTGTTGGAAACGAAGCACGAAAAAGGTTCCCCCCAAACCAGAGATTCCTGCAAGAGAACTGACCAAAATCACACAAACCAAAAACTCCAAAAACAAATCGTAGATATAGATATTTTTGACGTAGAAAATCCAAATGAAAAAACTACGAGACGATCGGAGTCCAACCATGAAGAACCTCTAATAATGGAATAAAGAGAATACACCCTCTACAAGCTCCTCCCAATTCAAACGGATCACCAATGCTTACTTAAAAGAAATTTTTTTGATTATAGACTCCGAAGAACAAGAGATGTCAAAAAATTATTCGAAGCAATCTCTCCTTCGCAATAGTCTTCAATCATTTCTCTCAAAAGTTGTAAAGCATTTTTGCTCCTCTCTTTTTGAGATATGTTTTATGGTGAGAAAATACATAGTATATATAGCCTCAAACCTACAACTAATTGAGGTATTATACTATATATAGGAATACTCAATCTAAATCATTGACGTATTTTTATTATATATAGGAATGCCCAATCCAACTCCATTGGGATATTCCTACTATATATAGAAATACCCAATCCAAATCTATTGGAATATTCTATATAGGAATATCCAACTGACTCTGGGGTTTTCTACGTAGGTTGGAAATCCCACCCTCTCCAACAAATATCCCTTCACAACTATATGGAGGGGGTCATCATCCTGACAATCCTCCTGTAGTACTCGAACTTTTTTCTTGAGAGAACCTTTATGAACATGTCTGGTCACGACCCGCACCCGCCTTTCGGACGCGAGCTCGTGAGCAAGCCAGCTACATATGAGCGGACTCCATCCCGACTCGAGTACGTATAAGCTGTCAAGGTCATGGTATCATATCTAATCTAAACTATATCTCAATCCACATGAATCATATAAACAAGAATGAACAAGTATGGGTCATGGTCTGCAGCCCATTAGCATATTGTTCGATTAGACTCCAAGAATGATATGAGTCTATAAATAAGCAGAGTATATCATGGTATGTAATATAAAGCACGAGAGGATAATAAAGAAATATCACAAGCAAATACCTGTATCATACATCGTAAATCCTCTACTATCCCGCTCTGCTAACTAACTTCATACAGTCGCTAAACCTGAAGAGATCATCAGGTCCTCAGAGGACTAGCAAGATACATAAAACATGCCTATCTAACAGTTTAATCATGTAATAATATAACCAGGGTATAAACAGGAACTAGACATGTGGCTACTGACAGGTAGCTAAGAACATGGATACGGGATCAAGTATGCATAAATGAACTACTAGAAGATCAATGGAATACCAACCCTCGCTCCAAATGTGGACTCGCAGGTCAGTTTCAAGTCAAATCACCCTCGCCCCGTATGTGGACTCGCAGGTGCAAAGGACAACCCTCGCCCCGTGTATGGACTCGCAGGTTGTAGAAAAGACAAAGAAATAGAAGTTCACTCACACATACTTGCAGACATGACTCAGTCAAGATACAGGTGAAGACACGACACGACCCAATCACGATACACGAGAGAACCAATCCAATATGAACTACAAGGCTAACCATAAACAAGGACAATAGCTATACTAGCATGCACGATATACAAATCACAAGTAATAACCAACTAGTAAAACTATATAATAATAGAAATATACATCTAAATAACTATAGAGGGAGGCAAGGTATACTTGCTTGGAGGTTGCGCGAAGAACCAAATACATCTCGTCAAAATGTTAAGCCACAGGAGTCAAATCTCATACCGAAAGCTGAAACAGACATTACCAATATTCTCAGAATAGTCAAATTAGCTAGAATTGTCTATCCTTAAGTCCAATTCTGGACACATGGGCAAAACGATAATTTCGGACAAAAATGGTGTCTGTCGTTGGACCCGCTTTGCACCGAAAAGCGTACCAAAGTCTACGGTCTCTAAAATCGATAAACTATATGTCTACGGGTCCAGTTTTTCGATACGAACCCAATGATATGTCGAATTTTGGATTCCGGTGGGCCGTGTACAGAATCATCCGTTGAATCGGACCGTAGGGCCCGCAAAACGGCGGTCCAATCAACTGTCTCAGAATCGGACCAAACTTGGCATACAGGACCAGAAAAATGATACGGTCCTGTTGGCATAAGTTTCGTCTCGACCTGACGAGCGTGCACAAAGTAATTGGAAAATTTGCACAAAGGACGATACAGTGAATTTCGACGGATACACATCAAATTCGTCGCGCACACGCGACCAATTTAAATTCTGCCAAAGCCCACACGTCCATGAAGCCATTACGCACCTTTAGATGCTTATGGTGCGCGACCACGTCGCTCGGATTGGCGGGAGGCACGTCGTATCGAACAATTTTCAAGTTTTCGAAAACTGTTTTACTAGGTTTTTCTCGATTTTGGTGAACGAATTAAATAGCATATTTGCGATGAAATCGAAAACAACAAAAGGGTCTTCCAGTCCTATAGGTTGTTTTAAATCCTGTTTAATTAGGTTGTACCAATATTAAATAGGTTGCTAGAAAATTGGACACGAACAGGGGTACTTGTTCTCGTCCCCTGTCATGTTTTGGGATAGTTTTTCATCGATTTTCCCATCGATTTCCCGACTTGAATCCTTGATGAAACTCGAACCTATTTGACGGGAATCCTAGAGGGTTATACAGGCTTTCTAAATACTTTACAGATTGTAAAACGAGTAATCGTGGGCGAAGAATTCATACCATGAAGTCGCAAGGCTGCTGCGGCCCATACCGTACTGCTGCTGTTTGCTGCGCTGTTTCACGTGCACTGTCACTCCCCATTCCCAGAATAAGTATTTTTATATGTGTACTTCTTGAATGTATTTATTGTATTTAAATTCTTCAATTTTGCGCTTATTAATTTTCCTTTATTTTATTTTCTGCTTTTTCTTGGCTCTTGGTTCATTCCGGTTCATGGTAAACCAACTTGGTATGGTTTGGTTCAACATGGAAAGGAATGGATTGCTTGGATTTGGTGGAGAGAATGAATGGTAGAGATCTACTTGACCTTGATATAAAACTTCTTCTTCCATTCTCTCTCTTCATTCATTCACATTTACTCCTCCACCAAACCCTAACCCATTTGGAGAGGCAAGTACATCTTGCACACCATGAGAGATTTCATGCATATCCATTTATTTTTAGTCTATGTTGTTCATCTTCTCTTCCTCTACAAGTTTAGGTCTTGAAGTTCTTGATTTCCATGGATGGTTGGGTGTAGATCTAAATTTTAAGTTTTAGTTTTCATAGTTTTGGTTTTCATATGAATTTCGGGTTTTGATCTATCAAACATTGTTGTTTTCAAAAATAAGTGGTTCCATGTTGTAGAAAATTTAATTCTACTAAAGTTTGGCTTTTGAAAAGTTAGATTTCGATTTGTTTTGTGAAAGTTATGGAAGAAGCATTTTGTTCGTTCTATATTCATCTGCAGCAGGAGGCATATGTCACAGTAGGCGCATATGATGTCGCAGTAGGCGCATGTTGCATGAGGCGCATGTCACAGTAGCCGCATATCATGTCGCGTATGAGCCGCATTAAGGCGTATGTCGCAGTAGCCGCATATCATGTCGCGCATGAGCCGTATTGAGGCGCATGTCGCAGTAGCCGCATATCATGTCGCGCATGAGCCGCATTAAGGCGCATGTTGCAGTAGCCGCATATCATGTCGTGCATGAGCCGCATTAAGGCGCATGTCGCAGTAGCCGCATATCATGTCGTGCATGAGTCGCATTAAGGCGCATGTCGCAGTAGGCGCATGATGATGTCGCGCATGAGCCGCATGAGGCGCATGTCGCGGTAGGCGCATATCATGTCGCAGTTGAGCCGCATGAGGCGCATGTTGCAGTAGGCGCATATCATGTCGCAGTAGGCGCATATCATGTCGCAGTTGAGCCGTATGAGGCGCATGTCACAGTAGACGCATATCATGTCGCAGTTGAGCCGCATGAGGCGCATGTCGCAGTAGGCGCATATCATGTCGCAGTTGAGCCGCATGAGGCGCATGTCGCGGTAGGCGCATATCATGTCGCAGTTGAGCCGCATGAGGCGCATGTCGCAGTAGGCGCATATCATGTCGCAGAATAGGCCGTATATGCCTAGTTTGGTTGTTTCTGACTATTATATGTTCTATTTGACTGAATTGTGGCTAGAATTTCTTCCAACTCCCAATATAAAATTTGTAGATCTTTTCCTTGGCTTCAAGAATATGTTACCAACTATTTATACTAGTTATGGACTCGACCATGCTTAATACTAATTTGACCTTTATGTCTTGTCATGAATTGACCCCGACTGTTACTTGACTAATAATTGATCATGCGTTCCTAGTTGGAACTAAGAGACTGGCTAGTCGTCTTATTGAATTGAATGAATGAGACACGTTCATATTAACTATGAACTATTATAATCAATTGGCCGATCCCGGATATTGACATACATGCACACATGCAGGCTTCAATTTATTTATTTATTTTTCTACAAAAGTAGCATGTGTACTTGATGGTCAAGGCATGATTATTCCGTGGTTAGTTTTGATTGTTGCATTACGCTATGTAAGACCTACAACCTAACCGCAGGGTATCGTTGTAGAGAGCGGTATCTGGTATATCTATTGTATATTGTATATTGATGACGGGCGTCCCGCTGGGACTCGTCTAATTCATGATTGGCGTAATTGATTGACTGGGTAAACTAGCCTTGCTTGCACATAGTAAGATGCGGAATCCTTTATTGCATAATTCTAGGATAACTTGGAACTTACAGTAGCAAGCCGTAGTAGTTGCATGGCCGTTTAAATTGATTTGTTTGTGTACTGTACTACTTGTTACCTAACTGAGATGATCAGAATGTCAGGACATGACGGGCCAACTTCTATCCTTGTTGGTTGGAAGGTTGGTTCGAAGTGTCGTGATGTTATGTGAATCCCAGTGGCAAGCAGAGATCTACTTATCATATTCTCTTATTACTGGTTTTAATTCCCATATCGTGCTTCCTTGTGGTACTTGCTATTAGAGGTCTAACCTCTCTGGTTTTGCATGGCCAGATTTAGAGCCGGTTCCCGAGGACTCCGCTTACTTCCACCTCCAAGATGGTCAATACTAGAGGGATGATCGCAGGAGGACTCGAGTGGGTTCCTTACCTCTTCGCTCATTTTGTTATTTATTTATATTTTCGTTTGGCACCGACATGTTAGTCGGATTGTCTTGTACTTACTTTTGCAATTATAATTAAGTCAGACTACAGCTGATAACAATTGTGTATACTTTTCTACATCATCTGGCTATATTTTGTAAAGCCAGATATCAAGAACATTTTGACTGAGCGTTTGGGATGCCTTACTGCTTTATCTTACATGTTCTCTATTTCTATTTCTTATTGAATGATTGAGACAATAGATGTGAAAAGACCACAGTGAGACTTTCATGTAGTATGCACCCCCTCGTCTTTTAGATCATTGATCGTATTATACGGTATTCATCTACCCGTAATACGTAGCTGGCTGAGTCATTCCCCCGCTCTCAAGTATTTGGTTCTGGAGCGTGACAAGGTTTTAGTGGTGGCCCATACAGGTCTGATTTCAGACTTGTGGGGTGTTTTAATTTATAAGATGTCTCAATCACCACATGTTCCCCCTTGATCTCATAATTCGTTACTCTCGACTCTAACTTGACATTCCGGTATCCTTTGACTTCATTGATCTTTCTGTCCGATCGTTTGATTGTTCTTTTGTCCCTTTTCTTAGGGGCACTTCGTCCACATCTGCCAGGACTGGACAACAACAACAGAGCAACACGGACAACCTGCCATATTGGTCAGCATAAGGGCCGGTACTAACTCAAGAGACTCCAAGAAGAAGTAATATGTGGAAGCAACAGCTGGATCGCAGTATCCAGAGGTTCCACCAAACCAACAGTTCCACCTACCCCTGCGGAAATGGACACACCGGCTCTTCTGGAGATCATGAGAGGGATGATGGCTACTCAGAACATCAGATGTTAGCCCAGCAGCGCATGCCGTCAGTGCAGGAGCAGAACATATTACTCAATCAGGGTTACAGACAGCTTTGGAAAGAGGGGCAAGGCCAGATTCAGGAGCATCAGCCAGGTTTGCAAGTACAACCCTCGCCATTCGAAGGAACGGAGGATGATACCATCTCAGCAGATGCATGCTTAAGGATTGAGGCTATTCTGACAGCAGCTAAGGTGCCGGCAGAAGAACGTGTGGATCAAGTGAAGTTGTTGCTTCAGGATCTCGTACGTGATTGGTGGGAATCAGAGGAAGTGGGCATCAGACGTCTGTTGCTTGGGACGACTTTACAGCAAGGTTCAAGACGAAGTACTGTGGAGTTGTGGCGCAGTTTGAGCTACAACAGAAGTTTATCAACCTCAAGCAGGCCGGCAAGACGTAGATGCCTATGCAGCGGAGTTCTGCAGATTGAGCAGGTTGCCCCAGAGATGGTAGCAACAGAGAGCCAGAGGGCTATGAGGTTCCAGCAAGGGTTTCACCTTGAGCTCTTCAATTGATAGAGGGGCACAATTACCAGACTTTTGATGAGGTATTGACGGCAACCCGAAGGCATGAGATCACCATCAGAGGATCACAGCAAGGACTGGAGGTCAGAAGAGATCTCACAGTCAGATTGAAGGAGGAGGGGGAGCAGCACCCCGAACAACAGCACCATCCCTTGGCATTCGCATTCACGATGTGGCAATGCGAGGGCCAGCACCACTACCCAGGCAGCAGCAACAACAGAAGAAGAATCAGCAACCCCAGCGGGCTGCACTTATTGTGGGAAGATAGGGCACACTAGAGAGTGTTCGGGCATTGAACGGACTGTGTTTGATTGTGGAAATCCAGATCATCGGGTTACACATGTCCCATGAATTCGAGGTCAGGAGGACCAGTACAGCAGTTTCCTGCTCTGCCAGCACCAGGGGCAGGACAGTATCGAGGACCCGCAGTGGCAGTGAGACCATTGGCCCAGCGTCCGTTAATGCCACAGGCTCAGATGTTTCGGCAGCAGGGACCGCCGATGCAGCAACACCAGCATAGACCACCCCAGCATCATCAAGGCAGGGCAGCCAGCCACCAGGCTAGGCCGTAACATGGGAACAACAAGGAGGTCGAGGGCAGGCATTCACTCTGTCCTTAGAGGAGGCATTAGCATCGGAAGATGTTGTGGCAGGTAATATTCTCGTCGCCTCATATCCTGCAGTAGCATTATTGATTCAGGAGCATCACACTCATTTATATCTGCACAATTTACAACACGGCTAGGAATGGAGTTCGAGGCATTGCCAGGGAGGGAATATACTCACTGGCAAGGGCTCGTAGGAGTTAGTAGGATTCTAGCATGTAGCATTGTAGTTTACGGGCATTCCTTACCGCCCGGTTGATAGAATTTCCTATTGGAAATTTCGACGTGTATCTTAGGCATGGACTGGCTGAAAGACAGTCATGCGACAATAAATTATCGTAGGGAGTGTATCTTTTGATATTTCTAGGCATGAAGAGATTCACCTTAGTCAGATCAGAGGCAACTCAACAAGAGCAGGGAGTAGTGACGGCAATGGAAGAAGTTCAAGTTCCGAAGGTAGTTGAAGAATTTCTAGACGTATTTTCTGAAGAACTTCCAGGGCTACCACCGATTAGAGATATTGAGTTCAGTATAGAATTGGCACCAGGAACTAACCAATATCAGATCGAGTTTACAGAATGGCAGATTCGAGCAGGCCAAGGTATATCAGCACATAGAGGAACAGAAGGAGAAGAAGTTCATCCAAGCTAGCGTATCACCGTAGGCAGCACCAGTGGTACTTGTGGAAAAGAATGATGGGTCATCCAGATTATGCATTGATTATAGGAAGCTTAACGCGGCGACAATAAAGAACAAGTACCCACTACCAGGATCGAACGACTTATTTGATCAGTTGAGCAAAGCTAGAGTTTTCTCCAAGATAGATTTCGTTCAGGGTATCATCAAGTGAGGGTTCGGAAGGAGATATTCCCAAGACAGCATTCAGGTCGAAGTGTGGGCATTATGAATTTTTAGTAATGTCGTTTGGTTTGACAATGCTCCAGTAATATTTATGGATTTGATGTGAACCGCATCTTTATGCATACTTAGATCAGTTTGTCATTGTATTTTTTGACGACATTCTCGTATATTCTGCTAGTGAAGAGGAGCATGAAGACCACCTCAGGAAAGTGTTACAGGTTCTGAGAGAGAACCAGTTGTATGCCAAGCTCAGCAAGTGTGAGTTTGGTCGGATCAGATTTCATTTTGGGAATATCATATCAGGAGCTGGGAGTAGCAGGGATCCAAGAAGGTAAGAAGCAGTAGAGAGTTGGCCAGTATCCAAGACCGTAGCTGATGTGCGGAGTTTCTTGGGATTGACAGGATATATAGAAGGATCGTATCGACTTTGCAAGGCTTTCAGCACCTATGACCCGCTTGACACGGAAGGATGTACCATTTGTCTGGTCGGCAGAATGCCAGCATGCATTTGAGAATCTAAAGCAGAAGTTGATATCAGCGCCTATTCTTATATTGCCAGTGGACCCGGAGGTTTTACAGTATATTGCGATGCGTCAGGTAAAGGACTTGGATGTGTCCTCATGCAACATGGGAAGGTGATAGCATATGCATCTAGGCAGCTTCGAGACCACGAGAAGAATATCCAACTCATGACTTAGAGTTGGCGGCAGTAGTATTTGCTTTGAAGCTATGGAGACATACCTATATGTGACTGAGTGGACATGTACACAGACCATAAAAGTCTGAGGTACATCTTACTCAGAAGGAGCTAAAATGAGACAGAGGATGGTTGGAGTGATCAAGGATTATGACGTGGAGCTTCAGTATCATCCAGGCAAGGCTAATGTGGTAGCAGACGCTCTTAGCAGGAGAGGCGACGCATTTATGTTGAAACGCAGAAGCACATCTTAGAAGACCTTCAGGAGATGGGCATCGAAGTTATACTTCTAGTGATGTAGGAGTTCTAACAAGTTTACAAGTTCAATCCGACTGGTAGACAGGATCAAGGCAGCTCAGGCACAAGACCCAAGGATTCAGAAGCTTAGAACAGAATGTGAGTCAGGACTCAGAAAGGAGATGAGAATTTCATGAAGATGGTACACTTAGATTTGGGTCACGTCTATGTGTGCCTAGTGGAGATCAGACAGAAGGTTATGACAGAAGCTCACAGTTCTCAATATTCTATACACCCTGGAGGGACCGATGTACCAAGATATCAAGCAGCATTCTGGTGGAATGGGATAAAGAGGAGCTAGCTAGATTTGTTTCCTGTTGCTTGGTATGTCAGCAAGTGAAGGCAGAACAGCAGAGGCCAGCTGGGTTATTGCAACCGCTTCCTATCCCGGAATGGAAGTGGGAACACATCACAATGGACTTTGTGACGGTTTACCGAGATCACCAAGTGGTAAAGATGCTATTTGGGTGATAGTAGATCGGTTACAAAGATGGCACACTTTCTTCCTTTCAGAGTAGGGCAATCTACAGAAAAGTTGGCAGAGTTGTATATGCAGCAGATAGTCAGGCAGCATGGAGTCCCCGTCAGCATTGTGTCAGACCGAGATACCATTTTACATCATTTCTGGAAGAGCTTACATCATAGTCTGGGTACCAAGTTAAAATTTAGCACGGCTTTGTTTTCATAAATAAATTCCTTTATTTATTGTGTATCTGGGAAAATTATAACTGTGGGAATCTGATCTAGAAGACGATCACTTTATCCCTTGGACTATGCGAAGAAGAAAAGCTCTCAAATTTGACAGTAGATAACTATGTATCAGTACAATGAATGAGAAAAAGAACTCTATTTATAGAGTCGAAAATAATAACTGAAAAGATAACTGTCTTCACGTCTGTGCTTAGTTGAAAATCACGCAGGATTTAACATACGCAAGACTGTGAGCAGTTACTGGACGTGGCCTGTAACTGTGGACACATGGCAATCATGCATGAGTCGTGTGCAAGTTACAGGACACGCAGGCGAGAGATCAGTGGCATGGCCGCCACGTACTCCAATTTAATGAAATCCATGCAGACTTGTTGAAGACGAAATCCATGCAACTCGGGGTAGAAAGCTTCAAAATCCACGCACGCTTGGGCAGGAAGCTTCATAATCCACGCAGACTTGATGAAGAAAACTTCAGAATCCACGCAGACTTGAGGAAGAAGAAAACTTCAGAATCCACGCAGATTGAGGAAAACTTAAAATACACGCAGACTTGGGATAGAACTGCCAACTGTCTTGATTTGGCGTGCCTCAACTGACACAAAATCTCTGACAGTGATTGCTTTTGTCAGTCGTATTAAATGACATGAAGCTTTTGGTACGCCAACGTGACGAAGGTTGAGTCTTGCTGAAGAAGATTTGAAAATCACGCAATAGACGGCTGTGATCTCTCGAATCCTGTGCATACGTGGCATACAAGAGACATTCTTCGACTGTTGTGCTGTCAGTCATAATTACTTTCTGACAAATGACGAGCTGTCTCTCAGCTGATTTGTAAATGTTGTTTTGATCAACTGAGCGTGACTTTGACTCTGTCCTGATCAACTCAGCGTGACTGTCATTTTTAAAGGCCTACAAGACCCCCTTCAAAGTTTTCAAAAAATTGAAAAGACTTCAAAATTTTTGAAATACTTTGAAAATAAGATGTAAAATGAAATCAGTCATGCTGAGATGACTTCAAAAAGATATTTTTGGAAGTCGGAAAGACTTCGAAGTCTTTGAAAATATCCAAATGAACTTATTAAATGTCATGATGACTCTTCATTTTCCGAGACTGATTGCATCCAGTTTATGGTGGAATATGAACCGCCGGCGAGCTCTGTTATATAAACAGGGAGAGGATCATTTAATCTTCATCTTACGTCAACATGACACAAAAAGAGAAAGCTGAGGAAGAAGCACGCAAGTTGGGCTTTGTTTCCATGGTGACCCCACTTTTGGGGGTGAAGAGCCAGAGCCCCTTGTCTTCGAACTCAAAGATGATCCCTTGCAACTAGCCAGAATTTCTTGAGCTATTTTGGCTTGGATGGCTTGTCCTCTTCTGGGGGTACAGCTCATAGAGCAGCGTGAAGTGTTTAAGGCTCTGTTGCACCGTCTGGGAGTTAAGAGCGTAGAAGAACTAGGTACCAAGCTCAGTCGCTAGAAAATAGAGCGTGTTTTGTGCTTTTGTTGCACTCTTTTTGTTTTGTCTTTTGTAAGGCCATCAGTGCTGTCTTGAAGAATGAAGTACAACTTTTGTGTTTAATCTGCGTGCATTAATGAAGAATATATTAAGCACCCTTTGACTATTTCCAATGTTGCTCTGTCTTCCAAAGCACACGTAACACTCATTCCACGGTTTACGAGCGCTATTTATGCGGATCTTTTCTAAGAATAGACTTGTACTTTGCCCTTTAAATAGATAGAAGAGTTTCACAGATACTCATCTCCATTCCTCTCTTCTTCTCTGAGAATGAAATTTTTGGGAGATTTCACTCTCAAACAGGAAAGCAATACTTTCTAATGTTCAACTTCTGTGCACTGTATCAAACATGAGTTTGCCAATCCTTAGCACCAAACTTGAAGGTAAGTCAGTGTAATACGTGTACTATTTTTGCTGTTTGAAGATAAGCTTTCTGTTTCTGATTTGAACAATACACGCATCTCTGTTTGATAAATGCACGTGAATGATTTCTGTTGATACTTTCTGCAGAAACTTGGCTGAAAATTTCTTCAGAATGGCATTGGGATGTGGATGCTGTGAAGAATATCTTGCTGACATCTACATCAGGGAGCTCATACGCTTTTGACGCGTAAATCAGACAACTCAGAACTCTTCGTGGGATAGAAGCTCTTCCTCAGATGGTAGGAAGAGCCTTTATACCGAGAGTTGGATGGTGGAGTCAACTCTACCCCAAAAAAAATCGGGTAGTAGAGTTCCTTTCACGGAAGAACTAGGAATTGTATCCCAATGTTGGATACATTCCTGTTTCCTCTGAAAGGTCGCTCTTAATCCACCAATTGTATTGGCAGCACCACGACTTCGGGCTGCCATCCTCTGTGGTTCTCCTCTCGTCTGAGAGAGAAGACCAGAATTTGATTCCTGCTGATCTGATCGTGACTGGGACCCACAGTCAGGAACTGCCACCAACAACGAACTTGACGGAGATGGTCCGACGGAGAAGATCCAAAAGAAGAAATAGATCTCTATTAGGTTATTGTTGTGTGTAGAATGAAAATCCAAGATTTGTAATAGATTTCCATTATGATTTGTAAGAAAGTCTAAGAAAATGTAATAGACTTTTGTGGTGAAATGAGAATAGAAATGATAATTCTTCTATGCTCAATGATTTGTATTTGTGGGATGAATTGTGGACATGATAGATAATAAAAATCATCTTTCTATTTTAGAGTATATGATATTATCAGAGGTATATAGACGTGATAATATATAGGAACTCAAAAGAAATAGATTGGTTTCTATGCAGAGGTCAAAATGAGCAAGTAGATTCAGAATTGATTCAGCGGTTATGAAAACATGATCAATAACGAATCCCCACTTAATAATATGAAGAAGATCATAAACGGACGAATAAATGAACGGATTGAAACCGTCAAGTATACTGAATGAGTGAATCGTCGATGAACGCAATTAATGGATAGATGAACCGTCGATGAACGTGACGTTTCATTATTTGTAGAACTTCTGCCTATAAATATAGCAGAAATCTGACAAGACGAAACACTTCTTCTTTCAACATAAAATCATCTGAAAAGCATCCAAGAAAACTGGAATTGCCTCAAAGGTTTAGAAAGGCACTGAAGAACACCCTGCTGATCCAGTTCAATCGAAGAAGACGGAAGCAGGCGAAGGTTCGTTTTCACCCAAGCCACCAAGGGACATTCTGGATTTCCTGCTCGAACCAGGAAAGACTGAAGAAGAAGAAGCCATGAGGATGGCTATTTACAAGTTCCTCGTGGGTTCTAGCAAGGAGGTTCTCGACTCTTTTGTTGATCACGTCTTTGAGAAGGACGGCAGTGGCCCACGTCCAAATGTAGAAAAGGATGATAGTGATCTTCTTTAATATCATGTATCGTCATTCATGATAAAATAAAATAAAAATTTTATTTCTAAACATGAAACTGTCTGATGATTACAAGCATTTACATTTATACATAGTACTTTTTAAGGAATTTGCCGTTAATAGGCATCAAAACTTTTCGACCATCCAATTCTGAGAGTTGATAAGCTCCATTTGAGAAAACTTTGCTCACAATATAGGGTCCTTCCCACTTTGCGTCAAATTTGCCCTTGCTCATATGAGTCATAGTCATAGGATGTCTGACTGTTAGAACAAGTTCTCCTTTTTGATACGCCCGAACTCTGACTTTCTTATTAAAAGCTCTTGAAATTCTAGCTTGATAGAATTCAATATTCTGTTAAGCAGATAATCGCTTTTCATCCAGAGCTTCCAATTCTTGAAGTCGAAGACGATCATTATTTTCTGCAGTAAGTTCATTAGCGATTGCTATCCTTAAAGAAGGAATTTGAATCTCTAATGGAAGAACAGCTTCGCAACCATACACCAGAGAGAAGGGTGTACATTTAGTAGCATTACGAACTGTAGTGCGATAAGCCCACAAACATTCACCGAGCTTCTCACTCCAATTACGTTTGTTAGTAGAGACAAACTTCTTTAGGAGTTTGATGATGGTCTTGTTGAAAGCTTCTGCTAATCCGTTAGCTGCCGGATTATATGCGGTAGAAGCCACATTGTTGATCCGGTGATCGTCACAGAATCGAGTAAACTTCTGACTGACGAACTGTGGTCCGTTATCATGGAATGCGTCGAGGAACACCAAATCTGTAGATGACGTGGTGCTTAATAAAGCTAATGATATTGGACGTCTTAACTTCAGACAAAGGAATGGCTTCGGCCCATTTGGAGAAGTAATCGGTTATTGCAAGAATAAACCGATGACCCTTGGATGACGGCGGATTGATCGGACCAATAATGTCCATGCCCCAAGCTTCGAAGGGCCATGATGCTGCCGTCGGATGTAAGAACTCCGAGGGTTGATGAATAAACCGCATGGATTTGACAAGCTTTACACTTCTTTGCATATTCGATGGCATCTGATACCATAGTGGGCCAATAATAACCCATACGTCGAATACGGTCTTGAAGTTTTGGTCCTGGCTGATGCGCTCCACAGATTCCATCATGTGCTTCACGAATAATTTGTTGAGCCTCGTCACCGGCAACACATCGGAGAAGTAAACCATCATAGGCTCGACGATATAAGGTCTTTGTTGTATGATTATAATAGAATCGAAATGATCGTCGTCTGATAGATGCTGCTTCACTCGGATCATCTGGAAGAATATCATACAATACGAAATCTAAGAAAGGAAGTCTCCAATCTGTATCCGTATTTTGATTCTCGGCCAATTACTGAAGATGAATTCCATGCTGGAATCAGATGAAGATGATAAAGATTTACGACTAAATCCAAATCCTCTTGTTGTGTTGACGTCATGAGATGTTGATTCTTCAATGTCAACTGGAAGTCCTAGGGTTAGGTTATTTTCCAGATGAAATAATTCTCGATTGCGAACAATAATCATTTGTTGTCGTCTAATTGGGATAGCCAACACTGCTGCAAGATTAGCTAGAGCATCAGCTTCTGTGTTACATGCTCGTCTAACATGTTCAATGAAGAATTCTTCAAACGAAGAAGCCATAATTATAGCTGATCTATGATAAGGAACCAGATCTTGATGGCGGACTTCATAAGTACCCCTTATCTGATTGACAATGAGTTTAGAGTCTCCGTACGCCTCCAAATGTTGAATATTTAGATGTTTAGCGAGTTGAAGACCAATGAGTAATGCATTGTACTCAGCTACATTGTTTGAACATGGCTGATCGAGAGAATAAGCTCTTTGGATAGCAAGACCTTCTGGCGATACAAGAACGATTCCAACTCCCAACAATATTACCATTAGGACCTATCCTTGAAGCTCCATCAAAGAATAGACGCCAAGTAGGATCTTCTTCAGCAATTTGGTTTGAATCTAGGACTTCATCTGGAATTTCGTCATAGAGTTTTGAATCTTCTGGAATTGAATGAGCAGCCAGAAAATCAGCTAAAGCTTGTCCTTTGACTGACTTCTGAGGAATAATGCATGTCATACTGAGCAAGTAGGATTCCCAGTTAGCTAATCGAGAATTCAAAACACTGGTTTCTTCATCATGATCCGTATAGGATTGATCCTGGAGATGACATGAATAGTCTGGCCAATGATATAATATCGTGTCTTTTGAACAGCGAACATCAAGGCTAGACATTCTTTTTCGACCGGTGAATATCGAGGTTCAGCTCTGGTCATAGTACGACTGAGATAGTAGATGGCTTGTTCATGACCATTTTGATTCTTTTGAGCGAGTAATGCACCCAATGAATGACTCATTGCTCGAGTATATAGAAGAAATAATTCCTGAAACGGGAGGTACTAATACTGGAGGGCTCATCAGATATTATTTTATATCATCGAATGCTTTCTGACATCGTTCCAGACAAAAGAAACACCTTTCTTCATAAGTTTGTTGAATGGTCTGCAGCATCCTGATAAATTAGAAATGAATCTCCTGATATAAGCGATCCTTCCTTGAAATCCTCGTAGCTCTTTTAAGGTGCGTGGAGGACGCATCTCTGGATGGCTTTGATCTTCTCGGGATCCACGTGTATACCTTTAGAGGTAATGACGAAGCCGAGAAATTTACCACTAGAGAAGCCTAAGAAGGACTTAGTAGGGTTCATCTTTAATTGATGCTTACGCATTAGATCAAATATAGTCTTCAAATCTGGATATGATCCTCCTTTTGTCGACTTTTGACTGTAATATCATCAACATAGCATTCGACTATTTTTGCAAATGTTTACGGAATATAGTGCTCATAGCTCGTTGATAAGTTGCTCCTGCATTCTTGAGACCGAATGGCATAACTGTATAACAGTATGTACCGATCGACGTTCTGAAAGAAGTGTGCTTCTCGTCATCTGGAAACATTTTAATCTGATTGTATCCAGAATACCTGTCCATGAATGACATCCGTTCAAATCCACAGGTATTATCAATCATGACATCAGTGATTGGTAGAAGGAATTCGTCTTTAGGACAAGCCGTATTGAGATATGCATACTCTGATCTTGCAGTCTTTTTAAGGACAGGAACTATGTTAGCCACCCAATCGGGATGTTGTTCCTCTCTAATAAACCCAGAGGTTATGAGTTTATTGACTTCAGCTTCAATTGCATCCATAATGTCTTGACGAAATCGTCGCTGTTGTTGTTTGACCGGTTTAACATTCGGCAAGATATTGAGCTTGTGAGTTGCAATTTGTGGATCAAGTCCTGGCATATCTTCATAACTCCAAGCGAAGACATCGATGTAGTCACGAATGAGTTTGATCATGTCTTGCTTATCAGTTTCAGAAAGACTTTCACTGATGAATATTGGTTTGGGAGATCCCTCTTCACCAACATCTATTTGAACAAGTTTGTCTTCAGTCGGAGGTTCTTTTTGCTCGAAACGGAACTCCCATTGATTATCTAATCTTTGGGCCCATTGTTCCGATTCAGGTGAGATTTCAAACTCTTCTTCGTCTTCATCACTTTCTTCAGAATAGTCAATGAAACCATGTTGGAAGACAGAAGGTTGCAGTAGAAGTCACCGATACTCGTATCGGAATCCCAAGAAGTGGTACTAGAAGAATCAGATCTCTTATCTTCGTCAGACTCGGGATCTTCATGGATAATATTGATAAAAGGAGTAGGAGCTATATAGCCCAATCCGCATTTCGTCCTTCCATATTTCAGAGGAGGAATACGAACAGGCATTTTTCTTCCTTTTCCACTATTGAGGCCAGTCCTGAAGTCATAGTCCATATTTTTGATGATGTCTTTAGATTGCTGACTATAACGACGTAGTTGTAATCTTCTAGTGTCATCATTTTTGTCTTCATCTTCTAAATCAGAAGGACTTTGGGGCCCTTTATAGAAGAATATTGGAATGTCTTCTGGCTTTCTGCTGGGAACTAGAAAGTATGAAGATTGTACAGGTTCTAGGGATACATCTGTATGAACAGTCTGTACAACCCCTATGGTTATTGTGTTCAAGTCATCTAACAAATGTAAATAACTATGAACATAATTACACACATCAGCATACTGAAAAGATGGAGACTTTTCATTAAATATAAAAGCAGCAGTATTTACATTGGGAGAAGGCTGAGCCTTAGAGATTTTAGCCAAGTCAATAACTAAAGGGGAGAAGAAGAACGAGAAGAAGCGTTGTTTCGATTAAGATCGATAACAAATGGCTCAGAAGAGGTGAGCTCCCTTGAAGCTTGAGATGGAAGAATAATCCGCCCTCCAACTGGAATTAGCAGAGTATCCTGTTTCACATGTGGAGATGCAGGAATTGCAGTACGCCCACTGACAGGAATAATCATTGTGTCTTGAGTAAACGACTGAGGTAACGGAAAATCCGTCCACTCACCGGAATGATGAAAGAATCTTCTTCAGAGAGTTTGGAAGATTGTTGCTGAATAGTTCGACCTTTAACAGGAATTATTAAGGTCTCACTTTATGAATCTTCTTTCTCCATAGCTTGTATAACCTTGTATACTCTTCTTTGTACATTCGGGAATCATTGAAATAAGCTTCAACCCCATGGAAGGGATTTATATCAGCAACTTCTTTTTGTACACTTCCATTGCTATCAATGTATTTAAAACACTGATGAAGAGTAGAAGGCACCACATTATTTTCATGAAGAAAGGGCCTCCCCAGAAGAAATTATAGGATCCCACGATCTCAATCACATAGAAAGTGACTTTGGATCTGAAATCACCTATTTGAAGTTTCAGATGAATCTTTCCCAAAGGCTCGCTTCGGCTTTGATTGAATCCCAGGATAGTAGTAACCGTCTTGGAGAGTTTATGAAGAGGGATTTTTAGTTCATCCAATAAACTTTTTGGGATGATGCTTATAGCAGACCCTGGATCAATGAGGATACGATCTATCTTCATTGTATCGATATAACCGGTGTAGTAGAGAGGCCGATCATGTCGATTATCCTCCAGTAGCATGTCGTTTTGTATAAAGGTGATATTTGGGATAATTTCCAATACACGGTTGCAATGTAAGCAAGTGGCAGGTTCTGCATCTGGCTTCTTCAATGCAAGACAAGAGTCAGCTTGTAGAAGTGCTTCACTTAATGTCTCCCGAGTCTCTTTGAAAAGTAGAAGTTCAAAGAGGGACATTCTAGCTGGAGTATTAGCAAGCTGAGCTAAAATATCGAAATTATAAGGCTTCTGAAGTCCAAGAGGAGAGGACTTCTTGATTGGCTTATCAAACCGAGCCTGTTGTTTGCCTTTCTCTAGAGCCGTAGGCTTAGGAGGAACAGGTTCAATGGATGATTCTTCTTCAGGAGGAACATTAGAAGCATCTTTATCAGCTGGAGGGATATCAAGAGGATCCTCAGGATTCTTGGAATAATCCTTTAGATAAGGTTTTTCCCGTTCGAGTAGCACTAACAAGTGCTTCTTCTTTCTCTTTTGGCTCTGTGTCAGGGATAGATCCAAGAGAAGTCATATGACATGACTTAATCTTTCCAGCCTTCTTGGACTTTCGAGAAGTAACTTTTGAGGAGAAGGCGATTCAAAATCTGCCACTAGATCAGGATGGATCCACATGATTTCCCCTGTTTCCAAAGTGATTGGCACTAACCCTTCAGACCGTGGAGGAGGAAGATTCACTATGTCAAGAGTTGTCTTGGGAATAGGAACGGTCCCACTTTCAAGGAGTTGAGGAGAAAATCTCCGAATTGCATAGAGACGACGTTGAGGTGACGGTCTTCTCTTTTGGAGTAAGAGAGATAGCTCCAGATTTAATCATTTCTTGGATCTTTTCTTTCAGTACATAACATGTACGAATTGTATGACCCAGCATTCTGTGATATGGGCAGTATTTGGGATGATCTGTTTTACCAGCTTCATCAGGTTTCTTGATCTCAGGTAGTTGTATCTTATTACCTTTCAGCAGACATTCAAAGATACCAAGGACATCGTCGTCATCGAAAGAATATTCTTCTTTGGTGCGAGGTGTTCTTGGTTGTTGAGTTATAGGAGAGGTTTGAACAGTTGATGCATCTTTGCTCTGAAGATTAACTTCAAGAGTTTCTTTTCCCTTGCGAGCATTATTTTTATTGTTAGTACCTTGACCTGTTTCTTTAGGAGTCATCTGCACTCCTAAACCTTTGAAGGTTTCAGCACTAATTTCTGCGGCCTTGGCACTAACTATGAAAGAAGGCCAGTCTTGGAATTGAGTGGATCCTGTCCACATGCTGATGATTGGCAACAAGTTTATTTGCATGTGTCGATGGTGACAGCATCAGGAGTTCCAAGAGGCATCTTCAGAGCTTCTCTTCGAAACCGTTCATTGTACTCTTCTGTAGTTTCATTATTTTTCTGCTTGATTCTAATAAGAGCAGACATAGTCATGTCATTGAGCCCTTCATAGAACCGTTCAAGAAATATCTGTTTGAAACCGGAAAATGAGGTAATGCTCCCATCTGGGAGACTTCTATACCATTCATAAGCGTTCCCTTGAGACATCCAACAAACACCCGAGTAAGGAGGACGTCGCTTGGTTGCAGCTGATCAGTCATCACTTCAAAGTGATTAATGAACTGACTTGGAGAAGTGGTTCCATCATAGAATGAGATAGTAGGAGACTTGTATTTAGGAGGATACGATACTTGCTTCCATTCTATCGGATAAGGTTGTTTGATGCCTAACCTTTGTAAACCATCTTTCTGTTTGAATGCCTCGAATTGAGTTTTGAGATTCCTCAATTCTTCATTAACAACTCCGAAAGATTGTGGAGTTGTAACTTGTAGAGAATAGTTGGGAGGAGGAACAGCATTGTAAGCACTACCCCCAGCTCCAGAGAGACTAGGGTTTGGTTGAGCTGGTCCAGGAGTATTGGATTGTACTGCTGGAGGAACTTATACTGGACTCATATCAGTGTCAGTTGGTATGGCATCTGGTACAGTCTGTCGATTTTGCATCTGTGTTGCCATGAGTTCATACATCGACTTCATAGTATCATCCATTGACTTCATTTGTTGTTCCAAAGAAGCAATTCTTTGATCTTGAGGAGTCAAGAAGAAGATGGTTCATCAGTATTCCCATCAACCATATAAGTTGTGACTGTACGAGGAATTATTGATGAACTGGTAGATGTTGTTTGTTCTGAATCATTGCTTTGTGCATCAAAGTCAATTATAGGAGAACTACCCCCAGTAGGAAGAGGTGGGAAGTTAGATTCTCCAAGAAATTCAGAATCATCTTCAGAGATCAAATTTCTTTGACTAGAGGCCAGGACTCTTGCTCTGGTATTTCTATATACTCCATCTGGACTATCAACTCTACCCCCAGCATCCCGAGAGGTCATATTGACAGAAGCAAACAAGGCTCATCTTTATCAGGCATGGGTTCACACTGAATCCGATTGAAGACAGATTGTCGTTTTGTTTAACATCTGCATTGCATCGTGACTCTTGGCTGGAAGTCACATTCATGATCAACATGATCATGAGCCATTGATTGACATCTGCATTGAATTATGACTCTTGGATAGAAGTCACATTCAGCATGGTCCTTTGACACAGAATCACTTCTTCTCTTCTGTTGAAGATATTCTCGTAAATCTGTTTGTGAAGATTGAGGAGTATATTTCCTGTTCTTGGGTCTTTATGGCTCTTGATTATATAGAGAATGATTAATATGAGCCACATAGTTTTTTGCATACTCTGTATCTGGATCTCTTATCCTTGTTTCCAACTGGTATGGTTTCTTAACACCAGAAGTGTTAATTTTTGTTCTTAGATCAGTTGGAGGTAACACATTGGTTTTGGAAACATGGAGTTTTTTCCATTGATCTGGATATTTGCAGAGAAGGAAGAGTTGAACCACCCCCTTGATTAGGAGTTGGTAACAGACCTTTTCTAGACAAATTCTGTGCCCAATTCGAAGAATCATAGAAGAAAATATTAAGGAATGTTTCTTCTTAGACTCATTCAAGTTTTGAGACATAGAATGTCCAGAAGGAAGAGTAGTCAAAAGACCATCTCCTTTTCTTTGACTAACAAAATTGTCAGTCAAAGCTGTTCTGAAGTAAAAACTACAGGAGCAGAAGAAACGACTAAAGAGTTATTTCTTTTCGAAGGGACTTTGTGTGAAGACCACTCCCAGTTCTGGTAGAACTTGGCAAAGAGGAAGAGATAGCTAAAGAGCTATTCTTCTTAGATGAAATACACGCTGAAATAGGCTTGGTTAAAGAACCAGTGCTGTTGGCGTGACTTTTGATTTTGAAATATACGCTGGAACAGATTTGGCTAAGGAGCCAGTATTGTTAGCGTGATTATTGATTTTAGAATTACACACTGGAACAGACTTGGCTAAAGAACCAGTGCTGTCAGCGTACTTTTGAGGTTGAAATTGCACACTAGAACAGATTTGGCTAAGGAGCCAGTACTGTCAGCATGACTTTTGAGGTTGAAATTGCACGCTGGAACAGATTTGGCTAAGGAGCCAGTACTGTCAGCGTGACTTTCAACTTTGGAGACACACACTGGAACAGATTTGGCTAAGGAGCCAGTACTGTTAGCGTGATCTTTGATTGCTGTCATCTTCGAGCGCACAAGAGTGTGCGTGCTTGCAGTAGAGTTCTTGCCAGTGTTAGGAGCAGACACTATGGCAGAGACTTCACCATTGGCTGCCAACTGATTCTTAGGGACATAGACAGAGTATCCCTTCGACTTGGCAGTGATGATGGAGGCTGTAGTGGGCTTACCACTCTTAGCCCGCTACATTTCTTATAGGCGAGTTGATCGAATTGGATCGTCATCACCTTCTTCGTCGAGCCGATTGACGAAGTATCGCATTGAGTTGTTGCCATCTCAGAAGAGGAGATAGTTTTCCCCAGCAGAGTCGCCAATTTGTTTTCCATAAATAAATTCCTTTATTTATTGTGTATCTGGGAAAATTACAACTGTGGGAATCTGATCTAGAAGACGATCACTTTATCCCTTGGACTATGCGAAGAAGAAAAGCTCTCAAAATTTTGACAGTAGATAACTATGTATCAGTACAATGAATGAGAAAAAGAACTCTATTTATAGAGTCGAAAATAATAACTGAAAAGATAAATGTCTTCACAGTCCGTGCTTAGTTGAAAATCACGCAGGATTTAACATACGCAAGACTGTGAGCAGTTACTGGACGTGGCCTGTAACTGTTGGACACATGGCAATCATGCATGAGTCGTGTGCAAGTTACAGGACACGCAGGCGAGAGATCAGTGGCATGGCCGCCACGTACTCCAATTTAATGAAATCACAGACTTGTTGAAGACGAAATCCACGCAAACTCGGGGTAGAAAGCTTCAAAATCCACACACGCTTGGGAGGAAGCTTCAGAATCCACGCAGACTTGATGAAGAAAACTTCAGAATCTACGCAGACTTGAGGAAGAAGAAACTTCAGAATCCACGCAGATTTGAGGGAAAACTCAAAATACACACAGACTTGGGATAGAACTGCCAACTGTCTTGATTTGGCGTGCCTCAACTGACACAAAATCTCTGACAGTGATTGCTTTTGTCAGTCGTATTAAATGACAGGAAGCTCTTTTGGTACGCCAACGTGACGAAGGTTGAGTCTTGTTGAAGAAGATTTTGAAAATCATGCAATAGACGGCTGTGATCTCTCGAATCCTGTGCATACGTGGCATACGAAGAGACATTCTTCGACTGTAGTGCTGTCAGCCATAATTATTTTCTGACAAATGACGAGCTGTCTCCTCAGCGTGATTTGTAAATGTTGTTTTGATCAACTGAGCGTGACTTTTGACTCTGTCCTGATCAACTCAGCGTGATTGTCAATTTTTAAAGGCCTACAGGCTTACCATTCCCAGACGGACGGGCAATCAAAAAGAACAATTCAGACCCTAGAAGATATGTTGCGAGCTTGTACCCTAGATTTTGGAGGATCTTGGGAGAGCCACCTGCACTTAGTTGAGTTTTCCTATAACAACAGTTATCAAGCCAGTATCCAGATGGCACCATTTGAAGCACTATATGGTAAGAAGTGCAGGTCGCCACTAGCTTGGGATGATATCGGGGAGAGGAAGATGTTAGGCCCGGAAATGATTGTTCAGACAGTTGAATTGGTTAAGGGAATTAGAGAGCGACTTTGAGTTGCGCAGGATCGGCATCGTCATTGGGCGGACTGACATCGTAGGCCGCTAGAGTTTTCTGTTGGGGTTCACGTGTTCTTGCGGATCTCAACTACCCGTGGGGTCATTAGATTTGGCGTTCGCGGGAAGTTGAGTCCGCGATACGTGGGACCCTTTGTCATTCTTGATAGGGTAGGCGATGTTGCTTATCGTCTGTCCCTTCCACCTTCGTTACGAGAGGTGCATGACGTATTTCATGTATCTCAGTTGCGAAGGTATGTATCGGACCCAAGCCATATCCTTGATCATTCTGAGCTGGTTGTTGGTACCAACCTGTCTTACGAGGAACAGCCTGTGTCCATTTTGGACCGAAGAGAGATACTCAAGAACCGAACAATTAGCCTTGTCCGGGTTGCTTGGGGTCATCACTCATTAGGAGAGTCAACGTGGGAACGTTAGGATGATATCCGATCACGGTATCCGCATCTGTTTGACTCACAAGGTATATCTCTCTCTATATACCTTGATTGTCTTAACTCCTCATGCTTGTCACCTTATGAGTAAAATTGCTTGATATCGTACATTGTTAAACATAGATATATTACTTACTATTTGGTATTGTAGAATGATTGTTTACTCAATTACTTGTGCTTAGATTAGTCTAGCTGTGACATTTCTGTCCTGCTTGGATCTGAAATTCCGAGGACGAATTTTTCTAAGGAGGGTAGAGATGTCACTCCCCGTTCCCAGAATAAGTATTTTTATACGTGTACTTCTTGAATATATTTATTCAATATTTATCATGTATTTGTTCTATATTTAAATTCTTCAATTTCGTGCTTATTAATTTTCCTATATTTTATTTTTTGCTTTTTTTGGCTCTTGGTTCATTCCGGTTCATGGTAAACCAACTTGGTGTGGTTTGGTTCGACATGGAAAGAATGGATGGCTTGGATTTGGTGGAGAGAGTGAATGGTGGAGATCTACTTGACCTTGATATAAAACTTCTTCTTCCATTCTCTCTCTTCATTCATTCACATTTACTCCTCCACCAAACCCTAACCCATTTGGAGAGGCAAGTACATCTTGCACACCATGAGGGATTTCATGCATCCCTATTTATTTTTAGTCTATGTTGTTCATCTTCTCTTCCTCTACAAGTTTAGGTCTTGAAGTTCTTGATTTCCATGGATGGTTGGGTGTAGATCTAAGTTTTAAGTTTTGGTTTTCATATGAATTTAGGGTTTTGATCTATCAAACATTGTTGTTTTCAAAAATAAGTGGTTTCATGTTGTAGAGAATTTAATTCTACTAAAGTTTGGCTTTTGAAAAGTAAGATTTCGATTTGTTTTGTGGAAGTTATGGAAGAAGCATTTTGTTCGTTCTATATTCATCTACAGCAGGAGGCATATGTCGCAGTAGGCGCATATGATGTCGCAGTAGGCGCATGTTGCATGAGGCGCATGTCACAGTAGCCGTATATCATGTCGTGCATGAGCCGCATTAAGGCGCATGTCGCAGTAGCCGCATATCATGTCGCGCATGAGCCGCATTGAGGCGCATGTCGCAGTAGCCGTATATCATGTCGCGCATGAGCCGCATTAAGGCGCATGTCGCAGTAGCCGCATATCATGTCGCGCATGAGCCGCATTAAGGCGCATGTCGCAGTAGCCGCATATCATGTCGCGCATGAGCCGCATTAAGGCGCATGTCGCAGTAGGCGCATGATGATGTCGCACATGAGCCGCATGAGGCGCATGTCGCGGTAGGCGCATATCATGTCGCAGTTGAGCCACATGAGGCGCATGTCGCAGTACGCATATCATGTCGCAGTAGGCGCATATCATGTCGCAGTTGAGCCGCATGAGCGCATGTCGCAGTAGGCGCATATCATGTCGCAGTTGAGCGCGCATATCATGTCGCAGTTGAGCCGCATGAGGCACATATCGCAGTAGGCGTATATCATGTCGCAGTTGAGCCGCATGAGGCGCATGTCGCGGTAGGCGCATATCATGTCGCAGTTGAGGCGCATGTCGCAGTAGGCGCTTATCATGTCGCAGAATATGCCACATATGCCTAGTTTGGTTGTTTCTGACTATCATATGTTCTATTTTGACTGAATTATGGCTAGAATTTCTTCCAACTCCCAACATGAAATTTGTAGATCTTTTCCTTGGCTTCAAGAATATGTTACCAACTATTTTATACTAGTTATGGACTCGACCATGCTTAATACTAATTTGACCTTTATGCCTTGTCATGAATTGACCCCGACTGTTACTTGACTAATAATTGATCATGCGTTCCTAGTTGGAACTAAGAGACTGGCTAGTCGTCTTATTGAATGAATGAATGACACGTTCATATTAACTATGAACTATTATAATCGATTGGCCGATCCCGATATTGACATACACGCACACATACAGGCTTCAATTTATTTATTTATTTTTCTACAAAAGTAGCATGTGTACTTGATGGTCAAGGCATGATTATTCGTGGTTAGTTTTGATTGTTGTATTACGCTATGTAAGACCTACAACCTAATCGCACGGGTATCGTTGTAGAGTTGGGCATATCGTACTTGTACGAAGTACTCATTTGAATGACCATGATCCACGACATGGGATTTCACTCAACATAGAGACTATTAAGTTAAATAAAATAATGATTGCATGGAGAGAATGGATTCCCAGTTCTTACATGGCAGCCCTCTTGGGACTAGTAGTGCCCGACAGGCCGGTTGGTCCCCACAGATACTGCAAATCTGCCACACGGACAGGGAGCGGTATCTGGTTATATTATCTATTGTATATTGTATATTGATGACGGGCGTCCCGCTGGGACTCGTCTAATTCATGATTGGCGTAGTTGATTGACTGGGTAAACTAGCCTTGCTTGCACATAGTAAGAGAGGAATCCTTTATTGCATAATTCCAGGATAACTTGGAACTCATAGTAGCAAACCGTAGTAGTTGCATGGCCGTTTAAATTGATTTGTTTGTGTACTGTACCTACTCTGTTACCTAACTGAGATGATCAGAATGTCAGGGCATACGGGCCAACTTCTGTCCTTGTTTGGTTGGGAGGTTGGTTCGAAGTGTCGTGATGTTATGTGAATTCCAGTGGCAAGCAGAGATCTACTTATCATATTCTCTTATTACTGGTTTTAATTCCTCATATCGTGCTTCCTTGTGGTACTTGCTATTAGAGGTCTAACCTCTCTGGTTTTGCATGGCCAGATTTAGAGCCGGTTTCCGAGGACTCCGCTTACTTCCACCTCCAAGATGGTCAATATTAGAGGGATGATCGCAAGAGGACTCGAGTGGGTTCCTTACCTCCTCGCTCGTTTTGTTATTTACTATATACTTTTTCGTTTGGCACCGACATGTTAGTCGGATTGTCTTGTACTTACTTTTGCATAATTGTAATTAAGTCAGACTGCAGCTGATAACAATTGTGTATACTTTTCTACATCATCTGGCTATGTTTTGTAAAGCCAGATATCAAGAACATTTTGACTGAGCGTTTGGGACGCCTTACTGTTTTATCTACATGTTCTCTATTTCTGTTTCTTATTTGAATGATTGAGACAATAGATGTGAAAAGACCATAGTGAGACTTTCATGTAGTATGCACCCCCTCGTCTTTTAGACATCATTGATCGTATTATACGGTATTCATCTATCCATAATACGTAGCTGGCTGAGTCATTCCCTCGCTCTCCAGTATTCTGGTTCTGGGACGTGACACGCACGGCCGGCCGACCAGTGCCCCTCCTGCTGTGCGCACGCACGCCTGCCGACCTTAGGCGGCGCCCTGGCGGCCTGCGTTGCGCGTGATGCTGGGTAGGGTTTTAGATTTCGGTTCGCTCCCTACCCCTATAGTTCTATCGATCTATATACATGTCAACGCCTGTAAACCGAGAGGGGTTTAGCTCGGGTGGGCTTGGCTTTGTGAGGAGCTAGGTTTTCTCTGCTGGCTGGATTGTGTGGGCCTGGGGGAGTTGGGGCCGGCCTGGGGGCTTCGGTGTGGGTTTGATAACTCATTTGTTTTATTTATACCTATTGCTAATGTATTTACATATATACATACACACCTATGTGTATATATCTATATTATATATAACATGTATGTATGTAAATACATTAATAAATTCTAAAAATACTTATACGCCTATATAATTAATATATACATATTTATATATATATTCCTATAATTTATATCTACTCTCCATATATTACCATATATAGTCATATATGTATATACTAATATCTGTCTATATGTGCACGCAATATATTTTATATATATATATATATATATATATAATACTCTCCATGAAATCTAAATAAAATGTCAAAATTATCTTTTCTACTGCAGGATCTATGTATATATAATTTCATTTAACAAGAAATAAAATGACCAATAATAATAAAATAATAGTATATAATAATAAACTCAATAACATTGATAATAAAATAATAATAATAATGGTAATAACAAAATTCAATAAACTAATAATGGTGCATATACCATTATGTATAGTCTAATAATCCCAAAAATGTACCAGAACCTATTTTATACAAATATCGTTGAATATCAACTAATAATAATATTTATAATATTTAATTAAGAATACTTAGAAAATATTCATTATATCGTTAAAACGGAATACAACACCATCATACCAAAATATATCGAAACGAATGTCATGGACGTCCCGCATGACTACATGGGCTTGGGCTTGGTACGGGTCCAGTCCGGGCTGGTTTGGTACGATCGGGTCTCCTAAACGTCGAATAATATTAATAATAAATAATTAGACTATTTGTAATGTTCATGTCACAACTTAGCCTGGTTTTCTTAGTTATGACATCACTATGGCTCGGCCTTCCCTACCAGGACTAATACACTAGTCAAAGCACGCCACTGCACTATCCGTGCCATGATTTCTAGTCGCCTTGTACTCTAATTTTTAACCATGGCTAAGGTCATCTACCGTAATAATTAACTAAATAATTATTTATAAAACTAAAAATCACCATTTAAATTAAATAAATATTTTTTAAAAATTTTGGAAGGGGAGCTACATCTGCTCTATTGTCATATGTATGAATCTTCTCAAGCGTCGTGTCCTTTTTCTCAACCACATCACGTATCTAATGATACCGACTCTCAATGTGCTTGGACCGAGTATGAAGTGTCTAGTTTTTCACAAGGTAAATGGTGTTCTGGCTATCGTAAAGTAAGGTATACTGCTCTTGCTTTAGCCCTACTTCCTGTAGCAACTTCTTCGTCCACAGTAACTCCTTGCAAGCCTCTGTCGCCATAATGTACTCTGCCTCTATCATCGACAAAGCAACATATTTCTACAGCCGTGACTGCCACGATACCGCTCCACCAGCAAGCATCATCACATAGCCCAAAATCAATCGTCTCGTGTCTATATCTCCAGCCATATCAGCATCAGTATACCCAACAAACTTTGGCTCGTCACCACCAAAGAAAAGTCTCTAATCGACAGTACCCTGAAGGTACCATAGAATACACTTGGCCGTACTCTAATGTACCCTTCCAAGATTAGAAAGATACCTGCTAACTGTGCCAACTGTGTAAGCGATGTTGGCCTCGTACACACCATATCATACATGAGGCTTCCCATAGCTGAAGTATATGGAACCCGCTTTATATCTTCCTTCTCGTCCTCGGAAGATGGATACTTCTCCTCAGCGAACTTAAAGTGAACTGCAAGGGGGTTACTCACTTTCTTCGACCCGTCCATCCCGAAACGTTGAATACTCGATAAATGTACTTTTTTGGGATAAGTATAGCAACTTGGACTCTCTTTCAGCTGATATCCATCCTAAGAATAGTCTTTGCTGCCCCCAAATCCTCCATAGAGAAGGTCACGCCCAGTTAGCGCTTCAACTCGCAACCTCCGCATCCTAGTAACATTCTGACACATCAGTAGCATATCATCAACATAGAACAGTAAAATCATAAAATCATCCTCGGTAAAGTACCTCACAAATACGTAGTGGTCCGACGTCGTCCATGTATAACCATGCTCCCCCATAAATACTCGAACTTCCTGTACCACTACCTCGGTGCCTGCTTCAGACCATACAAGTACTTCCTCAACCGGCAGACCAAGTGTGACTTGTCCTTCTCACAGAATCCCTCTGGCTGCTCTATGTTTAACTTCTCTTCAAGATCACCATGGAGGAATGCCATATTCATGTCCATCTGCTCAACCTCCAAGTCAAAATTGGTTGCCAATGCTAGCACCACCCTAATAGACGAATGTTTGAGGACTGGTAAAAGAGCTGATCATAATCTACGTTCTTCCGCTGACCGTAGCATTTAACTACCAGTCTCGCTTTATATCGAGGGCGAGTAGTCATCTGTCTACTTTACTCTGAACATCCATCAATTAATCAAAGTCTTCTTGCCCTTTGGCAACCTCACCAGATCATAAGTGGAGTTGGCCTGTAAGAAACTCATATTCTGCTGTATAGCCTCCATCTACTCCTGCATATGTTCGTCGTCCATAGCCTCTGTAAAAAATTTGGGCTCTCTTCTGTCAGTCAGTAGCACATACTTATTTGGTGAGTATCTCATAGATGTGGACGCTCTCTGTCGCTCCTCCTTAACGGAAATACTGGTACTGGCTGTATATCAATAGCCTTCTCCCTTTCAGGAACTACCTCCCCGGCATGCTCATCCTCCTGAGGGTTATCCTGACTACCATCAGCAGGTTGATGATCAAGGTTGGGAGCAACTCCATGTACTAGCTCTTCCATAACTGGATCCTCTGCGATGTCCTCTGGGAACTGCTCGAAATGAAATGATTCTAACTCAGGCAATTCTCAGCCTCAGAGGCATCTCAAAATCCTAGTATTGGTCATGGTCTAGTCCTCGACGAATACCACATCCCTTCTTTTGTAGAGCTTTATTCATATGGGGTCGTAGAGTCTATAGCCAAACTTATCCCTACCGTAACCGACAAAGATGCCCTGCCTCATCTTCGGCTCAAGTTTGGATCTCTCGTCCTTTCGTACATGCACGAAGGCTTTACAACCAAATACTTGCAGGTGATTGTATGACAGCTCTTTCCCATACCATACTTTGTTAGGCACATCAACCTATAAAGGAGCATTAGGAGATAAATTAATAGTATAAGCAATAGTATAAGAGCCTAATCCCAGTAAATGCTCGATAAATTTGTCTCTGATAGAAAACCGAACCTTCTTCATCAATGTCTTGTTTATTTGCTCCGCTACACCATTCAGTAAAGGTGTCTTGGGCGAAGTCTTCTAGTATCGTATCCCTTGCTCTCTGTAATAAGCAAAAAAGGGACCAATGTACTCGTCGCCATTGTCTGACCGAACACATAGCAGCTTCGTGTCGATCTTCCTTTCAACAGAGGCCTGAAACTCTTTAGAAGTGGACAGCACCTGATCCTTGATCTTTAAGGTATTGACCAAACATTTTTGGAACAATCATCAATAAATATTATAAATAAGAAGTACCACCAATAGATTTTACCTTCATAGGACCCAACATCTGAGTGAATCAACTCGAGTAACGTCGACTTCCTCGAACTTGGATGACTTTGGAAAGATACCTATCTTGCTTTCCTGCTAAACAGTTCATACATTTCTTTAATTTTGTAGACTTTAGCCCTAGAATCACCATCATGTTCACCAAGTAACTCATCCCCTTCTTGCTGATATGGCAGAGCCGTCTATGCCACAACTCGGTAGACGCATCACTGAGTGCATTCACCTCTTGTGTCCCCTGTGTACTTTCCTCATATAGTAGAGTTCGAAGTTCTTGCTTCTCTCTAGTAATCATCATCGAACCTCTAAAAAGTTTCCACTGACCGTTTTCGAAGAGATTGAAGAAACCCTCATCATCCAACCTTCCAACCGATACCGGGTTGAAACAGATATCAGGGATATGACAGACATCTTTGAGAACATGAACTGCACCCGTCCTCACATGCACTGTAATTCCCCGTCCCGCTCGATCAATCGAAGGAATCAAAACGCCAATGGCGTTCAGACTTAGCCATGCAACGGCTGCTCGAAGACCTGCTCGGTCGAGGCGACTCCTCGCTCAGGTAGGTAGCTTCGGTGAACTTGCCTCAGTTTGGCCTTCGTATTAATAAAATAAAAGTTTTCAACTGCACAAGTAGGCTTAATAATACAAGAGACGCATCCACATAACTAAAAAAATTATCCCAACTTGGGTCGATTGAGTTAAAATATGAAAACGTCCCACGGTCGGCTTAGAAGTGTTGCATGATGGCTTTCAAAATGACACTCGGTCTTCGTCCCATGGCTTGCGAGAAGGAAAGTTGGTCTTCGCCACAAAGTTATGAATTAGCCTATTATCTCGCATAAATGCTTAATAAAGCATGCACGGTCCCATCGTCCAAGCTTAGCCTAGCCTCTGTTCGTCCTACGGGTTAAGTTGTGTTGTACGATTCATGGCATAAGTTTAGGTACCCAAGAACTTGGTTGTCCAAGTCAAACGCGTGCACGTGACGTTTCTACAATACAAGGCTTGGCATAGCCCTTGTTCGTTCCGCTGGTTAAATTTTTGTACGATTAAATTAGGCAAGAGTTTTGTTGCGATATCGAAGTCATGGCAAGCACTATCCTATGTTTCTGTTGTTGTCAAGTCGCATAGTCCCACGATCCTAAGGATCGTCATATAAAGTATGACTTGAGCGATAGTGTCGCTTAGAAAATAATTTATTTTAAGGCAGGAGCCACGATAGGTTCAAGGATGCCACGATTAAAGAATACATGTTTGGTCCAAGTTAAGCTGGAGGACTACAGTAGTTGTTCCTCGAGTTTTAAAAGGATAAAAAGTTCACGCGACTGGTTGTCGCCGAGATCGGTCCCGCTACTTGGGAGTCTCGATAGAAAGTTCACGCGACTGGTTGCCACCGAGATCGATCCCGCTACTTGGGAGTCTCGATATAAAGTTCACGTGACTGGTTGTCACCGAGATCGGTCCCGCTTCTTGGGAGTCTCGATAGAAATATGGAAAGCACGGTCATGAATAAGGAAGGACATTGTAAATCCAGTTGAGTCTTGCATGGTCATTGGACAACTTATCGACAAGGATGGTTTTGTTCCTCAGACAGTAACTACGGCCACAAGACCGATCTGGCCTAGAAGGAACATGCTTGTAGGACCCTCGGATGGTGTGCGACCTGACCTGAGGGGTGCACCGTAGAGCTGGTAATAAGAAAAATTCGACGAGGTCGTGCCTCATTGTATACGAACGTACCGTATTATCTAATTAAGGTCCAAGTATAGCTTGTGGTGCTAGTGACCCTTTCATATACATTAGTCGGCATAGGAGCAGCTATCCGCGTGCATGCCTTAAGCGAGTCAAGATGTTTGAGCACGATTTGAGTGGTTACGAATTATTTGCTTGGTATGAACACAATCGATAACACTAAGATGTGGCTATAGCCAAGGTACGTGCTTCGGCACGAGATATGGGTCAACTAATGAGTTGTTGGCACATAGTACATATGTTCGAGTTGAGTCATTTCAAAGTTAGGTCAGGAAGGGCCGTAAGGTAAGTTGGTTAAGGCATCATGAGTTACGAGGCATGACCTTTATATGTCATGGCACGACCATGCTGTTATGACACGAGCATAGGTAAAAGATTAAGTGGGGAGATACTGCTTCGATTATACTGAAGCACGAATAGAGTATAGCACGACTATGTCGTTGCGTCGCTAAGTATAGGCCGAAAGGCAAGCTCGAGTCGGTGCATTGATGTTGCAAGTACGAGAATGGTCTAGAGGCAAGGATAAGAAAGTTATCGGTACGATAGCATGATGATGGTCTAGAGACACAAATAGGCCAGGCGTCTATGTCCTAAAATCGATCCTAAGGCAAGAATAGAAAGACAATCATAAAGGCTATTGTTGTACAAAAGTAAATGAACGTGTTGGTTTAGTATGGATGGGCGAAGAGCTCACACCACCAGTACAATTGAGTACTGACACCTACACAGTTTCCATGTACAGGTTCAAGTAGAGGTTCGTTGGCACGAAGTTCGCTTGGATGCGTCGAGACATGGAGTTCCTTGGCGTTTCAGCGCACGCAACCGCATGGAGTCAGAACTATATGGGACATAATGTATGGACATCGCCTATCTGAAGCTTCCGCTGGACTACTTAAATTGTATTGAGAGATGAGAGAAAGTAGAGTGACTCATAATTATGAGAATGGTGAGCTTGAGTGATTGTAATCTTGGCCTCGTACCATATTATAATCTTTGTTCCAATATCAATAAAGAGCGATTTGAATGACTTGTATTTTACTTTAAATTTTTGCTACTATTATTCAATATTTCTGTTTGTCTGTGTGATGACCTCATCGCTTAGCCTGTAATCGGTCATTATGAAACCTGTCTTACGTTAGTGCAATCTAGGCTCATGCGGCATCACGCCTTAGCAAAGACGATCGGTCCTACAGGACCGGGACATGACATAATGGTATCAAAGCACGGCTTTACGTCCTTGAACTTTCGATTGAATTCTTTAACTTTGATGTTCCGCAAACTTTGATATTGTTTTCGTAACTCGGTATCGTTGGTGCGCTCTATCTAAAATGTCCTACGGGATATCCATACAATAAGTCTAAATATTTTGAAAGGGCATTACGAAGAAAAAAAAATTGGGGTGAACAAGTTAACTTTAAATAAGCAGGTTGGCTAAGACGGGCTGGGCATATACACCAAAATTGCGTCGACCTTAGAGAAGTTGAGTGTGAAATTCGAAACATAAATGAGTTTGAATTGATTCATAGAATGCGAAATGACTATCGATAGGGGTGCCATCAGACGATGTTATTGTCAATGCGATATAGATGGACGTGCTTCAATTTTTGAGAAATGGCTCGAACGAAAATTCAAAGTAATCAGTTATGATTCGAAACTTGTTTTGAGGATTGATCGAATGACTTCATCCCTGAGTGGTATATCGGACAGCCTCGAGGATGTTGATCGATTGAGGATGCGGGGTGTTAATGAGTCTATCAGCAAGCGTCGCTTGTATACAAAGCCTTAGATGAGTATCGTTGAGTAAAATATAATCTTGAAGTTTAATATGTTGATTCAGATGAACTAGAAATGACGTGCGTGGGATTGTGAATACGCAAGTATAAAATATGGAAATGATTGAGTAGGCAATTTGAATCGAGGAAAAGTTAAGGTGTACAAACGGATGACTCGATCGAAGAAATTGATATGAATCGTATAAAAAAAGTTAGCATGATCGGATGATAGCATGCACAAAAATGATTCGAATATTTAAGAATGACTCTAAGGATTGGAATAGATGTTGTTCGATGTTTGAGTTTACATGGATCGGTGCATTTTGAGGAACATGTTGCTCGATGACTTAAGATAGTCGAATGAATACACGTGATTTTGGTTGTGAACGAATTAAACATGTAGCCAGTTCGAAGGATAATGATCGAATTTGATCTTGAATATTGAGAAGATTATCTAGTTCATATAATAGCATTAGTCGTACGACTCAGAATTCGTTACAAATGAAGATCGTCAGGTTACACATATCATCGATGGTATTGAGACGTATCAAAGATCGATATGCGATAACTCGGGGGTACTCTGAGTCAAAAAATGACGATCATGTAAAATGTTATTATTTCGATGGATACTATGTTTGGAGATTTTGATTGAAAGAAATATTTGGATGTAAAAAAAGTATCTTGATTTCTTCGACGATAGCCACAATATCGACGTTCTTGTCTTGCGCGATTCAGAAAATAACGATCATGTGAAATGTCATTATTTTGATGGATGTGATGCTTGGAGATTTTGATTGAAAGAAATATTTGGATGTAAAGAAAGTATCTTGATTTCTTAGACGATAGCCACAATGTCGACATTCTTGTCTTACGCGAGCGCAACTCCAATCTCGCACATACGTTACGTCACATTTGGGGTGATCGTTCCACATAAGCGTTGACATGGTGATTCATGTCACGAAAAGGATCGAACTCAAAAAATTAGGATGTGGTAATTTGGATTGCTTCGACTTGTGGTTTGATGCGAAGATAAATTTGAGGATTGTTCTAATTGGTGATTGATGATTAAGTAAACGTGAGGATTGAGTAGATCTAATCTGCGTATCAAGAATAAATTTGTCTAGACTCAAAGCAAGAGTTACGTCCCGATAAGGATGATTATTCTACGAGGGCATTGCATGATAATTTCATGCCCACTGTGGATAATCGGACTCGCATGAGATTCGGGCATGATATATTGTTAAGCTAGATGACCTAACAATCGAATACGTGAATTATGATAAATGACTTAGGGAATATGGAATGAGAATTATGGTTTAGCGATAAATCGTATCGTAGCATATTTGACTTGGAAAGAATGGATAGGTGAATTTTATCGAACGTGTTCGAGGAGATAGACTATGCGAATTTCTTGTTGGACGAGTGATATTGATATATTGTGAAATTGGTTGAACAAAAACTTATCATAGGATGGCTTTCCTGAATGACTCGGACCTCTTGGACTAAGTGTCACGAGTGTGAATAGGATGAATCTATGCTCGAAGTTTAGAAATCGGAGTGATACGATCTTGGGTAGAAAATCCTGTATTATCAACTTTGGTTTGACCCTAGGATTGGGGTCAGTGTTGGTATTATTGTTGGGGAACTATGATTCTAATCCTGACATTGACTTTAGCCTTGAGAAATGGCCTAATGGTTAGGCGATACGTCCATGTTTCGAGAGATAACATTGGCATGATTGATTTGGAGGATTGATAGGATTGGAAAATGGTATGGATGGATAGAATGATTCAACTAGAGGAAAACCCCACTCACGAGGCTCGGCTGAAATGAATATATTTTAGGGACGCCTGAATATGTGCACGATCCGACTCGAGTAAGAATGGCAAATTCTCTATCATAATGCTTGGCTAAAATATATGTATTTTAGGAACGCCTGAAATATGTGCACGATCCAACCAAATGATACGTTGAATTCAAATAAGACTAAAGGAACGGAAGGGTATCGAAGATTTCAAAATCGTGTCTCAAGTAAAAGATTGATAGTAGTGTGATCGTTAGTTTGAAAATGAACTTGAATGTTGATTGAGGTGAAGTACGTGCGAGAGTCACTAGATGATGAGTCAAATTATAAGTAAATAAGTGTACTCAGTTAGATTCGAGGATGGATGATGAGTCACTGGATGATGATGAACTTGAATGTTGATCCAACCAAATGATATGCCAGTATATCGGTATATATCGACGGCATACCGTCCAACAGATTTTCCACATTTTAGATATTTTCGATTTCAGATATTTTTTGAATAGTATTTCTGATATTTTTGTGAATAGTATTTTGGATATTTTAATGAATAGTATTTAGATATTTTCGTGAATAGTGTAGATGCATCCTATTATCCAATGGATACTTGGTTTCTTTGGATGGTTAGGATTGATCTAGATTATGACATGGATCATCATCCAATGGTCATGGTTAATTCTCCCTTCTATATATACCCTTTTACTTTCTCTCTCCTCTCACTTTTCATTCTTTCCTCCATTCCTTTTCTCTTTCATTCCTCTTCCTCAAGCTTAGGAAAGCTTGGCCTTAAGGCCTTGAGTGTGGTTTCGTACCCCTCTCGGTGGTAGAGTGGAAGAAGATTAGGCTTGGAGCTTAACCTAGGCAAGTACATCTTGTCGAATTACTGAATAACCTTAATTATTGTTATTTTTGTTTTCTTTGGTATTGATAGCTCATTTTATTCCAAAACTTGTTTTGTTAAATATGTTTCCCTTATAATTTTAGTTATGTACGTATTTATGAATTTGGTTTGATCTAGGTTTTAATTTTCTGTTAAAATCTAATATTGATTTAGTAGAAAACCTCGGTATCAAAAGTGATAACAGTGTTACCATCATGGATCTTCATCACATATGCATATATAAGACCCTCACCTAGCTTGTATACATAGATTTTGAGTTTGCTGGAAATCAGAACACGTTTCGATATCCCGAGAACCTATTTTTAAAGTATTTTGAGGTATTGATCTATCAAATCTTTGAATTTGTGAAAACCAATACTCTCATGTTGTAGTAAATTAAATTTCATACGATTTTGACTTTTGAAAATCTGAATTTTAATTTAAAATGAAGTTTTTATGGCCTAAACAAGTTTTGGAGTTTTCAAAAATTAACTTTCTGTGACGGTTCAAAAAATCCGTTGGAAATCTGCAAAAATCCATCGAAAAATTCGAACTTGTACCACAAAACTTGTTATAACACTTCAAAAAAATTGTTGGTAATTCACAGTAATCTGTCGGATGATCCGGTTAGGGTATTTTTGTCTATTTTTTGTCCGTTTCTGCCATTTTTGTCCGTTTTTAATTTTTTCTTCGATTGTAATGAATTCTTAATACTATTAGATAACCCTATATAGTTAGAGAATGATTGTACATCCTATATACACTTGGCACTAGCACATATTTAATTTTTTCTATGTCATGTACTTACTTTTTATTTATTCTTTCTCACATGTCATGATATGTCTTTCCTATTGATTCTTTCTTACAAGCTATGATAATTATTGTCATGCCTTCTTTGCTTACTATATAGTGTCCTGTCGTGGCGCACTTATGTTACATGTCTTCTTTGCTTACTAGATAGTGATCTGTCGTGGCGCATTCATGTCATATGTCTTCTATGCTTACTAGATGGTGACCCGTCATGGTGCACTCTTGTACATGTCTTTTCTTGCTACATGATAGTGGCATGTCATGGCGCACTCCTTATCTTTCTATAGTAGCTCGTCGTAGCACACTCCTAGCTTCCAGCTTATTATATTTTTTTTGTTGTGGCTTGTTATAGTGCACTTTCTTGTATTGTCTAATTTTGCATATCATGTCTAGGATGGATTCTATGGAATGCCACACCCAAAATTCTAATAAAAATGTTAAGGATTAACAACTAGCTTGATTACCTAGATCATTTGAAGGAAAGACTTTCCGAGTTACCTGCACCCCCTGTTTTACGGTCTTATATATATACACATGGGATTTGGAGCTATATGTCATGATGAGCACTCTTCTAACACACCGTCGAGTGGGGCACCTCCTTAGGACACGTATATTACTGCGGTGTGTCTGCTATACTTATTTTCTTTTAGCCTAGATCAGTCGGGTAGTCTGCAGGAAAGGTAACTGGATCGAATTTCTCAAAAGTACATATGTTAGTAATTAGGATTGTGATAACCCTAGTTAGCTAATGTATAAAGCTGTATTCATTGCTTGGATATGATTGTTGTATGGAGTTCAGTCTAGTCCGAATTTTTTATTATTTTTATGTCTTACTTTTGTCGATAAATGATTAGAGACTAAGTTCTATTCAGGAGAAGGGTTATAACCCTGGCCCTTGTTTGGTTTACGGGTTGTAACTTGGATTTCAAAATTGTTCCTAAGTCATCTTATAATTTATCGTTTTATACAGTTCTCACATGCTCACATGTTCCAGTTATCTAACATGTTCACATATTTTAGTTATCTAGTATGCTCACATGTCCTAGTTATCTTACATGCTCACATGTCCTAGTTATCTACCATGCTCACATGTCCCAGTTATCTTACATGCTCACATGTACCATTTCTCTTATGTTGTTCAGTTTATCTCACATGTTCATATGCTTTCGTTTAATTCATATGTCCATAGTTTACTTTATGACACATATTATTTACTTTATGCACCATGATGCTTTGCTTATTGTCTTTTCTATTTTTGGGATAAGTGCATTGGTAGTGCACGAGTCTCGATTCGTATTTACTTATTTCTATCTCTATCTGTTGCTATGTTAGTTATTGTCACTCATGTTTTCTGTTAAACATATTTCTAGTGTACGTATACAAATTTTGACCCATATTTTATTTACTGTATTTCCATATTTCTTTATGTCTTGTCTTGATGTATCTTGACTAGGGTTGACCTTGGGTTGGTTTGGTCCAACTTGACTTGTTATGGATGGCTTGGTTTGGTTTATTTTGATGATTGGTTCAACAAGTTAAACCATCCCCTCTCTTTATAAACCCCCAACTACTTTCTCTCTCTTCCTTTACTCTTCATTACTTCTTCTTCTTCTTCCTCATAACTCTTTCTACCTACCAAGAAACCCTAGGCAAGTGCTAGCTTACTTCAAGAGAGAACTCATTTCTATTTGTTTTATTGTTTTTCCTACATGATTTCAAGACACTTTAGAACTTGGCATTTTTCAATTTGGTAGATATTTTCTTGTAGATCTAAGTTTTGATCATTTTCGGTTTTCTTAGGTTTTGATCTATCAAACCTCTTTATTTTTGAAAACTAATTGTTCCATGTGGTAGAGAATTTCATTTTACCCAAATTTAACCTTTAAAAACCCGGATTTCAATTTATTTGAGTGATTTATGGACTTGGGAAGTTCATGGGTTCATGAACACTTGTTCTCGGATTTGGGGAAGAAGAACAGTGCTGGGCGCATAGCTTGTTATTCGCCCACAGCACTTCTTCCTTGGACGCATAGCCATCTATATACGCCCAAGTCTCCTATGTCTCCTCTGCTTGGGCGCATGGCTTTCCTTATGCGCCCACCTTGCCTTGGAAGTTAGGCTCTCGATTTCTTCCAAGCATCCCCTGACTCCACCCTGTGGGCGCATGCATGTTAGCGCATGCATGTGGGCGCATAGTCATAGGCGTATAGCTTTTGGCGCATGCCTTCCCAAAACCTGTGACTCTTTATGATGCGACATGACCTAGGCGCATAGCCGTGGGCGCATGACTTTTGGCGCATGGCCCTAGACACCTAGTCTTGGGTGCACGCCTTACTTGGGCGCATGCCACTCCCAGTGTGTGCCATCCTTTGGCACACGCTCTTCATATACCATGTTGGCCTTAGGCGCATGCTATTCCTGACACCCCATTCGCCCCTTTAAGCTTGATGGGCATACCCCGATGATAGCCTTGTACCATATTATTATATGTACCATGTGCGTGCTTTGAGCTTGAACACGATCCCAGCATGGCATGTACACTCTCTGATAACTCCTTTAGTGGCCCATCGTGGTGCACTCTTGGTCAAGTAAATTCTCAGCATACAAGTACCCTTTACATGAACACGACATGACAAATGACCTAGCATGATATGATAATCTTAGATAGTGACCCATTGTGGTGCACTCTTGATAAGCAACATGGCATGATAATTCTTGATAGTGGTCCATTGTGACGCACTCTTGACAAGATAAGTAATCTTGATAAGTAACCTAACATGATAATCTTGATATGTTGTTGCGACGGCTATCTTGACTTGCTAAGTAACCCTTGTCTTGACACCGTGGGTGATCGTTCTTGAATGTGCTCGTATAAGCTACCAGTCTCGTCTCGCATCATATTTAGGACTTGCATCCTTGGTTGCCACGGTCAGGGATTCATATTGAATCTGACTAGGTTAATAACTAGATTGATCAAAGTAGTTCATATAGAGAGATGTTTCTAGTTACAAGCAATCCCGTTATCCCGGCTACACCCGATGGACTTGTAGCCTGCCGATGAGTAGGGCACATTTTTAGCCCATTGTCATGTGGGGCACTTCTTGAAACAAGTAATATGCGTACTGTCATGTGTTGCACTCCAAGTCACCTAATAATTCTTGATAATTCTTACATGAACCTCGCCTGGATAACCTGGATAGCTGCAGGGCTTGTGACTGCTGGAACATCTCATTGCATCTTGCTAGTAACTCGGCTTGTGATAACCCTAGTTAGTTAAAGTATCAAGTCGTACTCTTTGCTTGGCCGTAAATGTTGGATAGAGTCCAATCCTGTCTAGTCTTGTCTAGATCCAGTACATGGCTATCTCAGGACATGTTTGCTTACTCTTGGTGATAGATGGTTAGAGACCAGGTTCTGTTCAGGCGAACGGTTACAACCCCGGTCCATGTTTGGTTTACGGATTGTAACCTGGCTTCCAGAATAGTTCATCGTCCTTCCGTCATTTATTGTCCCATTTATATTTTTTGTCTTCTTATTATTACTCTAGTTTATTTTCTGACATGCTGGTTTTAGTTCTTAAGTGAAGCCTCCCTTGTGGCACTTGCTCTTTCTGGGGTCTAACCCAGCTGGTTTTGTATGGCCAGATTTCGGAGTAGCTTCCGAGGATCTCCCAGCCTTCCAGCCAGATGGTGAACACTAGAAGTAATCCTGGTAACGAGTGGATTTATTTTGCTCTCCCGCTCAAATTATAAAATTATTTCTTTTGAGGCATTTAACCACCGAGCAAGTGTTAGCTCGTATTGAATACTTTACTTACTGTCTGCCTACGGGCTGTAACATGATTAACAAATCCTATGGTTGATCATGTATGACTGAAACTCTTGCTAGTCCTAACATTTTGTATGACTAGCTTCATGATCATCTGAATATGTAATATTTAGGACGCCTTACCTTGTATGTCTGATGATCTAACATCTTGTAACATATATTACTTGCTTAAGATTGAGACACTAGGCTTGTTCTAGACCATAAGAGACTGTTGGCTTGCAGATAAACCCTCATGCATCTAAACAGCCGTGACCGTATATCGAAGTGGATTACACATCTATATACGTAGCTGGCTGTGTCTGTCCCCCGCTCTCCAGTATTCTAGTTTTGGGACGTGACACGGTTTAAGTGGTGGCCCATACAGGTCTTGTAAATCAAGAATGTGTGAGGGTTTTACCAAATAGAAGTCTCAATCAGCACTTGTTACGCCCCAGAACCAGAATACTGGAGAGCGGGGGAATGACTCAGCCAGCTACGTATTACGGGTAGATGGATATCGAATAATACGATCAATGTTGTCTAAAAGACGAGGGGGTGCATACTACATGAAAGTCTCACGATGGTCATTTCACATCTATTGTCTCAATTATTCAAATAAGAAACAGAAATAGAGAACATGTAAGATAAAGCAGTAAGGCGTCCCAAACGCTCAGTCAAAATGTTCTTGATATCTGGCTTTACAAAACATAGTCAGATGATGTAGCAAAGTGTACACAATTGTTATCAGCTGCAGTCTGACTTAATTACAATTATGTAAAAGTAAGTACAAGACAATCCGACTAACATGTCGGTGCCAAACGGCAAGGTATTAAGTAAATAACAAAATGCGGGGAAGTAAGGAACCCACTCGAGTCCTCCTGCGATCATCCCTCTAGTATTGACCATCTTGGAGGGGGAAGTAAGCTGAGTCCTCGGAAACCGCCTCTAAATCCGGCCATGCAAAACCAGAGAGGTTAGACCTCTAATAGCAAGTACCACAAGGAAGCACGATATGAGGAATTAAAACCAGTAATAAGAGAATATGATAAGTAGATCTCTGCTTGCCACTGGGATTCACATAACATCACGACACTTCGAACCAACCTCCCAACCAAACAAGGTCAGAAGTTGGCCCGTCATGCCCTGACATTCTGATCATCTCAGTTAGGTAACAGAGTATGTGCAGTACACAAACAAATCAATTTAAACGGCCATGCAACTACTACGGCTTGCTACTATGAGTTCCAAGTTATCCTGGAATTTATGCAATAAAGGATTCCTCAGCTCTTACTATGGGCAAGTAAGGCTAGTTTACCCAGTCAATCAATTGCGCCAATCATGAATTAGACGAGTCCCAGCGGGACGCCCGTCATCAATATACAATATACCATAGATAATATAACCAGATACCGCTCCCTGCCCGTGTGGCAGATTTGCAGTATCTGTGGGGACCAACCGACCTGTCGGGCACTACGAGTCCCAAGAGGGCTGCCATGTAAGAACTCAGGAATCCATTCTCTCCATACAATCATTATTTTATATAACTTAATAGTCTCTACGTTGAGTGAAATCCCATATCGTGTATCATGGTCATTCAGAATGAGTACTTCCGTACAAGTACGATATGCCCAACTCTACAACGATACCCGTGTGGTTAGGTTGTAGGTCTTACATAGCGTAATGCAACAATCAAAACTAACCACGGAATAATCATGCCTTGACCATCAAGTACACATGCTGCTTTGGTAGAAAAATAAATAAACAAATTGAAGCCTGCATGTGTGCCTGTATGTCAATATTCGGGATCGGCCAATCGATGATAATAGTTCATAGTTAATATGAACGTGTCTCATTCATTCAATTCAATAAGACGACTAGCCAGTCTCTTAGTTCCAACTAGGAACGCATGATCGATTATTAGTCAAGTAACAGTCGGGGTCAATTCGTGACAAGGCATAAAAGTCAAATTAGTATTAAGCATGGTCGAGTCCATAACTAGTATAAAATAGTTGGTAACATATTCTTGAAGCCAAGGAAAAGATCAACAAATTTTATGTTGGGAGTTGAAAGAAATTCTAGCCACAATTCAGTCAATTAGGACATATAACAGTCAGAAACAACCAAATTATGCATATGCGGCCTATTCTGCGACATGCATACAACCGCGACACCATATGCGCCTACTGCAACATGCGCCTCATGCGGCTCAACTGCGACATGACATGCGCCTACTGCGACATGTGCCTCATGCGGCTCAACTGCGACATGATATGCGCCTACCGCGACATGCGCCTCATGCGGCTCAACTGTGACATGATATGCGCCTACTGCGGCATGCGCCTCATGCGGCTCAACTGCGACATGATATGCGCCTACTGCAACATGCGCCTACTGTGACACGATATGTGCCTACCGCGACATGCACCTCATGCGGCTCAACTGCGACATGATATGCGCCTACTGCGACATGCTGTTCATGCTGCAGATGAATATAGGAACGAACAAAAATTACTTTTTTGCCATAACTTCCATAAAATAAATCGAAATCTAACTTTTCAAAAGCCAAACTTTAGCAGAATTAAATTCTCTACGACATAAAACCACTTATTTTCGAAAACAACAATGTTTGATAGATCAAAACCCTAAAATTCATATAAAAACCCAAAACTTAAAACTTAGATCTACACCCAACCATCCATGGAAATCAAAAATTTCAAGACCTAAACTTTTAGAGGAAGAGAAGATGAACAACATAGACTAAAAATAAATAGGGATGCATAAAATCCCTCATGGTGTGCAAGATGTACTTGCCACTTACAAGTGGGTTAGGGTTTGGTGGAGGAGTAAATGTGAATGAATGAAGAGAGAGAGTAGAAGAAGAACTTTTATATCAAGGTCAAGTGGATCTCCACCATTCATTCTCTCCACCAAATCCAAGCCATCCATTCCTTTCCATGTTGAACCAAACCGAACCAAGTTGGTTTCCCATGAACCGAAATGAACCAAGAGCCAAGAAAAAGCAGAAAATAAAATACAAAAAATTAATAAGCGTGAAATTGAAGAATTTAAATACAGAATAAATGCATGATAAATATTGAATAAATACATTCAAGAAGTACACGTATAAAATACTTTATTCTGGGAACGGGGAGTGACATCTCTACCCCCCTTAGAAAAATTTTGTCCTCGAAATTTCAGATCCAAGCAGGACAGAAATGTCAGAGCTAGACTAATCGAAGTACAAGTAATTGAGTAAGTAGCTATTCTATAATGTCAAATAGCCAGTAATATATCTATGTTTAACAATCTACGACATCAAGCAATTCTACTCATAAGGTGGCAAGCATGAGGAGTTAAAACAATCAAGATATATAGAGAGAGATATACCTTGTGAGTCAAACAGGTGCGGATACCGTGATCGGATATCATCCTCACGTTCCCACGTTGACTCTCCTAATGAGTGATGACCCCAAGCAACCCGGACAAGGCTAATTGTTCGGTTCTTGAGTATCTTCTCTCTTCGGTCCAAAATGGACACTGGCTGTTCCTCGTAAGACAGGTTGGTACCAACAACTAGCTCGGAATGATCAAGGATATGGCTTGGGTCCGATACATACCTACGCAACTGAGATACATGAAATACGTCATGCACCTCTCGTAACGAAGATGGAAGGGACAAACGATAAGCAACATCGCCTACCCTATCAAGGATAATGAATGGTCCTACGTATCTCGGACTCAACTTTCCGCGAACCCCAAATCTAATGACCCCACGGGTAGGTGAGATCCGCAAGAACACGTGGTCCCCAACAGAAAACTCTAGCGGCCTACGATGTTGGTCCGCCCAATGACGATGCCGATCCTGTGCAACTCGAAGTCGCTCTCTAATTCCCTTAACCACTTCAACGGTCTGGACAATCATTTCTGGGCCTAGTATCTTCCTCTCCCCGATATCATCCCATGCTAGTGGTGACCTACACTTCTTACCATATAGTGCTTCAAATGGCGTCATCTGGATACTGGCTTGATAACTGTTGTTATAAGAAAACTCAACTAAGTGCAGGTGGCTCTTCCAAGATCTCCTAAAATTTAGGGTACAAGCTCGTAACATATCTTCCAAAGTCTGAATTGTCCTTTCTGATTACCCGTCCGTCTGTGGATGGTAAGCCGTGCTAAATCTTAACTTGGTGCCCAGACTATGATGTAAGCTCTTCCAGAAATATGATGTGAAACGGGTATCTCGGTCTGACACAATGCTGACAGGGACTCCATGCTGCCTGACTATCTGTTGCATGTACAACTCTGCCAACTTTTCTGTAGATTGCCCTATTCTGAAAGGAAGAAAGTATGCCACCTTTGTAAGCCGATCTACTATCACCCAAATAGCATCTTTACCACTTGGTGATCTCGATAAACCGGTCATAAAGTCCATTGTGATGTGTTTCCACTTCCACTCCAGAATAGGAAGTGGTTGCAATAACCCAGCTGGCCTCTGCTGTTCTGCCTTTACTTACTGACATACCAAGCAACGAAAAACAAATCTAGCTATCTCCCTCTACATCCCGTTCCACCAGAAGTGCTGCTTGATATCTTGGTGCATCTTGGTCCCTCCAGGGTGTATAGAATATTGAGAACTGTGGGCTTCTGTCATAACCTCCTGTCTGATATCTCTACTAGGCACACATAGGCGTGATCTAAACCTAAGCGTACCATCTTCATAAATTTGCATCTCCTTTCTGAGTCCTGACTCACATTCTGCTCTAAGCTTCTGAATCTTTGGGTCCTGTGCCTGAGCTGTCTTGATCCTGTCTACCAAGTCGGATTTAACTTGTAAACTTGTTAGAACTCCTACATCACTAGAAAGTTTAACTTCGATGCCCATCTCCTGAAGGTCTTCTAAGATGTGCTTCTGCGTTGTCAACATAAATGTGCCGCCTCTCCTGCTAAGAGCGTCTGCTACCACATTAGCCTTGCCTGGATGATACTGAAGCTCCACGTCATAATCCTTGATCAGCTCTAACCATCTTCTCTGCCTCATGTTCAGCTCCTTCTGAGTAAAGATGTACTTCAGACTTTTATGATCTGTGTACATGTCTACTCGATCACCATATAAGTAATGCCTCCATAGCTTCAAAGCAAATACTACTGCTGCCAACTCCAAATCATGAGTTGGGTAATTCTTCTCATGGTCTCGAAGTTGCCTAGATGCGTATGCTATCACCTTCCCATGTTGCATTAGGACGCACCCAAGTCCTTTTCCTGACGCATCACAATATACTGTAAAACCTTCGGGTCCAACTGGCAATGTAAGAATAGGCGCTGATATCAACTTCTGCTTCAGATTCTCAAATAATGCCTGGCATTCTACCGACCAGACGAATGGTACATCCTTCCGTGTCAAGCGGGTCATAGGCGCTGAAAGCCTTACAAAGTTTGATACGAACCTTCTCACTACCAAAATTTATCATTTTAGCGACGGCCACATCCGTCGCTAAACCGACGGTAATCACTATTAGCGACCGATAACCGACGGATTTTGGCCAAAAAATTCGTCGGCAATCAGCTCGTCGCTAATAACGGTCCGTCGGACTTTCGTCCATTTCAACTATTAAGGATTGAAATGTGTAGGCAATAGCGACGTAAAGTTTTGTTGGTAACCCGTCGTAACAGCGTATCAGATCGTATCATGAAGTCGCTAATCCGTCGGTATTCGTCGGTAGCTAACGACGGATTAGCGACGGTCTTCTGACGGACTATCTGTCGATCAGGTTCTGGAAATGCTTGGCATTTCCAGCACCATGGCGACGGAAGAGTAGTCGCTAATACGTCGTGACCGCGTCGCTACAGCGACGGGTTGCTGACTGATTATCCGTCGCCATGATTCTGAAAATGTCATACATTTCCAGAACCATGCCGACGGATGGTCCGTCGCTACGCGGTCGCCATATAGAGTGACGGATTAGCGGCTGATTATCAGTCGCCCTGGAGATGGATTTCTGTTGCTATTCCGTCGAAGTTTATACCACCAGAACCTTGCCGACGGATAATCCGTCGACCACCCGCTACCTGGAAACAGTTTAAAAACTCCAGATAGCGACGGCTGATCCGTCGAAAACCCGTCGGCAACTGGGATTATCCGTCGTAAAATGGTCACTAGTCCGTCGCTAACTGAGTTTTTTGGGAAAAAAATTGCAGCACTTTCCCTGTTCACAAATATATGCATAAACCAAACCAATATATAATGTACACCAATTATCCAACAATCACACAGACCAAATATATAATGCACACCAATTATCCAAGAATCACATAGACCAAATATGCACATACGAATTTAATGCACACCAATTATCCAAGAATCACAGACCAAACCAAATTAATATAAAATAAATATCAATTATCCTAAAGAGTAATATAATATCCGGTGCTATAAGTCGATTATAGCACAATTAGTTCAAAGCTCTCACAAATAATCCAAATTTTCTTAATACAACATTTTAAGGAGGAGGTCGATTGTCCGTTCCCGTATTCGACCGACGAATATACTCCTCCACAAGGTACGGAGGCAAGGCGTCGTAGACAGTACTCGAAAGTCGGCGAAGCTGCTCTGCGGACATGAGATCCAGGAGTGCCGTCACAGCCGTAGGCGGTAGCACAGGGGCTTCAGGGTTGAAAGAAAGATGGCCCACGGAAGACGGACCGACACCTGCAGTCGACGGACCAATAGAAGACGGACGAGCACCATCAGCAGACGTATCGACAGCAGCAGACGCATGCGAAAAGTGCGTGGCAAATTGCTCCCGCAAGGACGACACCGCCTCGTGTAGCTGCGTAAGCTGCGACCTAACATCATCGTCTGCCCGGGCCACGGGAGGAGGCAGTGTCGGTGGAAATCTCTGCGTCGCCATATGCAATGGCCCTAGGGAGCCGACTCCGTACAGGAACCCTTTCTTAAAGCCGTCGATGGTATCTACGAACAAGTCGTTTCGAGCGGCCAAAGAAAAGGGCGTCCGGAAGGGCATCGTTTCACCGACATCCTCGGTGTCAGTTAACTGAGCCTGACTAAGGGCCTCACGATACGCAGCCTATCAAATGAATGTGTTTATATTATAAAATTTACCTAAGTTGTAATCTAAATCCTACGTTTCACTAAGTTAAGTGTGAATCCTAAGTTTACCTAAGTTATAGTCCGAATACTTTTAATTCTAAGGTTAATCTCATAAACATAAGTACTTACATCAGTCTCCTTGGCCCTCTCGTCGACGAAGATCCCGTCCTTCCGTCTTTTGTGCGTATGCTGGAACACGTCGTGCATGGTGACCGATTCTGGCGCCCTTCCCTCCTTCACCGCCCGTTGGGCCTACATACGAAATTTCCTTAGAAACTAATTAACTCCTTTAATTAATAATACCTAATTCGATAGTGAAATAAATTTACGGTTGCTCACCAGATCTGCAAGTATCGCTGCGTGAGACCTTGATCCCCCCGTATGAAGGCCCACGGCAGATCGGTTCACCTTCGCCTTTTTCGATTTCTCCTTGTACGCAGGGTTATCCATCATGCCTAAGAGGTCCTCATAATACTCCTGCCGGATCCAATTCGGCCTCGTATGTCCCATTTTTAGGTCATGAATCATATCCCGTATCTTCTTCGAGCATGCGCTTCTATAGGTCCTGCGGATCCCCTCCTCGCGATGGGGGGCCACCAGTACGTTCTCTAACACAGAAAATCAATTATCACGTAATTTACAAAATGGTTGATTAAAGAATCACATAGACTTAACCAAAAAAATATAGATATATACCTTCAACTCGTCGAGCCAGACGTACTGCACGTTTGGGGGCACCGACGTAAAGTTGAGGTAGGGACCGTGGAAGTTAGCCCTGATAATTTCTCCAAGGGCCCTGCCAACATTAAACGGAAAAAACCTACAAAGAAGAAACGACTGGATTATTAACTTGAATAAATGAAAGAAATTTAATAAATTAACTTGTCGGAACTCGCCTCTCGGGCCTCTCTGGTGCCGTCGGAGGATCCGCGGGTCCGCGTATGTACTCCCCAGTAACCGGACGGAACCGAGTATGGGGGTACTCCGGGGCCCACTGTGCAGTAATTGGGGCATCCCCTGGTGGATCCGCTGCTGGTGGTTCCGATAGCGGATCGGATTCGCTAGCAGATCCGGACTGATGCCTCGATGAAGTGGTCGATGGAGGGCGGGATGCGTCTATGCCCGGGGTACTCTCCGGGTCGGGCTTGCTCGATGGGGTCACATCCCGGGAACTTTGAATGCGACCACGACCACCAGCACCAGTACGACCACGACCACGACCCGCACCACCACCACCACCACGACCAGCACCACGACCACGGCCAGCCATCATGACCTGTAAATAGAACACATAAACATAATTAACAATATAAAAGTGTAAATGGATATAAAAAACTAAACTAAAATATACATACCACCAGTAGGAAGACGAGTGTCGTCGCGACGAAAAAGACTAGGAGTGTCATCTGCAATAAGTAAATAATCGAATAAAAAAAATATGAATTCACGTAATTGCTTTTATGAGGTCAAACTTAATTCACGTAATTGAAAGGGTTTTTACTATACAACAATATTTAACCTAATCATCGTCTTCATTCTCATCCTCGGCCTCATCTTCATCATCATCCTCCTCATCCTCATCCTCATCCTCATCCTTATCTTCATCGTTGATTTCATCTGTATCCTCATCCCCATCAAATTCTTCTTCTTCTTCTTCTTCTTCTTCTTCTTCTTCTTCTTCTTCTTCTTCTGCCTCAAAATTTGGGACAAGACGCCTCTTTCTTCCCTGGTTGACAGCTAAGTCTTGTGTATCAACCTCTTCCTCCCCTCTATTTTCCTCAACAATATCTTCAATATCCATTGTATCTGAGTGTTGTCCCAAGTATTAGGACTTTTCGATCTGGTCCTCTTGGTATGCTGGGTCTCCAACGTTGAATGTATTTCTAGATTTAATCTTGCATACTGCCCACCAGTCAAATCGATCTCTACGACGCCTTGGGTAGCTTGTATAGTAGACTTGAACAGCCTGATTTGCTATTGTAAATGTATCGGACCCTCTATACCTCATGCGATGATTTATATCGACGAATCCAAATTGTTTATCGATTCTCCAACCGAAATTTGGTATCGTATCGAACCACTCACATTTGAACATCACAATATGCATATCATGTGGGCCAGTATATTGTAAATCTACAATATTCCAAAGCACTCCATAATAGTCAAAGTTCGGCTCGTCGTCATAGACGGTGCCTCTTATGCAAACACCGGAATCCTTGGTATTGATGCCGTCATTGATAAATTCGACATTTATAGCATTCTGAGTTGACTTAAACCTGAAGCCATTAACGACATAGCCTGGCCAAGTCTTTATTTGCTTCTTCGGTCCCAATGCCAGATAACGAACACTGTCATGAGTGAGTGTTATTTCAGGCAATAAAACCTGTAAACAAATATTTATAATTTAAATGTTTCAGATTATATATTAATAATCTCAATTATAATCATAGTTACTTACGTATTTGCGAAACCATGACGGAAATGTACAATCAACCTCTCTTTGAAGCCCCTCATCGGTAATATCGGGTCTCCTCATTTTGATTTCATCTCTAAATATACTATTAGAGAAAATAAGAATATATAAGTGTAGTCACTTACTTCATCAAATTCGAGATTATAACGAGTGCAAGTGTACTGACTAACTTCTCCAAATCTCTCACTTCTTGTATGTCACAGTTTAACAAGACATATCGGTGAGCGGCATCATACTCGTCGTCTGTCAACCACCGTCTTTTACTAGCCCCAACAAGCTTGCCCCTTACATTGAATCTTCCTCCATCCTCAACGTCCTCGTCATTCTTTTGAGGTCTATTTCGATTTGTTTTAACATGAGTATCGAAATAAATGGAGCAGAAGTTTGAAACCTCTTCGATAAGATATGCTTCGCATATCGAAGCCTCTATATGAGTTTTGTTGCCAACTTTCTTCTTTAGATGGTGTAGGTATCTAGAGAGACAAATTATTTTGAGAATTAAGAAAGAATTTTAAAATAAATGGAAATTCAGCTTAAATTATATCGATATTTATGTACCTTTTAAATAGGTACATCCATCGATAATGAACAGATGCACCGACACGGGCTTCGTATGCTAGATGAATCGGTAGATGTTCCATGCTGTCGAAGAAGTAGGAGGAAATATTTTCTCCAGCTTGCAAATTGTTAAGATAATCTTCTCCTCAAGTTCAACCATGTGTTGCACAGTCAACTTAGTTGAACAAATATCCCTAAAAAATATTGATAGTTCGGCCAACGGAACCCATACAGCAGAAGGCAACAACTCTTTCAAAGCAATGGGCAGTAATCTTTCCATAAACACGTGGCAATCATGACTCTTCATTCCCGTTAGCTTGCGTTCATTGAGGTCAACGCATCTAGACAAATTTGACACATAGCCGTCGGGAAATCTTAAAGTAGATACCCACTTGCAGATTATTAATCTATCTTCCTTGCTCAATGTGTATTGTGCTATCGGCTTACTTAATTGTCCAGCAGCTCCCCATTGTATCAAGTTCAGATAAGGACGCTTGCATATCTCGGCAATGTCTTGTCTTGCTTTGGGATTGTCCTTCGTCTTTCCTTTAATGTCCATGACGGTATTGAAGACATTATCGAACACATTCTTTTCGATATGCATAACATCAAGATTATGCCTTATAAGATTATCTTTCCAATAAGGCAAGTCCCAGAAGATATTCCGTTTGGTCCAGTTATGGGTTTGTCCGAACCCATCGACACGATTGTTCGATGGATCTTCCATTACAGTGGGAAAATCCTTTACATCTTCCCAAATATCGTATCCCGATAATCTGGCAGGCGGATGAGAAAATTCTTGTTTTCCAGCTCTGAATGCGTCCTTGTTCTTTCTCCAAGGATGACTCGCGGGCAGAAATTGACGATGGCAATCAAAGAAAGAAGTTTTTCCTCCATGCTTAAGGCGGAACGCCTTACTATTTTGCATGCATATCGGACAAGACAGGATGCCGTGAGTACTCCATCCCGACAGCATACCGTATGCGGGAAAATCATTGATTGTCCACATCAGTGAAGCTCTCATGTGAAAGTTCTGTTTCCTGGAAATATCATACGTCGCGACGCCGATCTCCCACAGCTGTTTTAGCTCATCCACCAACGGCTGTAAATATATATCGATATTCTTCGTCGGATTTTTGGGACCCGGTATGATAGCTGTCAAGAACATATAAGGAGTCTTCATACACATCCATGGTGGCAGATTGTAAGGGGTCAGAATGACCGGCCAGCAGGAGTATTGAGATCCCGACTGCCCGAAAGGGGCGAATCCATCAGAACATAGCCCCATGCGTACATTTTTGGGCTCTGCAGCAAAATCTGGATAGCGAAAATCGAAATATTTTCACGCCTCTCCATCCGAAGGATGTGACAATTCTCCATCGTCCTTTGCGCATTCTTCGTTGTGCCATATCATGTGTTCTGCTGTATTCTGAGACATGTACATCCTCTGCAAGCGCTTCGTGATCGACAAGTAATGCATATACTTGTAAGGACGTCGTTTTCTAGTTGACTTTCCTTTTCCCCTAACTTCCTTGTAACGATCCGCATTACAGAAGCGAAAACTTTCTACATCCTCGTTCTCCTTATAGTACAACATGCATCCGTTGCGACAACAATCTATCTTGTCGTACCCCAGTCCCAGTTGTCGGACCATCATCTTCGACTTATAGAAGTTTTTTGGAAGCTCTTTTGATTCCTTCGGTAACACCTCCTTCATTAGTTGTGTAATCCGATCATAGCAAATTTGTGGCAAGTTAAAATCGGACTTTATGTTCAATAATCGCATCGTCACTGACAGTACGGAATGTGGATCACAACCAGGATATAAAAAAGTTTCAGCATCCTGAAACATATCATAGAACTCCTTCGCCTCGGGATTAGGATCCTCTGGATCAAAATTAGGCCCTGCCGCGTCGTACACGATATCTCGTGCAAGGTTCTGCACGTCTCCATAATCAACGGAGCATTCGTCGTCATCGACGACAAAATCCGCTGCAGCATTATCATCAAAAGCATAAGTAGCAGCATTCGCAACCTGTCTTTCGGCATATAGTTCACCTTGCGATGACCACAGGCCGTAATCACGTACGAAACCCTTACGGGTCAAATGATCTCTTACACTCACTACTTCTTCGTAACGTCTATTGCGACAATTACGACATGGACACTTGATTTTGTTACCGTCCATAAACTGAGCTTTGCTCATGGCATACTTAAGAAACACTTCCACGCCTGCCTGAAAATCGTCATTCACATCTATTCTACTCTCGTGTTGTCGTTTGTACATCCATGTACGATCAACGAAATAACGATCCATCACAGATTAGATGTAAAAATCTGTATAGTAAGACAAACTAAACAGAATTAGTATATAATCATGTAACTGGTGGATCCGCTAGTATTCTAGCTCGAGAAGAGAAAAATATAAATACAGTTGTTACTAATAGTTCGATACCGATAGTGCGATACCGATACCGATACCGATAGTGCGATACCGATACCGATACCGATAGTTCGATACCGATAGTTCGATATCGATAGTGCGATACCGATACCGATAGTGCGATACCGATACCGATACCGATAGTTCGATACCGATAGCATGGTTTAAAGTATCGGCCGATACCGATTCGATACGGCCGATACCGATACGGTTTGGCATGTTCCGATCCGATACCGACCGATACCAAATATTGACCGATACCGACTATGGAGGTCTTTGTTCCTGTCAATTCGGCAAAACCAATCGGTAAGGATGACTACTATTTCATATAATTTCAAAACTACTAAGAAATAACGCTGAAATACTTAAAATTATGCCTAAATGTATAAAATATATGTTTTTAAATGTAAATAATTTATTAATAATTATTTGTTTTTCGATACCAAAGTCAGATACTCCGATACGATACCGCCGATACTACCGATATCGCCGATACCAATACTCATAGGAATAGTCCGAAACCGATTCCGATACCGATTGTGAACCTTGACCGATAGTACGATACCGATACCGATAGTGCGATACCGATACCAAACTAAGTCAATCTATCTATTTCTAAATTGCAAGAGTCCACTTCTAGGATATGGGAGCTATATCCTAAATATCTAGTCTAAAATTGACTTGGTTAGGATACTAGAGTGTCCTTATTATCTAGCAAGCACTACCTTAATCTAGTCACACTAGCATTAATTACCTATAATTTCTACCATGTCTACAATCACACATTACACCCCAAGCCGTCACGCATGCTAATTATAATAGGCCCATATATATGTATATCACAGTTAGATGTATAGACCATGAACCCAAACACTGACTTATGCAGATGAAGAACTCACACTGTCCTTGACACAGTGAACCTATACACCATGAACCCAAACTCCATATTCACATTTACTAATCCAAACACCACCAAACTAATGGATAACACCCAATATGGATAACACATTATTTAGCCAATATATAAACTCAGATGAATTTGATAAGCAAAGCCCCCTGCCGCCCCCGACCAAAGCCCCCCGCAACAAGCCCGCCGCCCCCGACCAAAGCCCCCCGCAACAAGCCCGCCGCCCAGCCCCCGACCAAAGCCCGCCATCCCAAGCCCGCCGCCCAGCCCCCGACCAAAGCCCGCCGCCCCAAGCCCGCCGCCCAGCCCCCGACGCCCCCGCCCCAAGCCCGCCGCCCAGGCCCCGACGCCTCCGCCCCAAGCCAGCCGCCCAGCCCCCGACGCCCCCGCCCCAAGCCCGCCGCCCAGCCTCCGATGCCCCCGCCCCAAGCCCGCCGCCCAGCCCCCGACGCCCCCGCCCCAAGCCCGTCGCCCAGCCCCCGACGCCCCCGCCCCAAGCCCGCCGCCCAGGCCCCGACGCCTCCGCCCCAAGCCAGCCGTCCAGCCCCCGACGCCCCCGTCCCAAGTCCGCCGCCCAGGCCCCGACGCCCCCGCCCCAAGCCAGCCGCCCAGTCCCCGACGCCCTCGCCCCAAGCCAGCCGCCCAGCCCCCGAAGCCCCTGCTCCAAGCTCGAATGTCCCCAAGCCCTCCGCCCCCGCTGCCCCTACGTCGACACCGCGACAAACACACACACACACACACACACACAGAGAGAGGATTACCTTCGGAAGAGAGAGAGGAGAGGACGCCGTCGCCATTCACCGAAGCCGCACGAGAGAAAGAGAGAGGAGAGAGATTGAATTTGGGGAGAATGCCAAAAGTTTCCCCCACCTTTTCATTTAAGTCTGGAACGTAAATGTAGCGACGGAATAGCGACTGCTAATAATCCGTCGCCAGGTAGTCGCTATTATTGATTATCCGACTGAATATCCGTCGCTACGTAGTCGAAGATATGTCCCGCCAATTCTCTACACAATTCCCGCTAAATAATCGACTACGTCGCGACGACCGAAGATCCGTCGCTATAACACCGACACTCTAGCGACGGATGTGCGACCTTTCCTCCCCCTAAAATTAAAATAAAAATTACAAAGGCTTGTAGTCGGTAATCAGTCGCTGAGCGGCCACGAAACCGTTGCTAATACCGACAGAATAATTCCGTCGCTAATAATCCGTCGCTAAATGAGCGTATTTTGGTAGTATCTATAATATCCTGCCAATCCCAAGAAACTCCGCACGTCAGCTACGGTCTTGGGTACTGGCCAACTTTCTACTGCTTCTACCTTCTTGGAATCCACTGCTACTCCAGCTCCTGATATGATATGACCCAAAAATAAAATGTGATCCGACCAAAACTCACACTTGCTGAGCTTGGCATACAACTGGTTCTCTCTCAAAACCTGTAACACTTTTCTGAGGTGGTCTTCATGCTCCTCTTTACTGGCAGAATATACGAGAATGTCGTCAAAAAATACAACGACAAACTGATCTAAGTATGGCATAAAGATACGGTTCATCAAATCTATAAATATTGCTGGAGCATTGGTCAAACCAAACGGCATTACTAAGAATTCATAATGCCCATACTTCGACCTGAATGCTGTCTTGGGGATATCCTCCTTCCGAACCCTCACTTGATGATACCCTGAGTGAAGATCTATCTTGGAGAAAACTCTAGCTTTGCTCAACTGATCAAACAAGTCGTCGATCCTGGGTAGTGGGTACTTGTTCTTTACTGTTGCCGCGTTAAGCTTCCTGTAATCAATGCACAATCTGGATGACCCATCCTTCTTTCCCACAAGTACCACTGGTGCTGCCCATGGTGATATGCTAGCTTGGATGAACTTCTTCTCCTTCAGTTCCTCTATGTGCTAATATACCTTGGCCTGCTCTGAATCCGCCATTCTGTAAACTCGATCTGATATCGGTTTAGTTCCAGGTGCCAATTCTATACTGAACTCAATATCTCTAATCGGTGGTAGACTTGGAAGTTCTTCAGGAAATACGTCTAAAAACTCTTCAACTACCTTCGGAACCTGAACTTCTTCCATCGTCGTTATTACTCCCTGCTCTTGTTGAGTTTCCATGGATCTGACTAAGGTGAATCTCTTCATGCCTGGAATATCAAAAGATACACTCCCACTACGACAATCTATTATCGCATGACTGTCTTTCAGCCAGTCCATGTCTAAGATAACGTCGAAATTTCTAACAGAAAATTCTATCAACTGGGCGGGTAAGGAGTGCCCGCAAACTACAACGCTACACGCTAAAATAACTCTACTAACTCCTACGAGCCCATTGCCAGTGAGTATATTCAACCTCCTTGGCAATGCCTCGAACTCCATTCCTAGCCGTATCGCAAATTGTGCAGATATAAATGAGTGTGATGCTCCTGAATCAAACAATGCTACTGCGGGATATGAGGCGACGAGAATGTTACCTGCCACAACATCTTCCGATGCTAATGCCTCCTCCAAGGACAGAGTGAATGCCTGCCCTCGACCTCCTTGTTGGTTCCCATGTTACGGCCTAGCCTGGTGCTGCTGCTGGCCCCTGCCTTGATGATGCTGGGGTGGTCTATGCTGGTGTTGCTGCATCGGCGGTCCCTGCTGCCGAAACATCTGAGCCTATGGCATTAACGGATGCTGGGCCAATGGTCTCACTGCCACTGCGGGTCCTCGATACTGTCCTGCCCCTGGTGCTGGCAGAGCAGGAAACTGCTGTACTAGTCCTCCTGTCCTCGAATTCATGGGACATATGGTAACCCGATGATCTGGATTTCCACATATCAAACACAGTCCGTTCAATGCCCGACACACATCTCTAGTGTGCCCCATCTTTCCACAATAAGTGCAGCCCGCTGGGGGTTGCTGATTCTTTCTCTGTTGCTGTTGTTGTTGCCTAGGTGGTGCTGGCCCTCGCATTGCTACATCGTGAATACGAATGCCAAGGGATGGTACTGTTGTTCGGGGCGCTGCTCCCCCTCCTTCTTCAATCTGACTGTGGGATCTCTTCTGACCCCCAGTCCTGGCCGCAATCCTCTGAACGGTGATCTCATGCCTTCGGGTTGCCGTCAATACTTCGTCAAAAGTCTGATAATTGTGCCCCTCTATCAATTGCAAGAGCTCAATGTGAAACCCTTGCTGGAACCTCATAGCCCTCTGGCTTTCTGTTGCTACCATCTCTGGGGCAAACCTGCTCAATCTGCAGAACTCCGCTGCATAAGCATCTACCGTCTTGCCGGCCTGCTTGAGGTTGATAAACTTCTGTTGTAGCTCAAACTGCGCCACAACTCCATAGTACTTCGCCTTGAATCTTGCGGTAAAATCGTCCCAAGCAACAGGACGTCTGATGCCCACTTCCTCTGATTCCCACCAATCACGTGCGAGATCCTAAAGTAACAACTTCACTTGATCCACACGTTCTTCTGCCGGTACCTTAGCGGCTGTCAAAATAGCCTCAATATCCTTAAGCCATACATCTGCTGAGATAACATCCTCCGTGGCTTCAAAACGGCGGGGGTTGAACTTGTAAAACCTGGCTGATGCTCCTGAATCTGTCCTCGCCCCTCTTTCCAAAGCTGTCTGTAATCCTTGATTGAGTAATACATTCTGCTCTTGTAACTGAGCGTGCATGCGCTGCTGGGCTAATATCTGATGTTATTGAGTAGCCATCATCCATCTCATGATCTCCAGAAGGGCTGGTGTGTCCATTTCCGCAGGGGTAGATGGAATTGTTGGTGGTGGTAGAATCTCCGGATACTGTGATCCAGCTGCTGCTTCCACTATTACTTCTTCTTGGATAGTCTCTTGAGTTAGTACCGGCCCTTGTTGCTGACCAACATGGTCAGGTTGTCCATATTGCTCTTGTTATTGTTGTCCAGTCCTGGCAGATGTAGACGAAGTGCCCCTAAGAAAAGGGACAAAAGAACAATCAAACGATCGGACAGGAAGGATCAATGAAGTCAAAGGATACCGGAATGTCAAGCTAGAGCCGAGAGTAACGAATCATAAGATCAAGGGGGAACATGGGTGATTGAGACATCCTATAAATTAAAACACCCCACAAGTCTGAAATCAGACCTGCATGGGCTACCACTAAAACCTTGTCACGCCCCAGAATACTGGAGAGCGGAGGAATGACTCAGCCAGCTACGTATTACGGGTAGATGGATACCGTATAATGCGATCAATGCTGTCTAAAAGATGAGGGGGTGCATACTACATGAAAGTCTCACTATGGTCATTTCACATCTATTGTCTCAATCATTTAAATAAGAAACAGAAATAGAGAACATGTAAGATAAAGCAGTAAGACGTCCCAAACGCTCAGTCAAAATATTCTTGATATCTGGCTTTACAAAATATAGCCAGATGATGTAGCAAAGTGTACACAATTGTTATCAGCTGCAGTCTGAATTAATTACAATTATGTAAAAGTAAGTAAAAGATAATCCGACTAACATGTCGGTGCCAAACGGCAAGGTATTAAGTAAATAACAAAACGAGCGGGGAAGTAAGGAACCCACTCGAGTCCTCCTGCGATCATCCCTCTAGTATTGACCATCTTGGAGGGGGAAGTAAGCTGAGTCCTCGGGAACCGGCTCTAAATCTGGCCATGCAAAACCAGAGAGGTTAGACCTCTAATAGCAAGTACCACAAGGAAGCACGATATGAGGAATTAAAACCAGTAATAAGAGAATATGATAAGTAGATCTCTGCTTGCCACTGGGATTCACATAACATCACGACACTTCGAACCAACCTCCCAACCAAACAAGGACAGAAGTTGGCCCATCATGCCCTGACATTCTGATCATCTCACTTAGGTAACAGAGTAGGTACAGTACACAAACAAATCAATTTAAACGGCCATGCAACTACTACGGCTTGCTACTGTGAGTTCCAAGTTATCCTGGAATTTATGCAATAAAGGATTCCTCAGCTCTTACTATGGGCAAGCAAGGCTAGTTTATCCAGTCAATCAATTGTGCCAATCATGAATTAGACGAGTCCTAGCGGGACGCCCATCATCAATATACAACATACCATAGATAATATAACCAGATACCGCTCCTGCCCGTGTGGCAGATTTGCAGTATCTGTGGGGACTAACCGACCTGTCGGGCACTACGAGTCCCAAGAGGGCTGCCATATAAGAACTCGGGAATCCATTCTCTCCATGCAATCATTATTTTATTTAACTTAATAGTCTCTACGTTGAGTGAAATCCTATGCCGTGGATCATGGTCATTCAGAATGAGTACTTCCGTACAAGTACAATATGCGCAACTCTACAACGATACCCGTGCGGTTAGGTTGTAGGTCTTACATAGCGTAATGCAACAATCAAAACTAACCATGGAATAATCATACCTTGACCATCAAGTACACATGCTGCTTTGGTAGAAAAATAAATAAACAAATTGAAGCCTGCATGTGTGCCTGTATGTCAATATTCGGGATCGGCCAATCGATGATAATAGTTCATAGTTAATATGAACGTGTCTCATTCATTTAATTCAATAAGACGACTAGCCAGTCTCTTAGTTCCAACTAGGAACGCATGATCGATTATTAGTCAAGTAACAGTCGGGGTCAATTTGTGACAAGGCATAAAAGTCAAATTAGTATTAAGCATGGTCGAGCCCATAACTTGTATAAAATAGTTGGTAACATATTCTTAAAGCCAAAAAAAAGATCAACAAATTTTATGTTGGGAGTTGAAAGAAATTCTAGCCACAATTCAGTCAATTAGGACATATAACTGTCAGAAACAACCAAATTATGCATATGCGGCCTATTCTGCGACATGCATGCAACCACGACACCATATGCGCCTACTGTAACATGCGCCTCATGCGGCTCAACTGCGACATGACATGCGCCTACTGCGACATGCGCCTAATGCGGCTCAACTGCGACATGATATGCGCCTACCGCGACATGCGCCTCATACGGCTCAACTGCGACATGATATGCGCCTACTGCGGCATGCGCCTCATGCGGCTCAACTGCGACATGATATGCGCCTACCGCGACATGTGCCTCATGCGGCTCAACTGCGACATGATATGCGCCTACTGCGACATACGCCTCATGCAGCTCAACTGCGACATGATATGCGCCTACCGCGACATACGCCTCATGCGGCTCAACTGCGACATGATATGCGCCTACTGCGACATGCGCCTCATGCGGCTCAACTGCGACATGATATGCTCCTACCGCGACATGCGCCTCATGCGGCTCAACTACGACATGATATGCGCCTACTGCGACATGCGCCTCATGTGGCTCAACAACGATATGATATGCGCCTACCGCGACATGCGTCTCATGCGGCTCAACTGCGACATGATATGCGCCTACTGCGACATGCGCCTTATGCGGCTCAACTGCGACATGATATGCGCCTACTGCGACATGATATGCGCCTACTGCAACATGCGCCTTCTGCGACACGATATGCGTCTACCGTGACATGCGCCTCATGCGGCTCAACTGCGACATGATATGCGCCTACTGCGACATGCTGTTCATGCTGCAGATGAATATAGGAACGAACAAAAAATACTTTTTTGCCATAACTTCCACAAAATAAATCAAAATCTAATTTTTCAAAAGCTAAACTTTAGTAGAATTAAATTCTCTACAACATGGAACTACTTATTTTCGAAAACAACAATGTTTGATAGATCAAAACCCTAAAATTCATATGAAAACCCAAAACTTAAAACTTAGATCTACACCCAACCATCCATGGAAATCAAAAACTTCAAGACCTAAACTTGTAGAGGAAGAGAAGATGAACAACATAGACTAAAATAAATGGGGATGCATGAAATCCCTCATGGTGTGCAAGATGTACTTGCCTCTCACAAGTGGGTTAGGGTTTGGTGGAGGAGTAAATGTGAATGAATGAAGAGAGAGAGTGGAAGAAGAACTTTTATATCAAGGTCAAGTGGATCTCCACCATTCATTCTCTCCACTAAATCCAAGCCATCCATTCCTTTCCATGTTGAACCAAACCGAACCAAGTTGGTTTCCCATGAACCAAAATGAACCAAGAGCCAAGAAAAAGCAGAAAATAAAATACAGAAAAATTAATAAACGTGAAATTAAAGAATTTAAATACAGAATAAATGTATGATAAATATTGAATAAATACATTCAAGAAGTACACGTATAAAATACTTTATTCTGGGAACGGGGAGTGACAGCACTCGTCTTTGATCTCTACTCGTGTCTTCTAATCTTCCTGAAATCTTGACCTGATAACATGTTTAAAATCATTCACCCATCTTGGTCCTTCCTTATTGTTCCCCATGTCATTGCTTCAGTGGCATTATTACTACCGATCAGCCGGGAGGAGCTCAACCAGCACCCCAGCAGCAATAAGAAGACCAAGCCCATCACTCGGGAGCAGCATCCCGAGCCATGCACCCTAATAACCCAGAGCCCCCAGTTCAGCCAGTCCAGCCTGCAGAGTCCGACAACTGGGTCTTAATTGGATTTATCAGGGAATTGCTTGCATCGCAGGATCGTCGAGGTGATGCCCTGCACCAGACAGTAGAGTTAGCCATGGACAGAGTGGGTTACCAAGGTAATAGTACAGCCAACAATTTTAAGCACCTGAACCCTCCCTTCTTTGACGGTAGCGAGGACGCGATTGCAGCTGATGCCTGGCTCCAGGACATCGAGATTATCTTAGAAGCAGTCAAGACTCCAGAGGAAGAGAAGGTGGCCGTAGTACGCCTACAATTATTGGACTTAGCCCGCACATGGTAGGCGACGTTAGCAGTCGGATTGGCGACGCCTGTCCCATGGACGATATTCAGTGACAAGTTTCAGACCAAGTACTTTGATACAGTGGCTCGATATGATCTGCAGAAGAGATTCACCAATTTAAAGCAGATGAGCAGGACGGTTGATGGATATACGGCCAAGTGTTCAAGACTGAGTCGGTTTACTCCCACCTTGGTGGCAACCGAGTTAAATCGAGCGTAACAGTTTCAGCAGGACTCCACCTAGAGATTATTCTAGCTGTGGAGCAGTTCGAGCATCAGATTTTTGATGTTGTTTTGAGAGCAGCCAAGAGGCATGAGTTTACCTCTCAGAGGATAGTAGATAGAATCGGATGCAGAAAGAGGTCCCATAGACAGATGAGTCTGTCCTCCACACCAGCCCCGCAGCTAGGATTTTATCGATTGGAGTTCTCCGAAGGGCGAATTCAGTTACATCGGTTCAGCATTCAACAACGATGTACCCTCAGCAACAGAAGTAGAAGCAGTCTTCCATAATGGACTACTCTCATTGTGGAAAGCCAGGACACGTTGTTTCGGAGTGTCGCAGAGCACAAGGATTGTGCTTGGCTTGTGGGGCACCGAACCACAAGATAGGGTCTTATCCGAATAGAGCCAGTTCAACATCACCAAATCTAACTAGTCCCTCGGTTAGGGGACCAGCCCCAGCACCAGCCCCAGTACAGCAGTAGTAGTACCAGTTTTCGAGGCTATTACCGCCTCAGGCTCAAGTTTTCCAGCAGCAAAGGCCACAGCAGTATGCTCAGGCCCACGCCCAGATGCAGAACAGGCAGAGAGGTTTCCATCATAGGGGACCAGCATCCAGAGGGCAAGGTTAAGAGATGTCTCTGACCGTGGAGAAAGAATTGGCATCAGGTGAGGTGGTGGTAGGTACCATTCTCGTTAACCCTTTTCCAGCATTAATATTATTTGATTCGGGTGCATCGTATTCATTTATGTCTGCATGATTCACAAGACGAGTAGGACTGGAGCCCGAGTCATTATCAGTAAGACTCAATATACTTACTGGTAATAGTCTTGTGGGAGTAGATAGAGTCTTTTCCAAGTGTAGAATCGTAGTTAGCGGTAGAAAGTTTTCTGCTAGATTGATAGAATTTTTGATGGTCGACTATGATGTGGTCCTAGGAATGGATTGGTTGAAGGAGCAATACGCAAGAATAGACTACCATATTGGCAGGATTATTTTTGGTATTACAGGCGAACCAGAGTTTTTATTTTCCAGAGGCGAAGTAGAACCTTCTCCACCAGTATTGCGGATGGTTGTAGCAGAGGCAGTTCAGTTTCCCAGAGCTGTTGAAGAGTTCCCTGACGTATTTTTCGAAAAGCTTCCAGAAATACCCCCAGAGAGAGAGATAGAGTTCACCATTGATTTGCTTCCAGGGACGGCACCGGTATCAAAGAGAGTCTACATGATGGCACCTTCAGAGTTTGAGATTTTGTAGAAGATGATTGAAGAACTCAGAACCAAGGGATTCATTCATGCTAACGGATAGCCTTGGGGAGCCCCGATGCTTCTTGTGAAAAAGAAGGATGGTACGTCAAGATTATGTGTTGATTATCGTACCTTGAACTCTGTAACAATCAAGAACAGATATCCTCTTTCAAGGATAGATGACTTATTTAATTAGCTCAGGAGAGCGGCGGTATTCTCAAAGATTGACTTGCGATTAGGATACCATCAAATCAGAGTTACAGAGCAAGACATCCAAAAGACAACATTCAGATCAAGATATAGACATTAGGAGTTTCGTGTTATGCCATTTGAAGCAACCAATGCACCAGCCGTATTCATGGACCTCATGAATCGTATCTTCATGCCTTATTTGGATCAGTTTGTGATAGTGCTTATAGACGACATCTTATCTATAGTAAGAAAAAGCGAAGAATGAGCAGCATCTCAGAGTGGTCCTTCAGATCCTCAAAGAGAGTTGTACGCAAAGTTCAGTAAGTACGAGTTTTGGCTTGACTGCATATCGTACTTGGGTCACATTATCACCAGAGGTAGAGTGGAAGTGGACCCCCAAAAGATAGTGGCTATAGAGTCATGGCCAGTACCCAGTACAGTCGTCGAAGTTCGTAGTTTTTTTATATTGGCCGACTATTACCGGCAATTTATTTCAGACTTTGCTCGGATTTTAGTACCAATGACTCAGTTGATCCGCAAGGATGTACAATTTACTTGGACAGCAGAGTGTCAGATTTTATTTGAGAAGTTGAAGCGAGGCTTGATGATGGCACCCATTCTCACGCTTCCAGATGGGACAGGAGGATTTTCAGTCTATTATGACGCTTCCGACAAGGGATTAGGATGTGTCTTGATGCAGCATGGTAAGGTAGAAGCTTATGCATCATGTCAGCTTCATGATCATGAGAGGAATTATCCAAACCATGACTTGGAGTTAGCAGCGGTAGTTTTCATACTTAAGCTATGGAGACATTATCTGTATGGAGATCGGGTGAAGATTTTCACCGACCACAAGAGTCTTAAGTATGTGTTTACTTAGAAGTGTCTTAACATGCGTCAGAGGAGATGGCTAGAGCTACTTGTGGATTATGACATCAACCTGCAGTATCATCCTGGGAAGGCCAACGTAGTAGCAAATGCATTGAGCAGAAGAGCTGAAGTTTATTTCCTAACAGAGCAACCAGATTTATTAGCAGACCTTCAAAAGATGGGGATAGAGATAGTTCTCCCTACCAATGTGGCATTAATGTCCAGCATACAAGTTCAGTCCGACATAGTTGAGAGGATCAAGATGGCACAATCAGTAGATTCCAAGCTACAACGGCTTAGGGCAGAATATGAAGCAGGACGAAGACCCGAGTTATGCATTCATGAAGATGGTACACTCCGTCATGGAAGGCGTCTTTGTGTACCTATTGGTGATATCAGACAGAAGATCATTACAGAGGCTCATAGTTCTCAGTATTTAATTCATCTTGGTGGTACGAAGATGTACCAAGACATCCGTCAGTACTTCTGGTAGAATGGCATGAAGAGAAAGATAGTCCGATTTGTCTCCCGATGTTTAGTTTGCCAACAAGTTAAGGCTGAACATCAGAGACCAGCTGGACTTCTTCAACCATTATCGATCCCGAAGTAGAAGTAGGAGCATATAACCATGTACATTATAACTGGGTTACCTAAATCCCCGGCTGGTAGGGATGCTATATGGGTTATCGTTGATCGTCTTACGAATGTAGCTTATTTTCTTTCCTTCAGAATTGGTCAGTCGAGTGCCTGTTAGTATCATATCAGACAGATTGTCAGATTACATAGAGTGCCTGTTAGTATCATATCAGACAGAAATTCCAGATTCACATCGCACTTTTGGCGGAGTCTTCAAGAGAGTTTGGGGACTCATTTCAAGTTCAGTTCAGCATATCATCCGCAGACAGATGGTCAGTCAGAATGCACGATCCAGACTCTTGAAGATATGTTGCGATCTTGTACGCTGGACTTTGATAGTTCATGGGAAGATCACCTACATCTCGTGCAGTTCTTTTACAATAACAGTTTTTAGGCCAGTATCCAGAAGGCACCTTTTGAGGCCCTGTATAGCAGAAAGTACAAATCTCCTTTAGCCTAGGATGATTTTGATGAGAGACAGATGCTTGGTCCAGAGATGATCACGCGAACTATCGAGGTGGTCAGGCAAGTCAGAGATCATCTTCGATTTGTCCAAGATCGTCAGCGCCATTAGACCGATTCTCATCAGCGTCCCCTTGAATTTTCTATCGACGACCATGTATTCCTCAGGATCTCGTCTACCCGCGGTGTCATTCGATTCAGCGTACGGGGAAAGCTTAGTCCTAGGTATATAGGGTCGTTTGACATTCTTGAGCGAGTAGGTGATGTGTCATATCGTCTCGTTCTTCTGCCATCGTTACGAGAGGTACAAGATATCTTCTATATATCCTAATTGCGACGGTATATCCCAGATCCGAGTCATGTCCTTGATCATTCGGAATTGGTTGTTGGTACCAACCTTTCATATGAGGAAAGACCCGTATGCATATTGAACCGGAGAGAAGATACTCAAGAACAAGACTATTAGTCTAGTCCGTGTTGCTTGGGATCATCACTCTTTGGGTGAGTCAACGTGGGAATGTGAGGATGATATCCGATCGCGATATCTACACCTATTTGACTCATAAGGTATAATGTCTTTCTTATGCCTTATGCTTTTAAAATTCCTTGCTTGCATGAATGATTGCTTGATTGGTTGCTAGTCGTAGATGGCTTGTGCTTTAGTATAGCTTGCCCCGATATCTCTAGCCTCTTGATTAAATTTCGAGGACAGAATTCTTTTAAGGTGGGTAGAGTTGTCACTCCTATTTTTTGTTATACGTATTTCCAGTATACGTATACGAATTTTGACCCGTATTTTATTTACTATATTTTCGTATTTTTTATGGCTTGCCTTGATGTATCTTGACTAGGGTTGACCTTGGGTTGGTTTGGTCTAACTTGACTTGTTATGGATGGCTTGGTTTGGTTTATTTTGATGATTGGTTCAATAGGTTGAACCATCCCCTCTCTTTATAAACCTCCAACTACTTTCTCTCTCTTTCTTTACTCTTCATTACTTCTTCTTCTTCCTCATAACTCTTTCCACCTACCAAGAAACCCTAGGCAAGTGCTAACTTGCTTCATGAGAGAACATATTTCTATTTGTTCCATTATTTTTCCCATATGATTTTAAGACACTTTAGAACTTGGCATTTTTCAATTTGGTAGATATTTTCTTGTAGATCTAAGTTTTGGTCATTTTTGGTTTTCTTGGGTTTTGATCTATCAAACCTCCTTATTTTTGAAAACTAATTGTTACATGTGGTAGAGAATTTCATTTTACCCAAATTTAACCTTTGAAAACCTGGATTTCGATTTATTTTGAGTGATTTATGGACTTGGAAAGTTCATGGGTTCATGAACACTTGTTCTCGAATTTGGGAAAGAAGAACAGTACTGGACGCATAGTTTGTTATGCGCCGACATCACTTCTTTCCTGGGCGCATAGCCATCTATATGCGCCCAAGTCTCCCATGTCTCCACTGCTTGGGCGCATGGCTTTCCTTATGCGCCCACCTTGCCTTAGAAGTTAGTCTCTCGATTTCTTCCAAGCACCCCCTGACTCCACCCTGTGGGCGCATGTATGTAGGCGCATGCATGTGGGTGCATAGTCATAGGTGCATAACTTTTGGTGCATGCCTTTCCAAAACCTTTGACTCTCCATGATTCGAAATGCCCTAGGCGAATAGCCTCATGTGCATAGTCGTGGGCGCATGACATTTGGCGCATAGCCGTGGGCATATGACATTTGGCGCATGCCTTGCTTGGGCACATGCCACTCCCAGTGTGTGCCATCCTTTGGCACATGCTCTTCATAGACCATGTCGGCCTTAGGCGCGTGCTATCCCTGACACCCCATTTGCCCCTTTGAGCTTGATGTGCATACCCCGATGATAGCCTTGTACCATGTTATTATCTGTGCCACGTGCGTGCTTTGAGCTTGAACACGATCTCAGCATGACATGTACACTCTCTGATAACTCCTTCAGTAGCCCGTCGTGGTGCACTCTTGGTCAAGTAAATTCTCAGCATACAAGTACCTTTTACATGAACACGGCATGACAAATGACCTAGCATGATATGATAATCTTAGATAATGACCCGTTGTGGTGCACTCTTGACAAGCAACATGGCATGATAATTCTTGATAGTGGTCCGTTGTGACGCACTCTTGATAAGATAAGTAATCTTGATAAGTAACCTAACATGATAATCTTGATATGCTGTTGCGACGGCTATCTTGACTTGCTAAGTAACCCTTGTCTTGACACCTTGGGTGATCGTTCTTGAATGTGCTCGTATAAGCTACCAGTCTCGTCTTGCATCATGTCTAGGACTTGCATTCCTGGTTATCATGGTCAGGGATTCATATTGAATCTGACTAGATTAATAACTAGATTGATGAAAGTAGTTCATATAGGGAGATGTTTCCAGTTACAGGCGATCCCGTTATCCCGACCACACCCGATGGACTTGTAGCCTGCCGACGAGTAAGGTACATTTCCAGCCACTGTCATGTGGGGCACTTCTTGAAACAAGAAATATACACACTGTCATATGTTGCACTCTAAGTCACCTAATAATTCTTGATAACTCTTACATGAACCTCGCCTAGATAACCTGGATAACTGCAGGACTTATGACTGTTGGAACATCTCATTGTATCTTGTTAGTAACTAGGCATGTGATAAACCCTAGTTAGTTAAAGTATCAAGCCGTCCTCTTTGTTTGGCCGTGAATATTGGATGGAGTCCAATCCTGTCTAGTCTTGTCTAGATCCAGTACATGGCTATCTCAGGACGTAGCTGGAGTAATTTGGTATACGTAGCTGGCCTGTCCGTCCCTACTTGCCAGTATTCTGGTTCTGGGACGTGACAAAAGTTCATGAACCTCATCGTCAAACTTGACTTCCATCGAGAATAGCTGCTCAACTACGCCCTGAAACTCGCTCAAGCAATCCGTAATGGACGCACTATCTTTGTACCACAGAGCCATCATCATCCGGATCAGGAACAATTTATTTATCCCGATCTTCTTCATTGTTACGACCCACACCCACTTTTCGGGATGCGAATGCGTGTCCAAGCCCAGCCTATACCGCAGTATCGACGGTAGTATGCTATCTAGCTACAATGCTTATATCACATAAAATATAAATTTATTGCTCATTCACATTGTTACAACATTTATATTTAACCGAATACAACATCTCACAAAATCTATTACAATAATTCTAATTAGTCTCTAGGTTTGGCCTCCAAGAAATCTCTAACTCCACCCGAAGGAACCCAAGTAAGAGAGTAGTCATCAAGAGTCTATCAACTAAAAAAATATCCAGTCAGGATTGGAACAATTTCACCATAACACCACACTATAATATGCATGCATGAAGAAAACAATAAGAAAAATGAACTATATAGATGACACGAAAGAGTTTAGCTATAACATAATGACAACATGGCAGTCAACTCAATGGAAAGGAAATGAATGAACAATATAGCAACAAGAGGTCACGTGTACTGTGTATTTTAGAATATCAATGTTCAACATGCGATTGGATTAAAAATCAGACAGTCAACACGTGAGGTGTATTGACTGAACAAACACTGTCAGACGGTCGCATGACCGAATAAACTCTGGACTACACTGGGGTACCACATATCTACTAGTCCGATTCTCCCACCTGACTGTCTCACAAGTACATGTCCAACACGATGAATATTAACAACACGATAAACAAGAATCACGATAAACTAGAAATTAGGCATAAACATGTATGTATACTCTATCGACTCTAACTCTCGTGTACAAGCAATAAACATGATAAAATCTAGAACAGTGACAACAAGAAATATGAAGATGTAACAGTGAAAAGATGACAAAAATACATGCAGTACAAAATAAAGATAATATAATGCCGTATTGAAACTTGCCTTGAGTTCAGTTGCAGTTGACGCGCATGTTGGCACAAAATAGTCGTAGAGGTCAAAACTACGTGATCAGATGATGGAACGGGCCATGTCATTGAGTCCAGAATAGTCAATTTAGCTAGGGATGATATAAAGAAGTTCAGGATTTGCAAGACGATAGGAATATGACTAGCCAGGGACAAGTTTTGAAAATCAAAAAAATTTGTATATATAAATAAATAAATATTTTGGAAAATATTTATTATATTTGAAAACTATATCTTATTAATCAAAAATAATTTTTAGATAGATACTTGAAAATATAGAAATTACATTTTTAGGTCAAACTATATTTTAGAAAATATGACAATAATATTTTTAAGTCGAAAATTCTATCTAAAGTACCATAATAATATAACAATATATTTTAGACTTCTAACCCAAAAATAGATGTAGGCCCAAAGCTTAATATAATATTTTATTAAAATATAGTTTTTAGGTTAAAACTATATACCATAAATAATAATATAAATAACAATATATATATATATATATATATATATATATATATATATATATATATATATATATATATATATATATATATATATTTATATATAAATATATATATATATATATACACACACACACACACATACACACATATATATATATATATATATATATATATATACATATATATATATACATACATATATATATATATATATATATATATATATATATATATATATATATTAGCGAAATCAATGACATAGTAATAATAAATACTAATACCAGAATAATATTATGAAATAATAATTTTATTAGTAGTAATAAAAGTATTGTATGTATACACATGTGTATACCCCCAAAATATACATACTTTATCACACTGATGTTTAGATAAAGTAATATAAAGAATAACAAAAAAATTTAAAAAGAAACGGACAGCTGCTGTTCTTTGGATTATTGGAAAGAGCAAGTAAAGGGAAGGAATTCGATGAGCAGAGAGAAAACCCATTGAAAAGAGAATTTTGTTGTTCTCTTCCTTAAGGAGGACTTTATTAAGAAGAGCAGAAGAAGGAAGAGTGGAGACTGACACTGTGTTTGGGAATATTTTTGAGGAGGGAAAAAAATTTGAGAGAAAAGAAAATGGAGAAAAGTAAAATGAAGGTAAAAATAATTTTTTCTTTACTTGTTTGGATGACCAAAAAATAGAGGAAATTTTTTTAAAAATAATATTTTTTTTCTGGAGATGGATATAATTATCATTCAATCCTTGATTTTTTTTTCAAATCATAAATGAATCTAAATTTTTTGAAGGATAGATGGTTAATTTATCCCACAATCCTCTCAACTCTCTTCATTTTCCTCCCACTTTTGGGAGAAAAACTTTTGAGTGGGGCCCGCATGAATTTTCCTCCCAAAATCCTCTCATTCATCTTCCATCCTCCTTTCCAAACACCAATACTTTTAATTTTCTACTCATTTTTACCTCAACATTTTTCTTCTCTCCATTTTTCCCTCTTCCCAAACAATACCTGAGAAAATGAGAGAGGGAGGAAACGAAATTGAGAGATCGAGCTCGGTGGAGAAACGGGAAGGTGTTAGCCCAATGATTATATCATGTTTTTGAATATGGCTAATCAATTAAGTTTAACATAATGACGTCACTAATATTCATGTAATCCCTATCATTGTTGCTACTTATACTTAGCATTGTCCTAAATGTTCTATATTATATTGCTATGCTTATATCATACTGCATCATATTGTTTTGTTCGTCTAACATGTACTTGCAGACAAGCAGTAAGTATGATCAAACCAGGACATATGCAATGAATAATATTTGATGGTCCAAAGACGGCGTTATACAAGAAGATTTCTCTGAACCGCCCAACGACCTATCCGGGGCCTCGCATCGGGGGTTCCGCTGTTTATCTTTGGACGATTGCCGTCAAGGGAAAATGCGTCTTCAATGTCAGGAAAAAGACGTCATCAAAAGGGCTATTGGTTTTCATATTTATTCTGTATTTTTCTTTTTATTGAGTCTAGGAAAAATGTGAGATTGATCGGATCGGTACTGGCTTAGGTTTTTCTCAGTCCACAAACAAAAATAAGCCTACCTACGTATCCCAAAAATCCACAATTCCAAAAAGGCCCAAAACCTATGCAAATTTGGTTTATTCCTTACTGTTCTGAACCAGCAGAGCTCTGACCGAGTTCGGCCCGAGTTCGGTCTATTTAAATTCAAATATTTGTTGCCTCCAAATCTGCATGCAACGTTCGTATGCGAAATCCTAGCATCCGAACTCTGCCCGAACTCTGCTCGAGTTCGGTTTCCCAAAAATACTATAAATAGAGTTGAGATTACCATTCATTTCAACAATCCAATTTCATCTCTTCTCTTCTCTATCTAAAGTGTTCTGAGCTTTTACTTTCATATCTAAGCCTTTACGACTCTTAGCCAAGCCAGTACAGTTTCTATTTAATCTAGAGTTTGGTGTTGAAGAGTTGTATCGAAGGTTGTATTCAGAAAACGTTCCAGTTTTCCAATTGCCTTCTGGAGCCGGTCGTGCGCTCGTCACCAAGCATGGTGTTGTGAAGTCGGTCGTACACTTATCGCCAAGCACGGTGTTCTAAGAGTTGCAAGCGCTCAGTTAAAGCTTGTGTCATAGTGGATTAACATCGAGCAAGAGTACTCGAGACTGGATTAGTCCTCTCAGATGGATACCAGTATACATCGCTGTGTCACTGAGTTTGATCTCTCTATCTCTTGCTGTATTTATTTACTGTCTCTTATTTACTGTCTCTTATTTACTGTCTCTTATTTACTGCCATAGTTATTCTTAAATATTTTTAATTGGTGATTATTTTCCGCTGCACACACACACACTCTATTTACCCCCCCCCCCCCTCTAGAGGTGCTCAACGGTCCTACAGAAGGGAGAGCGAGAGGAAGGAAAAATGGATCTCACTTTCGGCGGCGCAACCGCGGAGGCAGCCGAGATCCGGATGTGACTGCACGAGGCCTAGGAACGACCAGGGCTCGGCGGCTGTCACTCCCCATTTCCAGAATACGTATTTTAATACATGTACTGCTTGAATGTATTTATTTAATATTTATCATAAATTTATTCTGTATTTAATTCCTTTAATTTTACGCTAATTATTTTTCTGTATTTTATTTTTTGTTTTAGTTTTGCTCTTGGGTTCGGCTTGGGTTGGTTTGTTTTCGAATTTTTAATGGTTCATCATGAACCGAACCCAACTCCCCACCTACCACATCTTCATTTAAAGCCCCAACCCTTTCTCTCTCTTCATTACTTCTTTTCTCATTTCCTCTTCTTCTTCCTTATAACTCTCTCCACCCACCAAGAGCTTAGCTAAGTACATCTTGCTCCACATGAGAACCCATATTTTTATGGTTAATTTATCTTCCTCTCGTGATCCTAAGATAGTTTAGAACTTGGGATTTTGTATTTTGAAGTTTCATTTTTAGTAGATCTAGAAATTGCCATTTTCAGATTTTATGGGTTTTGATCTATCAAACTGCCTTATTTTCAAGTTTCGTTCGTTCCAGATTGTGAGATTTATTTTATACGCCATTATGACCGATGGAATCCCATTTTGGGCTTAGATTGAAAGTTTCATGAATTTGGAGTTCTGGAAGTTCTCTACGCCCACGTTTTTACGTGTCCGCGTAATATCGAGCTCTACACCCACGATCATTCGTGTCAGCATGAATCTGGATTACGCAAGTCTACTCCGACTTGGCGTATTTCCTTACGCGTAATGCTAATTTTTACGCATACAAGTTCACGCGTAACGATTATTTCTTACGCGTACAAGTTTATGCGTAACATCATTTTCTTTACGCGTATTGTTTTACGCGTAACAACATACAAGATTCATGCGTAAAACTCTGACTTTTTACGCGTACAAGATTCATGCATAAACCTTGACCCTTTACGCGCACTAGTTTTTACGCGTAACGTTATTTTTACTCGTACTCCTCTGGCTTGGCGTAAGACGAGTTTTTACGAGCAACTTTATTCCTTTGTTTAGCGTGCTCCTTTACGCGTAAGCTTTTTCCTTCATGCGTAAACTTTCCTCACGCGTAAATTTCCCTTACGCATATTTCATTGGGTATACTCTTCTGGCTTGGCGTAATTCATTGAGCGTACTCATTTGGCATACATGGCATCCCCTATTTTATCCTTAGGCCTTTTTGGCATAAACTCGATATGATCATGATATGCTAATATTTTAATACATATTGGGGTGTGGAATGTGCCCTGTGTCCCGATTGGTTTATAGATACCCAGTATGACTGGAACTTAACCCTGATAGTTATAGACTCGACCATATTAAATACTAGTTTGAATTTCATGCCTTGGTACGAATTGATATTGATTGTTACCTTGACTAAATGATTGATCATGCATTCCTAGTTGGAACTATAGAGACCGGCTAGTCGTCTTACTGAAACTGAATGAGACACGTTCATATTAACTATGAACCATTGCAATCGACTAGCCGATCCCGAACATTGGCATATGGATACGTGCAGACTTCAACTTATTTTCTACAGAAGCAACATGTGTACCTTACAATCAAGGCATGATTATTCTTTGGCTAGGTTTGATTGTTACATTACGCTATGTAAGACCTACAACCTAACCGTACGGGCATCATTGTAGAGTTGTGCATATCATACTTTGTACGAAAGTACTCATCCTGAATGACCATGATCTACGACATGGGATTTCAATTAACATAGGGACTACTAAGTTAAATAAAATAATGATTGCATGGAGAGAATAGATTCCCGAGTTCTTACATAACAGCCATCCTTGGGACAATTAGTGCCCCGACATTCCGACTGGTTCCCACAGATACTGCAAATCTGCCACACGGGCAGGGAGCGGTATCTGCTTATATTTATTTAATGTATATTGATAACGGGCGTCCCATTGGGACTCGTCTAATTCATGACTGGCGCAACTGATTATTGGGTAGACTAGCCTTGCTTGTACATAGTAAGAACAAAGGAATCCTTATTGCATATTTCCAGGATAACTTTGTCACGCCCCAGAACCAGAATACTGGAGAGCGAGGGCGTACATAGCCAGCTACGTATATTGAAATAGAATACATCTCAACTATACGGTCACGGCTGTCTAAATATGAGGGTTTACTACAAGCCAACGGTCTCTTATGGTCAAGCCTATTGTCTCAATCTCAAGCAAGTAATATGATCACAAGATGTTTGACCACCAAATATACAATAAAAGGCGTCCCAAATATTACATATCAGCTGATCATGAATCTAGTCATACAAAATGCTGGGACTAGCAAGAGTTAAGTCATACATGATCAACCCTAGGATTTGTTAATCATGTTTACAGCCCGTAGGCAGACAGTAAGTAAAGTGCATCGAGCTAACAGGTGCTCGTCGGCTAAACGCCTCAAAAGAATAACTTTGCAATAGAGTGAGCGAAACAAAATAGAAAACCCACTCGTAGCCCGGGTTCCTTCTAGTCGCCACCATCGGGCTGGAGGTTCGGAAGATCCTCGGGAGCTGCTCCGAAATCTGGCCACACAAAACCAGCTGGGTCAAACCCCAGGAAGAGCAAGTGCCACAAAGGAGGCCACGAAATAAGAACAAAGCCAGCATATCAGAACATAAAAAAAGAAAGAAAGTACAAGTATTAAAGAGAACCACAGGACAATAAACGACTAGGGACGTGGAACCATTCCGGGAGCCAGATTACAACCCGTAAACCAAACAAGGACCGGGGTTGTAATCCTTCGCCTGAATAGCAATCTGTCTCTATCCATTTATTGTTAAGATAAGTAAAACAATCATGCTCAGGGGATCCAGATACAGGGACTAGACAAGGCTTAGACAGGGCTAGACATCATTCATTCACAAGCGGCCAAGCAATTACTACGGGTTACTACCTTAACTAACTAGGGTCATCACAAGCCTAATTACTAACAAGATGCAATGAGAATTTTCCAGTCCCAAGCCCTGCAGACCATCCATTTATCCTTCCGCGGGTTGTGAGTATGGTTGGGTACATCGCCCCGGAGACGATATACCCTTAGGTGACTTAGAGGTGCAACACGTGACAGTGCGCTGGAAATGTGCTCTACTCGTCGGCAAGCTACAAGTCCAATTAAGAGCGCCCAGATAATAAGATTGTCCTGTGACTGGAAATTCTCCATGAACTATAGTTAGATATAGTCATTAGCCTAATCCTATGTTCAGTACGAATCCCTAACCATGGAAAACCAGGGAGTCACGTCCTAGACATAATGCAAGACAAGACAAGTAGATTGCACAAACAAGCAAGCAGGAACACCCACGGTGTCAAGTTGAATTATACGAGTCAAGTTAGCCGTCGCAACAGCATCAAGATAAATCATGTCAGGGTACTTGTCAGGAGTGCGCCACGACGGGCCACTATCATGTCAGGTTGGTTATGTCAGGAGTGCACCACTACGGGTCACTGTCGTGTTATGCTAGTTCCTTGTCATACTATACCATATACAATAGTCATTCCAAACATATTAAGTAAAATCAAGTTCATGACAAAAGGCGTAAGGATATAAAATGGGCACAAAATATCTAATAAAATATCAATATACAGGGCTATAGAAGAGCCATGCTTAAAGAAATAAAACCAAAACTCCAAGAGCCAATGGTTTGCGCAAGGGGTCAGGGGTTGGATTGCGCAGGGTGCCAGCTGCGCAGGGTGCCAAGTGCGTAGGGGCACAGGGCGCAGGGACAGATGGCGCATGGGTCAAGTACGCAGGAGTCAAGTTCGCGGGAAGGCCAACTGCTGCAAGGGTGAGCTGCACAGGGGTCAGATTGCGCATGAGTGAAGTGTGCGGGGATGGATGGCGCATGAGCGGACTGCGCAGGAGTGAACTGCGCAGGGGTGGATTGCGCAGGAGCAGACTGCGCAGGAATGAACTGCGCAGGGGTTAAGCGCGCAGGAGCCGATGGCGCAGGATTGGTTGCACAATCGGGCAGCGGCCAGGCTGCGCAGTCAGCGACCAACGCTAAAGAGCGCGGGGAGGCTGCGCGGTTCAGTGCTGTGCTAAAGAGCGCAGACTGTAGATCTTCTTCTCCAGGACGAGAGGACGCTCAAGAACACCAAAAATTCCATTCTTCATATCTTGGTCAAATCAAAGCCAAATCTAGATTTTCAAAGGTCTAACTTGAGTAAAATTGAATTCTCTTCCACATGGAAGCTTCAAAACCCACAAAAATCCAACCAAAATAGATCAAAACTATGTAAATCCGAAAATAGTTAAAACCTAGATCTAGAACAATGGAGACTCCAATTCATAAAATGTCAAGCACTAATGTTGATCACCATAGCCTAATCTAGCTAATGAACAAATAAAATGTGGTTCTCATGTGGTGGCAAGGTGCACTTGCCTATGGTGTTTGGTGTTGTGTAGAGGAAGGAAGAAGAAAGAGATGAGAAAATAAATGAAAGAGTTATGAGGAGAGAGAAAAAGGTTGGTAGGGTTTTAATGTGGGTGGTTGTGTTGTGTTGGGGGTGGAGCATAGGCTAAGGTGTTCCAAATGCATGTTGAACCAAACCAAACCAATCCTCCTCCACAAAATAAAACTAAGCCATGTTAAAACCCATTTTACGAGGAAAACCAAAATCTGCAAGCTGAGCCAAAATACAATTACAGGTCAGAATCTGAGAAAATAAAAATACAGGTCCAAGATACATGCAGGCTTAATCAAAATACGTGTTCTGAGATATGGGTGTTACAAACTTGGAACTCACATTTAACAAGTCGTAGTAGTTGTATTGTCGTTAAATTGATTTGTTTGCTTATTGTACCTACTCTGTTAACTACTGAGATGATCAGAATGTCAGGAAATGTCGGGTCAACTTCTGTCCTTGTTTGGTTATGAGGTTGGTTTGAAGTGTCGTGATGTTGTGTGAATCCCAGTAGCAAGCAGAGACTTATTATTATATTCTTAACTCTTATCACTAGTTTTAGTTCTCATATCGTGCTTCCTTGTGGTACTTGCTATTAGAGGTCTAACCACTCTGGTTTTGCATGGCCAGATTTAGAGCCAGTTCCTGAGGACTCAGCTTACTTCTACCTCCAAGATGGTCAATACTAGAGGGATGATCGCATGAGGACACGAGTGGGTTCTTTACTTTCCTGCTCGTTTTGCTACTTACTTTTGCCACTTAGCACCGACATGTTAGTCGGACTGTCTTGCACTTACTTTTACATAATTGTAACTAAGTCAGACTGCTACCTGATAATGATTGTGTATACCTTGTTATATCCTCTGGCTATGTTTTATAAAGCCAGATCTAAAGAACATTTTGACTGAGCATTTGGAATGCCTTACTGCTTTATCTTATATGTTCTCTATTTACTGTTTCTTATTTGAATGATTGAGACAATAGATGTTGAGTAACCGTAGTGAGACTTTCATGTAGTATGTACCCCCTTGTCTTTTAGACAGCATTGATAGTATTATACGGTATTCATCTACCCGTAATACGTAGCTGGCTGAGCCATTCCCCCGCTCTCCGGTATTCTGGTTCTGGGGCGTGACAGCGGCCGCTATGCTGATGCGCGCGGAGCGGTTGGAGGTATCCGGTGGCAGCAGAAGGGGCTCGTAACTGGCTCGTCAGTACGGAAGGGGCTCACCACCGTCTCGTCGGTGGCAGACCACGGTGGAGAGATCGGGATGCGGCATTGGACACGTGCCTCGGCGTTGATCGACACGATCAGTCCAAGTCGACGGCGACGTAGGAATCATCTAGGTTAGGGCTAGGGATTTTTCTTTTGTTTTGATTTGTATATTTGATGGATTCGTGTCCGCATTATTTGGACACAGAGGAGAAGGTTTTGCTGATCATGTCCGGGTATCGGACACAAGAAAATTTGTGTACTGTAATATTGTAAATGGAAATGAATGGATATGGTGGACACGGACACGATGATGATGGTGGTGGTGACAGCGTGATTCGCTGATGACGGTCATTGTGGTCGGGAAGTCGAGGGTTGTGGTGTAGAGGACGATTACTAGTGGTCTGTGTTGTATGGAGGAGGAGCTTATGGTGGTGGTGGCGCTGATAGCGGGGAGCGGTGTCGGTCATGGCTACTAGGCCGGATTGGGGCTTAGGTAGGGTTTGTGATAATGGTTGTGGACCCCCCCCCCCCCACACACACACACATAGAAGTCGGGTTCCTAGTAAGGGAGAGTTTAAGATTCTAATATCGAGCATATCTTTTATATTTAAATTAGATAATATTTGAAATATAACTCAATCTAATTATAATACTTCATAACAATATTAATAATACTTAATATTATCAAATAATTTATAAACATATATCTATACATATCAAACCAAATATATTAAGATATAATTCAAAAAATTAAATCTAAATATAATTTTTGATAACAAGAATAAATTTAATTAATAATTACTATTAAAAATATAATAATATTTTTATAAATTTTAAAATCTAATTTAAAAATAATTTGACAAATCTCGTTGTCATCCATAAATATTTATGTTTACCTTGAATATAGAAATTCAAACATAATATATATTTTTTTAACACAAAATATATGAAATAAAATTTTAAAATTTCGAGAAACGGGGATTACATTCGCATACAAAGATTTCAGCTTATCCCACAGTGTCCTCGCGTGCTCAATACTGGCAACGTGATTATACATGTTCTCGTCAATGAACTGCCTTATGTACCCATACACTTGTATATGCTCAAAATTTCACTCATCTTCAAATTTACCACTGGGCCTCTCGGAAGCAAATACCGGCAGATACAACTTCTTGACAAATAGCAAATCCTTCATCTTACTCCTCTAGTAGTGATAGTTGGTACCGTTCAGGTTTACCATGAGCACCAATTTTGCATCCATCTCTGCTTCCTGGTTTGACTGTCAACTCCTGACACTTCTCTGAACCCAAAGCTCTGATACCACTCTGTTGGGAATAAAACACGAAAAACGTTTTCCCAAAACCAGAGAGTCCTGCGAGAGAACCGAGCAAGAGCACATAAACCAAAAACTCTGAAAACAAATCGTAAACTCAATATTTTTGACGTAGAAAACTCAAATGGAAAAAATTATAGGACGATCGGAGTCCAACCCTGAAGAACCTCCACTAATGGAATAAAGAGAATACACCCTCTATAAGCCCCTTCTGATCCAAACGGATCACCACAGGTCACTTAAAAGAAAAAAAATTGATTGTAGACTCCGAAGAACAAGAGATGTCGAAAAATTATTTGAAGTAATCTCTCCTTCGCAATAGTCTTCAATTATTTTTCTATCTCTCAAAAGTTGTAAAGCAATATTGCTCCTCTCTTTTTTCAGATATGTTTTATGGTGAGAAAACACCTAGTATATATATAGCCTCAAACCCACAGCTAATTGAGGTATTATACTTTATGTAGGAATACTCGATATAAATCATTGGTGTATTCCTATTATATATAGGAATACACAATCCAACTCCATTGGAATATTTCTACTATATATAGAAATACTCAATCCAAATCTATTGGAATATTTTTATTATATATAGGAATATCCAATCTGACTCTGGAATATATTTTTATATAAGTTGGAAACCCTATCCACTCCAACATTAGTGACATTCACATTTACAAGTGAACAATAAATTTGCATATAAACATGGCTTTGGAAGATAAACTTTCACACAGATACATTTAACTATGTCATCAAGTTAAGACTACCTATTCTTACCTTTCTAGTAAGTTGATTGCAAAAGTTATTCTTCCATGATATTACTTGTAGATGTGTGCATAACATATATGAAGGGAAGTGTAAGACCCAAAAATTTGGTATTTACCGGAAATTTTGGATTATTGCAGTTTCGGTTGTCAATTGGATTTTTCGTGGAATATTAAATTATTGCAGCATTAGTGTAGTGTAGTTAGAATACTATTATTATTATTATTATTATTATTATTATTATTAGCATTATTATTAGCATTATTATTATTATTATTATTATTATTATTATTATTATTATTATTATTATTATTACTATCTGTCGGATTAGAAAACCATATTTTAAAAATACATCGATTGGATTTTTGATTGATTGACCGTCTCGATCCCATGTCTGGGTCCGACTCCGAGCCCGAACCTGACTTCGATTTCCGTCCAGAATTCGTCCCTAATTTTCCTTAATATTTTTTTAGTGTTATATACATATATATATGGTAACTAAAAGACAAAAACTAAAATTTCTACTAACTACCCCCCCGCTGGAATCCCTCTCCACACGTTCCCGATTTCCTCCCCCTTCCTTAATTCTCTCCTCTCCTTAAACTCCTTTCCACCTTCTCCTTATTCTTCAAAAATCCCTAATCTCCTAACCCTAACCCCTAAATTCCCTATCATCCACCACCATCCCTTCTCCCCGGTCTGCCCTGACCCCCTCGACAGCACCCCCGTGCCGATCCCGAATCCCCGTGCCTCTCCTCCCCGAGCCCAGCGTCCCCTGTCTTGCTGTCCCGTCAGAGGCACCTATGCAGCCTTCTCAGGCCGAGACCCGCGGCCGATCGACCGTCGGACCACCCCGAGTAGATGCTCGCGCCGGATCCGACCAACCCCTCTGGCCGTACCCCGAGCCGGACGTCCCCGGACCCACGCACCTGCTTCTGCACGCCTTCCGTCGGCTCCCCGTCTTCCGGTCCAGTGCCCCCTCGCGGACCCCGCTGCCCGTGGGCCGCTTCTCGGCCTCCGGCGCAGCCTGGCCGCCTCCGCCTCCGGCCCCGTGGCCGTCGCACCCCCGTCTAGCGCCCCTCGTGGACCCCGCTGCCCGTGGACCACTTCTCGCCTCCGATTCAGTATTTTTCGTGCTTCCGTGTGCCGATTCCGCTGTCCGCATTTCTCCGTGCCCCGATCATGCTGTATGTGCTCTCCGTAACGCTGTCTGTGGCTTTCTCAGCGCGCCATGACGCTGTTCGGAGACTTCAGAGTCCGTGACAGCGCGTCCTGAGTCCGAGGCCACCCTTCGGACTCCGTCATCGAGCCTCTCGGTAAATTTTTTTGATAGTCAGAGTAGTTCGTCCCTCCCGTAGAGTCGATGACGACACGGTCCCGACCCCGTTACCGGGATCGGCATTTTATATTGTTGCGTAAGGGGATACGCAATTTTGTTGGTTACGTCGCGGTATAGTTTCTCTTTGGTATTGTGTGCTGTGGGTTTATTTTCTATTTTGGACGTTCCTAGTATCTATGTTTTTCTCTTCTGTTGGTCATTCGCTGTAAACTAATTACGCTTGAGTTTTTTTATAGCTTCTGTGGCTTATATTTAATTTGGATGCTGTTGTTGGATTTTGGCTTGGATATTCATTTTTGTTGGAGATTGGTGTTCCCTGGTTTGGGACGTTTCATTTTGTGTGGTGAATTAGTATCGTCCCGTGGCTAGGTAGTCATAGTTACAGAGGAGGTGATGCCCAAATTTTCGAAAAAGTATTTAAAAATAATATTTTATAAGTTCAATAGTTTTTGTATATCAAAACTTATTTTCTAAAACCCTGGTCCTTGCAAATGGTTTTATTGGTTTTGATTTGGTTTAAAGTGTTGGTTGGTTAGTTTCTGTATCCCCTGTAGGCGACGACCGTATCGGTTGGATGAGCCTCGACGAAACGCAAACGCTACAGGATTTCCTGTACGTTGAGGCGTAAGCCTAGCAACATGAGATTGCATGACCAAGTCTGAGACACCATCTTTCATAAATTTAAGTATATTCTACTTTAGAACTGGTTACTGGCTTTTAGTATCTTAGGTACAGGACCTCGGCCTTCTGATTTGACCGTTTCACGGCACTCAGAGCTCGCCTCAGCCTTATTAATTTAATTTAATTTAATTGTTGTAAGGGCATAAGCCCAGCTTTTCTTTTATTTTTTGTGGCCCTGTAATTGTGTAGCTTAGGTTTATTATTTTATTTTCTGGTTGTTGTTTGCGTAGCTAGACGCAATAATTAAATTGGATATTAATTATTTTTGTATAAAATTAATAAGGATTTCTCATATTAAATAAAATAAATACCGACTACTAATAAATTAATAAATTCAAGTTTTTCTATTTAAAGAAATTTAGTTTTATATATATTATTAAAATATAAAGTTTTGCCAGTTAATCGGTAGTTGCTATCTTCCCCAATTAAACCAGTAACAGGCTTATCCAATTAAATGACAACAAACGTAGCTCGCGACGTTAGACAGTTTTAGGTAGATTAATTAATAACTCAAAACTTGACTAGGGTTTGATTCTAGAAATTGCAATTAGCACACCTAGATATGGCTTCCTATGTTTCTAAGTCAGGATTCTCAACTGTAGAATTTCGAGGACGTAGTTGACTTCCTCTCCAGTGCCGACATCCTGATCCAGTCATACAAACAGAGGCAATTTACGGTTATACTATTTTATATTTTAATTAGTAATTGTCAAGTTGCATGTTTAAACCACATTGCTACACGGAACCCTCTCATAGGGTTAAAATACTGATTGATATTGATTGTGAGGATATAGGAAGAATAGTGTAGCATTTATGACCAATACCCCTCATATTGCATATTGTTATTGTGCGAGCTTACCCCTCTTACACACGGGGATAAGCCGTCTCGCGTCACTAGGATGCTATTGTACAACCCAAGCCGGTCATAGACGTTACATATTCAAATCACATTGTTTCAAGTATTGAATTGTTAAATTGCTGGAAATTATTGTTTCAACTGTTTAGCTTGCACTTTTTCGTTATTATTTGAAATGTGAGGTACATACTCGTACTTGCTCCTTTCCTGACTGAATCCCCCCAATAGGTGATATTGATGACGCAGAGCTATTGTACAATAGCTATTATGATCCTGTGCTATACCCTGCGGTGTTAGCAGAGTGTGAAACCCAGTTTTAGGATTTATAATTTTATTATTATTAAAATATAATATTATTGCTATTATTATTATTATATATTGAGTTTGAAATTATTTTTAAAATAATAATTGGTTTTTGGTTGCTGACCTGACCCGAGCCTGGACCAGTTCGAACCCGAATCCAATCCCGATTCGAACCCACCCTGTAGCTCCCCTTCCCGAATTTTTTTTAAAAAATTATTTTTCTCGATTTAAAAATGATTTTATGCATTTTAGAAATTGGCCATTATTTTCTAAATAATTGTTATAGGCAGATCATAGGCATTATTATTCTTAAATAGTGTTTTACAGTAATTGTACAATTTTTCGGACCCGGATAAAGGTGAATGGTATGGGTTCACCAAACCACCATTCAATTATTTTATTATTTTATTATTAATTTATGGTGAGTAAATAAATATATATACGTATCTATGTATTTGTAGGTATATATATAAATATACGAAATACGAGTATTTGTATATGTTACTTATATATAAAAAGCGTATATGTGTATGTATATAGGAATATAGATATAGAATTATATATGTATTTGAGTGTATGTGTGTGTGTATTTTTTTGTATATAAATATATACATATAATTGTGTATATATGGATGTATATATATAAATATACATCCTAATTAAATGATATAGGATAAAGAAAAAGAAAAAGAAATAGTATAGAATAGAAAGAAGAGAAAAAAAAAGAGAGGAAATATGCAAAGGAGTAACAGCAGCAGTACTAAAAAGGAAGAGGAACCAGAGCATAAGGAGATCAGTTCTGCATGTACCAATCATCACTTCTTGGCTGTAAATTTTGTAGCCATGGGACTAAATAGTTCATGTCTTTGTAGCAAAAGAGAGTTAACATAGCATATTATCCTCTGGATAAAAGACCAACCAATATTATTACTACTTAGAAAGAGCTTATCGGGAAGAGTACTTATCCGTGCAAAAGTACATTTGAGCAGCAGAGGAACCAAGCACTGTTCCCTCGCGGGAACAGTGGACCCAAAGGCATGAAATGAACCCCATCCCCAAACCAGCGCATAGGAGTGCCCAGCCCAACCGAGAACGTGGTTCACATATATACAGTTATACATGTATATCGAATGTGAAACAGAGCAAACAGCAAACAAGGCCGGGGCCGAGCCCAGCCCGAGCCAAGGCCAGCCCAGGCTCGGCCCATAAATGGCTCAGGAAACTTGGAGCAAAACCGAGCAGGAAAGCCCGACCCCCCCCCCCCCCGTTTCAGTTTCGATATAAGAGTCGAGGGAGAGAGGGTCGATCGACGCATGAAACCCTAAACCAATGGCACCACACCCTTCTCCTGACCTGGGGCGGCCACGCCGCGCTCACAGCGCCACTGCGCGCGGCCAACGCGGCCGGCCAGTCGTGTGCAACCAGCGCGCGCGCGAGGGAAGATGCAGCGACAGTCAGCCGCAAAGCCGACTTCGTGGCCGGAGTTCTCCCTCCATACTCGTCCGTTTCTCGAACGGATTCTTCGAGTATGAAGCTAACCTATACCCCTTCCCGTTCATATATTAGGTTAGATCTGATTTGAACTATAATCGAGTCGGAATTCGACGCGAAGTTCCCGAAAAACCTGCTCGAAAACAGAGCATTAACGCAGTCCAAACACCCAACCTGGCGTTGAAATTCCCGCCAACCTATTATTCGAATCACCAAACTTTCTGAAAGGAAGTTAACCACAATATATAGGGCTAGAAAAGTCCAGTAGGAAGTCTGTAAAGAATTGCTTTGTACAGAGAATTATTCACATGTAAACTTCGTCAAAAATCTGTTTTCAAAACTTAGAAAAACCATCCACACGACGTGCGTTACGCCAATCTAGACGACGTGGTCGCGAACCGAAATGATCGAAATCTGCGTAACGGCTTAGTGGTCGTGTGGGCTTTGACGGAATTCAAATTGGTCGCGTGTGCGCGACGAATTTGATATGTATCCGTCGAAATTCACCGTATCGTACACGTTGCAAATTCTCCAATTACTTTGTGCACGCTCGTCAGATCGAGACAAAACTTGCGCCATCAGGACCGTATCGTTTTTCTGGTCTTGTATGCCAAGTTTGGTCCAATTCTGAGACAGCTGAATCCGACGTCGTTTTGCGGGCCCTACGGTTCCACTCAACGGGCGATTTTGTGCACGGCCCGCCGAAATCCAACTCTGGACATACAGTTGGGTTCGTATCGAAAAACTGAATCCGTAGACATGTAGTTTGACGACTTTAGAGACCGTTGACTCTGGCACGCTTTTCGGTGCAAAGCAGGTCCAACGGCGGACATCGTTTTGGCCCGAAATTATCGTTTTGTTCCTGTGTCCAGAATTGGACTTAAGGACAAGCAATCCTAGCTAATTGGACTATTCTGAGATCATTGGTATTGTTTATTTCAGCTTCCGAGGACTGTTGTACGGGTTTTGACTATAGTGGCACATTGAGTAGTTCAGATTGTCGGTTTCACCAGCAAAGGACCACAGGCGAGTGCAGTTTATTGTCTGCATTTCGATATTGATTTTCACTATATTTCATTGGTTGGTTTCATTAGTCATGTGATTATTTTCTATTATAAATTGTTGAGTCGGGAATGAGAAGTACCAACGATGTGTGATCTGACCTTAGACCGTGTAGACCGTGTAGACCGTGTTGTATTTATTTCTTGTAGACCGTGTAGACCGTGTTACATTTATTTCTTGTAGACAGTGATTTATTTATTGCAAGTAGACCGTGTAGACAGTGATTTATTTATTGCATTTAATCTGTGTAGTTCGTGATTATTATTCTGTAGACAATGTTTCTTTATTGCAATATTTTCTGTAGACCGTGTAACTGTAGACCGTGTAACTGTAGATCGTGTAACTGTAGACCGTGTAACTTTAGACCGTGTAGACCGTGTCGCATAATTGTCCCGAGATCGATCACATATCAAAGGTACTTCTAATGGTGGAAAAGTATATTGGTCTATTTATTACTATTGATTTTTCTTACGGCTTTACTGTTTATTTTCAAACCCATGATTGATGTCTAACCTTTGTCTATAGTCATTTTCTTTATTTGAAATTGCATTCAGTGAATTGTGCTCGTTCCATTCCTGACTGGAAACCAACATTTTCAGGTTAGCCGTGGATTCACTTAGCATGGGAGATACGGGAATATTTGCAGCCAGAAGCCTAGAGACTAGCTAGATAGTTGAGTTGTAGTCATTCATTCAATTGTACAAGTTTATATTCTTCTACAAATGTAAAACTTGTAATCATTGTAAGTTAAATTAATTGTGTGAATGAGCACTATTTGTGATTTTGATCTTCATGGCCGTGACAGCGTTCTACCGCCGACACTGCGGCGTAGGCTGGCTTGGACACGTCTCGTATCCGTTTAAAAAAAAAAATGGGTACGGGTCGTGACAAGTTTTTGTGGTGGCCCATGCAGGTCAGTCTTCGCAAATCATGCGAACTCGTGATAGTACTTAAGTTAGTTGTACTATTGCGAGCCTGCGACTAGGAAATGCTCATTCACGAAATTAATTTAAGAGAGTGACTAGGACTAGGAGTCCCTTACACAAACTTACCGATGGGTAGTCTAGGCCATGCAATTTAGATGAGGAGTTATTAATTTCAATAGTTTTTCGGATGCCTATAGGTACACTATTTCTTCTTGATATGATGATACGATCCAATGTGAATAGATTATTCATTTGATGAGACATGGCTTCCTAGAATTAAATGGTCTAGCCTGGATAGATTATTCAATTCCTTCTCTAGCCTCTTTAGATATCGTCATCATATCTTAGTCCGAATTGCCTATTCACTTTCCATTTTGCCCAAGAATTATTATTTTATATAGTTTCTGATTAGGTTAACCATATGCGAACCTCAAGTTAGTGTCGATTCAAAATTTTCCTCAATAGTTGAATACACATGGAATAGATTAGAATGTTGTATTCCTTTATCTTCAGTTATTTCCTCCATGTTCATCTTTTAATCTGAGGATAATGACGGATAGATACTTACGCTTTATTTCATAGCCAGTTGTTTGAATCTCTAAAAAAAAACTCGTAAATTTTTACAGATGTAGTTAAAGGAATGTTAGTTAACTCATAATGGCAGGACAGCAGCGCACTGTCGCCATTTATTTAAATTAGGAAGACTATGGATTCACTGCAGCCAGCAGCGCACTGGCGAGACAAAACCCCTAGAGTTGAAATTTGTTATGTAGGCTATAGAATGTTACTAGAAACTATGGCTAGTGGTCCTCTTTTTCATAGTTACCCTTGAGTCTATATTGGTTAGAGTTAAGAAGTATTCGATTTTGTATCACATATGAATCACGAAACCAAGGGTTTACCACAGCCAGAATATGCGGGCGAGGCATAACTCTCGGTGGAATGATTTCAGACGTGATTACAGGTTTAGGATTCTATGAAGGATAGGACAAAGCCATGTATGTTCCGTAAGACCCGAAGCCAATGTCAGTGGAAGTCTGTAGTTGGATAACATGTCTCCCGATCTAGCATTCCGTAGTCCTTGGGACCTATTGACAAGGATATTGATTGACGCTATAATAGGTTTACCAAGAATATAGAATCCAGAGTTCCATAACCCATTAGTTGACCAAGACCTTATGGACAGGAAGATTATAGGAAGATTGTATAAGCCAGAACACCAGGTGAGTTTTGATTCTCACAAAACTCGAACTACTCGTGCCTTCTTTCAAAAATCTCGCATAATTGTATTCGACTATCTTAACAAACGCTGCTTAGTTTTGCAAGCTCACTCTGTTCTCGAGCTTGATTCGAGGCATATGTTTAGTGGGGACGCCTGCTAACTTATTGTCTGATCAGAATCAGTGTATTATGGTCTGATCAACCATGATGCAATTGGTTCGCTCTTCGTTTAATTTCACTACGTGGATGGAGATATATAAGTATCTATGACCACATCCGCAACTGCTTGACAATTCCTCTTGAATTATATGTTCGCCCTTGAAACACGAAATTGTATTCAGTAACATCTCCCTTGAATTCTTTATTGCTTTTTGTCTTTCACCGATTTGGAAAGACGAAAGCTCGGGATGGTAGAGAGATACAGAGTATTCCCATGGCAAGGATAATGGTAGACACAAGTGTAGCTACCAATGGCCAGTCATGTGATTGAGTTACTCGTTCTCCCCTCGACCATCAAACTATTATTGAGACTTTCAAGCCATCTGAATTTGAGAATGATTAGGACTTCACCTTAGTCAAATACCAAACTAGGAGACTACCTATTCTCAAGAAACCAAATGTCGTGAGCCCCTAATTATTAGTTTGAAGCTTGCTTTGACTAGCAACCCTTAAGCCTTGACCCAACCTCTTCTCGACCAAAGCCCACAGTTTAGACCTGAGATGAATAGACAAGGGTAAGGACAATCAGTACCGTGACTATGGTAGACACTCATTCCGAGATTAGTTTCCAACAAGTATTGTCCTAGCTATATAAATTTTATTATTCAAACCTAACTAGTGTTGGAACACCACCGTCACTAGTTTAGCCAATATCATAGTTTAAATACCCTGTCACACTATGACCTATGAGTTGTCAACAGCAATACCTGATCACTACAACCCCTGTGACCATAGCCTGGCAGGTTTGACACAAATAGAATTTCTTGACTGAATTGTTAGAAATCTTTTCTTATGTTGTGCCTTGGAGTTGGTTACCCCATCGGAAACTCTCATATACTACGGACGAGTAGGTCATTCTATTTTATCGACCATGTGTCATTGTACACACTCGTTCTCCATTTATTGATGAACGATCCTTGACATGATTAATATCTACCGTATTCGGTTACGCAGTGCCTTATCCTCAATTAACAAGAGTCGAGGTACAGTATCCGGATTTTGGAATCCTTCTAACCTCGATATTCCTAAGACCATGTCCTATTTCTAAGGTGGGTAGACTGTAAGCCTCCTAAAGTTTTGGGATATACAAAGATCATCGATTGATTAGAATAAATTTTTTTACTAGAATGATAGTTAGTTCCCTATGGACTGCCCCTTTCCATTTAGATCATTTTGTGTCCCCGGCCGTGTCATAAATATTCGGAGCACGAGACCAGCTGTTATCTTCCAACAAACTGCATATGTAAGATCTAGACGAGTCCACCTTCATCTAGGTATATCATGTCCCATTCAAACACGTCCCCTTGTACTCTATTTTTATGGTACGACTTTCAGGTAGAAAGGACTAACTATAACCTTTACCATGGTACCGGTAAACTTCTCGATATGATTAAGGACTCAACTTCGACTCGAAGCCTTCAACCCAATATATGGTTGTGGTCTACTCGAAGCCCACCATGCACATGTCACTAGTGTGCTATTCATTTGTATCTTCTCGTGCTACTTAAACACAAAAGTCACGGGAGGCGCATCTTCAGGGCCTACAGAACTTAGTTAACCAACCTGACTGTCCAACTAGCTCAACCACTTGGGTTGAAACCTATTCTAGGTTACCCTAACCTATTAGAAATAGTTTTATCTTAGAAATCTTGACCAGTCAATATAGACTAAAATCCGAGGTTCATCCACAATAATTGGTGTCCAATCAGAGAACCCATTAAGACCCCGTAAAACCCATCCATGCATACTACCACATTTGGACTATAAAAATCGAACTATTTGAAATAGGTTCCTACACCTATTAGGTAGTCTCCACTTCTATGAATGTGAGTCGTTCGTAACCCTCATTCCATCTACCTGGAAGTTGCGATACGATCTTGCATTGCATCTATAATCCTTGTTCGTGTGTTTAAATAACCACGAAAAATATCACAGTCTTGATTTTCCAAATTTTGTTCTATTGCGGAACCGTTCGGAATTTCGAGAACGAGACTTCTGTATTGCACGGATGGCAAGCTCCTATAAGGAACGAAAGGTTTTTCAATTTAGTAAGTGACTGGGCTAGAATAGTCCACGCTAGCAAATCAGTCAATGGTTCATAGACCTTCTTTCTAGCTGCATCATTAGATACCCTCTACCGCTCTTGAAACTTCATAAATGCTCTCGATTATTCTACCTTATCTTCCTGCCCTTCCTATTTTAGAGTGTCGAATGGTCGCGCTGATTGGAATTTAGCAATATTCTTAGCTACTTGTGTAAATTGCTTGTTAAGTTTTTTTTTTTTTTTTTTTGGATTGTTTGATAGATAGGGAAGGATATAGGTGCCATATGCAGTAGATATTTATGGAAAGAAATTTTAGCAATTAGTTGGACGGTTATAGGTTTTAAAGACAGGAGATTTGAGGGAGTAGCGTGACCCAAGGTGGGTAGAAGTCCTCGGAGGAGTTACAAAATGACTAGAAGGAGGATACAACTATTTTGAGAAATTAAAATTGAAGAGATTAAAGAAGTAGTGGATTTTTTTTTATTTTAATTTAAATTTTAAGCATGTCTATGAGTTAGAATTTCGAGGACGAAATTATTTTTAAGGTGGGTAGATTTGTAGCTCCCCTTCCCGAAATTTTTTTAAAAAATTATTTTTCTCGATTTAAAAATGATTTTATGCATTTTAGAAATTGGCCATTATTTTCTAAATAATTGTTATAGGCAGATCATAGGCATTATTATTCTTAAATAGTGTTTTACAGTAATTGTACAATTTTTCGGACCCGGATAAAGGTGAATGGTATGGGTTCACCAAACCACCATTCAATTATTTTATTATTTTATTATTAATTTATGGTGAGTAAATAAATATATATACGTATCTATGTATTTGTAGGTATATATATAAATATACGAAATACTAGTATGTGTATATGTTACTTATATATAAAAAGCGTATATGTGTATGTATATAGGAATATAGATATAGAATTATATATGTATTTGAGTGTATGTGTGTGTGTATTTTTTTGTATATAAATATATACATATAATTGTGTATATATGGATGTATATATATAAATATACATGCTAATTAAATGATATAGGATAAAGAAAAAGAAAAAGAAATAGTATAGAATAGAAAGAAGAGAAAAAAAAAAGAGAGGAAATATACAAAGGAGTAACAGCAGCAGTACTAAAAAGGAAGAGGAACCAGAGCATAAGGAGATCAGTTCTGCATGTACCAATCATCACTTCTTGGCTGTAAATTTTGTAGCCATGGGACTAAATAGTTCATGTCTTTGTAGCAAAAGAGAGTTAACATAGCATATTATCCTCTGGATAAAAGACCAACCAATATTATTACTACTTAGAAAGAGCTTATTGGGAAGAGTACTTATCCGTGCAAAAGTACATTTGAGCAGCAGAGGAACCAAGCACTGTTCCCTCGTGGGAACAGTGGATCCAAAGCCATGAAATGAACCCCATCCCCAAACCAGCGCATAGGAGTGCCCAGCCCAACCGAGAACGTGGTTCACATATATACAGTTATGCATGTATATCGAATGTGAAACAGAGCAAACAGCAAACAAGGCCGGGGCCGAGCCCAGCCCGAGCCAAGGCCAGCCCAGGCTTGGCCCATAAATGGCTCAGGAAACTCGGAGCAAAACCGAGCAGGAAAGCCCGACCCCCCCTGTTTCAGTTTCGATATAAGAGTCGAGGGAGAGAGGGTCGATCGACGCACGAAACCCTAAACCAATGGCGCCACACCCTCCTCCTGACCTGGGGCGGCCATGCCGCGCTCACAGCGCCACCGTGCGCGGCCAACGCGGTCGGCCAGGCGCGCGCAACCAGCGCGCGCGCGAGGGAAGATGCAGCGACAGTCAGCCGCAAAGCCGACTTCGTGGCCGGAGTTCTCCCTCCACACTCGTCCGTTTCTCGAACGGATTCTTCGGGTATGAAGCTAACCTATACCCCATCCCGTTCATATATTAGGTTAGATCTGATTTGAACTATAATCGAGTCGGAATTCGACGCGAAGTTCCCGAAAAACCTGCTCGAAAACAGAGCATTAACGCAGTCCAAACACCCAACCTGGCGTTGAAATTCCCGCCAACCTATTATTCGAATCACCAAACTTTCTGAAAGGAAGTTAACCACAATATATAGGGCTAGAAAAGTCCAGTAGAAAGTCTGTAAAGAATTGCTTTGTACAGAGAATTATTCACATGTAAACTTCGTCAAAAATCTGTTTTCGAAACTTAGAAAAACCATCCACACGACGTGCGTCACGCCAATCTGGACGACGTGGTCGCGAACCGAAATGATCGAAAGCTGCGTAACGACTTAGTGGTCGTGTGGGCTTTGACGGAATTCAAATTGGTCGCGTGTGCGCGACGAATTTGATACGTATCGGTCGAAATTCACCGTATCGTGCACGTTGTAAATTCTCCAATTACTTTGTGCACGCTCGTCAGATCGAGACGAAACTTGTGCCATCAGGACCGTATCGTTTTTCTGGTCTTGTATGCCAAGTTTGGTCCAATTCTGAGACAGTTGAATCCGACGTCGTTTTGCGGGCCCTACGGTCCCACTCAACGGGCGATTTTGTGCACGGCCCGCCGGAATCTAACTCTGGACATACAGTTGGGTTCGTATCAGAAAACTGGATCCGTAGACATGTAGTTTGATGACTTTAGAGACCGTTGACTCTGGCACGCTTTTCGGTGCAAAGCGGGTCCAACGGCGGACATCGTTTTGGCCCAAAATTACCGTTTTGTTCCTGTGTCCAGAATTGGACTTAAGGACAGGCAATCCTAGCTAATTGGACTATTCTGAGATCATTGGTATTGTTTATTTCAGCTTTCGGGGACTGTTGTACGGGTTTTGACTATAGTGGCACATTGAGTAGTTCAGATTGTCGGTTTCACCAGCAAAGGACTACAGGCGAGTACAGTTTATTGTCTGCATTTCGATATTAATTTTCACTATATTTCATTGGTTGGTTTCATTAGTCATGTGATTATTTTCTATTATAAATTGTTGAGTCGGGAATGAGAAGTACCAACGATGTGTGATCTGACCTTAGACCGTGTAGACCGTGTAGACCGTGTTGCATTTATTTCTTGTAGACCGTGTAGACCGTGTTACATTTATTTCTTGTAGACAGTGATTTATTTATTGCAAGTAGACCGTGTAGACAGTGATTTATTTATTGTATTTAATCTGTGTAGTTCGTGATTATTATTCTGTAGACAATGTTTCTTTATTGCAATATTTTCTGTAGACCGTGTAACTGTAGACCGTGTAACTGTAGATCGTGTAACTGTAGACCGTGTAACTTTAGACCGTGTAGACCGTGTCGCATAATTGTCCCGAGACCGATCACATATCAAAGGTACTTCTAATGGTGGAAAAGTATATTGGTCTATTTATTACTATTGATTTTTCTTACGGCTTTACTGTTTATTTTCAAACCCATGATTGATGTCTAACCTTTGTCTTATAGTCATTTTCTTTATTTGAAATTGTATTCAGTGAATTGTGCTCGTTCCATTCCTGACTGGAAACCAACATTTTCAGGTTAGCCGTGGATTCACTTAGCATGGGAGATACGGGGATATTTGCAGCCAGAAGCCTAGAGACTAGCTAGATAGTTGAGTTGTAGTCATTCATTCAATTGTACAAGTTTATATTCTTCTACAAATGTAAAACTTGTAATCATTGTAAGTTAAATTAATTGTGTGAATGAGCACTATTTGTGATTTTGATCTTCATGGCCGTGACAGCGTTCTACCGCCGACACTGCGGCGTAGGCTGGCTTGGACACGTCTCGTATCCGTTTAAAAAAAAAACGGGTGCGGGTCGTGACACACCCTTTTATTTCTTTTAAAATCTGATTATTATTTGTTTTATTAAAAAAAACATGAACCCCTTGGCCTGGTCTCCCCACGACCAGGCCATACACTCACGTACCCCCTATTCTTCAGTACCACACCTCTCCCTACTTTTCCTCCCCCTCACATATTCCCACAACACACTCCCCACTCCCCTTAAGAACACCCACACACCACCACCTTTTCCATTATTCCCATAGTTCACTTCCCCCTCTTCCCCTTCCTCACAAACTTTTACTCATCTCTCCCTCTCCCTAAGCAAGCCCGCGCCCGACGTCGACACCCGAGCCCTTCCCGCTCAGCCCCTTTCCGGCGCCCGAGCTTGCGCCTCGGCCTCCTCTGCCGGACCCGCGCCCACAGCGCGTCCGTCGGTCCCGACCTCCCCGAGCGCCGCCCGCGGCTCCGCCCAACTTCGGAGATCCGCCCCTGGCCGACCCCTCCAGCCGGCGCACCCCCTCCCGAGGCCGATCCCGACGCCGATGCCACCGTCGCCCGTCGTTCCCGGGCCGCCCGACCCCCTTGCGCGCGTGACCGGCCCGTCCAGCTGTTTTCCAGAGTTTTCCTGTCTCTGGCGAGCTTCTGTGCGCGACCCGTTGTCCGATCCCGAGCTTCGGTTACGTTTACGCACCCGTACCCCGGCGAGGCGTGTCCCGAGTCTGAGACAACCCTTCGGATTCCGTCGATTTGGGTAATTTTTGGATAATCACAGTAGTTCGTCCCTCCCAACGTGTCTATGATGATAAATTGGTCCCCGAACTCTCTACGGGAATTCAAATTTTTGCTACGTTATGGTTTCTGGGAATTTCGGAACCATTCTTGGCTTATTTTTTGTAGTTTTTTCTATGTTCTGATCATTTCGGGTTTTTCTGAGAACTATTCAGAATTATTCTGATGGTTTGGATAATTATTTGCTGGTGTCGAAATTTAGAGAAACTTTCGGAAAAGTTTCTGTTGCGGTTTTGAATTTGGATTTCCCGAATTAAGTTGGTAGTATTGGTTCTGAGATTTATTTGGTTTCTTATATATGTTGGTTGGAAATTTTTAGTTCTGTTGAGTTTTGATTTTCTTCCGAAGTTCATTTCGGATTTTCGAATAATATTTCGGAAGGTTCTATGGACTGGGATTGTGATATTATTATGTAAATTATGATTGGGATTTATAAATGGTGATTATGGCACACTTTTCAGTTTTTGGGTTGACCGAAAATAGAGAAAGTGCTGCCGGATTTTTCTATAAAATTTAATTATATAATTTTAAAATGGTTTTTTCGGAAAAGAATATTATTTTGGATTTTTGGGCGACGACCGTATTGGTCAATAGGCCCTGGTAAGTGCAAACGAAACCGGTTTCGCCCGGACGTTGAGGCATTAGCCTATATGACGATTGGGCCAATATCTGAGACTCACTATTAAATTTATTTTAATTATTAGTTTTATTTATAAATAAATTGTAGGAACGATTTCAGGACTAACCCAAGTTTATTTCTTATTTAAATTCATTGGTCTGTAGGGCATAAGCCCATTTATTTTTCGCAAATTTGTGATAATTAGTAATGTGGATATGATTTTCTGGTGGATGTTCGAAAGCGTAAATTTAGGAATACTGATAATAATTATAATATTTTAGAAATTCATGTTATTCTCATTTAAAGAAAAATATATTTTTATAGATAATTATAAATACCAAGTTTTTCCGAATAAACTGATAAATACAAGTTTTTTCGAAATTAAATATAAATTGATGTTTCATAATTACAACGCATCGATAATCGCGTTTTGTTCGTGTTAACTAAATAAAGATTAAAATTGATTAGGACAAAACTTAGAGATTGCAACTAGCACAGTTAGCATGGCGATTTTGGAATCTGAGATGAACTTCTCGACTGTAGGATTTCGAGGACGAGGCTAATTTCAATCCTGAAGTCTCAATCCTTCAAGTCCAGTCCAATTTGAGGCAAGTACATTTTGTGTTAGTTTATAATTATTTAATAATTGTTTTATTGCAAGTTTAAATCACGATGCAACATGGAACTCTCTCTGAGAGCACTGACTGATTGACTGTTGGGTACTGGGGGAGTAGTGTAATGAGTATGACCACATCCAAAATAGTATAATGACTGTATTAGCTTACCCCTCATACACACGGGAATAAGTCATATCGTATCAATAGGATACAACTGTACAACCCAAGCCGGTCATATTCATTGCCTATTCATATCACAATGTTTTAACTGCTGGAGAACTGTTTATTTTCAAATTGTTTAAAAGTGCATGATTCTATTATTATGTTAATTGTTAGATTATCATGAATTGTACTTTGCTCCCTCCTGACTGGAGATAACATTTTTAGGGGATTTTGAGGATGCTGAGCTGTTATACAACAGTAATTATGACCCGGTTCTGTACCCTGTGGTGTTGCCAGAGTCCCCTTTGGAGGACGCAAGACCTGAGGCCGATGAGCCGAACGCTTAGCTAGATTTTTTGTTTCCAGATTGGTTGTTTTAGAATTTTGTTAATTTGAATTCAGTATTTTATTTCAGTCTTTCTAATTCCAGTTGTACTTTTCAAATGTTGAATAAAATTTTAAATTCTCGAATATTGAGTTGTGACAAATATTTAGATATTGTTGTGATTACTTGCAATAGTGGATACAGCTTACTGCCGCCGTCTCAACAACGGTGCAGGCTGGGCATGATCCGGTTCGACCCAATTATTTGGGATCGGGTCGTGACATGTTTTTAGTGGTGGTCCATGCAGGTCCAGAACTACAACTTAGGAAAATATACCTAGAAACAATTAGAACACTAGAACATTGATTTGTCACAACATAGGTCCGAATTATATATAAATAAATATTTTTGTTTGATTATAGACTGGTAGGATACCTTGCTTATGTTTGCATCCTAAACCTTCCAAAATATACCAAGAAAAAGACCACCCCTGCTGGCGATGAGGTGTCATCACCCGAACACACCCATCTCCCCCAGCACGTCCAGACCCCTCACCGTTGCAGCTGACCGACCGTCCCCAACAATCTCCAGCACTCCGTGGCGTTTACGCCACTACATCTCAAGCGGCGAACCCTACACTTCCCCGGACTGAGCCGCAGTCCCTGCGGTAGTGCCCGCACCAGCTGCCCCACTAGTGCCCGTGGATCCCACCGATCTAGTGGGCATGCTACGAGGAGTGCTTAAAGCACAGAGAGCCCAAGCAGAAGCTCATCGTGAACAGACTGCAGCCCAAGCTGAAGCCCATCGCGAGCAGACCGCGATCAAGAGAGAATGCATGGAGAACGCCCACAATGTGGCTATGGCTGCCCTCGAGAGAGGAGCAACAACTTCATTGGAGCCACGACCTGCCAAGGTCGGAGATATAGAGAGTTTCAAAAACCAGGGCCTCCTCACCCTATCATAGCGGAATTCATGGACGTCTTTCCAGATAGTCTTCCAGGATTGCCGCCAGATCGAGGTGTGGAATTCACCATCGATCTAGTACCCGGCTCTTTCCATATTTCTCGGGGATGCTACAGAGTCAACCCCAAGGAGGCAAAGGAGATGAAGGACCAGATTGACAAACTGAAAGCACAAGGATTTATCAGAGACAGAGCTTCACCCTGGGGAGCACCAGTTTTGTTCGTGCCCAAGAATGATGGAACCGTACGGATGTGCATTGATTACCGGGCGTCGAACAACATCACCATCAAGAACAAGTACCCTCTGCCCCGGATCGACGACCTGTTTGATCAACTGAGTGGAGCCAAGGTATTTTCGAAGATAGATCTCAGATCAAGCTACCACCAAATTAAGGTCAGCAAGGAGGATATTCCCAGACGGCGTTCAACACCAAGTGTGGGCAATTTGAATTCTTGGTCATGCCGTTTGGACTGACGAATGGTCATGCAGTATTCATGAACCTTATGAACAAGGTCTTCTATGAATACCTGAATCAGTTTGTTATTGTCTTCATCGATGACATACTGATCTACTCGAAGACTGAGTAAGAGCATGAAGAGCACCTAAGAAAAGTGCTGAGCACCTTGAGGAAGGAGAAGCTCTATGGTAAGCTATCTAAATGCGAATTCTTTTTAGAAAAAGTAGAATTTCTGGGCCATGTTGTCACAGAAAAAGGAATTTTGGTGGATCCAAAGAAGATAGCTGCTATTGAGAAGTGGACTGCACCAAGCTCGATTGCAGAAATCAGAAGCTTTTTGGATTTAGCTGGCTACTACAGGAAGTTTGTAAAGGATTTCTCCAAGATTGCTGAACCAATGACGAAGCTTACCAGGAAGAACGAAGAATTTATTTGGTCTGAAGCTTGCCAGTCAGCTTTTGAGGAACTGAAGAAGAGGCTTACAACTGTGCCGATACTTGCGCTACCCGCAGGTACCGACGGTTTCTCAATTTATAGTGATGCTTCCGGTAAGGGATTGGGCTGCATTCTTCAACAACATGGAAAAGTAATTGCTTACGCATCTAGGCAATTACGGACCCATGAGAAGAACTATCCCACACATGATTTGGAGCTTGCAGCGGGGATATTTGCATTGAAGCAATGGAAGCACTACCTTTATGGAGAGAGGGAGTGGAAATATTTACAGACTACAAAAGTCTGAAATATATTTTCACCCAGAAGGAGCTGAACATGCGACAGAGACGATGGCTGGAGCTGATGAAGGATTTCGACATCAACATGCAGTACCATCCGGGTAAGGCTAATGTTGTTGCAGATGCACTTAGTCGATACCTGATGGCAATGTTCTTGACCAAGGAGCGTCATTTGCTGGAGGACATGGAAAAGCTTGGACTGGAAATTATACTGCCTGAAGAAGAAATGAAGAAACTGGAAAGAGAAGCCATTGTACCAGGAGCTGATTCATCATTGATGCAGTTGCAAGTGCGTTCAAGTCTGATGGACAGAGTCAAGGAGGCACAATTCCAAGACGAGACGCTTTGCAAACTCAGAGATCAAGTGCTGGCAGGAACACTTGAAGGATTCTCAATCGCCAGTGACGGAGTACTGAAGAATGGTACGAGGCTTTGCGTACCAACTGGCGAACTGAGGAACGAGCTGATGCAAGAAGCGCACCAGTCGCAGTATTCCATACATCCTGGAGCCAAAAAAATGTACCGGGATATGCGTACTATAGTGTGGTGGTACGGAATGAAGAATGATGTATCCAGGTATGTGGCTAGATGTTTAATTTGTCAACAAGTGAAACCTAGCAGATAGAGACCAGCAGGACTATTGCAGTCGCTTGACATCCCGGAGTGAAAATGGGAGCACATAACGATGGATTTCGTGTCGGGACTGCCTCGATCTCAAGGAGGGAAGGATGTCATTTGGGTTATCATGGACCGACTGACGAAGTTAGATCACTTTATCCCCTTCAAGGTTGGTCTATCCACCGAGAAGTTGGCAGCACTGTACATGCGGTATATCTACCGGATTCATGGAGTTCCGGTAAGTATTGTGTCTGACAGAGATACTAGATTTACCTCTCACTTTTGGAAGAGCTTGCATAACAGTTTGGGAACACAACTGAACTTCAGCACCGCCTACCATCCCCAAACTGACGGACAATCGGGGAGAACAATCTAGACGCTAGAAGACATGCTGCGATCCTGCGTCTTGGAATATGGAGAGTCTTGGGAAGACCATTTGCACTTTGTAGAATTCTCCTACAACAACAGCTACCAAGCTAGCATCGGTATGACACCGTTCGAGGCACTCTATGGACGTCGTTGCCGCACTCCACTTGCTTGGGATGACGTCGGAGAACGAGTATTGCTTGGACCTGAGATGGTGACCGATGCGGCGGAGAAGGTAAGAATGATCAAAGACAAGCTCAGGATTGACCAGGACAGACAGAAGCATTGGGCCGATAGCAACCGACGGCCTTTGGAGTTTGAAGAAGGTGACAGTGCGTTTGTGAAGATCTCTCCTACCAGAGGAACCATACGTTTCGGCAGAGTAGGAAAGCTAAGTCCCAGGTATATTGGTCCTTTTGAAGTACTTAACAGGATTGGAGAAGTGGCTTAATGCGGGAGCAGTATCCGTATCTGTTTGAGGCTTGAGGTAACCCCTAACCTTGTCTTTAATTTCGAGGACAAAATTTTCTAAGGTGGGAAGATTGTGAAACCCGGTTTTAGGATTTATTATTTTATTATTATTAAAATATAATATTATTGCTATTATTATTTATATTGAGTTCGAAATTATTTTCAAAATAATAATTGGTTTTTGGTTGCTGACCTGACTCGAGCCTGGACCAGTTCGAACCCGAATCCAATCCCGATTCGAACCCACCCTTTTATTTCTTTTAAAATCTGATTATTATTTGTTTTATTAAAAAAAGCATAAACCCCTTGGCCTGGTCTCCCCACGACCAGGCCATACACTCACGCACCCCTATTCTTCAGTACCATACCTCTCCCTACTTTCCCTCCCCCTCACATATTCCCACAGCACACTCCCCACTCCCCTTAAGAACACCCATACACCACCACCTTTCCCATTATTCCCACAGTTCACTTCCCCCACTTCCCCTTCCTCACAAACTTTCACTCTTCTCTCCCTCTCCCTAAGCAAGCCCGTGCCTGACGCCGACACCCGAGCCCTTCCCGCTCGGCCCCTTTCCGGCGCCCGAGCCCGCGCCTCGCCCTCCTCTGTCGGACCCGCGCCCACAGCGCGTCCGCCGGCCGCGACCTCCCCGAGCGCCGCCCGCGGCTCCGCCCAACTCCGGCGATCCGCCCATGGCCGACCCCTCCAGCCGGCGCACCCCCTCCCGAGGCCGATCCCGACGCCGGCGCCACCGACGCCGGCGCCATCGGCGCCCGCCTTTCCCGGGCCGCCCGACCCCCTTGCGCGCGTGACCGGCCCGTCCAGCTGTTGTCCACAGTTTTCCTGTCTCCGGCGAGCTTCCGTGCGCGATCCGTTGTCCGATCCCGAGCTTCGGTTACGTTTACGCAGCCGTACCCCGGCGAGGTGTGTCCCGAGTCCGAGGCAACCCTTCGGATTCTGTCGATTTGGATAATTTCTGGATAATCAATATAGTTCGTCCCTCCCAACGTGTCTATGATGATAAATTGGTCCCTGAACTCTCTACGGGAATTCGGAATTTTGCTACGTTATGGTTTCCGGGAATTTCGGAACCATTCTTGGCTTATGTTTTGTGTTTTTTTCTATGTTCTGATCATTTCGGGTTTTTCCGAGAACTATTCGGAATTATTCTGATGGTTTGGATAATTATTTGCTGGTGTCGGAATTTAGAGAAACTTTCGGAAAAGTTTCTGTTGCGGTTTTGAATTTGGATTTCCCGAATTAATTTGGTAGTATTGGTTGTGAGATTTATTTGGTTTCTTTTATATATATATATATATATATATATATATATATATATATATATATATATATATATATATTAAAAAATTGCAAATAAACCGAAAAAAACGAATAAATTGAATAAACCGAAAATCGAATCGATTTAATTCGGTTCGGTTATGGGCCAATTCAATTTCGGTTTTACTTATTCAATTTTTGATCCAATTCGATTTTTGGTTATTCGATTTAGTTTGAATCGAATTAACCGAATGCTCGTCTTAGAAACCGGTTGCCCTTCTTTAAGTTGTGTTATTTTCTTCTTCTCATAGGGCTTGTTTGGTAAAATGGATTTGCATTTGGATTTGGATTTGGAAATTCAAGATTCAAATCCAAATCTAACTCCAACTCCAACTCCAACTCCAACTCCAACCAAACATAGAATTTGGTAAATTATTATTTAGCTATTCTAATTATAATTATAATTAATAAACTAATGTTTATTATAATTAATTAATTAATTAATTAATTATTAACTAAAATATAATGATGATGAATAAATTATTAATTAAGATGTAATGATGATTATAGTGACGATTACTAAATTGTTAATTAGCTACTATAATTATAATTATAGTTATGATTAATAATTAAATTATTATTATAATTAATAAAATAATAAATAAATAAATTGTTAATTAGCTATTATAATTATAATTATAGTTATGATTAATAATTAAATTATTATTATAATTATGATAATAGTTATGATTAATAAATTATTAATTAAGATATAATGATGATTACAATGACGATTAACAAATTATTAAATAAAATTTTAATAATATATTAATTATTAAATTATTAAAAAGTAAATTATTAGTTTCAACAATAATTTATGATAACAAACTATTAGTTATTTTTATTAAAATAATAACTAATTTTTAGTTATAAATTTTTAAAAATAATAATAATAATAATGACTAATTTTTAATTAACTATAAATTAAATATTTGAAAAATAGTAATTATAAATTAATATAATGATTATTAATAAATTATTAATTAAACTATTATAATATATTAAATATTAAATTATAAATTATTAACTATGATTATAATTGTGATTATAACATTATTAATTAATATTATAATAAACTAATAATTAACGAATTACTAATTAATATTATAATAAGACTATTAAATTATTAATTATGATTATAATTGTATATTAATTAATTAATTAAGATTAGAGTTATAATTAATAAATTTATTGTAATTATGATTAACAAATTTATTAATTATTAATTAAAATTATTATAAATTATTAAATAATAAAATTATTAATTAGTAAATTATTAACTTAGATTATAATTATGATAACTAACTAGTTAATTTTTTATTAAAAACAATAACTAATTTTTATTTATAAAAAAAATTATTAACTTAGATTAGATTTGGTCATACTTTTCATATCCAAATCCATCTCCAACCAAATATAAAATTTTATGGATTTAACTCTAAATCTATAAAATTTTAAAATTTAACTCCAAATACGATTGAATCGGCATGTATATCCATCGTGTACATGTAATTAAATATGCTCAAGTTACAAATAATTCAGAAAACGATGGTTGGCATCAATGCAGTTTGCTCGTCTGATTCCCCACACAAATAACCTGATCCACTTCTGGAGCAGATCATGCACATCATACCGAAGTGATGCTTGTTTGCTTATGAGAGTGAACGACTTGACGTGCGATTTTATATGTGTGGCTAGAAATCCTTCAGACCCCAGCGAGAAGTTGATAGAAGCAGCGAGAGCCTCTGGTAATTTCCGAGTAGATGTAGCTGTTGGCCACATGGTCGTGTCGATCTTTCTGTACAACACAGCTGGTTGGCCTCCAAACAAGAACATCATGCACACACTTGGCTGGTGTGAACGAACTGTAGGAGGAAGTTCGTTGCCACAAATTGATTGTGTAGTTAAGGCTTCTGATTAGATGGAAAACAATACAACGTTTTTGTCAGGAGACATTTATTTCAAAAAAAAAAAAAGTATGCGCTGGACCTGAGAGAGAGAGACTCGGACCTAGAAATCAACACTACTAGAGCATCCCCAATAGATACATTTCAAACATATATTCTAAATTATTAAAAACTATATAAATTATTATTTCTAGTGTATTTCTTCGACATTTACACACAATAGTACACTTTAAATTAACATCATTCATCTTTCTTTCTTTTTTTTTTAATTTGGTGGGTCCAACAATTAATATAGCAAGTTAGGACACGCACCAAATTTGGAGTATATTTTAACTTTCTAACAATTTTTAAGTATGAACAAGTGTCCACTGCAGTCTTTAAGTGCTACAAATATTTAACAAAAGTCAAAACGTAGTATTTGAAATCTCTCTCACTGTGTGGATGCTCTAAACATTCAATCAATCAATGTGAGATGCATTTTCCTGTGTCTAAATGCTTAGGGTCTATCATGTGTCTTGTATTGCTACTGGAGAATTAATGATCTTGGTCAGGACGAAGCTACAGATAAACAATAGGATCATGCTATCTTCTCATCGATTTTCTTTTCATTTTGAATGTATTTTTTAAAAAAGACTTAATTGTAACTTGATACCTTCAACTATTTTGGTTGTTCAAGTTCATACCCTAAACTTTTTTACTCAACAACTTAATACCATCAACTATTTTACAATTTCAACTTCATATCCTATAATTTAAAAAATTCGAAAATATCATTGTCCTTCCTCCCCACCACTCCCCTCCGGCCAGTACCACCCCTCCCGTCCCGGTGCCCCAGACCCCCCCTCCCCCCCCTCCCGCACTATCGCGCCCCAGGAGGAGGAGGCGAGAGGGAGGGAGCACGGGGCAGGGGGGCTGGGCGGGAGGAGGGGTGGGGGGGGGGGGGGGGCTGTGCGGGAGGGGGAGGGGCGGGGGCGGGGACGGGTGGCCGGTTAGGAGAGCTGGACGGAGGGAAGGGAAATTGAAAAGTGGGAGGAAGTTAGAGGTAGTTTTAATTTTGTGCAAAAATATTACCAAAATTTTTCTTTTAAGATATCAAATTAAAAAAAAAATTAGGCTAGAAAGTTGAAAAATAAAAATAGTTTATATCAAATTACAATTAAGTCTTAGAAAAAATATTCTTGAGGTCTGTTCCCACGTTCTTAGAAGAAGAAGAGGGGCTGGTTATCTCTGATGATGACCGGAAGAGAGATTATATGTCCAAAGAGATATTGACATGTCTACATTCAACTCCAATTGAATTGGATTAGGCATGATATGCATGAAAAGCTGTTTCGAACTTGACTTTTCCAAAAAAGGGTACCCCCAAAAAAAAAAAAACAATTGGTATTTCCATGCATATTCTACACGCTGAGCAAAATTTCCAACCTTCTCTAGAAGTGCGAAGAGTGGACTGGATAGATGTTGTAGTTTGGAGAAGAATCTATGTTCAGTAGCTTTTGTGACTTACAGTGCGTACACACATCACTGTCGGTGCTTCAGACTGGCCTGTGGATATATAGAGCTCGAGTCGGACGCGGACCCGTAGAATATTCCACGGATTTGTGCCAGCCATCAGCAAATTATGGCCACTCAATTTTTAACACGAGAGCGAAATTCCAGGTCAGAAAACGCAGAGCCACGAGAACCACACCGCATGGCGCGCCCAGCGTGCCGCTTCTCGGGTCGGATCCCATAGATTTAGATCCATTTGATTATCGGGTTGGGTTTGTTTCCTAGTTGACTATCCGTTTTCATAATGGATAGTTTCTTTTTCTTTCTTTCTTTTTTCCGTACATATCTTTCATTTAGGCATCCGACCCGATAATATATATATATATATATATATATATATATATATATATTTTTTTTTTTTTTAATATATATATATATATATATATATATATATATATATATATATATATATATATATATATATATATATATATATTTTGAAACAAGGTAAATAATTTTTGGAATCGCTCCCACTGGGATTCGAACTCCTGACCACTCGGGCCACATGCCTCACCACTACCACTAGGCTAGAGGGTCATTGGTTATATATATATATATATATATATATATATATATATATATATATATATATATATATATATATATATATTAAGAGAACCTCTCCCGCTTTATTCATAAAAGGCGCAAAATGCCGAAGCCTTTAAGTAAGAGCCAAATCAAAGAAGGGAGAGAGGAAAGTAAAAAAGCACAAGGAGAAAGCGGCCGGTATATATATATATTGTTTCCTAGTTGATATTAGGATTTGGATCTCCAAAAATATCAAATGTTAGTGTATGGATCTTAAAATCACTGTTCAGTCAGTGATTTTAAGACCCAAACACTAACGCCAGACATGTTCGAGGTCCAAATTCTAATTTTAACTATTATAGGACTGTTATTAAATATCCCTTTTTTTGAAAAATATTTTTCTTAAGAATACACTGAATAATTCCATGAATGCCCACTGGGAGTCGAATACTCGTCCATTCAAGCCGCATGTGTGAATGCTCCCACTAGGATTCGAACAATCATCCAACCAGGCAACATGTGTGTGTGTGTGTATTATATATATACATACATATATTGGAACCATGTAATTTTATTAAAGAGAAAAATTAGTATACATCTATCTGGGATTTTCCCCTACTAAGCCCATTCCCTTTACATCATACTCAACATCATGAATGATGCCTACGAGCACCGTTTTATTGTCGTGAAACACCATGTTGTTTCGCTCTCTCTATATGTGCCATACTGCAGAAGCGAGACTTGTGCAACCTCCCGAAACCATGTTGGACCTCTCCCCCCGTCGTTCCCTCTATAATCTTGTATCCGCTGCATTGCATCCTCGACATCTTCTGTAGTTGTAGTCGACAATCCCATCCTTGAAAGTTGCGAGTACCAAACTCCCTTGGATACGCGACATTTGAAGAATAAATGCTCTATTGATTCCCCCTCTTGCTGACATAGGGGGCAAGAGAGGTCATCTATCGGCACGCCAAATCTCTGAAGCCGATCCTTGGTTAGAAGTCGTTTGCGGACATGTTTATCCATACTCAGTTGCATCTTGCGCGAGATCACCGCCATCCAGACTATGTTAGCGTTCGTCATCCTCCATCACAGCTCTCTGACCTTTGTTAGCTATATGGGCGATGTCAAATCCCGCCTCCAGGGTGTCCGTCCACACCCATATGTCCCGCTCGATGAAGGAGTCTACCGTGCATTGTATGATGTCCGCAGCAAATAGGCACGCCCGCTGGTGGAGTTCTGGCCGCCACAGTCCATCCTGCAAAATGCAGCTCACCCGCTCCCCCCACATGGCCTCGTGATCCAGACGTGGTCCGAGTAATTGCATTAGGTTCTTTTGCCCGATCCATGGATCCAACCACAAGTCGGTGCTTCTGCCATCAGCGAATAAGCAGATAATATGGTGTTTGATATCTCTCCTCTGGCGCAAGATGTGTTTGAACGTGACCGATTCATTGTTGGTCTGTCGATACTCCCAAAAATTTATGTCCCCTTAAGTATCTGTTGCTCATCCACTCTGCCCATAATGAATCATCGTGTATAAGCTTACATGTTATTTTGATTCTCACCACTCTTTGTATAAGTGCCAGTGGTCATAATTCGATACCCCTTTCTTCTTTCGATCGACATAGAGTATCCCATGATATTGCATGCATGCCCCCACGCCATATGAGGTCTGCACATTGTTTCTCAATCTGGTGTATCGTGGTCGTTGGAAGTTGAATGGCTTGCAACCAAAAATTTATGATGGACAGTATGACTGATCTCACAGGCTCGATTCTACCGCCAAATGATAGGCATTGTGCTTGCCAGCCCTCAATGTGTTTCTAGATGTATTCCACAAGCGTTTTACAGCCTTCGTTACGGGCATAGTTAACCGTCAGAGGAATTTCCAAGTATTTTATTGGCAGTTCATCTCGTCCAATACCTAACTCTAGAGCCCGCTCTTCCTTATTCGGGCAGAGACTGTTGAAGTAGACTCTGCTTTTGTCTCTGTTCAAATGCAGCCCTATAAGGTTACAAAATGTATCCATTATTTCAGACATTGCTCGTAAACCTTGTATTGAAGGTATCAGGAATACCATTAGATCATCAACGTATAGCAGGTGGCTAACATGTGGTTGGACCTATTTGTAGAGGCGTTGGATTTGTTGCCATGTGACAGCTGTATCGAGTAGGCACGAAAAATACTCCATAATCAATGTAAACAAGTATGGGAAAAGGGGGTCCCCTGATGAAGCCCCATGTTGCTTGAGAAGAACCCATGTGGCTGTCCCTCTATAAGGACAGAAAATAAAGTCATCGTGATGCACTCACGTGTCACGCCCTAATCCCGTAGAATCAATAATCGTCCTCTGGCCATGATGCCGTGCGAACCAGCGTATAGCAGGTGGCTAACATGTGGTTGGACCTATTTGTAAAGGGGTTGGATCTATTTCCATGTGACAGCTGTATCGAGTAGGCACGAAAATACTCCATAATCAATGTAAATAAGTATGGGGAAAGGGGGTCCCCTGACGGAGCCCCCTGCTGCTTGAGAAGAACCCATGTGGTTATCCCTCTATGAGGACAAAAAATGAAGTCGTTGTGATAAACTCACGTGTCACGCCCCAATCCCGTAGAATCAATAGTCGTCCTCTGGGCGTGATACTGTGCGAACCTAAGTTGTGATCGCATAAGGCATAGTCATAAGGTTATCTGAAACACAACAACAAGAGAGTATGCAGAATAAATTGAACACATTATATAGAAGAAACTTGAGCTTTATTGATAATGAACATCATATTACAGACTCGATACAAAGGTGTCGCGCGGGCTACAAATTGACTCCATTATAAAATGAACGTCGATGAGATAATCGTTCCATACATCACACCCCCTTTATACAACCAAAGTATGCAGACACCTTGGATAGGGGAGAGTTGAGACATCTTAGTTTGGACAGTTGCGGAGTCTTCAAAAGAGATTGGGGCTTCGCGCACTCGGACGAAGCTTCAAAACACACGAGCGTTTTCTTCAATCATGCAGCATGCTCCTCCTGATTTATAGCACCTATGGAGAGTGAGGATCAGTACAATCAACATGTACTGGCGAGCTGCTAATTATTTTCTATGCTCTTATTTAGTTCAACAATTTTGATAAAACATGCAACTTATTTTAGTGATTTTCTAGCCATCCTAGTCAGTTTCATGCAAGCTGTTTGACGAAACATAAACAAGGAAATATTATGCTAGAACTTACCCACAGTAGAGCGTGCCATGCAACATAAAGCTTACCATGTTCTTCCCTGTCATATTGCATAACATAAGTTTAACTAGTGCATATTTGTGGAGGTCATTGGCATGAAAGCCATTGTGGACATAGCTTGATTTAGACGGTGTTCAACGCGGGTAGCGAGCCCCGTTGAAGGAGCACCAAATATCCGTGTACAATCCAGCATAGCTATCGTGTTTCTTCTTAGGCCGGATCGGTCCCGTGGTCCCGATATACTGTCCGAAGAAACAATTGCCCTTGTATACAAGTTGTCCATGACCATGCTAAGTTAACACTTATTCAAGGCACATTTTATGGTATCGTTGCGATAATTATATAATCATGAAATAATTATCTCTCTTTTCAAGAACCTTATCTTTTCTTTTTTTGATGTAAAACTTATATTTTTAGAGTAATTCACTCTAAATTGATACAGTTATCCCAAGTTCTTGATTTGAATCAGAGGGTCGAGGTAAAGGAGGTCAGTGTCACGTCCCGCTCCCAAAATACGGTGAGCCGAGTACGTAATACCATCCCCCGGCTATGCGACATATGAATACTCCAGTACCCATATTCGCGATTGTCGCCCGTAAGGTTCTAGGATAGGTTGATCACAAGTCACATGAATAATAAATAGCAGTTTGATTAAAGGATATTCTAAACTATAAATAGAAAATTTTGTTATTCTACTCAATTACAAACATTAACCCAATATATACAATACATAACCAACTATAAAATACTACTAACTGATGCCCAAATGTCGACCTCCTCTTTATCGCATTCATTAAGCTCCTCTTCAGTGTATATTTGGCATTTCCTCCTGACCTTCATCAAAAACCTAGTGAACAAAACTAGGTCGTCAATACGACGAGCAAGTCCTCAGTCAAGGAACGGGATAAGTAAAAAATAAGTTGATATAAATTTATTGAGATAAATTTGGAATGAAGAAACATTAAGGATAAGTTTTGCTAAATTGAAATCTACTTAAGGTAAAATTTATCTTTCTGAACATTCTAAGAGTACGGTTGTAATACATGAATAAGAAGAGCCTCTAACAAGTCCTAAATGCAAAATGCAACATTTAGAGAAATACTTCTGGATAACACAACTTCTATTATCTCAACAATAATCCTATTTATCCGGGATCAGGTTTATACTTAATGGGCGGTGCTTAGATTTATCCATCCCATTAGTATCAGGATCACATATTGATGTGATATAATCGAAAAAATACATGAGTGGTTTTTCGAGTTATCAGAATCAAGTATTATAATAATTGTCGTATGACTTGAAATTTTTTAAGAATATCGGAGCAGGCTACATTGGATATTACAGGGCCGAATTCGGAGATTCGAAATCCAATGGAAAACAGAAAACATGAAAGTGAGCTAAGCCTCACCTCGGACATCGTATGGCCGTACAGATGCCGATAACAGGAACTGATCAGTTTTGTAAAATATAATTATTGTAAAAAATTCGAAGGTGTGATCCAAGTTTTTCCTTCCAGCCCAAATGAAATACTAATCTACAACTAAATCTAGGTTTTGTCTTTCCAAAAATCTATAAATCTCTTAGAATTTCCAAAAATTTCGGCAGAGTCTCCTTTGTATTTATGACTCCGAAAAATTCACAAGAGGTATAACATATGGAAATAAAAATTTGGGTTCGTCGATCCCTTCGGTGGAACAACTCTACACCAGTCACATGCAGTTAATATAGTAGATAAGAATTATATAAAAACACAAAACTAAGTTGTCCAGAATCCCAATCATATATCCTCTACTTGCAAATAACATAACTCATATCATATAAATCTGAATACCATCATATTATATATCGTTGGAAAGCTTATCAAATTTTCTACGAAACACGTGTTTACACATTTTGGATTTGATAAAGTTTAATAGGTCAAAATTAGGATACAATGCTGCCGTGTCCTTAAATTACAGAAATTGTTTCTAGGTTTCGATGATGATATTGTACGGTTAATAATTCCTAATATAAACATCTAGATACTATCATATTATATACCGCTGAAAAGCTTATCGAATCCTCTTCGATTTTTGTTCATACATATTCTCATTTTGACAAGGTTTAATAGGTCAAATCTGTCGTACAAAATTATGTGTACACCGAATTCCTGATTCAATTCCAGAATTGTACACCTATGTTGTATGACCCATAACTTCTACCATATAAACTCAAACTCTATCGTATCATATATTGTCGGAAAACTTATCGAGTCATCTTTGATTTTCGTTCATACATATTTCTATTTTAACGACGTCTGCTGGATCAAAACTGATCCGAAAAATACAGTAAAATAAATTCCAGAATATGGTTCCAGAATTTTTCATCCATGTTGCACGGCCTATAGCTCTTAGTACATAAATCATAATATCATTATATTATATGTCTTTAGAAATGGCGTCTAATTTCCTAGTTAACTCGTTTAGACATATTTTTATTTTAGTAAATTTTATTAGGTCAAAATAGTCTCACAATAAAACTGTGCAGAATTTTTTTTCCAGATTTACATTACTTGAGTGTAATACTTGTACTATAGCTTCTACAACTCCATTAGAAATTATATGTAATTAATATAGGTAGGGGAGGACTTATCTTGGGAAAATCATTTGGGTTTGGAATTGGAAATTAGGGCTTGCTCATTCTCCAATTTCTTCTTCTTTATTCATCTTCCTTCTTTTTTTTTCTTTTTGAAAGAGGGGGTTTGGGTTTTGGTGATGTTGAAGGGAATAGGGAGAGGAAAAGAAATAAAGGAGGAAGGAGAAGAAAGAGGGTGAGGTGGCTCATTAAGAGAGCCCCTCTTCATGCATCCAACCCATGTGGCATTATTAAGTGCCACATGTCTTAGAAGATGCCACCTAAACATATATGAATGCCATCTGCTCTCTCATATTGACACCTAACCCAATGAGTTAGAAAGTCTAAAAAAATACAATTGCAAATTTAATACATGGACTTTTATAAAAAAATCATCTAATTAAATTATTAAATCCTTTTTATTATAATAAAATATTAATAAATAATTAGAGAAAAATTTTAAGGAACGTACAATTAATTAAAATAAATAGTATAATTGGATATGGCTATGACAGTCAGCCACTCACCTGAGTCTTTGCTTCAGGCGAGGAACTGGTTGGCTGCGCTTAGATGTCGCATATGCGATCACCTGCAATCGCATAAATAACTGATTAGAAAAATGTGTTATTCAAGAAATTCGATACGAATGTGAAGTTCGAAACGCAAGCCATGAAAACCATCGAAAAATTCATGAAAACGCATTCACAAAAACCAAAGCCAAAGCAACTGCGACATGAAAAGCAGAGCAACGAAAGGTCTCTCCCGACTCAGCCGCAAAGCCAATCCTCGAGACGCAACCCGCTGAATATGGGACTTGATTCTGAAGAAGCCTTTCCATAACGAGAAAAGGAACTTAATTCAATCGTTCCTGTTCGATCGATTCGATTGATTATAACCAATCGGTTCCGACTGAATCGATAGCATACAATATTCCTTTTTTGTGCACTCCGTAGACAGAGAATTAGACACGATGTAGGGACGGGGTACTACATCACGTACTCTATCCACCCAAATATCTCAGATCCATTACGGACGTCATAGCACATACGAACTCTTTGTTGACAATGTCGTATGCTTTGCGAAGATCAAGTTTAATACATGTCACACCCCAGAACCAAAATACTGGAGAGGGGGAACAGACACAGCCAGCTACGTATATTGAAGTGAATCTTACCTCGCAATACGGTCACGGCTGTCTAGATGCATGAATGTTTAACTACAAGCCATTAGTCTCTTAAGGTCAAGAACAAGCCTAGTGTCTCAATCTCAAGCAAGCAAGTAAATATAACAAGATGGTAGATCATCAGACATACAAAGTACGGCATCCCATATATTACATATTCAGATAATCATGAAGCTAGTCATATAAAATACGAAGACTGACAAGAGTTTTAGTCATACATGATCAACCCTAGGATTTGTCAATCATGTTACAGTCCATAGGTAGACAGAAAATATAAGCTTTCAACACGAGCTAACACTCGCTCGGCAGCTAAATGCCTCAAAAGAATAATTTACAATAGAGTGGGAAACCCACTCATTGCCAGGGTTGCGTCTAGTGTTCACCATCTGGCTGGAAGGCTGGAAGATCCTCGAGAGCTACTCCGAAATCTAGCCATACAAAACCAGCTCAGTCAGACCCCAGAAAGAGCAAGTCCCACAAGGAAGGCTTCACTTAAGAACTAAAACCAGCATGTTAGATCACAAGGCATAAAAATAACAAGAAAACTGGAGTTAGGAGAGTAGGGTGATAAACAATGAGATAACTAAAGAACTATTTCGGTAAGTTACAACCCTTAACAGAACTAGGGTTATCACAGGCCTGAACAGAACTTAGTTTCTGACCAATTATCGACAAGGTAAAGCATAAACAGTAATGTGCTGAAGTAACCATGAGCTGGCCTTATCTAGATAAGATTAGACTAGACTCCATTCATCAATCACGGCTAAGCAATGAGTACGGCTTGATACTTTAACTAACTAGGGTTATCACATGTCTAATTACTACAAGATGCAATGAGATGTTCCATCAGTCACAAACCCTGCAGACTTAATCCAGGTTATCCTTCCACGGGTTGAGAGAGTTGTATTAGGTGACTTGGGGGTGCAACACATGACAGTGTGCTGGAAATGTGCCCTACTCGTCGGCAGGCTACAAGTCCACTTGAAGTTCCCAGACAACGGGATTGCCTGTGGCTGTAAAATCTCACCATGAACTACTTGATCAATCTAGTTGTTAACCTAGTTAGATTCAGTACGAATCCCTGACCGTGGTAACCAGGAATCCATGTCCTAGACATGATGCAAGATGAGACATGTAGCTTATACAAGCACAATCACCCACGGTATCAAGACAAGAGTTACTTAGCAAGTCAAGATAGCTGTCACAACAGTATATCAAGATTATCATGTTAGGTTACTTATCAAGATTACTTGTCAAGAGTGCACCTCGGCGGGCCACTATCAAGATTATCATGTCATGTTGCTTGTCAAGAGTGTACCACGATAGGTCACTATCAAGATTTTGATGGAACTGGAGATTCCCAGGACCCTTCCTTTGGTGTGCGTATTGATCGATAGAAAGTTAAACAAATCTAATACGTGTTCTAACCCTTCATAGGCGGAAACTAGGGTTCACAAATTATGCATGCGGCAGAAAGGAGACAAGTAATTCCTGGCAACCTCGAGCGGACGACCCCAAGATCTTCTGCGCGTATTTCTTCCTCGAGTTGGACGTCGTGTGGGCGACAATCTCCCAACCTTTTCTTCTCTTTAGCAGCCCTCTTTTTCTCTCCTTACGTGAATCACGAATTTAGAGAAAGTTTCAGATTTCTGATCGGTAATCTGGCGGCCAGAGAATAGAGGATATATATAGGCTACGGCAGGGACCATGAGGAAAAATTAGGGTTAGGCCTCCTAACGGATCTGGATATCCCGTGTTCAGCCCGAACACACAATCCAGGCCCATTAACAATAGCCCGGTCCACTAATGAGCTATTATTGCACTACCTTCCTAATCCCAAATTATGTTTGTGGGCTCCTTTTATTATATGCTCGTTTGGCTCCCCATGTTAAGATATCGTATGTCCGTCGATCAAATTAAGTTACTGACAACTATATTGATTCGACATCTTTTATCCTTAAGTAGTACCGCTCAACTTTATTTGTCATGTCGGATATAATCCAACTGCAAGGTTTACTTGACAATCCTTATGAGCTCCTTAAGGGGACATCATCAACCCGATGTATCGGGACATGGATTCCATTTATAATCAACAGCTCATCATACATACAATGTTATTATCCAATTTATAGAGGTTGTTGATCCATAATGAATCTCACTCTTTTACGAGTCAAAATAATGCACACTGCATATACATATCCGTTATTATATCCGGGTTAAGAGCACAAGCATCCATAATAATAGAGGTGTTTGTTCTCTTATGTAGTCAGTACAAAGAGAACAACCTCAAATGGTCATGTTCAATACACACAAAGTGTACTAGTGTAAAGCTATAGTCAAGATAGACTAATACCAGATTACACTACAACCTTTCCAATAGATTGTCCAAGTCCATCTAGGTTGTGAACTATTTATATACTCCATAGGGAACTGATAATATGATCTTCTGTGTGACACCACACACCATATTATCTACAATATAGAATATCAGACATTTGCATTAACATTGCAACAAATACGATATGCAAACATTTGCCCATATGATTCTCATTCAAAATTTAAGGAAATAAGGTTACTAAAAAAGTGATGCTTTTAGTATATAACCCTAACAGATTTTTTATGTCTTGTTATATTACTTATCTTGTCAAGAATGCGTCACGACGGACCACCATCAAGGATTATCATATCATGTTACTTGTCAATAGTATACCACGACAGGTCACTATCAAGATTATTCATGTAAAACCATGTTGTCATGTTGTGTTCATGTTAAGAATACTTGTATACCAAGAATTCACTTGGTCAAGAGTACGTCACGCGGGCTACTGAAAGAGTTATTAGAGAGCGTACATGCCATGCTGAGATCGTATTCAAGCTCAAAGCACGCACGTGGCACAGATAATAACATTATACAATGTTATCAGGGGGGCAAACATGGATAAGGTAACACAATTATCCTGGCTAGAAAGGGCACAAAGGATCAAATGGGGTGTCATGGGTAGCATGCGCCCAAGACTATGCGTCTAAGGCCATGCGCCCAAGGCTATGCGCCTAAGGGCATGCACCTAAGGCTAGTCGTGTCATGGAGAGCATGTACTAAGGAAGTCATGCGCCCAGGGCTGTATGTGCCCAAGCGTGCATGCGCCCACATGATGGGGACATGGTGTACTTGGAAGAAGGCCAGAAGACTATCTTCCTAGGCAAGTGGGCGCATAATTAGGGCTAAGCGAAGGGGGAACAGGGTGTACTTGGGCGCACATAAAGGCTATGCACCCAGGGCTCTGTGCAAATGGCCATGCGCCTCAGCACAAGAAGCTGGGGGCCTTGGGCGCATAAAAATGGCTATGCGCCCAAAGGAAGACTGCTGTGGGTGCATGGAAATGCTATGCGCCCAGCACTGTTCTTCTTTTCCAATTCGAGAACATGTGTTCATGGAACCCATGAACTTCCCAAGTTCACAAATCACTCAAAACAAATCAAAATTCAAATTTTTAAAGGTCTATTTTGAGTAAAATCAAATTCTCTACAACATGGAACAATCAAAACTTAAAAATAATGAAGTTTGATAGATCAAAACCCAAAAAAACCAATATTTGAATAAACTTAGATCTACAAGATTTCATCCTCCAAAACCAAAATGCTAAGTACTAAAGAGTCTTAGAAGCTTGTAGGGAAGACAATAGAACAATTAAAATAGAGTTCCTCCATGAGGCAAGATGACACTTGCCTAAGGATTTGGGAGAGAATTAATGGAGAAGAGAAATAAATGAAAGAGTAATGAGGAGAGAGAGAGTAGAGTTAGGTTATAAAAGGGGGGGCTTATCATGATGAACCACTTGGCCCAAACCAAGCCAAAATAAACCAAGTCGAGCTAAACCAAGACCAAACCAAGCCAAGCCATGCTAGACAAATCAAGATACGGGTCGAGAATCCGTACACGTATACTGAAAATACGTGTAATGGAAAACGGGAGTGACAATACAAGCCTTTTTTACTCCTGGTTTGTTGAAATCTCTGACAAGCTCATGTGCCAGCAATGAATTTTTTGAAATTGAGCGTCCCTTGACAAATGCGGCTTGATTTTTTTAGATCAGTTCTACCATCAAGTCCTCCATCCGTCGACACATGATACATGTAATACTTTTATAGATGAAGTTGCAGCATACGATGGTCAAAAGTCAGATAGATCTGTAGCCCCTTCCTTCTTTGGAACCAGAGTTAGAAAAGTATGATTTAATTCTCGGAGGAGTCGCCCGCAGATGAAGAAATCTGTCACCACTTTTAGTACTTATTCTTTTAGCTCTTGCCAGTGAGATTTATAGAACTTGTTGCCAAATTCATCTGGACAAGGCGCTTTATCTGGGTCAGCATCCCTCACAATTCTTTCTATTTTCTATATTGTGACTGGAGCAAGCAGTCGGTCGTTGCCCATTTGCTTTACTAGTTTTTTGCAAACAAGAGTAGGAAAATAGGTGAGATAATTAGTTTGGTTATACAACTCATTAAATTACCTGACTGTTGTTGTCCTAATATTATCTGCAGCTGATATGACGTTGCCCTGGTTGTCAATTAAGTGGTGAATGTGATTGTGATGTTGTCTCGTACGAATCAAATCATAGAAAAAATGAGTGCATTTGTCACCTTTCTGGAGCCACGAGCATTTGTCACCCTTCTAGAACCACCCTATGTTACATGGTTGGATTTGGATTGGGTGGTTGAGATTAACAATCATAATCCAACCCATGTAACATAGGATGGTTCCATAGTATTAAATAACTCGGGTAGTTCTAGAGTATTAACTATACAAAAATAGACAAATTAATAGAAATCAATGGTTCAGATTTTTCTGACGTGATCATTAACTATAATTGAAACTTTGTTATTAATTTTTGTTCTACCTATTAATTACCTCAATCAACGCAACCCCTTAGACTAATAAAGTCTATAATTTTTGTGCCATATTAGTTAATTCTTGTTAGCATATTAGTTAACTCTTGACAAATAAAGTCCATAATTTATGTGTCATATTAGTCAACTCTTGCTAGCATAATTATGTTTCATATTAGTCAACTCTTGCTAGCATAATTTATGTGCCCTAATTTTTGTGCCATATTAAGATAATATTGAAATGCAACAATGAGATGCATAGTCAGTGTATTCTTCCCATCAATAAATTATTGCAATCCACTAATTAGAAACATTAATGTATAGATTGCGCAAAAATTAAATTATATTTAATGGTCATGTCAGACAAATTTGAACACGGTTCTATTTACTAGTAGGAACTTTGTGCCCACTTTGTGCCCTCTTCACGCGCGCGCGCGCACACACACACACATCTATTTACTTGTAGGAACTTCACACACACACAAAAATTTGGAGACTCAACCTCTAAATATGTACAATCTTTGAGTTAATAATGTTTATCTTCTACTATATAAAGATGCTTCAAAACGGCTCAAAAGTGAGCTGTCTAAGCCATGTGAATATCATCAACCATTTAAATAAATTTTAAAAGTAATAATAAATAACTACCTAAATACTCCACTAAGTATTTAAAAACAAATAGCTAAGTATTTAAATATCTAATATGATATATTTACAACTAAATAGTCTAATTCAAGTAGTTAAGGTATGAGGTATTTTTTCTTGGTAGCTTGAGTTCAAATTCTATGTTTAATAATTTTCTATAACAAATATATATATATATATTTAATATTTTTTGCATGTGCATTTGCACGTGCACATTACTAGTACACGTTTAAGGCCTTCTTATAATGTTATAACTTACACATCGATTGTGATTCTTATTTTCTAGGTCTGTCCAACAAAATATTTTTATGCCAACATTGGTTTCGACCTCATTAACGACATAAATAAGTCATATATACAAAAATAGATATCACTTAATCTCACATGATAAAGTACTAACTAGTTACTTTGATATTTCCATCCAAAAAGACATTTAGGGTGTGTTTGGTATGAGGAAGAAGTGGAAGGAAGAAAAATAGAGGAGGAAAAAGGGGAATGATTGATACATTTTTTCTTGTTTGATATAGAAGAAAAAGTTGATGAATGAAAAAGTAGAAGGATTATCAAGTGTAAGGAAGGAAAAATAAAGAGAGACACTTTTCATCCATATGGAAAGGAAAGACTATTTTTTTCTTTGTGTTTGTTAGGATGGAAGAAAAATGAAAGTGATACACTTTCCTTTGTTTGGTATGTAAAGAAAAGTGAAAGATAGTAAAATAAAATCCAATTATATCCTCAACTAACAATATTTATTACAATTTGACTTTATCAACCAGTTTAGAATAATATAGTTCTTATATGGTATAATTGTAAATTAAGATGAGCATCCACTTTTCGGATTAATTTTATTAGGTTATGATGGAAAAGTAATCCCTCTATTTTTCTTCAATTCATTTTTTTCTATACCAAACAAGAAAAAGTATATCCTTCCTTCCCATTTTCCATTATCTATTTTCTTTCTTTCCACTTTTCCCTCGTACCAAACACACCCAAAGAAAGAAAATAGTCTTTCCTTTCTATATGGATGTAAAGTGTATCTCTTTGGTTTTTTTTCCTTCTACTTTTCCATCATTCCTACCAAACACAACATTAAAATTGAATTTGACTTATTCATATTCATGAGATTTTTTTCTTCTGAATTGTAATAGTTTACTTGCCCTCTTGTCACTCCCCAGAACCAGAATACTGGAGAGCGGGGGAATGACTCAGCCAGCTACGTATTACGGGTAGATGAATACCTTATAATACGATCAATGCTGTCTAACCAGACGAGGGGGTACAAACTACATAAAAGTCTCACTATGGTCATTTCGCATCTATTGTCTCAATCATTCAAATAAGAAACAGTAATACAGAACATGTAAGATAAAGCAGTAAGGCGTCCCAAACGCTCAGTCAGAATGTTCTGAAAATCTGGCTTTACAAAACATAGCCAGATGGTATAGTAAGGTATACACAATTGTTATCAGCTACAGTCTGACTTAATTACAATCATGTAAAAGTAAGTACAAGACGATCCGACCAACATGTCGGTGCCAAACGGCTAAGTATAAAGTAAATAACAAAACGAGCGGTGAAGTAGGGAAACCCACTCGAGTCCTCCTGCGATCATCCCTCTAGTATTGACCATCTTGGAGGTAGAAGTAAGCTGGATCCTCGGGGACCGGCTCTAAATCTGGCCATGCAAAACCAGAGAGGTTAGAACTCTAATAGCAAGTACCACAAGGAAGGACGATATGAAGGACTAAACCAGTAAGTAAGAAAATGTAATAATAGATCTCTGTCTTCCACTAGGATTCACATAACGTCACGACACTTCGAACCAACCTCCCAACCAAACAAGGACAGAAGTTGGCCCGTCATGTCCTGACATCCTGATCATCTCAGTTAGGCAACAGAGTAGATACAGTACACAAACAAATCATCTTGAACGGCCAATCAATTCCTACGGCTAGCTATTGTGAGTCCCAAGTTATCCTGGAATTATGCAAAAATAGGGATTCAGTTCTTACTATGTGCGAGCAAGGCTAGTCTATCCAGTCAATCAATTGCGCCAATCATGTAGTTAGACGAGTTCCAGCGGGACGCCCGCCGTTATAGCATGTACAATAATATAAGCAGATACTGTTCCCTGCCCGTGTGACAGATTTACAGTATCTGTGGGAACCAGCCGGCCCGTCGGGCACTTAATAGTCCCAAGGGGGCTGCCATGTAAGAACTCGAGAATCCATTCTCTCCATGCCATCATTATTTTATTTAACTTAATAGTCCCTACGTTGAGCGAAGTTCCATGCCGTGGATCATGGCCATTCAAATGAGTACTTTCGTACGGGGTACGATATGCGCAACTCTGCAACGATACCTGTGCGGCTAGGTTGTAGGTCTTACATAGCGTGATGCAACAATCAAATTAACCACGGAATAATCATGCCTTGACCATAGAGTACACATGTTGTCATTGTAAGATAAATAGATAATTAAATAATAAATAATTACTTTGAAGCCTGCATGTGCCTGTATGCCAATATTCGGGATCGGCTAATCGAGTATAATAGTTCATTACATGAACGTGTCTCATTCATTCAATTCAATAAGACGACTAGCCAGTCTCTTAGTTCCAACTAGGAACGCATGATCAATTATTTAGTCCATGTCATAATCATTATCAATGGTGACAAGGCATAAAAGTCCATCAATATTACATGGGGTCGGGTCTATAACTCTCAGGGTTAAGTTCTAGTCATACTGGGTATCCATGGATCAATCAGGACACAAGGTGCATTTTATATAACAATCCATTTTAACAAATTTAACATATCATAATTTATCAAGAAATTCACGCAAAAAGGCGTAAGGATATAATAGAAGAATTATCATGCCATCATTAAATGAATTGGTTGAGGAATAAATAAAAAAACCCAGGTCAGGAAGTCACGCCAACAAGTCTATGCTAAGGCCAAAAGTCACGCAAGAAGTCTATGCTTAAGACCAACAAGTCACGCTAAGTCTAGCTGGGGTGAGCATGGAAAATGGGCATGAATAGTGAGCATGAAAAGTGATACACGCTGGCAAGCGTGAGCGTGAAAAGTCACGCAAGGAAGCATAGCGTGAGCGTGAAGGGAAAATCCACACACTCACAAGAGAGCGTGACTAAAAATTTACGCACTCATGGAAGTGTGCGTGACTAAAAATACACGCAGACTCGTAGATGTGTGCGTGACTAAAAATACACGCAGACTCGTGAGAACGTGAGCGTGACTGAAAATACACGCACGCTCATGAGAACGTGAGCGTGACTAAAAATACACACACGTTCATGAGAACGTGAGCGTGACTGAAAATACACGCACGCTCATGAGAACGTGAGCGTGACTAAAAATACACGTACGCTCATGAGAACGTGAGCGTGACTGAAAATACACGCACGCTCATGAGAACGTGAGCGTGACTGAAAATACACGCACGCTCATGAGAACGTGAGCATGACTGAAAATACACGCACGCTCATGAGAACGTGAGCGTGACAGAAAATACACGCACGCTCATGAGAACGTGAGCGTGACTGAAAATACACGCACGCTCATGAAAACGTGAGCGTGACTAAAAATACACGCTAACATGTAAGAACATGAGCGTGTCTCAAAATTCATGCAGACACGTAGAGACGTGTGTATGACTCAGCCTTCGTCCCAAGCCAGAAGATGAAGTTCCCAGCCAGAAAACACGCTAAGTTGGGAGGACCAAAAACCCATGAACAGCCGAAAATGTAACAACTTAGATCTAGAGAAAACCTAGCCATAGAAGTCAAAAATGCTAAGAACTAAACTCTCTTAGAATCACAAGAAGAAGACAAATGAACCATAAAAACATGGTTCTCAAGTAGAAGCAAGTTTGCACTTGCCTCCTGCTGCTGCTGCTGGTAGGTGGAGAAGTGATGAGGGAAAGAAGAAGAAGTAATGGTGAGGATGAGTAATAAGGAGAGAGAATGGAGAGGGTGGCTTTAAATAGGGGGAGTGGTGGTAGGTGGGAGCTAATGGGCCGGGTTGGATTCGGATTCATCAATGAACCCGAGAACCTAACCTAGGCCGAACCACATAAGCAAGACTAAAAACAGGAAATAAAAGCAGGAAATAAAATGCAGATAATAAAATTATAAGAAATTAATTAACATGAAAATTAAAGAGCAAATAATTAATTAACATGAACTAGAGAAATTTAAATACAGGATACTACATGATAAATACTAAATAAATACACATGAGTTGTACATGTATATAAAAATACGTATTCCGGGAACGGGGAGTGACATCTCTACCCACCTTAGAAAAATTCCGTCCTCGGAATTTTAAATCCCAGCAGGTAGAAATATCGGAGCTAAACTAATACAAGCAATTCTAGTGAGCAAGCAATCATTTCTACCATATCAAAAGCAAGTACTATATATGTAAATTCATCAATCCATGATATCAAGTAGCTCTACCCATAAAGTGACAAGCATAAAGAATTAGGACAATCAAGGTATACGAAAAGAGATATACCTTGTGAGTCAAACAGGTATGGATATCGTGATCGGACATCATCCTCACGTTCCCACGTTGACTCTCCCAAGGAGTGATGACCCCAAGCAACACGGACAAGACTAATTGTTCGGTTCTTGAGTATCTTCTCTCTTCGGTCCAAAATGGACACAGGCTGTTCCTCGTAAGACAGGTTGGTACCAACAACCAGCTCAGAGTGATCGAGGACATGGCTTGGGTCCGATATATACCTACGTAATTGAGATACATGAAACACGTCATGCACCTCTCGTAACGAAGGTGGGAGGGATAAACGATAAGCAACATCGCCTATCCGATCAAGGATAACAAATGGGCCTACGTACCGCGGACTCAATTTCCTACGAACGCCAAATCTGATGACCCCACGAGTAGGTGAGATCCGCAAGAATACGTGGTCTCCAACAGAGAACTCTAACGGCCTACGATGCTAGTCCGCCCAATGAGGATGCCGATCCTGCGCAACTCGAAGTCGCTCTCTAATTTCCCTAACCACTTCAACCGTCTGAACAATCATTTCTGGGCCTAACATCTTCCTTTCTCCGATATCATCCCATGCAAGCGGTGACCTGCACTTCTTACCATATAGTGCTTCAAATGGCGCCATCTGGATACTGGCTTGATAACTATTGTTGTACGAGAACTCAACCAAGTACAGGTGGCCCTCCCAAGATCCTCCAAAATCTAAAGTGCAGGCTCGTAACATGTCTTCTAAAGTCTGAATCGTTCTTTCTGATTGCCCATCCGTCTGCGGATGGTAAGCCGTGCTAAATCTTAACTTGGTACCAAGACTATGATGTAAGCTCTTCCAGAAATGTGATATAAAGCGGGTATCCCGATCCGACACAATACTGACAAGGACTCCATGCTGCCTGACTATCTGTTGCATATATAACTCTGCTAACTTTTCTGTAGATTGCCCTACTCTGAAAGGAAGAAAGTGTGCTACCTTCGTAAGCCGGTCCACTATCACCCAAATAGCATCCTTACCACTTGGTGATCTCGGTAAACCGGTTATAAAGTCCATTGTAATATGCTCCCATTTCTATTCCGGAATAGGAAGCGGTTGCAATAACCCGGCTGGCCTCTGCTGTTCTGCCTTCACTTGCTGACATACCAAGCAACGGGAAACAAATCTAGCTATCTCCCTCTTCATCCCGTTCCACCAGAAATGCTGCTTGATATCTTGGTACATCTTGGTCCCCCCAGGGTGAATAGAATATTGAGAACTGTGAGCTTCTGCCATAACCTCCTGTCTGATATCTCCACTAGGCACACATAGACGTGATCCAAACCTAAGTGTACCATCTTCATGAATTCTCATCTCCTTCCTGAGTCCTGACTCACATTCTGCCCTAAGCTTCTGAATCCATGGGTCTTGTGCCTGAGCTGCCTTGATCCTGTCTACTAAGTCAGATTGAATTTACAGACTTGTTAGAACTCCTACATCACTAGGGAGTATAACTTCGATGCCCATCTCCTGAAGGTCTTCTAAGATATGCCTCTGCGTTGTCAACATAAATGCGCCGCCTCTCCTGCTAAGAGCGTCTGCTACTACATTAGCCTTGCCTGGATGATACTGAAGCTCTACGTCATAATCCTTAATCAATTCCAGCCATCTTCTCTGCCTCATATTCAGCTCCTTCTGAGTAAAGATGTACTTTAGACTTTTATGATCTGTGTACATCTCCACCCGGTTACCATATAGGTAATGCCTCCATAGCTTCAGAGCAAACACTACTGCCGCTAACTTCAAATCATGAGTTGGGTTATTTTTCTCGTGGTCTCGAAGCTGCCTAGATGCATATGCTATCACCTTCCCATGCTGCATAAGGACATATCCAAGTTCCTTACCTGACGCATCACAATATACTGTAAAACCTCCGGGTCCAACTGGCAATGTAAGAATAGGTGCTGATATCAACTTCTGCTTCAAAGTCTCGAATGATGCCTGATATTCTGCCGACCAAACGAATGGTACATCCTTCCGGGTTAAGCGGGTCATGGGTGCTGAAAGCCTTGCAAAGTCTGACACAAACCTTCTGTAATATCCTGCTAATCCCAAGAAACTCCGTACATCTACTACGGTCTTGGGTACTGTTCAACTTTCTACTGCTTCTATCTTCCTGGGATCTACTGCTACTCCAGCTCCTGATATGATATGACCCAAAAATGAAATATGATTCGTCCAGAACTCACACTTGCTGAGCTTGGCATACAACTGGTTCTCTCTCAGAACCTGCAACATTTTCCTGAGGTGGTCTTCATGCTCCTCTTTACTAGCAGAGTATACGAGAATGTCGTCAAGAAACACAACAACAAACTGGTCTAAATATGGCATAAAGATACGATTCATCAAATCCATGAATATTGCTGGAGCATTGGTCAAACCAAACGACATTACTAAGAACTCATAATGCCCATACTTCGACCTGAATGCTGTCTTGGGAATATCTTCCTTCCGAACCCTCACCTGATGGTACCCTGAACGAAGATCTATTTTGGAGAAAACTCCAGCCTTGCTCAACTGGTCAAATAAGTCGTCGATCCTGGGTAATGGGTACTTGTTCTTCACTGTTGCTGCGTTAAGCTTCCTGTAGTCAATGCATAATCTGGATGACCCATCCTTCTTTCCCACAAGTACCACTGGTGCTGCCTATGGTGACACGCTAGCTTGGATAAACTTCTTCTCCTTCAGTTCCTTAATATGCTGATATACCTTGGCCTGCTCTGAATCCGCCATTCTGTAAACCCGATCTGATAACGGTTTAGTTCCTGGTGTCAATTCTATACTGAACTCAATATCTCTAACCGGTGGTAGACCTGGAAGTTCTTCAGGAAATACGTCTAGAAATTCTTCAACTACCTTCGGGATCTGAACTTCTTCCATTGCCGCTACTATTCCCTGCTCTGGTTGAGTTGCCTCTGATCTGACTAAGGTGACCTGCTCCATGCCTGGAATATCAAAAGATACACTCCCTCTACGACAATCTATTGTCGCATGACTGTCTTTCAGCCAGCCCATGCCTAAGATAACGTCAAAATTTCTGACAGGAAATTCTATCAACCGGGCAGGTAAAGAATGCCCGCAAACTACAACGCTATACGCTAGAATAACTCTACTAACTCCTACGAGCCCTTTGCCAGTGAGTATATTCAACCTCCCTGGCAATGCCTCGAACTCCATTCCTAGTCGTGTCGCAAATTGTGCAGATATAAATGAATGGGATGCTCCCGAATCAAACAATGCCACTGCGGGATATGAGGCGACGAAAATGTTACCTGCCACAACATCTCCCGATGCCAATGCCTCCTCCAAGGACAAAGTAAACGCTTGCCCTCGACCTCCTTGCTGGTTTCCATGCTGCGGCCTAGCCTGATGTTGCTGCTGGCCCCTTCCTTGATGATGCTGGGGTGGTCTATGCTGGTGTTGCTGCATCGGCGGTCCCTGCTGCCGAAACATCTGAGCCTGCGGACGCTGTGCCAACGGCCTTACTGCCACTGCTGGTCCTCGATATTGTCCTGCCCCTGGGGCTGGCAGAGCAGGAAACTGCTGCCCTGGTCCTCCTGCCCTCGAATTCATGGGACATGTGGTAACCCGATGGTCTAGATTTCCACATATCAGACACAGTCCATTCAATGTCCGACACACATCTCTAGTGTGTCCCATCTTTTCGCAATAAGTGCAGCCCGCTGGGGGTTGCTGGTTCTTCCTTTGTTGTTGTTGCTGCTGTCTGGGTGGTGCTGGTCCTCGTATCGTCACATCGTGGATACGAACGCCAGTGGATGGTGCTGTTGTTTGGGGCGCTGCTCCCCCTCCTCCTTCAATCTGACTGTGGGATCTCTTCTGACCTCCAGTCCTTACTGCAAGCCTCTGAATGGTGATTTCATGCCTTCGAGTCGCCGTCAATATCTCATCAAAAGTCTGGTAATTGTGCCCTTCGATCAATTGCAAGAGTTCAAGATGAAACCCTTGCTGAAACCTCATAGCCCTCTGGCTCTCTGTTGCTACCATCTTTGGGGCAAATCTACTCAATCTGCAGAATTCTGCTGCATAAGCATCTACAGTCTTGCCAGCCTGCCTGAGGCTGATAAACTTCTGCTGTAGCTCAAACCGTGCCACAACTCTATAGTACTTGGTCTTGAATCTTGCCGTGAAATCGTTCCAAGCTACAGGACGTCTAATGCCCACTTCCTCTGATTCCCACCAATCACGTGCGAGATCCTGAAGTAACAACTTCACTAGATCCATACGTTCTTCTGCCGGTACCTTAGCTGCTGTCAGAATAGCCTCCATGTCCTTAAGCCATGCATCTGCTGAGATGGCATCCTCCGTGCCCTCGAAACGACAGGGGTTGTACTTGCAAAACCTGGCTGATGCTCCTGAATCTGGCCTTGCCCCTCTTTCCAATGCTGTCTGCAATCCTTGGTTGAGTAGCACATTCTGCTCTTGTAGCTGAGTGTGCATGCGTTGCTGGGCCAACATCTGATGTTGCTGAGTGGCCATTATTCCTCTCATGATCTCCAGAAGGGCTGGTGTGTCCACTTGGGTAGGTAGAACTGTCGGTGGTGGTGGAACATCCGGATACTGCGATCCAGCCGCTGGTTCCACTATCACTTCTTCCTGGGTAGCCTCTTGGGTTAGTACCGGCCCTTGTTGCTGACCAACAGGGTCAGGTTATCCATGTTGCTCTTGTTGCTGTTGACCAGTCCTGGCAGATGCGGACGAAGTGCCCCTAAGAAAAGGGACAAGAGAACAATCAAACAATCGGACATGAAGGATCAATGAAGCCAAAGGATACCGGAATATCAAGCAAGGGCTGAGAATAACGAATCATGAGATCAAGGGGGAACATGTGTGATTGAGACATCCTATAAATCGAAACACCCCACAAGTCTGAAATCAGACCTGCATGGACCACCACTAAAACCTTGTCACGCCCCAGAACCAGAATACTGGAGAGCGGGGGAATGACTCAGCCAGCTACGTATTACGGGTAGATGAATACCGTATAATACGATCAATGCTATCTAACCAGACGAGGGGATGCAAACTACATAAAAGTCTCACTATGGTCATTTCGCATCTATTGTCTCAATCATTCAAATAAGAAACAGTAATACAGAACATGTAAGATAAAGTAGTAAGGCGTCCCAAACGCTCAGTCAGAATGTTCTGGAAATCTGGCTTTACAAAACATAGCCAGATGGTATAGTAAGGTATACACAATTGTTATCAGCTGCAGTCTGACTTAATTACAATCATGTAAAAGTAAGTACAAGACGATCCGACCAACATGTCGGTGCCAAACGGCTAAGTATAAAGTAAATGACAAAACAAGCGGTGAAGTAGGGAAACCCACTCGAGTCCTCCTGCGATCATCCCTCTAGTATTGACCATCTTGGAGGTAGAAGTAAGCTGGATCCTCGGGAACCGGCTCTAAATCTGGCCATACAAAACCAGAGAGGTTAGACCTCTAATAGCAAGTACCACAAGGAAGGACGATATGAAGGACTAAACCAGTAAGTAAGAAAATGTAATAATAGATCTCTGCCTCCCACTAGGATTCACATAACGTCACGACACTTCGAACCAACCTCCCAACCAAACAAGGACAGAAGTTGGCCCGTCATGTCCTGACATCCTGATCATCTCAGTTAGGCAACAGAGTAGATACAGTACACAAACAAATCATCTTGAACGGCCAATCAATTCCTACGGCTAGCTATTGTGAGTCCCAAGTTATCCTGGAATTATGCAAAAATAGGGATTCCTCAGTTCTTACTATGTGCGAGCAAGGCTAGTCTATCCAGTCAATCAATTGCGCCAATCATGTAGTTAGACGAGTCCCAGCGGGACGCCCGCCGTTATAGCATGTACAATAATATAAGCAGATACTGTTCCCTGCCCGTGTGACAGATTTACAGTATCTGTGGGAACCAGCCGGCCCGTCGGGCACTTAATAGTCCCAAGGGGGCTGCCATGTAAGAACTCGGGAATCCATTCTCTCCATGCCATCATTATTTTATTTAACTTAATAGTCCCTACGTTGAGCGAAGTTCCATGCCATGGATCATGGCCATTCAAATGAGTACTTTCGTATGGGGTACGATATGCGCAACTCTACAACGATACCTGTGCGGCTAGGTTGTAGGTCTTACATAGCGTGATACAACAATCAAATTAACTACGGAATAATCATGCCTTGACCATAGAGTACACATGCTGTCTTTGTAAGATAAATAGATAATTAAATAATAAATAATTACTTTGAAGCCTGTATGTGCCTGTATGCCAATATTCGGGATCGGCTAATCGAGTATAATAGTTCATTACATGAACGTGTCTCATTCATTCAATTCAATAAGACGACTAGCCAGTCTCTTAGTTCCAACTAGGAACGCATGATCAATTATTTAGTCCATGTCATAATCATTATCAATGGTGACAAGGCATGAAAGTCCATCAATATTACATGGGGTCGGGTCTATAACTCTCAGGGTTAAGTTCTAGTCATACTGGGTATCCATGGATCAATCAGGACACAAGGTGCATTTTATATAACAATCCATTTTAACAAATTTAACATATCATGATTTATCAAGAAATTCACGCAAAAAGGCGTAAGGATATAATAGAAAAATTATCATGCCATCATTAAATGAATAGGTTGAGGAATAAATAAAAACACCCAGGTCAGGAAGTCACGCCAACAAGTCTATGCTAAGGCCAAAAGTCACGCAAGAATTCTATGCTTAAGACCAACAAGTCACGCTAAGTCTAGCTGGGGTGAGCGTGGAAAATGGGCGTGAACAGTGAGCGTGAAAAGTGATACACGCTGGCAAGCGTGAGCGTGAAAAGTCACGCAAGCAAGCACAGCGTGAGCGTGAAGGGAAAATCCACGCACTCACAAGAGAGCGTGACTAAAAATCCACGCACTCATGGAAGTGTGCGTGACTAAAAATACACGCAGACTCGTGGATGTGTGCGTGACTAAAAATACACGTAGACTCGTGAGAACGTGAGCGTGACTGAAAATACACGCACGCTCATGAGAACATGAGCGTGACTAAAAATACACGCACGCTCATGAGAACGTGAGCGTGACTGAAAATACACGCACGCTCATGAGAACGTGAGCGTGACTGAAAATACACGCACGCTCATGAGAACGTGAGCGTGACTGAAAATACACGCACGCTCATGAGAACGTGAGCGTGACTAAAAATACATGCTAACATGTAAGAACATGAGCGTGTCTCAAAATCCACGCAGACACGTAGAGACATGTGCGTGACTCAGCCTTCGTCGCAAGCCAGAAGATGAAGTTCCCAGCCAGAAAATACGCTAAGTTGGGAGGACCAAAAACCCATGTACAGCCGAAAATGTAACAACTTAGATCTAGAGAAAACCTAGCCATAGAAGTCAAAATGCTAAGAACTAAACTCTCTTGGAATCACAAGAAGAAGACAAATGAACCATAAAAACATGGTTCTCAAGTAGAAGCAAGTTTGCACTTGCCTCCTGCTGCTGCTGCTGGTAGGTGGAGAAGTGATGAGAGAAAGAAGAAGAAGTAATAGTGAGGATGAGTAATGAGGAGAGAGAATGGAGAGGGTGGCTTTAAATAGGGGGAGTGGTGGTAGGTGGGAGCTAATGGGCTGGGTTGGATTCGGATTCATCAATGAACCCGAGAACCTAACCTAGGCCGAACCACATAAGCAAGACTAAAAGCAGGAAATAAAAGCAGAAAATAAAATGCAGATAATAAAATTGTAAGAAATTAATTAACATGAAAATTAAAGAGCAGATAATTAATTAACATGAACTAGAGGAATTTAAATACAGGATACTACATGATAAATACTAAATAAATACACATGAGTTGTACATGTATATAAAAATACGTATTCCGGGAACGGGGAGTGACACCTCTTAAGTCCTATCTCAAGTACTAACGTCGAGTTTCATATTGCGTTTCTATTTTTTTTTAAAGTAATAGGAACAATATTTTGGTAATTTTTTTAAAAAATAGCCAATTCAAATACAATACTTTAAAAAAAGCCAATTAAATACAAATCTTGAAAGCACTTAAGAAAAAAAAAACTATTACATTTTGGAATGAGCAACCTAGTATCCCGGAATAGCTATAGATAATCAAATCATTCTCCCTAACATATTTCAAAATAGAAATTTTGGTAAATAGAATAAAATTGTATAAAATAGCATTTAGAGGATAAAATTTAGTAAAATTACATTTGGAAGAACAAAAATATCCTTCTTAAGGGCATTTTTTAAAATAAAATCGAAACCCACTTCGAAAAGACGTCAACCATTACCATTAATTATCCATTAAACCGAAAAAAAAATAAACAAAACAAAATGTGCATGTCTTGCTAGCAAAACGCCATTCCATTAGATGACCATGAATATTTTGACTAATATTCTATGTTTGGTTCCCTTTGGTAATAAAGGAAATAGATAGCACAATATGAAAATATCTATCACTATTTCCAAGGTTTTTTTATTCCAATTGAAGTCTACCACCAAAAGAGCTCCTCTTCTCAAGCCATTAATTGATATGTAGTTTTACACTTAACCCTTGTCTTTCCTTATCCCATAATTAAATAAGATAAGTAACCATATGATTAAAGCACTCTTATGAATCCCAAGGCATGGATTTTTTTCCACTTTAATCCCACCTTCGAAATAATCCATCTGTTACTCAAACAAACAATATGGAATAAAGAAAATGCGAAGGATGTCCTCTTAGCAAGAAACATTATTCCTAAGGTCATTATACATATATATATATACACACACACAAAACTAGTATAAATGTACGTGGGTTGTGGAATAATGGTAGCAACGGGAGCCCCGGCCCGAAAGGTGCAGGTTCGAATCCTATGCCAAGCCGAAGAAAATGATACCTCAAAAAAAAAGATACATCATGAGCAAGTATATCATGCAGTATGTTAATGTAGAAAAATTATATGGCACTATACTTGTATTCTTAGGCATGCATTCATTAGTTAGTAATGCATTATGGATTTTTTGAACGATACATCATTTACTGTTAGCATTCAGTAGCATGCTGCATGCATTCATTATGAGTGCATAATTAGTACCATTATAATTCTGAATTCATTAGCATCTTATTAAATTTACTATTTTAGAAATGCATCATAGGTTTTTGAATGATGCATCATTAGTACTATTACTATGATGCATGCCGATTTAGAAAGACTAACAAAATATATTTTTTTAATTAGAATACACAGATATGCAATATTTGTGGAATGGAAAGTTCCACGATAAAACCTAAGTTTTGACATTGTATAGCAGAACAAATACATAGATATACAAGTGTATTTGTGGAATGGAAAGTTCTACGGTGAAGCCTAAGTCTTGACATTATATTGGTTAGTGGAGAAGCATGCGGCCCGAGTGATTGAATGTTCAAGTCCTAGTAGGGGCATGCGCGCGCGCGCGCGCACACACACACACACACACACACACACACACACACACACACACACACACACACATATATATATATATATATATATATATATATATATATATTGTAAATGTGGTTTGTATTAGTGAGTAATTGGTCAATAATTAGGTTATTGGTCATATGAAATGCATACATTTTTTTCTTACTCTGAAGACATTTTTGTTATCCAACTATAATTTAGCCAAAATGTTGGTTGTGACTTGTGCTCACATAGCAAAAGCTCAAATTCCCTATCACCAAATAGTCCCATATCGGCTGGAGTAGGAGGGTTGGTTATGCATATATTACTTTGCTTCCTTTTGCTTCATTGAAGTCTTGTATGGGTAGCCCTATGGGCCACACGCACGCGCTGCCACCGCCGCCCGGCCCGGCTCGGATCGGTTCGGCATGCATAACGGGTGCGAGTATGTGCCAACATCTACGGGTGCCGAATGCCGATTCGATTTTCTCTTCTGGTTCGGGCTGAGGTCCTAAATTTTTTTTTTGCTCCTTATTAATTTTTTGACCGTTTGTAATTCATTAATTTCACAACGTCTGCTACATTTATTTCTGTCCAAGTTCAATGTATCACATTTTTTGTATTTCGTTATTATTTTGTAACATTCAATGTTATTGCTCATAATTTCTATCAGTTGGAAATCTGCCTATATATGGAGTCCATTTTCTTCTTCTAACACACAGAAAACTCTACGTAAAAATTCTCTTTCTCAAATTCTTGCTTCTACGGAATTCTTCTGCTCTTCTTCGTTCTTGCTCTGGACAGAGCTAAGTCAAGGGTCGTTCTCTTTGTGTCATGTACGACAAGGAGATTCCGATGGTGCAGAGATTTAACCACTAGGAGCATTCGGACAAAGTCTGCACATAGAATCGGATTAACTCTTAGGGCAGTGCTACGTGTGCGACTTCCTCGGAGGCAGGTAACCTTTACTATTTTCTTGTTGTTGCAGATTTCAAAAGGAGAAAAATATAAGAAATTCTAACAATCTAAGAGTTAATTTTATTGTCTCTAACAAAAATTTTGTTATAAATTTTTTCTTAGCAATTGCCTTTACCAAAAAAAAAATTCTTTTGTTAAATTTGTTAACAACTTTCTTGTGTTAAATTTGTTAACAATTTTCATAGAACAATTTACTACTATTAAGAGTTAAATTGTTAACAATTTTGTTGTGTTAAATTTGTTAACTATTTTATTAGGCTGTTAAGAGTTAAATCTGTTACAATTACCTTTACAAAATTGTTACGATTTAAACATTTGCTACTTTTAACAATTGTTACACAATTTCTTTTACAAAATTGCTACTGTTAAGAATATTCTTTTACACTTACCTACTATTAAATCATTGTCACATATTATCGCTTAATAAATATTTATTAAATTATTGCTAGACAATTTTCTTAAATAATTGTCCTCATTCAATTAACATATTGTTTAACAAATCTTGGTTAGATATTGTTAAATAAATTGTTTAATGTTTGTCAAATAATTGTCATATCAGTAACAAATATATTGTTGTTAGTTATATAAAAAATGTTGCTTCATAAAACTAAGATTGTTGTTATCAATTCTGATTTCATAAGACCGTTTCTAGGAATTGACAATTTTTATAAGAAATATTGCATTAGTACCTTTTTTGTCAATACTAGTTTATTTTACTCAATATTTCAATTTAGGCTAAAGCAAACATTTTATTGATTTAGAAAACTCCTTTAATAAAGTTCTAAAGTAGAATTTTGTTTGGATACAAGCCGAAAGGGTCCTTCTGTCAATAAGATGTAAATTTTCTAAGCGACCGGTTCTTAAGCGTCCCTAGTGGACCTCTACTTGCTGGGTTCCGGCTCCTACAGCTAACCCAACCTGATCAAAACTTAAAAAACTAAAATTTTAAAGATAGATTACTAAAATCATTTAAACTGTTATTCTTTAACTTAATCCATTTATTGAGTAAATATAAATTTCTGCAGACTTTTAGAAATTATGACTGTCAAGGAAGATACCTTCACTGCTAAACCTTTTAAGTTCAATGACACTTATTTCAAAAGGTGGCAGAGCCAGATGAAGTTTTGGCTGACCACCTTAGATCTAATTTTTGCTATTGATGGGTCTACGCATATTACAAATGATTCGGATGAGACTGAGTCTGTCATAGGGGTATCCAAGTCCTCTTCTTCCACAAAACCCAAGACCCCTAAGGAAATAGACTACCACTGTTTTCATAGAATCTTAACGGTTTGTCTGAGTCTCTTTATGACATATTTTTTGAATACAAACTCTGGAATGCCTTGGAATAGGAATATGGTTGTGATGAAGCTAGAATTGAAAGATTCAATTCCTCCACATTCAACAGATATGTCATGGTATATAATAAACCTATCAATGACCAAATTCATGAATTCCAGGAACACCTTATACATGTTCAAACAAATTTCCTCTTTCTTGGTTCGATACTGCCAAAGATGTTACCCATTTACAAGAAACTCTTACATATCCTCAAGTTCTAAAGAGACTTAGAACAGAAAAAGAGTTTAGGATAAAGTCTAAAGCCAGGTCTGATTCCAAAGCTAAGGTAAACCTTGTAGAAGTCCATGGCAAACCTAAGTCTAACCACCATCTCAAACCCAAGAAGAACTCATTCAAAAAAGTAGAGTTTTCAGCCACATCATCAAAACCGTCAACACCAACAATCTCAGAAACCTAGAAACTTTGGTCAGACTCAGGATCAGAAGAGATTTTGTTTTGTGTGTGGTAAAATAAACCATATGGCTATCAACTACTTCCATCGAAAAAAAGAAGCTGTCAAGACCTCCTTCAAAGGGAAAGGCTCCACTAAGTCAGAGGCTAACATTATTCTGAATGAGTCTTCTAGCTCTTTCAGGTCTGTAAGCTATCAACTTGTAGTAAATATTTCTTACCATTCTGATAGTTGGTGGTTGGATTCCGGAGCTAATGTTCATATTTTATTTGATCGCTCATATTTTTAAAACTATCAGGAATCATGTAGAGGAGGTGTGACCCTAGGAGGTGGCTCAACGACACAGATTGTAGGAAGAGAAAGAATAGATCGGAATATGACATCGGAAACAATTCTACCTCTCTATGATGTTCTTCGCGTGTCGTCGGTTAGAAGAAATCTTGTTAGTGTGTCTCTACTTGTAGCTTCAGGATACAAAATTGTAATGGAGGCTAATAAAGTAATTTTTTCTAAGAATAAACTCTTTGTAGGAAAATGATTTATAAATGACGGACTCTTTATTTTGAGTACTATGAATAAAATTTCAAATTCTTCTCTTATTGTCGCTAATGTTGAATCCTTCAATGTTTGGCATGGCAGACTAGGTCATGTGAATCTAGGATCTCTTAAAAGGATGGTGAACTTAGATCTAATTTCTAAGACTACTATAGATGATAAATACAAATGTGAGATTTGTGTTCAAGCCAAATATACTAGACTACCTTTCAAATCTGTCCAAAGGGATTCCGATAGGAAACACTTTGTCACTTTTATAGATGATCATTCAAAGTATTGTTACACATACCTTCTTAAAACCAAAGATGAAGTTCTAGACATCAAGGTCTATAAATCTGATGCTGAGAACCAGTTAGATAAAAAGATTAAGATTCTTAGATCAGATCGTGATGGAGAGTATACCTCAAATAAAATGATTAATTTTTGTGAAGAACATGTAATAGTTCATAAGATAAATGCTTCCTATTTACTACAGTCCAACGGAGTTGCTGAAAGAAAGAATTGTACTCTGTTAGATATGGTTAATTCCATGGTTCTCGGCTCAGGTGCTCCTGATAATCTACGAAGAGAAGACTTAAAGTCAGCCTGTTATATCCTTAATAGGATATCTAGTAAGTCTAATGATAAGACATCATATGAGTTATGGAAATGTCGAACTCCTATGATTAATTACCTCAAAGTTTGGGGATATTTAGCTAAGACAGGAATTCAAGAACCTAAAAAAAGGAAGATTGGACCTAAGATTGTAGATATTGTGTTCATAGGATATGCCCTAGATAGTAATGCCAATAGATTTCTTGTAACCCATTCTGAAGTAAATAAAATCTCTACTAATACAATTATAGAAGCTAGAGATGCAGTTTACTTTAAGAATATATTTCCCTTTAAGGATAGAACTTTATTATCTTCCTCCAACCCTTCTCTTATTCCATCTACTAGTTCTCATATTCAAATATCAAGTTGTCAACGAGAATAAGATATAGAACCTAGAAGGAGTAAAAGAGAAATGATTGAAAATAATTTAGGAGAATGATTTTTCATATTTTTGATACAGGGTGATCCCTCAACTTATTAAGAAGTTATATCTTCTCCTGATGCCCCTTTCTGGAAAGAAACTATTAACAATGAGTACAACTCCATTATGGAGAATAGTACATGGTTTTTAGCAGACCTACCTTTAGATAGTAAATTCATTAGTTGTAAGTGGATCTTCAAAAAGAAACTTAAAGCCGATGTGTACCATAGAAAAATATAAGGCTAGATTAGTAGCCAAAGGTTTTACCCAGAAAAAGGAATTAGATTATTTTGATACATACTCTCTTGTAGCTAGAATCACCTCTATTAGAACCTTGCTAGCCTTAGCTTCAATTCATGATATGTTAATCCATCAAATGAATGTAAAGACAATATTTCTAAATAGAGATTTATAGAAAGAAATATATATGGAGCAACCTAAAGATTTTATTGCCAAAGGTCAAGAAAAGAAGATTTATAGACTAGTAAAATCACTTTATGGCCTAAAGCAAGCTCCCAAGCAATGACACAATAAATTTGACAAAGTCATTCTAGAATTTGGTTTTGTGCCAAATGAATATGACAAATATTTGTATTCTAAAAATACAAATAAAAGTTGTGTCATCTTATGCTTATATGTTGATGATATCCTTATTCTAGGATCTTTACTGAAATTGATAAATAATACTAAGAATTATTTATCTAACCAGTTTGATATGAAAGACCTAGGTGAAGCAAACCTGATCCTATGAATGCAAGTGTCCAAATACAAAGAGGGCTATACTCTATCCTTAGCACATTCAATTGAGAAAATGCTAAGAAAGTTTGGGTATTTCGATAAAAAAAACCCTGCCCTTACTTCTTATGATAGTAATGTTATTCTAAAGAAGAATGAATGATCACCTATAGAACAACATAGATATTCACAAATGATAGTCCCTTATGTACATAACAAATAGGACCAGACCCGATATTGCATTTACTATTGGAAGAAAAGTAGATATACTAGTAACTCAAACCAGTCACATTGGACTGCATTGGACAGAGTATTTAGATATCTTAATGGTAATCTAGATTATAAACTTTATTATACTAGACATCCTGATATCATAGAAGGTTAGTCAGATGCAAATTGGGTAACCGATTCATATGATATAAAATTCACTACTAGATATATTTTTACCCTAGGAGAAGCTGCAATCTCCTAGGGATCATGTACAACTATCATTGCTAGGAGTACAATGGACTCTGAAATGATAGCTTTAGACACTACTTGTACAGAAACCGAATGGCTTAGAAATCTTATTAAGCATATACTTATTTTTGTTAGTCATGTTCCTGTAATTTCTATAAACCATGATAATAAATCTATTACAGAACTACTAAAGTATGATTCTATGAATCCTAAGATGAAATTTGTCACGACCCGTACCCGCTTTTCGGATGCAAACACGTGAGCAAGCCAGCTACGCATCAAGCGGACTCCAGCCCGACTCGAATACGTAAACGCTGTCTGGACTTTATAATGGGTCTAATCATGGCAATACAATCTATATCTCAACCCACAATAAGCATATAAAACATGAATGAACACTATGGGTCATGGTCTACAGCCCACTAGCATATATGTCCGATAAGACTCCAAAGGATATAGTAAGAGTCTCTAAACTGAATCAATAAGCAGAATATCTCATGATAAGGAATGTAAAGCACGAAAGGATAACATTGTAATATCACTGAAAAATACCTGAATCATGTATCGCAATCATCTACCTTCCTGCTCTGCTAACTACCTCCATGCAATCGCTAAACCTGAAGAGATCATCAGGTCCTCAGGGGACATAGTAAGATACATAAAAACATGCCTATCTAGCAGTTTAATCATGCATGATAATATAAACAAGATATAAACAAGGAACAATACTTACCATGGCAAGAGACTACGACCAAACTTCTAACAAGAAACTAACGACAAGTGGTTACTGACAGGTGACTATGAACTGGAATACAAGAACAACTACGCATAACTGAACTGCTGGATGAACAAGTGAACACGAGATCAATGGAATACCAAACCCTCGTCCTGAGTGGACTCGCAGGTTTGAACTAATCACTAATCCTCGTCCCGAGTGTGGACTCTCTAGTTAGTTCACGGCAAGGCACCCTCGTCCCGAGTGTGGACTCTCTTGTGCAAATAAATAAGTCAACATCCTCGTCCCGAGTGTAGACTCACAGATTTAGACAGAGCAAGACAAATACCCTCATTTCGAGTGTAGACTCTCTGGTGCTAAGGAAACAAATACCCTCGTCCCGAGTGTGGACTCTCTGGTGTAACTGATCAACCCTCATCCCGAGTGTGTACTCTCTGGTTGAGGTAAAACGATACAGGAAAATAGCAGTTCAACTACACGTACTCGTTCTAAGATACGACTCTGTCAGGGTACAGGTGAGACAAAGTATAACTCGTCAAGACATAGGTAAGGACTGCTCTAGAATGGACTATAATGTGAACAAGCTGGTATACTACACTATCAAGTCAAGCAAGATAATAAACAGGTAAACATGGTATGAAGAAAACATATCAAGTCAATTTAACTAGCGAACTAAAGATAACATATAAATCCATCACAACTAGAGAACTGGATAATAACATATAAAATAAAAGACTATAAGCATGTAATTAAACTGTAGAGGAAGGCAAGGTATCTTGCCTGGAGGTTGCACATAGATCCAACAAAATATAGTCAACTGCTAAGCCATAAAGTCCAAATCATCACAACTATCTCCGAAAGCTGAAATAAACATTATCAACGTTCTCAAAATAGTCAAATTAGCTTGGATTGCCTATCGTTAAGTCCAATTCTGGACACAGGGGCAAAATGGTAATTTCTGGCCAAAACGGTGTCCGCCGTGGACCCGCTTTGCACCAAAAAGTATGCCAGAGTCAATGGTCTTCAAAGTTGTCAAACTATATGTCTACGAATTCGTTTTGATGATACGAACCCAACCGTATGTCCAAAGTTGGATTCCGGTGGGCCATGCACAAATCGCTCGTTGAATCGGATCGTGTGGCCCGTAAAACGGCGATCCGATCAACTGTTTTAGAATCGGACCAAACTTGGCATACAGGACCAAAAAAATATACGGTCCTGTTGGCACAAATTTCGTCTCGATCTGACGAACGTGCACAAATTAATTAGAAAATTTGCACAGAGGCCGATACGATAAATTTTGACGAATACGGATCAAATTTGTCGCGCACACACAACCAATTTGAATTCTGTCAAAGCCCACACGACCACGAAGCTGTTACGCACCTTTTGATGCTTTTAGTTCACGACCACGTTGCCCTGTTTGGCGGGACGCAAGTCGTATCAGAATGTTTTTGAGATTTTCGAAAACTGTTTCCCATGTTTTTTTATGATTTTCTCACTGACTTATCTTTCTGTATAATTAACTAGGATTTAATCTAGTAATAAGGTTTCCATCTTGGTTAGGTTGTCTTCCATTGTGTTCAATTCGGTTCTTAAGTCGCTCAATGTTACGACCGAAATCAGCCTTCCAAAACAGTTTTATGGATTCAAAATTCTGTCATGTTTCGACAGTTTTTCGGATAAGTTTGCATCTATCTTCTGGGCAATATATAGCATATAAATTCGAATTAATAGGAAGTGTTGGAAGTTGTATAGGTTGTGCTCATACCTGCGGAGACGGGTCAAAAATCGATTAACAATGCATTGAGAAAATGATCGACGAAAATGGGTTACCGGCTGTCGCTGCTACTGCCTTATTTCACTGCAGCCTTCGCGGCTGCTGTTGCTCGTGGTTCGCCGACTGTCAGCGGTGTACGCGCGACAGCGTGAGGTCACTGAGGTGGCCACAAAGGCTCGGGGTGTTAGGGTTTTTCGATGGGTTAGGGTTTTAGAGGGGTTTTCGATCTCCTGCGCTCTCTCGGATATATATATTGCCGAACACCCGAACGGAAAAGGCTTGGGAAAGCCCAGTCTGGGTTTGGGCCTGGTCGGGCTGGAAATGGGCTTGGGGCTTCTCCACCACTGGGCTGCTTGCTGGTTGGGGGCTCAGGCTGGGAATGGGGTTTTGTTTAGTTATTTTGTTATCACTAATACATATATATACATATTAATATACATTAGTAGATATATATACATATTGCCCTATATATATATATATATATATATATATATATATATATATATATATATATATATATATATATATATATATATATATATACACACGCATATATATACGCATATTTATAACATGTATATATATTGACCTATTTTTATAGCATTAGTATATACATATATACATATATATATCTTACCTATAAAATAATAACCATTTAACTATTAAGAACACACAATAAATATATTTCATCTAATCAAATAAACACACACACAATATATATGCATACATATACCGTTCTAGTCAAGGGTCCCACAAACCTAAAATGACATTTCAAGAAAACGTACCATGTTCAAAAATAAAAAATATATAAAAATATAAATATACCTTTAATAGCAATATTATATTTTATTTAACTATTATTTATAATTAGTTATTGATCATAAAAATAAAACACCAATATACATGTAGTATCTATGTGGCCGTCTTGGTCGCCCTAAGGGTCTACATGGCTTGGGCTCGGTTCGTGTCTAGTTCAGACTAGTTGAGTACAACCAGGTCTTCTGTAAGTCAATAAATCTTAATAATAAATAATTAAACTATTGATAATGGTTATGCCACAACTTGGCCTGGTTTTCCTAGTTAGGTCACACTTATGGCTGGGTCTTCCCTGACATGACTAATACACTAGTCAAGGCACGACACTGCACTACCTGTACCACGATTTCTAGTCATCTGGTACTTCAAAACTCAACCATGGTTAAAGTCATCTACCGTAATAATTAACTAAATTATTATTTATAAAAATATATATAAAATTACCATTTAAAACAAACAAATAATAATAAAAAATATTTTAAAATTTTTTGGGAAGAGGAGTTACAAATCTACCCACTTTAAAAATAATTTCGTCCTCGAAATTCTAATTCATAACTATTCCTTAAAATTCAAAGTCTACTATTACCTTACTCTCCTCAAATTTAATTTCTTAAAATATTTTATAACCTTCTCTAGTCATTTTATAACTCCGAATAGTTGAGGACTTCTACCCACCTTTGGTCACACTACTCATCAAAATACGGTCACTAAAATCTTATAATCTTCTAACTAGTTGCTAACAATTCTACAAACAGATATTTAGGGTGTATGGCATCTATAATCCCTCATATCTATAAACAACCAAATATTCAATAGTCAAGCAATATTATACTATAACGTAAGAATTTCTGATGAATTCTAGACAGCACGATCATTCGTCACCCCGAAATAGGAAGGGACGAGAATCATTGGTACGGGAAGGCAATGGAGAATAATCGAGAACGAATATGGAGTTTCAAAGACGGTAGAAAAATTTCTAGAAGAATTTTCAAGGCAGTGTGGATTGAGATTTATAAGGTTTAGTCATAGTCGCAGGCTCGTATCAGTACAGTAACGTAACCGATACGATATGCTCTGACCTGCATGGGCCACCAAAAAAACTTGTCACTGTTAGGGTTATATACTAAAAGCATCACTTTTGTAGTAACCTTATTTCCTTAAATTTTGAATGAGAATCCTATGGGCAAATGTTTGCATATTGTATTTGTTGCAAGTGTTAATGCAAATGTCTGATATTCTATATTGTAGATAATATGGTGTATGGTGTCACACAAAAGATCATATTATCAGTTTTCTATGGAGTATATAAATAGTTCACAACCTAGATGGACTTGGAAAATATATTGGAAAGGTTGTAGTGTAATCTGGTATTTGTCTATCTTGACTATAGCTTTACACTAGTACACTTTGTGTGTATTGAACAGGACCACTTGAGGTTGTTCTCTTTGTACTGACTACATAAGAGAACAAACACCTCTGTTATTATGGATGCTTGTACTCTTAATCCGGATATAATAATGGACATGTATATGTAGTGTGCATTACTTTGACTCATTAAAGAGTGAGATTCATTATGGATCAACAACCTCTATGAATTGGGTAATAATATTGTATGTATGATGGGCTGTTGATTATAAATGGAATCCATGTCCCGATACATCGGATTGATGATGTCCTCTTAAGGAGCTCATAAGGATTGTCATATAAACCCTGCAGGTGGATTATATCCGACATAAAAAATAAAGTTGAGCGGTACTACTTAAGGATAAAAGATGTCGAATCAATATAGTTGCCAGTAACTTAATTTGATCGACGGACATACGATATCTTAACATGGGGAGCCAAACGAGCATATAATAAAAGGAGCCCACAAACATAATTTGGGATTAGGGAGGTAGTGCAACAATAGCTCATTAGTGGACCAAGCTATTGTTAATGGGCCTGGATTGTGTGTTCGGGCTGAACACGGGATATCCAGATCCGTTAGGAGGCCTAACCCTAATTTCTCCTCATGGTCCCTGCCGTAGCCTATATATATCCTCTATTCTCTGGCCGCCATATTACCGATCAAAAATCTGAAACTTTCTCTAAATTCGTGATTCACGTAAGGAGAGAAAGAGAGGGCTGCCAAGGAGAAGAAAAGGTTGGGAGATCGTCGCCCACACGACGTCCAACTCGAGGAAGGAATACGTGCAGAAGATCTTGGGGTCGTCCGCTCGAGATTGCCAGGAATTACTTGTCTCCTTTCCGTTGCAGGTATAATTCGTGAACCCTAGTTTCCGCCTATGAAGGGTTAGAACACGTATTAGATCTGTTTAACTTTCTATCGATCAATACGCACACCAAAGGAAGGGTCCTGGGAATCCCCATTTCTATCAATTGGTATCAGAGCCACTTTGGATCTACGTATTGATTGATACGTCCATGTTGTCCAATAAAACCTGCGCTGTGTAATAGTCGGTAGATGTAGATCTGTTCTAACTCGGTTTTGCATGCATCTTAGATCCAACTATTATGGTACAATGCATGTTTTTGATTGTGTTGTTTAAACCACGGACATGTCGTGGATGTTGTTGTTGCTGTGGATGTAATTAAAATTACGAGGGTTGATCGTGCTTATTATTTTAATTTTTCAATCTAGATTATGTGTGAACTCCTTCGGGGGGCATAGGATTGATGTAATTTTAATTATTTTTGATCAATCGTGATGGCGGTGGTGGCTGTTTCTGACGTCGGACGAGATGCTGATTTTAAGCAGTCCAGAGGCAGACAGATGATTTTTGATGAAGGAATCGACAGCCAAAACCTAAAAAAAATATGGCGCTGCCCCGAACCCCGCGACCTGATCGGGCAGGTCGAACCCCGAATAGATCTGCGCAGCGCCAGATTTTGGATTCGGATAGTTGAGGACGGAGCAGCAAAGATGACCATAATAGTTGGATATTTTCTCTTATTTTTGTCATTTTGCTTTTTCTGATTATGCATGTTTATTACTGTGTGGTTATTTTTTTTGAAAAACCAAGCCTACATTAATAATGGACAACATGGGCATAATATCAACTAGTAGAAAAACCCTCATTGTTAAATAACTAAGTAGGAGAGGATATTTATTTAGTTTAAATCCTATGGTCTCCATTACTGGTTTGTAGGTGATGTAATTATACTTGCGTGTTAGCTATAGTGCTTTTCTCCATATCGGATGAGTATAATTATGGATCACTGGTACAAACTTCCTTAGGGATAATTGTAGAAAGTTACCTAGTATGTGTTCACTTCTCCATCTGAAGGAACTTATTACAAGGTAATGGACTTAGTATTAAGTAATGGTATACACTTAGATACAAATAATGGTATCCGCCCCATTGGAGTCACTGCTATTATTTGTATGACCAGAGCAAGACCAGCATATTAATTTTATTTGTCATAAAGTTATGTTGACATGATAGTAAAATTAATAAGAAAAACCTACTTGAACAAAGTTGAATTTGTATACGTCCACACTATCGTGGCATGCTAAATTCATGGTGTTCAAGGTGTTGGTAAATTTCTTATTATTGTTTTGAGGAAATCAATATTTAGTTAATTCAAAAAGTTTTTTTTTGCCCTACATAATTTTATTTATGTGATTCTCAGGATTTCAAAAATGGGTTCTTTCAGTCCACTTATGGTGATTCTCAAAGAAAACAAACTTACTGGACCTAATTATATTGACTGGAAATGTAATTTGGATATTGTTCTGACTACTGAGGAGTACAGATATGTACTTGTTGAGGAATGCCCACCTAAGCCTGATGCTAACTCTGATGAAGAGGTCAAAGAGGTTTATAAGAAGTAGAAAAAGATAGATGAGATGGCACGGTGTTACATTCTGGCATCTATGTAAAATGTACTACAACATCAGCATCAGGCCATGGCCACTGCTTATGACATGATGTATAACCTCAAGAAACTCTTCGGACATCAGAGTAGAGCAGCTAGGCAATTTGCTATGAAATGTTTGATGAATACAAAAATGGCTGAGGGTACACCAGTAAGGGATCATGTTCTCAAGATGATGGGTCATCTGAATGAGATGGAGATCCTTGGAGCTGAAATCGATGGGGAATCCCAGGTCGACATCATTTTCGGGACTCTGCCTAAAAGTTTTGACAATTTCTGCCTTAATTACAATATGAACAAAAGGTTGTATAGTTTGGCAGAACTTGCAAAAGAGCTACAGGATGCTGAATCTCTTTTTAGGTAGAGTGGTCATGTTTTTGTTTCTGAAAAGGTTTCTACTTCTAAGCCAAAAGGCGGTAAGAAGAAGAATAACATTCAGAAATAGGCAAACTCAGCAAAGAAGGGCATGGGACCTCAAGGCGCGGTAAAAAAGCCGAAAGGCAAATATTTCAAGTGCAAAGGGTTAGGACATTGAAAGACTGATTGTCCACTTCTCAAACAAGGGAACAAAGAAGGTATATCTTATTTACTAGTAGTTGAAACATGTTTAGCAGTGTTATCTACCGGCACCTGGTGTGTAGATACAAGAGCCACTAATCATGTCTGCAATACATTGCAGGGGTTCCAGGAAACCAGATGGCTCAGTGATGGAGAGATATGCTTGTTCATGGGTGATGCAACAAAAGTATCGGTCGTTGCTTTAGAAGATGTTACTTTATCTTTTGGTAGAAATAAGTCTTTGACATTGAGAGATTGTCTTTATGCACTTTCACTTAGAAGGAATTTAGTTTCTGTTTCTATGTTAGTTAAGGATGGATATTCAGTTTATTTTAATGACAATATTGTTATTAGAAAGAATTAACATTTTATCTGTTCTGGTGCATTGGTTGATAATTTGTATGTTATTAATCCTATTTCGTCCACAATACAACTTATAAAAATGAATAATATGTCATCTAACTTAAATAAGAGAAAAGAACCTTCTTGTATGAACCAAACATATCTTTGGCACTTGCAATTGGGCATATTAACCTAAGAAGGATTCAAAGACTGGTTAAAGATGGACCTTTGAGTTCATTGGAAGTGGAGGCACTACCAGTCTGTGAATCCTGCTTAGAAGGTAAAATGACCAAAAGGCCTTTTACGGCAAAGGGGTATAGGGCCAAAGATGTGTTAGAATTGGTTCATTCTGATTTGTGTGGACCCATGACTATCCAAGCTAGAGGTGGCTTTGAATATTTTGTCATATTTATTGACGATTATTCAAGGTATGGATACATTTATTTGATGCGCCGTAAGTCTGAGTGCTTTGAGAAATTCAAAGAGTACAAGACTGAAACGGAGAAACGTCATGGAAAATGTATCAAGTCATTATGATCAGATCGTGGTGGCGAGTACCTCTTTGGAGAGTTTAGGGATTATTTATCAGAGGTTGGGATTGTATCCCAATTGACTACACCTGGAACGCCCCAGCAGAATGGTGTAGCCGAAAGAAGGAATAGAACTCTTATGGAGATGGTTAGATCAATGATAAGTTATTCAGATTTGCCAGATTCGTTTTGGGGATATGCCTTAGAGACTGCAGCTTATATTTTGAACTTGGTTCCTTCTAAGTCAATACCTCTTACTCCCACAGAGTTGTGGATTAGGTGTAAGCCTAGTCTGAAACATGTTCGCATTTGGGGTAGTCCAGCACATATGCTGAATGAAAAAGCAGATAAGTTGGAATCTCATACAGAAGTACGCTTGTTTGTAGGCTATCCAAGAGGAACGAAAGGAGGTTTATTTTATAGTCCTAAGGATCAGAAGGTCATTGTTAGCACCAATGCCCGATTCTTAGAGGAAGACTATGTGATGAACCATAAACCCACAAGTAGAGTTATTCTAGAAGAACTGAGACGTGAGACACCAAGTACTTCAGTACCAACAGTACAAGAGGATGAACCACAAATAACTGCATAACGTGTCACAAATGTTACACCACAACCGATAGTGCCTCGTCGTAGTGGGAGGGTTGTGATACAACCTGATAGATATATGTTCTTGGGAGAGTCGTCAGACTTCGTCCCTGAGGAACAAGATCATGATCCCTGTACCTACAATGAAGCACTCAAGATAAAGATGCAGAGTCTTGGCAAAAAGCAATGATATCTGAAATAGAATCTATGGATTCTAATCAGGTCTGGGAGCTTGTAGAACCACCCGTTGGTGCAAAAGCCATTGGATACAAGTAGGTCTATAAGAGAAAAAGAGGATCAGACGGTAAGGTTGAAACCTTTAAAGCTCGGCTTGTAGCAAAAGGTTTTACTCAAAGAGAGGGTATCGATTATGAGAAAACCTTTTCTCCTGTAGCCATGCTTAAGTCTATTCGGATTCTTTTATCTATTGCAGCTCATCTCGATTATGAGATTTGGCAAATGGATGTCAAGACAGCTTTTCTTAATGGAAGTCTTGAAGAAGATATCTATATGAAGCAACCAGACGGGTTCATTGAAAAGGTCCAGGAGCATCTTGTTTGTAAGCTTCTAGATCTTGGAACATATGTTTTGATCAGGTGATAAAATCCTATAGATTTGATCAATGTCAGGATGAATCATGTGTATACAGAAAGTGTGATAGAAACGTGATGGTGTTCCTAGTACTTTATGTGGATGACATCTTGCTCATTGGAAACAATGTAAAGGTATTATCTGATGTAAGGGTATGGTTATCCAAACAGTTTGATATGAAGGACTTGGGAGAAGTAGGTCACATCCTTGGGATCAAAGTTCTACGAGATTGCAAGAAAAGGATGTTGGGCTTATCCCAAGCTTCATATATCGATACTGTACTAACTCGTTTTAGTATGCAAAATTCTAAGAAAGGTTTCTTACCTTTTAGGCATGGAATTGCTCTATCAAAGGAGCAGTGTCCGAGGACACCTAAAGAGATAGAGAACATGAAGGCAGTTTCTTATGCTTCAGCAGTAGGAAGCCTAATGTATGCAATGCTATATACGAGACCAGACATCTGCTTTACCGTAGGCATGGTCAGTAGATATCAGTCTAACCCAGGACAAGAGCACTGGACTGCTGGAAAGCATATTTTGAAGTACTTGAAAAGGACTAAAGAGTATATGCTAGTTTACCAGGCAGATAGTTTAGTTCCCTTGGGGTATACAGACTCAGATTTTCAGTCAGATAGGGATTCCAGGAAATTTACCTCAGGTTATGTGTTTACTTTGGGAGGTGGAGCCATTGTGTGGAGGAGTATCAAGCAAAAATGTATTGCTGATTCCACCATGGAAGCCGAGTATGTGGCAGCCTCTGAGGCAGCCAAAGAAGCAGTTTAGCTCAGAAACTTTCTGTTGGACTTGGATGTGGTACCTAGTTTGCCTAAGTCTATTATACTTTATTGTGATAATAGTGGTGCAGTTGCAAACTCGAAGGAACCACGAGCCCATAAGACAGGCAAACACTATGAGCGCAAGTACCACCTGATACGAGATTTCGTAAAGAAAGAAAAAGTTGCTGTGATCAAGATAGCATCAGCCGACAACCTAGCTGATCCTTTTACAAAGAGCTTACCAGCTAAGGCTTTTGACTGTCATATTGAGGGAATGGGAGTCAGATGTGTAGCAGCATGGCTTTAAGTATAAGTGGGAGATTTGTAACAGTATACTGAAAAGCAATGCTTTGAGTATAAGTGAGAGATTGTTAGGGTTATATACTAAAAGCATCACTTTTCTAGTAACCTTATTTTCTTAAATTTTGAATGAGAATCCTATGGGCAAATATTTGCATATTGTATTTGTTGCAAGTGTTAATGCAAATGTCTGATATTCTATATTGTAGATAATATGGTGTGTGGTGTCACACAGAAGATCATATTATCAGTTTCCTATGGAGTATATAAATAGTTCACAACCTAGATGGACTTGGACAATCTATTGGAAAGGTTGTAGTGTAATCTGGTATTAGTCTATCTTGACTATAGGTTTACACTAGTACACTTTGTGTGTATTGAACAGGACCACTTGAGGTTGTTCTCTTTGTACTAACTACATAAGAGAACAAATACCTCTGTTATTATGGATGCTTGTACTCTTAATCCGGATATAATAATGGACATGTATATGCAGTGTGCATTACTTTGACTCATAAAAGAGTGAGATTCATTATGGATCAACAACCTCTATGAATTGGGTAATAACATTGTATGTATGATGGGCTGTTGATTATAAATGGAATCCATGTCCCGATACATCGGATTGATTATGTCCTCTTAAGGAGCTCATAAGGATTGTCATGTAAACCCTACAGGTGGATTATATCCGACATGACAAATAAAGTTGAGCGGTACTACTTAAGGATAAAAGATGTCGAATCAATATAGTTGTCAGTAACTTAATTTGATCGCCGGACATACGATATCTTAACATGGGGAGCCAAACGAGCATATAATAAAAGGAGCCCACAAACATAATTTGGGATTAGGGAGGTAGTGCAACAATAGCTCATTAGTGGACCGAGCTATTGTTAATGGGACTGGATTGTGTGTTCGGGCTGAACACGGGATATCCAGATCCGTTAGGAGGCCTAACCCTAATTTCTTCTCATGGTCCCTGCCGTAGCCTATATATATCCTTTATTCTCTGCCGCCATATTACCGATCAGAAATCTGAAACTTTCTCTAAATTCGTGATTCACGTAAGGAGAGAAAGAGAGGGCTGCCAAGGAGAAGAAAAGGTTAGGAGATCGTCGCCCACACGACGTCCAACTCGAGGAAGGAATACGTACAGAAGATCTTGGGGTCGTCCGCTCGAGATTGCCAGGAATTACTTGTCTCCTTTCCGTCGCAGGTATAATTCGTGAATCCTAGTTTCCGTCTATGGAGGGTTAGAACACGTATTAGATCTGTTTAACTTTCTATCGATCAATACGCACACCAAAGGAAGGGTCCTGGGAATCCCCATTTCCATCAGTCACGACCCGCACCCACTTTTCGGATGCAGGCACGTGAGCAAGCCAGCTACGTATCAAGCAGACTCCACCCCGACTCGAATACGTAAACGCTGTCTGGACTTTGTAATGGGTCTAATCATGGCAATGCAATCTATATCTCAACCCACAATAAGCATATGAAATATGAATGAACGCTATGGGTCGTGGTCTGTAGTCCACTAGCATATATGTCCGATAAGACTCCAAAGGATATAGCAAGAGTCTCTAAACTGAATCAATAAGCAGGATATCTCATGATAAGGAATGTAAAGCACGAAAGGATAACATTGTAATATTACTGACAAATACCTGAATCATGCATCGCAATCATCTACCTTCCCGCTCTGCTAACTAACTCCATGCAATCGCTAAACCTGAAGAGATCATCAGATCCTCACGAAATATAGCAAGATACATAAAAATATGCCTATCTAGCAGTTTAATCATGCATGATAATATAAAAAGGATATAAACAAGGAATAAAACTTAACATGGCAAGAGACTACGACCAAACTGCTAATAAAGAACTAACGACAAGTGGTTACTGATAGGTGACTATGAACTGGAATACAAGAACAACTACGTGTAACTGAACTGCTGGATGAACAAGTGAACACGAGATCAATAGAATACCAAACCCTCGCCCCGAGTGGACTCATAGGTTTGAACTAATCACTAACCCTCGTCCCGAGTGTGGACTCTCTGGTTAGTTCACGGCAAGGCACCCTCATCCCGAGTGTGGACTCTCTGGTACAAATAAATAAGTCAACATCCTCGTCCCGAGTGTGGACTCACGGATGTAGATAGAGCAAGACAAACACCCTCGTCCCGAGTGTGGACTCACTGGTGCCAAGGAAACAAACACCCTCGTCCCGAGTGTGGACTCTCTAGTGCAACTGATTAACCCTCGTCCCGAGTGTGTACTCTCTGGTTGAGGAAAAATGATACAGGGAAATAGTAGTTCAACTACACGTACTCGTTCCAAGACATGACTCAGTCAGGTACAGGTGAGACAAGGTATAACTCATCATGACACAGGTAAGGACTGCTCTAGCATGGACTATAATGTGAACAAGCTGGTATACTACACTATCAAGTCAAGCAAGATAATAAACAGGTGAACATGGTATGAAGAAAACATATCAAGTCAATTTAACTAGAGAACTAAAGATAACATATAAATCCATCACAACTAGAGAACTGGATAATAACATATAAAATAAAAGACTATAAGCATGTAATTAAACTGTAGAGGAAGGCAAGGTATCTTGCCTGGAGGTTGCACGCAGATCCAACAAAATATAGTCGACTGCTAAGCCATAAAGCCCAAATCATCACAAATGTCTCCGAAAGCTGAAATAAATATTACCAACATTCTCAGAATAGTCAAATTAGCTAGGATTGCCGATCCTTAAGTCCAATTCTGGACACAGGAGCAAAACGGTAATTTTGGGCCAAAATGGTGTCCGTCGTTGGACCCGTTTTGCACTGAAAAGTGTGCCAGAGTCAATAATATCTAAAGTCATCAAACTACATGTATACGGATTCATTTTGATGATACGAACCCAACCGCATGTCCAAATTTGGATTCCGGTGGACCGTGCACAAAATTGTCCATTGAATCGGATCGTGTGGCCAGCAAAACGACGATCCGATCAACTGTCTCAGAATCGGACCAAAATTGGCATACAGGACTAGAAAAATGATACAGTCCTATTGGCGTAAGTTTCTTCTCGATCTGACGAACGTGCACAATTAATTAGAAAATTTGCACAGAGGCCGATATGGTAAATTTCTACGAATACGGATCAAATTCGTCGCGCACACGCAACCAATTTGAATTCCGTCAAAGCCCACACGACCATGAAGCCGTTACGCACCTTTCGATGCTTTTGGTTCGCGACCACGTCGCCCAGTTTGGCGGGACGCATGTCATATCAGAGTGTTTTTGAGATTTTCGAAAACTGTTTCCCATGTTTTTTCATAATTTTCTCACTGACTTATCTTTCTGTATAATTAACTAGGATTTAATCTAGTGATAGGGTTTCCATCTTGGTTAGGTTGTCTTCTACTGTGTTCAATTAGGTTCTTAAGTCGCTCACTGTTATGGCCGAAAGCGGCCTTCCAAAACAGTTTTATGGATTCGAAATTCTGTCATGTTTTGACAGTTTTTTGGGTAAGTTTGCATCGATCTTCTGGACAATATATAGCATATAAATTCAAATTAATAGGAAGCGTTGGAAGTTGTATAGGTTGTGCTCATACCTGCGGAGACGGGTCAAAAATTGGTTAACTATGCGTTGAGAAAGCGATCAACAAAAATGGGTTGTCGGCTGTCACTGCTACTGCCTTGTTTCACTGCAGCCTTCGCGGCTGCTGTTGCTCGTGGTTCACCGGCTGTCAGCGGCACGCGCGCGGTGGTGCAAGGTTGCCGAGGTGGCCGCAAAGGCTCGGGGTGTTAGGATTTTTCGATGGGTTAGGGTTTTAGAGGGGTTTTTGATCTCCTGCGCTCTCTCGGATATATATCACTACAAAAAAATAATCTTTTGTGACGACCAAAAACCGTTTTAAAAAGAGCATATACCGTCCCAAATATTATTTGGGATGGTAGTTGGGATGGATTTAAACGGTGCTATTAGGATGGCGTGGCAAAAACTTAAGGGACAGATTTTGTCGTCCTAATTGTTGTTAAAGGACGGTTAAACCAACCGTCTCAAAAGTTTAGGAATTTTTATTTTTGTACGACGATTCATTAAGTCATCCCAAAAGGTACATATTTGTAACGGATTTAAACTGTCCCAAATTATCGGTTAAGAAGAGTCACAAAAGAACATAGTTCACATTTAAGACAAATACAGATTTGTCCCAAAAACTTATAACAATTGTCCCAATTATTATGACATTATTGTTTCCCTATTTTGCCTATAAAATAAACAATTATAATACATATATAACAAGAACCATATATAACTAACTATTAAGTTCAGATCTCTCCGAAGTGTATTAACAAAAAAGTACATAAAAACATCATAAATGTCAAATTCTATAGTTTACAAAATGAACCCACGCACTTTACATCATTAAGCGCCCTCCCATCATTTACAATAGAAATTCAAAATTAACACTTTTCATTATTAAGCAACATCGAACCCAAAATTATTTTCCATTAACCGACCCCTCCCACCATTTGTAAAATCAGCATAAAACTTATTTGAAGGACCTGCAAATAAAAGTAAAAAAGAAAACTAGTTAACGAAAGACCATATATACATCAAAAATTTATGGCAGAACATATGAGAATACATGGACCCGGTGTATAGTTAGAGTTGTCTACAAAGTTGTAACGTAAGTTTCTATCTCTAAATATATCCATATAAAAATTTAGTTTATATGAATCAAAGACATGCTAAACTGTATCAAGTATTGAATAGAACTTCAAGCAGGCTAGAAACAACTTTTACGTAAGCATTGTAAGCCAAAAAAAAGTAGATTAAGAAGTTAGAGTTGGCAAATTACCAAAAATAGTGATGTACTGGGTGTTTAAGGATGGGGAAGAGCATTTGCAAACATGGCAATAACTTGCTCTTTGAGCTTAGTGCTAAGCTCATTCTTCACATTCTCAAACTCAAAATAACAAATCCTAGCAATTTGTAAAAACAACAACGCTCTAACTTAAAAAGGAAACCTCCATATATTTGCAGGGTAACTGGATATCATTATTATATTAGTTTCCATCAATATCCAGCAAAACATTGAACACAAATGCTTGCTTATTTTTTATAATGAGGCACAATTTCTTTTCCTTCTGCAAGAAACACGGTTTACCTCCTAGATGACTTCTGGAGCGAGTAAAGCCAACACCACCTAATGGACCAACCTAACAGTAATGCTATATAGTTTTGACTAGAATGTCCTTCAAATTTATGATACCTAATATTAAATGTCTGTTAATGTTCTCTGATGGTCCCAGTTTACAGTAACTGTACTACACAAAGCAACAATTATGCATAATTGATTATTTATCAAGTCCACTATGGTTCAGTGATATGTGTTAGTGTAAAGCTTGGGCATATGTAAACTTACTTGCTTGTCAGGGCATCTATGTGTACTTTTATAAAGGTTGCAGTCGAAAGAAGAATCTTAGTAGAATATAATATTAATAAACCACTTAAATTAAGTATGCTTATAACAAGATGTCAATTGTATAAACAAGCAATGTAAGAGATTCCTAAAAGAGTAATTATGCACCCCCTTTCAGTGAAAACAAACCTGGCTTGGATGAACCTGCTGCATAATTTTTAACTTGTGCAGAACTATCAATTGTATAGCAGAATAAGGAATATACATGAGAAGAGCTGGCACATTGCCTCTCCAGAAACCCTGATGCAAGAAATTATTGTCAACGGCACCATAAGGTAGATACAAAGCCTTAGAAATAAAGATACATAATTCTTGTTGTTCCTAAAAAAGAACCATATTATGTACTATTCTTTGCATTCTACACGTATATGGAAAGAATTCCTTTAAAAGTTAAAGCATTAGAAAGCAGCAGCATGGGTAGAAAATAATGGCAATGTCATTTACATTTGAAATATATTATTATTCGATACTTTGTGGGTAGGTGGGTGAGGGTTCTATTTTCTATAGATCGAATGAGAGTTTCTCTCTTGCATTTACTCCTTTGGAAATTAAATAAATTATAGAGTGCTGGGACATTTCCCCATCTCCTTCACTTCCTTTACTTTGGTTGTGTACCTCATTTTTCTTTCTAAGTGTGGTTCTCTTTGGTTTTAGCTGTATCCTATATCTCCCACAAAAAATATATAGAAACAGGTACTTTGGTGCAACCAAATGATCAAACTCTTAACATGAAAAACTTAAATGAATTAAAAAGATAATCATAGTCCACTATCCATTTCACTTTACTCCAACATTAATTGAAAATTAGCTTAAGCATCATTTTTGGGTACCAACTTCCATATTCCTTGTTAAGAACGTCCGAGTAAGAATACTATGACAACACCCATAACACCCCCATGTAATCATGTGAAAACAAGATAATGCTTGCCGCTTGCATTTTATTCAGATAACATCATGATAATAAATGATAAAAGGTTTTACAGGCCAATAATTTTTTGATAAAAAGCAGATACAACTAACAGTTGATACCTTTAACTTTGTAAGAGAGGTCAGAATCTTACTACACACACTTTGTAAGTGGTCAGAATCTTACTACACACACTTTGTAAGTGGTCAGAATCTTACTTCACACCTTACTTTCCTCCAAGTTTACCTTTTTCACATTACCTAGATAAGAAACCTTATATCATGGAATTGTAGCCATATAACTTATTTTCACCCAAGTCGTGAGTTTTCTCGTCTCAAACAGGTGGATTCTAGCTGTTTCTCTTGGCTACCATTCAAATGGCATATATTTTCATCCCATCTAGAAACTTTGATACCCTTAATAGAAATATGGAACACAAACCATCTTTATATTGTCGATGACATGTAACTAAACAACAATGTAATCTCGCAAATCTCATTAATCCAATTGACTAATCCAACTCTCCAAAAAAACCAGATCTGATATCAATTCCACTTAAATATCATAACTTTTCTGTAAACCAGCCCCAACATCAATTCCACTTCAAAGATCACAATTTTTCTATCGATCCAAACATCGAATCACACAGTCAACAAATAAAAACAAAGGGTGGTAAAAAAATCATTACTACAAACTGTTTATTATCATATAAATAATTGGATATATAACATATGCTTTAAAAGAAATAAGTCGACTGAAAAATTATATAGTTTCAAACAATACGTAGCTTCAAATCAAATTATTCTCTTATATCACTTTTTCTTTCTTTATTTTAACCAACAAGTTTATCTAGTGTGGCAAACAAAGAAAATAATTAATTTATGTCACTGGTTGCATCATAAATCATACCAGATACAAGCCTTCTAGAAATAAATGGACTCCAGTATATTGCATAGCCTTCACATTTGTGTCCACCATTCTTACCTGTAAAATAGACAGTACACCTGCTTCTTTGTCATCCTCATGTTGCTGCTATCATTGTCCTCTATATCCGACTTATTATTTATGGTTGAACAGACCTCTATTATTGTATGGATATATAGAAAACCCAGCTAGTGCAAGAATAAATATGAATATCGTACTGCATACATTAAACAACTGATAAGATTCCGATTGAAAGGAAAGAAAATTGCTGGGGTCAGCTAAAAGTTCAAGAACTAAAATGTGAAGATATTAGTAAATCGAAGATCTATGAAATAAGTGTATGTACGAATTGTAAATAAGAGAATTCAAGCATACCAACACATGGCTAATCAGGACTATTGAAATAACCAACTGATTGAACGTATAATTCCAGAACAAATATATTTTTGCCAACTTATCTATCAAAATGATAAAAGAAATAGGGTTACAAGTTGGTCCACCTTCAAAACATTAAACCTAAAGTGGAATATGTAACTACAAACACAACTAGACGAGTTAAAAGTTTTTTATTTAATCAACTAGAAATGTAGCAATTTGTCCGTCGCCTTCTTCAAGGTAGAAAATTTTGAGAGGCAGGCAGAAGTGCAATTTCAATAAGTAAATTGGCTATTTATTTATTTAAACCCCATCGATAACCAAAAAATCTTTAAAATATACCACTACTAGACGACTTATAAGTTCAAATTGTCAAATCTCATAACGGGAAACCAAAATTTAAAAATATTACTTTTTTGTTGTAAGACTTTCACAATGCAAATGGGCTCTTTTCACCCTTTGCTTCCAAATAATTTTAGTAATCGAATTAGCAAAATTTTCAAGACAATACAGAAAGATGATAATTGGGTATCAATAATATCAATTTTATTAGCGAATTACTTGGGTCCATGGCAAATAAATTGGCATTTTGCTCGAGGCCTTCCACAAAATATGAAAATTTGGGAGGCACGGAGAACAAACTTACATATTGTTGCCAACATCGATGAAAAGAGAAACACCATCTCAACCTAGCACCTTTGCTTTCTAAATTGTCTGTGAGGCCAATCTATCACCTTAACTTTCCAAAAAATAACAAATAATTGTATAAGTTAGATGCTCTAATTAAAATTGACACTTCTAAAGAGGTTAAGAAAAATGTACGACTTTTTGTTATTGTCATCCTTCAATACAAATAAGCGACTTATATCCCATTCGATTCGGTTCTTGATAATGCAATGAGGTAGAAATACAACAATCTTTCAAGATTTAAACAAGCAAGTAGGGTATCAATATTTACGGTGAATGGGCCGTTAGTAGAGGTTTGATAAGGTAGAAATGTAGCAATTTGTTCAAGGCAGGCCATCTTCATCTTTTTGAATCAAGGGTTATTGTCATTCTTATTGTTTTTGTCATTCTTATTGTTGCCAACCTTCATTTAAAGAAAGTACCATCTCAATCAGATAACTTTGCTCTGCAAATTGACTATGTATAATCAATCAGCCTAAATTCCCAAATATAACTAGTAATTGGATAAGTTCAAATTGCCATACTTCAAAAATAGGAAAATATGGGGAAAAACTAGGAATTTTTTTGTTATTAACCTTCAATGTGAATTGGATATATTTTCAATCATCTTCATCTCCCAATGAGATATACATCTACAATTTACCACGGCTTAAGAAATGGGTAACATAAAGTGGTTTGATCAAGTAAGCATAGTAATTGTTCAGTGCCTTCAAAATGGGAAATTGAGTGGAACGACTACAATTTCTTATTGTTTGCCAACCTTCAGCGTAAAGGTAAACACCAAACCAGTTTGCACCTTGGTATTCAAATTGTCCATGTTACCAATATGTAGTTTCTAAAGTCCAACCATAGACATAAGGTATAGCATTCATAGGTAATAGAAAAAGATGATGCTAATAAAGCAAACAAGCTGACAACCTTTTCTGTGATATATGCTATAATGAATTATGACTCAAACCATCACAGAGAATGGTGTATGTATAGTGGCATGTACCTAATTATTTTTTGTGTTAAACATTTTACGATAACCCATGTAACCATGTAAATTCATTGATCTAGAAAGAAAAGAAAAAAGTTTGGTACTGTCATATATCTCCTAAATGATAATATAAGTTATCAAAATTGATCTATAGAGAAAGAGCTAAAAAAGTGACAACAAATGATAAAATCTTGTCTGATATGCAATAGAAATGAATTTCTACCCTAACCATGAAATGGAGAATGGTATATTCACAATGTCATATATGGAGAAATTAAAGCAGATAAACACCAAGCATGTCTCGTTGTATTGGTTGCACTTATGCATCATGTGGCTTAGAAGCTATAGGAAGAGAACCATGAGTGGTTAACAATCAACACACTTAAAAATATGAATATATAGGCCATCTTCATCTTCTTCTGAATCAAGGGTTAGGTGAGTAATTACCACAAACACATACCATGGCACTCGCTCATGCTCACGTCCCCGAGCACGTCTGCGTCCGTGCACCTTAGAGAACTTCAAACCAAATTTCCTTCATATTAAATCAAATGGAACACAAGAATGAGGCTTCGACCATCGTGCCTTCCTTCACACCACTCACAAGGAGGTGCCTCCCCTGTGTCGAAAGTGGTGGCGGCGACCGTCATACCTTCTTGTTGAATCAAATAGAGCACAAGAATGAGACTAGAGCTGTGGTGACGATTAGAACTGGTGGCCTCCTCCTTGCCTCCAGAGGCATCACAGTCGGTGCCGCGTGGGTGTCGATGAAGTCGAGGGCCTTGTCTAGGGTTTACGGTAGGAATAGGGGTGGGAGTAAATTTTATTGATGGACTACTTCACTACTTATAGGGAGTCTAGCTCCTCTACATACTACAAATTCCGATGTGGGACTAAAAGTCCCTTATTGATTCTCAACACTCCCTCTCAAGATGGGCGATAGATATTAATCATCCCCATCTTGTTACATAGCTTTGACAGACTCAATGAACTAAGACCCTTAGTCAGACAGTCTGCCACTTGTTCTTCTGAGCGAACATAGTCAATCTTCAGTATCCCTTGTTCCAGCTTTTCCTTGATGAAGAATCGATCGATCTCGATGTGCTTCGTTCTGTCGTGCTGAACCGGATTGTTCGCTATACTTATCGCAGCTTGACTATCGCTCCAAAGGTGCAATGGTGTCCCCTTGTCTAGCTTCAACTCTGTCAGCAGCACCTTTACCCATAGCAATTCTGATACTCCTAGAGCCATTGCTCTGTATTCTGCTTCAGCTGTCGACCGTGCTACCACTGACTGTTTCTTGCTTCTCCATGAAACCAGGTTTCCTCCTACAAAAACACAGTATCCTGTGGTAGACCTTCTGTCGTCTATGCAGCTTGCCCAGTCTGCATCGCAGTATCCCTCAACATCTGTGCATCCATTCTTCTTGAACCACAGTCCTTTTCCCGGCGTCCCTTTCAGATATCTTAGGATCTAAAATACTGCATCCATATGACCCGTTCTTGGATCATGCATATAGCGGCTTACAACACTTACTGTAAATGAGATATCAGGGCGAGTATGCCCTAGATAAATCAGTCTGTCTACTAGCCTTTGATACCTTTCGCGATCAACAGGCTCTCCTGCTTCTGCTCCCATCTTGCACTTCTGGTCAATTGGAGTGACTGCTGCTCGGCATCTCAGCATTCATGTCTCCTTCAGCAGATCTAGTGCATATTTTTTTTGTGAGGAGAACAATTCCTTGTTCACTATTACACACCTCGATACCCAAAAAGTATCTCATCTCTCCCAGGTCCTTCACCTCAAACTCTTTGGCGAGTTTCGTCTTCAGCTTAGTGATCTCATCAGCATCATCACCTGTGATTACTATATCATCCACATATACAGCAAGTATAGTTATGTGGCCTCTTGCATGCTGGAGGAAGACCGTGTGATCTGCATTTGTCTGATGGCACCCCATGCCAGTGACAGCCTTTCTGAATCTGTCAAACCAGGCTCGAGGAGATTGTTTCAGCCCGTACAGCGACTTCTTCAGTTTGTACACTTTTCCATGTGACGTTCCTTCACCTGAATCTGACACAGAGTAGCACCCCGGAGGAGTCTCCATATAAACTTCTTCTTGTAGGTCTCCATAAAGAAATGCGTTCTTTACGTCTAACTGGTGTAGCTTCCACCCATAGTTTGCTGTAATGGAGACCAGTGTTCTTACGGTACTCATCTTCGCTACTGGGGCAAAAGTCTTATCATAATCGATACCATATGTCTGGGTATAGCCTTTTGCAACCAGTCTCGCCTTGTATCGTTCAACTTTTCCTTCTGGTGTCTCCTTCACTGTGTAACCCATTTGCATCCCACAGCTTTCTTCCCTTCAGGTAATGGCACCAGCTCCCATGTCTTATTTTTCTCTAGTGTCCCAAGTTCTTCCATTATTGCGGCTTTCCATCTTGGGTCCTTCTTTGCTTCCTGCCAATTCTTAGGTAAAGAAGTGGAGTCTAACGAAGTGAGGAATGTTTGATAAGTCGGAGAAATATTAGAATAAGATAGGTAGTTGGCGATATCATGTTCATAATCTTTATAACGAATAGGAGCCTTTCCCGTATTAATGCGAGAAGACCTCCTTAAGGGAGCAATGGGTGGTGGAGAAAGCATACCATCCGAATCGGAGAGATCCGCTTTCGAATCCGAGCGATCCGGTGCGGGAGTAACATCTTCAGGAGTCGGGACAGGAGTAGACGAGGGACTTGGCACTATAGGCACAGGGTACGGCACAGTACTGGACCTCTGCTGTCTTCTTCTGTAAACTTGGAGCTCCTTTTCCCTTGTCTGCTTCTCCCCCTGCGTAATGTACGTATTGTCTTCTTCATCCTCCGTATCAGTATCAGTGATGTTGTCTTCCCCTTTCTGCCAGTCTGTCACGACAGGACAAGGTACCGATCCGACAACGACGTTTGGGCGTACTACCTCCCCCTCACGTCTAACACCCGCTGTGTGAGGCGTGTTCCCAAACGCAGAACCTTCATCCGAACCATAATAAGGTTCCAGCTCTCTGAATGTAACGTCCATGCTTACAAACAGCTTCCGTTCAACCGGGCTCCAGCATACGTAATCCTTCTGTGTCCCGGTGTACCCAACAAAGATACACTTAAGTGCTCGAGGATCCAGCTTACCAACACCAGGCCTGTTATCGTGGACGAAGCATACACAACCAAATACTTTCGGAGGAACGGTGTACGCAGTTGTCCCCGTGAGCATTTCCAAAGGCGTCTTCCAGTCCAGTAATTGAGAGGGCATCCTGTTGATGAGATAAGAGGCTGTCAAGACAGCCTGCCCCCACAAAAATTTAGGGACATTCATAGCCAGCATCATTGTCCGAGCCACCTCCAGCAGGTGCCTATACTTTCGCTCGGCAACACCATTTTGAGCCGGTGTATAAGCACAAGAGGTTCGATGCAGTATACCATGAGAGGATAAATACATAGCAAATCTCTTATGGGTATATTCCGTCCTATTATCCGACCGGAAACACTTAACACGAGCATTATACTGTGTCCGCACCCGTTGATGGAAGCTTTGAAATGCCTCGAAAACATCACTTTTATTCTTCAGCAGGTAGACCCACGTTACGCGGGTAGAGCAGTCAATAAAAGTAACAAACCATCTATAACCGTTAACACCGTTTGTAGGATAAGGGCCCCACACATCGGAATGAATCATATCAAAAGCAGCAGAACATCGATACCCAGAATGCACATAGGAGCTTCTGGTATGTTTCCCCAACTCACAAGAATCACAAACTAACAACTCTTTATTTGCTTTTTGATATAATGACGGATACAGTCGACCAATAACGGGAAAAGAAGAATGTCCTACACGCTGATGTTGGAGGAGCAGCTCGGCTTCGACACTTCGACTTCGGACTTCCGGTTGGGCGTCTGCAACCAAAGATGCCAGTGCTCTATCCAGACCGTTCCTGTCCAAGTACCATAGACCCTTATGCCATGTGCCAGTGCCTAGTCGTCTCCCCGTTCCCTTCTCCTAAAAAGTTACCTTAGGAATATCAAAGGAAACAATACAGTTTAGATCAAGGATAATGGTGCTAATGGAAATAAGATTGACAGGAAAGGAAGGAGCATGTAAGAGATTAGATAGAGTGATGGAAGGAGTGCAATCAACAGTGCCTTTATCCGTAACCGGCCTGTAGGTACCATCAGCAGTCTGAATGCTTTCTGGCGGCGTTAGAGAAGAGTATTCCCGGAACTCTCCTCGGGACCCCGTGACATGGCAAGATGCCCCAGAGTCCATAATCCAAGCTGGCTGAGAGACAGATGCAAGAGCACGCGGAGGTATACCGGCACTGGTTTGGGAGAAGTAAGTGCAGTAATCTCCTGTAGCGGACGGCGCCCCAGGAATGACTTGTCTTTCACTAGAACCAAGCTTTGAGCCGCGCATCTTCTCGAGAACTTCCCTCTCAAATGGAGTGATATCCGCCAGCTGATTGTCCCCACCTTCATCTGCCAGATGCGCCTTATTGCCTCCAGAGTAAGTGCCCCTTCCACCACCGTAGCTGCCTCGACCACCTCGTCGTCCACCGCGACCATGACCCCGACCATTCGAGGGAGTCCGTGTCGGTTTTGGGCAAAAGCGGATGTAATGTCCTGTGTCACCACAGTTGTGGCAAACGCCTCCCATAGAAGGAGGCTGTGTGAAAGTGGCAAGAGCAGATGTGTCAACTCTGGCCTGCTCCCCCTGGAGATACCCTTGGTAGGCATCAGCTTCAACCGTGCTTCTTCTTGTGCCATGGCAGCTATGGCGTCCTCTAATGTCGGCAGCGTCGGTTGTGCGAGAAGGACATTCCGCCGTTGCTCAAATACTGGGTTGAGCCCCTTCAAAAACTTCATCATCCGTTGCCGCGAAATATAATCCAGAAATTTCTGGAAATATTTGGCAAAAGTCGGTTCAACCTGAGCATCCTCTATGCCAAGAGGATCATAATGGTCAAGATCAGACCAGTACTTCTTCAACAAGGCAGCGTACTCAGAGATGGTACGATCGTCTTGGATTACCCTATCGAGCTCATCCTGCAGTTGGAAGACTCGTATGGGGTTACCCGAACCGGAGTACATGTCCTTCAACGTTCTCCTGATATCAGCAGCTCCCTCCATTGCTTCAACGTTACCCGACACTTGGTCGGTCAAAGAGGCTGTCAACCAACCAGCCACGACATTGTTGACAATGTCCCATACAGCAAACTCCTTCGAGGAGTGATCGACATGGGCCGTAGTGTGGCCATCAACATAACCAACCAAGCCACGTCCCTTCAGCGTCCGCATCGCCTGCCGCGACCATTTCAAGTAGTTGGTCGTGCCTTCCAACTTCGTCTCCAGCTTGTCCAACTTTTCCATTTTGTACGGTGACGGATCCACATCAGTATGGGTCACGTATGGGGTCACCTCGGTAATCTCTTGGTCAGGAGATCCTCGACCAGGGCCTTCATTTTTTCTGCTGTCAACTTCTCATAGATGGAATCCATGACTTCTGCAACTGCAATCAGTGAGGTGTTGTTGTTTCCGGAGTCGTCTTCTTTGGAGTCGTCTTCGTCTTAGTCAGCTACCGGGGGAAACAACAAAACGATATCCCTCACTGATATGTCGTCTTCTTTGGAGTCGTCTTCGTCTTAGTCAGCTACCGGGGGGGGGCTGCTCCGGGAGGGGGCTAAAAATTTTTTTTTTGTGTGGAGAGAGAGAGAGAGTTATGGCTCTGATACCATGTAGAAAATAATAGTTGGGATGAATTTTATTGATGGACTACTTCACTACTTATAGGGTGTCTAGCTCCTCTACATACTACAAATTCCGATGTGGGACTAAAAGTCCCTTATTGATTCTCAACAGGGTTTAAAGAGGTGGGAGGATAGGCGATAATTTGGGGAGGGTTTGGGATCCATTCAACATCCAGAAGAAAGAGAGAGAGAAAGAGAGAGGGAAAGGAGAATGAATGATGAAAATGAGTGGGCACAGTTTGTTTTTACTTGCAAAATTGTGGTGACCTACTATTTTCTCTTCCCGCCAAGAATATGTTGTGACGAAACATTATGACGAAACCCTTATTAGCAATCACCGGAATAAAACTTTGTATTATACACGAATTTTTCCATATTTTAAAGAAATGTACAATACTTATGTACTTTTGACAGGTTTAAACCAGTATATAAATTTTAAACATGCAAAGTTTTAAAGATGTTCCGTATAAATTAGTGAAAAATTTGACACAAAAACATGGTGAAAATTTGTTTAATTAACCAAATTTGATAACATATTTAAGAACATGAAATTTCTAATCTCAATATTTCCATTTTCAAATATTTGACAGAATTTTTGAATGTATTTTATTTGCACTGAGTCGATTTATACTCGAACTTTTGTGGTCCCGAATTTTTTTCGTTTGTCGAATTTCTAACAAGGGACGAAACCAATTTCCCGTTTTAAATAAAATATAGTATTATAGTATATTTACAAATCCGTCCTATATACTAAAGTAGTCCCAAATATTAACTTTTTAGACTCTTCAAAGTAGTGTATCTAAAAGTGTCGTCCCAAAATCACACTTTTTTTGTAGTGATATATTGCCGAACACCCGAGCGGAGAAGGTTTGGGAAATCCCAGTCTGGGCTTGGGCCTGGTCGGGCTGGGAATGGGCCTGGGGCTTCTCCACCGCTGGGCTGCTTGCTAGTTGGGGGCTCGGGCTGGGAATGGGTTTTTGTTTAGTTATTTTGTTATCACTAATACATATATATACATATTAATATACATTAGTAGATATATATACATATTGCCCTATATATATATATATATATATATATATATATATATATATATATATATATATATTTTATATATATATTTTATATATATATATATATATATATATATATATATATATATATATATATATATATATATATATTTATTTATATATATATATATATATATATATATATATATATATATATATATATATATATATATATATATATATATATATTTATATATATACATATATATATATTTTTTTTTATATACATATATATTTTTTATATATGTATATTTTTTATATACATATATATTTTTTATATACATATATATATATATATATATATATATATATATATATATATATATATATATATATATATATATATATATATATATATATATATATATATATATATATATAAACATGTATGTATATTGACCTATTTTTATAACATTACTATATACATATATATATATATATATATATATATATATATATATATATATATATATATATATATATATATATATATATAAAATATATATATATTTATATATATATATATATATATATATATATATATATATATATATATATATATATATATATATATATATATATATATATATCTTACCTATAAAATAATAACCATTTAACTATTAAGAACACGCAATAAATATATACACAAAATGATTAATAAATATACTTCATCTAATCAAATAAACACACACATAATATATATGCATACATATACCGTTCTAGTCAAGGGTCCCACAAACCTAAAATGACATTTCAAGAAAACGTATCATGTTCGAAAATAACAAATATATAAAAATATAAATATAACTTTAATAGCAATATTATATTTTATTTAACTATTATTTATAATTAGTTATTGATCATAAAAAATAAACACCAATATACATGTAGTATCTATGTGGCCGTCTTGATCGCCCTAAGGGTCTACATGGCTTGGGCTCGGTTCGAGTTTAGTTCGGACTAGTTGAGTACAACCAGGTCTTCTGCAAGTCAATAAATCTTCATAATAAATAATTAAACTATTTATAATGGTTATGTCACAACTTGGTCTGGTTTTCCTTGTTAGGTCACACTTATGGCTGGGTCTTCCCTGACATGCCTAACACACTAGGCAAGGCACACCACTGCACTACCTGTGCCACGATTTCTAGTCATCTGGTATTTCAAAACTCAACCATGGCTAAAGTCATCTACCGTAATAATTAACTAAATAATTATTTATAAAATAAATATATAAAATTATCATTTAAATCAAACAAATAATAATAAAAAATATTTCAAAAATTTTCGAGAAGAGAAGTTACAAAAATGCATTTGCAGCTGCACTTCAAATCGATAAAGAACCTATTAGGCAAATATGTGGTTCTTGACTATGTAAAGTTAGAAAAGAACCTTGCCGACTACTTGACGAATGATCTGTTTAGGACATTGATCCTAGAATCATCGAGGGAGATGGGGTTAAGCCCATAAGTTAGTCACCAGCGGTTGTAACCCAACCGAGTCTGACTGGAGATCCCAAGAAACCGGTTCAATGGGTAGAAACAAGCTGGACTATGTGACTATTATGGAACACTGATCCTGAGATTAAATTCTCTTAAAATAAATGCCCAAGAGGCTGTACATGTGTACATGGATATCCCATTCTTATGGTGAAAGTAGTCCGGTGTGATATGGTTAGGGTGAGTTTTAACTCTCAATAAGTCCAATTAAGCATGATATGCAGGGTTGATTCCTATCACTAACCCTTGAGGACTTACCTATATGAGAGATCGTGAAGGCCGCGACTATAGGAAAGGGCGATCATAGACAACTCTCATGAATATGGAAAAGTATGCATGGCCTACCAAACGCGCCACCCGATAGACCCAAATACCTTTAGCGTACTATGTGTGCTATTTTCTGAATCTGGTTCAAGAAGTGTGAGAACGGATGGCTCAGAACACAACCCAAAATTTATTCTAGCATACATTAATGTGAATCATCTATGTTATGTACATATGGTGTAGTATATGTTCTTATCGAATCTAGTATCTGAAGGATTTAACAGAATCAAGATGAACCCACAAAATATAATACTAAGACATCATCTACTATAATAACAGAATCAAGATAGGTTGTCGTATCATCATTGCCAAGGGATGGAGGTTAATTGGAGGAAGTTACTGCAGAAAGTGAAGATCGACATGAACTGGCGCACGAAAATGAGGGGCTCTAAGCTGGAACAAGTAAAGTTGTGCTTTGAAAAAAGAACTTTTGTAAACTCTTTGTTCACAAAGCAAGCTATAATTAAAGAATACAGAACAAGTATCGAGTTCGTAACTCAAGTATAGAGCTTACAAGAGTTATAAACTCGATACTTGTTCTGTATTCATTATATCTTACTTTGTGAACAAAGAGCTTACAAGAGTAGAACATCCAAAACACAACTTTACTTGTTACAGCTTTGATCCCCTCCTTTTCGTGCGTCAGTTCATGTCAGTCTGTACTTTCTACAGTAACGACCACAAGTTTTATGTTCTTCAACGATATATTTCACATACTTAATTGCCAAGTGTGAGGACGAATGGCTCAGAACACAACCCAAAATTATTCTAGCATACATTAGTGTGAATCATCTATGTTATGTATATATGGTGTAGTATATGTTCTTATCGTATCTAGTATTTGAAGAATGTAACAGAATCAAGATGAACTCACATAATGTAATACTAAGACATCATCTACTACTATATAAGATATAGTGATAGGTTGTCATATCATCATTGCCGAGGGATGAGGGTCGAAGGGTAGTCAACTTTATCTACGGCTACATAGTTCTGCCTCGCCAGTCGAATGGCTGTAGGGACTATGTCCCGATCACCATGTCATACCGTAGATTAATGCAAATGGAGCTGGAGCTGGAGCTGGAGCTGAAGCCAAAATACAGAATCTAAAATACAAAATACAAAATACAGAATCCAATCCCTGGGTTCGCCGAAAATACAAAAATAAAGATTGACACACACTACTAATTCATATCTATTTTAAGTGTGAGAACGGATGGCTCAGAACACAACCCAAAATTTATTTTAGTATACATTAGTGTGAATCATCTATGTTCTGTACATATGGTGTAGTATATTTTCTTATCGAATCTAGTATCTGAAGGATATAACAGAATCAAGATGAACCCACATAATGTAATACTAAGACATCATCTACTACTAAAAGATATAGTGATGGGTTGTCGTATCATCATTATCGAGGGATGAGGGTCGGAGGACAGTCAACTTTATCTACGGCTACATAGTTTCTGCCTCGCCAGTCGAATGGCTGCAGGGACTATATGTCCTGATCACCATGTTACCAATTAACCAACCAACAAAACTACTTGTTACAAATATCGGTACTATCGGTGCTTTCGAATCGGAGTATCACATTTTTTGGTGTCGAAAAACAAATAATTATTACTAAATTATCAGATTTTTCGGCACTATCGGTGTCCCTGACCAAGGCAACCCTCCCCCCCCCCCCCCCGCACCCCTCCCCCCCCATACCACCCCTAACCCTAACCCGAACCCTATCCCTAACCCCTCCCCCACCAGCCTCCCTCCCCCACCAACCATCCTTAACCCGAACCCTAACCCTCCCCTCCCCTCCCCCCTGCTCCCCTCCCCCAGCCGCCCTCACCCCTCGCCCCTCCGCCCCACACACCCACCCCTAACCCGAACCCTAACCCTAGCTCCCCTCCCCCCAGCCCCCCTCCTCACCCCTAGCCGCCCTCACCCCCCTGCGCCACCCCCAGCCACCCCCCACTCACCCCCAACACCCGCATCCCCCCTGCCCCTCACCTCCCCCCCATCGGACCATTCTTCACCCTCAACCACCTGCACCCCCTGCCCCTCCCCCCGAGCCACCCGTACCCCCCAACCACCAACAACCAAAATAGAGAGAGAGAGGGGGGAAGAGTCACGTACCAGAGAGGGAGGAGAGTCGCCGGAGAGAGAGAGAGAGAGAGCGCCGGAGGGGGGAGGAGAGAGAGTGAAAGAGTAAAATGGAGGGGGGAAAATGGATCGTTGGGGGAAATTTAATTAGAATTTAGCAACATTTATCCTAACGTCACTAAATTAGTCGCTATTAGTGACGTTTCGCGACGACTAGCTCATGTAACTAATATACGTCGTTGTCACTGTTGGCCCATTCCATGGTCACACCCGATTTCGATAATCAACATACACTTTAGTCAATACACAAAATATAGAAAATACTGCTAATCATTTCAGGATTCATAAAATTATATTCAACGGACGCTGTATCGCATCAATCAAAGCGTCAACATCATCAAATCTTCTGGAGACTCATTTCTCATTTTATTCTGTATTTTATATTTTATTGAGTCTAGGATTTATTCTGTAAAATCAATTGTGGTAATACTGGCTTAGGGTTAAAACTGTCCACATTCCAAAAGCCTACCTATTTACCATTCGTATTTTCGTTTACAAATATTTCAAAAATATATTTCAAAAATAGTCTTTCAAAATGATTTTACAAATAACCAAAAACAAATTTGAAAACTGTTTTTGCAAATGATTTTCAAATATCTCCTGACAGAACTCGTAACCGAGTTCGGCCCGAGTTCGGTCAAAAGTTATTCAAACTTCTGTTGCCTCCAAATCAGCGAGCAACGTCTCTTTGCGAGATATTTGCATCCGAACTCTGTCCGAGTTCTGCCCGAGTTCGGTTGGAGAAAACACCTATAAATAGAGAAGAACTTTTCATTTCAAATCATCAATTCATTCTTCATTCTCTCTTCTCTATTACTCAAGTGTTTTCAAACGATCTAAGATTTTCAAATCTCACCTATACATCTCTTAGCCAAAAGCCAGTACTATCAAAATTGATTTAGAGTCTTTTGGTTACTCAAGAGTTGTAAAGAGGTCGTTCCAAGTTTCAACAACTTTTCCTGTTGTGGAGCTGGTTGTGCGCTCGTCACCAAGCACGGTATGTGTTGTGGAGCTGGTCGTGCGCTCGTCACCAAGCACGGTGTTGTAAGAGACTACAAGCTCTCAGTTAAAGCTTGTGCCATAGTGGATTAACATCGAGCAAGAGTACTCGAGACTGGATTAGTCCTCTCAGAGGGATACCAGTATATATCGCTGTGTTACTGAGTTTGAATTCTCTATCTCTATTTACTGTCTCTTATATATCTGCCATAGTTTAAATTTTTTATTGGTGATTATATTCCGATGCACACACGTACTCTATTCACCCCCCCTCTAGAGGTGCTCAACGGTCCTACATTTGGTATTAGAGCAGGTTATATTTGTATATAACATACCTTAGAGAGTATATATATGGCAGCCGTGAAATCTATATTCAACGGTGAAGGGCAATCCACAAATAGACCTTCCCTATTTGATGGAACAAATTACACATACTGGAAAACATGGATGACTTTCTTTCTAAAGTCTCTTGACTTTGATATGTGGTCAATAGTCATTGATGGTTATAAGAAACCAGCCCCAACAGTGGTTGAAGGCCAGCTGGTTGAAAAGTCCCATGATAAGTACACTGAAGCAGAAAAGGCTAAAGCAAGCCTAGATGCTCGTGCCATCAATGCACTATTCTGTGCAATTGACAAAACCGAGTTCAACAGAGTTTCAACCTGTAAGACGTCTCATGAAATTTGGAAACTGCTTGAGGTAACCCATGAAGGGACTTCCCAAGTGAAGGAATCCAAAATTAGTAGACTGACACAGGAGTATGAATCTTTTAAGATGAAACCCGGTGAGTCAATTACACAGATGTTTACTCGTTTTCTCGATATAACTAATCCTTTACAATCTCTTGGCAAGGATTACAGCAATCACGAGAAGATCAGAAAAGTGCTGCGGGCTCTAACAAAGAACTGGAATCCAAAAGCCACAGCAATCATTGAAGGAAACGATCTCACCACTATGACTCTGGAAACGCTGATGGGCAAACTCATGACCCATGAATTCGACTTGCAAGATTTTGAAGAAGCAACACCAAAGGAGAAAACTATTGCCTTCAAAGCCCAAGCAAGAAAATCAACATACAACGATTCCGATAAAGAATCGTCAAGTGGTGATGAAAGAGCCCTACTTGTGAGGAACTTCAAGAAATATCTAAAGTTCACAAGCAGAAAGAAGAAAGATATCCAAGAAAGCAACGAAGATGAAACTATATGCTTTAGATGCAAGAAATTAGGGCATATGAAGAAGGACTGTCCAACCACCAAGAAAAGCAGTTCATACGATAGATCAAGATCAAGCAGAAAAGCTACATCTGGTCGAAAGTATGCCAACACAAGCATCTAGCACGAAAGCGATGCCAGTGACTCAGAAGAAGAAGACAGACCCTGCAGCAATGCAAATATTTGTCTCATGGCATTTGAAAAGGTATCATCTAACCCTTTGTTTGACGATTTTACTTTCGATGAACTAGAGAACGCCTTTAGCGAACTACTTGAAGATCACAAAACTGTGCTCGACAAGTATAAGCAATCTCGAAAAGAGATTAAGGCACACACAACCGAGATAGCTAGACTGTCTAATCTAATTAAAGATATTAAAGAGACATCTACTACCGGTAACACGGAAGAGATAGCCAAACTTAAGGTAGACTATCAGGAGGCTATCCTCAATATTGAAAAGAAAGAAAGGGACTATGTCAAAGTACAAAAGCTTTATGACATAAAGAAGAAGATGCACCTAGTAACTGAACAAAGACTCCTTGATATGACTGCTAGATACGAAGAGTCTATTGCGATTTCTAAAAAGTTAGAAATCAAGTTAGGCAAACAGGCAATACCTGTGACACAGCCTAAGATTAGTCCTAATGTGAAGCATACACCTAGAAGGACTAAACACAAGAAAGTACAGAAGAAACACGAACACCATCATGCTTTCACTTACAGGTTCTCCAAACAAAACAAGCTTGCAAATACAGTTTCTACCACTAAACTGACTTGCACATATTGTGGTACGTACGGACACATATCACAATATTGTCTTGCAAGAAAGCTTGTTGACAACCATACTTTAGTCTGGAGACCTAAAGCTAATCTGTGTGGACCCTTCAGAAAATGGGTACCAAAGGATTCATCTACTTGTCTTTTAGGTGGACCCTCAACCCTCTCATGCTAAAAGTAAATGGATTCTCGATAGCGGATGTTCTCGATACATGACTGGTGATGCATCCTTATTCGCTACGCTATCGATGAAGAAAGAAGGATATGTCTCCTTCAGAAACAACTTGAGAGGTGGTATAATAGGTAATGGTACTGTAGGTATTTCTCCTTATCCAATAATAAAGGATGTTTGTCTAGTAACTGAATTGAAACATAACCTATTGAGCATAAGTTATTTGGCAGATAATGGTTATGGTATCAATTTTGTGAAAGATAAATGTACCATATATGATATGTCATCTGGTGATCCCGTATATAAAGGGATTAGAGAAGACAACATTTATGTTTTCTTTTTGGAGAATACTAATAATGCAGGAAGATGCCTAGTAGCCAATCAAGATGAAAGCTGACTATGACACATGAGACTAGGACATGCAAATATGGATACTATCTCACGTCTGAAAACAAAAAAGTTGGTAAAAGGACTCCCAGAAATTCTATTCAAGAGAGATATGGTATGTGCAGACTGTGAAAAAAACAAAGCACATAGGTCTACTTTTAAATCCATCAACGCTGTAAGTACTTCGAGACCTTTGCAGTTGATTCATATGGATTTATTTGGTCCTAGTAGAGTCGCTAGTCTTGGCGGTATGCTCTATGCTTTTGTTATTGTTGATGATTTCTCTCGATTTACTTGGGTTTACTTTTTATCAAACAAAAGTGATGCTATTTTTGAATTTCAGATATTTTATAAAAATGTACAAAACGAAAAAGGCTTCATGATTACTTGTATCCGAAGTGATCATGGTGGCGAATTCGAAAATTCTGACTTCAAAAAGTTTTGTGATGATAGTGGATATTACCACGAATTTTCTTGTCCTAGAACTCCCCAACAGAATGGTGTTGTGGAGCGGAAGAACCGTACTCTAAGCGAAATGGCTAGAGTCATGCTGAATCAGTATAATCTTTCTAAATACTTTTGGGCAGAAGCTGTTAGTACAGCCTGTCATATTTTAAATAAGGTGTTAATTCGACCAATCTCGAAGAAAATACCATATGAGCTTTGGTTTGGAAGAATTCCAAACATTTTTTATTTTAAAGTTTTTGGTTGTCGTTGTTTTATCCTGAACACCAAGGATAACTTGGGAAAGTTCGACTCTAAAGCAGATGACGGGATATTTCTCGGATATGCTGCTAAGAGTAAGGGATATAGAATTTTTAATAAAAGATCTATGATCGTTGAAGAAAGTATTAATATTACCTTTGAAGAGTTGAATAGTCACAGATCTAGCGACAGTGATGATGAAGATGCACCTAAAAAGACTAAGAAGAATTCTGAGAAAGATCTGACCTAAGAGGCAAGGACTGATAGAAGTTCCGAAGATGCAGGAACTGAGAAAAGCCTTGTGAAGGATATGGCCCAAAGATTTGAATCATTGAGATTCAAGCCAGATCATCCAGAAACTCTCATTATAGGTGATGTATCCAAAGGTGTAAGTACACGTTCATCTCTTAAAGATTCTGAATTAGCAGCAAATATAGCATTTATTTCACAAATAGAACCTAAGAACGTAGAAGAGGCTTTTTCTGATGAGTTTTGGATTTCTGCCATGCAAGAGAAACTTAATCAATTTAAGAGAAACCAAGTTTGGGAACTTATTCCTAAACCAATTGGTCAATCGATAATTGGTACCAAATGGGTGTTCCAAAATAAACTCAGTGAAGATGGACAAGTTCTACGCAATAAAGCACGTCTAGTTGCACAAGGTTATAATCAAGAAGAAGGAATTGATTATGATAAGACCTATGCTCCTGTTGCTAGACTAGAAGCCATCCGCATGTTTTGCGCATTTGCATGTTTTAATAATTTTAAACTTTTTCAAATGGACGTGAAAAGCGTATTTTTAAATGGATTTTTGAAAGAAGAGGTTTTTGTGAAACAACTTCCTGGTTTTGAAGATTTTAAAAAACCTGATCACGTCTTCAAGCTTAAGAAAGCACTTTATGGACTCAAACAAGCACCTCGTGCCTGGTATGAACGCCTAAGTGCCTTCTTATTTGATAATAGATTTTCGAAAGGAAAGATTGATACTACTTTATTTATAAAATCCATGAATGATGATATACTTCTAGTGCAAATCTATGTAGATGACATTATATTTTGTTCTACTAATGAAAAACTCTGTCAAGATTTTGCCAAGTGTATGCAGAGTGAATTTGAGATGAGTATGATGGGAGAGCTGAACTTCTTCCTAGGACTGCAAATCAAACAACACTCGAACGGAACATTCATCAACCAAGCTAAGTACACGAAGGACATACTGAAAAAGTACGACTTCGAGAATGTAAAGCCAATCGGGACGCCTATGGCTACATCTACAAAGCTTGATGCTGATGAAAGTGGCAAACCTGTCGATCAGCGTAAGTATCGAGGTATGATTGGTAGTTTATTATATTTACCCGCTAGTCGCCCTGATATTATGTTTAGCGTTTGCATATGTGCACGTTATCAGGCAAACCCTAAAGAATCACATCTTAGTGCCGTTAAGCGTATCTTTCGATACCTTAAAGGAACTTCTACAGTTGGCTTATGGTATCCTAAAACCAAATCCTTTGATCTTATAGGTTACTCAGATGCAGATTTTGCTGGATGCAAAGTGGACCGTAAAAGTACCAGTGGCACATGTCATTTCTTAGGAAAGGCCTTAGTCTCTTGGTTTAGCAAGAAACAAAATTCAGTAGCATTATCAACAACTGAGGCTGAGTATATCGTCGCAGGACGTTGTTGTGCTCAGATTTTGTGGATGAAGCAAACCTTAAAGGACTACAATCTGCACTACACAAATGTTCCTATTTATTGTGACAACACTAGTGCAATAAATCTGACTAAGAACCCTGTTTGTCATTCACGCACAAAACACATATAAATTAGACATTATTTTCTTCGTGATCATCAACAACACGGGGATATTTGCCTAGAATTTATTGACACTGATCATCAACTAGCAGATATATTCACTAAACCATTGGCTGAAGACCGTTTTAACATTTTGAGGCGTGAGCTCGGCATTCTTGAATTCGGACTCATAGTGCATATGGTAATTAAAATTGAATTTATGACTTGATATTTTATTTAACAAAAATTATTTTTGGGTACAAACTTAAAAAGGGTATGTCTGTCACCACGGCTACGGTCGAAGCGAAGCGGTATTTAAGAGTTCCCCGGTGAACCTCCGTTAGCTGGGACAACCCCTACAGTTAACCCAGAAATAATAATCGTTATTTAATAAAACAGTCAAAGTTATTAAATTTCACTTTTAAACTTACCAGACTGCACTGTTTATCTCGGGAATGCAAGTGGCCGAACTCGGCCCGAACTCTGACTGAGTTCGGACCGAATTCAGACCGAGTTCGGTCGACGCTGTGGTAACTTCCAGAACCGAACAGCCGGCCCTAGTGCCTATATAATCCAACTTTCCTTCCATTTTTTCTTCACAACAAAACGTGGAAAGCCTTCCTATCCTCCTAGAAGCCTCTCCTCCACCATCTTAGCAAGGGTTTGACGAGTTCCAGTGGGCGGTCATCTTCCTTTTCCTTCCTTTTTTCTTCAAAGGTTTTTTTTCTTTCCATCTCCTCATGGCCCCCAAACGTCAAAGAGGAACCTCTTTCCAAGGTGCTTCCTCTTCCTCTGACTACACCCCTGCTAGTCTTTTTAGTCCAGCACGACCTAGAGATCCCGATGAGTATGATGCATTAGTTAACATCTACCACATTCAGTTCCCTGCTGATGTCACTCTTGCTTCCTTTAGGGAATTAATTTGTCATCCTAACCCTCCTCCCCGGAGAATTTTTGCCAAACATCTGAACCAAACATTCTATGAGCTTCATCGTATGATATTTTCTGCTCTTCTTCCGAAGAAAGGCTCTACTGATGAAGTTACCTTTTTGGAACTATCTGCTCTATATCACATCCACTTTGGCATCCCATTCTCCGTTCCCAAAACTATGATGTCCTGGATGCTTAACTGCAAAAATGCAGGTAGGAATCTAGTATATCCTATGCACCTTGCTTCTATATTTCGACGTTTCGAGATTGATCTTGAGACGTGTGCCATCTCCTCTCCTCCTGTTGAGCTGACTCGATCTCGTCGATTTCCTGCACCACCTGGAGCTGCTCCTGCTCCAGCTGCTGATGCTGAGGTCCCTCCAGCTGATGCTCCTCCTGCTCCGGCCCCTGCCCCAGGATTCGATCAGACTTTCTACCAGCGCTTCGATGATTTTGTTGCGGTCTCTACGCAACGTCATCAGGACTCAGAGTTTCGGCACATTTCTCAGGCCCAGGTGCTGAAAAATAGTATTGCTGACCTCCACTATAGCCTGGCTCAGGATTCAGTCCATCCGATCACCATCCTACCTCACCCTGCTTTTTCGGGTCCTCGATTTACTGATGAGGTTACCTTTCAGTATTTCGACCCGACTACAGCCTACTTCCCTCATGATCCTCCCGGTGCGGACGACCCCACGATGTGACGTGGATTCAGCTATGGGCTAGTGGATATTGATTTGATTAGTTGATGCAGTTGATGTAGTAGTTTTTTTTTCATGTCTAAACTGTTTAGTTAGACATTATTAGTTGTACTTTTGGATTTCTAGTGGAAACTTCTATGTTATTTCAGTTTATTATGAGCTAGTTCATTCTATATCAGTTGTTTCCATATATGTCTATGCTGTGATTATTTCTTTTTGCTTCACTTTGTCTTGTGTTTGTCTATTGTTGGCTTCACGATTTACGGGGGAGCCAAGTCATTTTACTACTTGACAAAGGAGGAGAAAAAGAGTATATACCAAAGCGCAATCCAAAAACAAAATCCAAACATATCTCAATTTTTTTCAGGTACTTTGTATTTTGTTCTATTTTGATATAAATATATTTTGGTATAGACTCAAGTTTGTCAATTATCAAAATGGGGGAGATTGTTGGCCCATTCCATGGTCACACCCGATTTCGATAATCAACATACACTTTAGTCAATACACAAAATATAGAAAATACTGCTAATCATTTCAGGATTCATGAAATCATATTCAACGGACGCTGTACCGCATCAATCAAAGCGTCAACATCATCAAATCTTCTGGAGACTCATTTCTCATTTTATTCTGTATTTTATATTTTATTGAGTCTAGGATTTATTCTGTAAAATCAATTATGGTAATACTGGCTTAGGGTTAAAACTGTCCACATTCCAAAAGCCTACATATTTACCATTCGTATTTTCGTTTACAAATATTTCAAAAACATATTTCGAAAATAGTCTTTCAAAATGATTTTACAAATAACCAAAAACAAATTTGAAAACTGTTTTTGCAAATGATTTTCAAATATCTCCTGACAGAACTCGTAACCGAGTTCGACCCGAGTTCGGTCCGAACTCTGACCGAGTTCGGTCAAAAGTTATTCAAACTTCTGTTACCTCCAAATCAGCGAGCAACGTCTCTTTGCGAGATATTTGCATCCGAACTCTGTCCGAGTTCTGCCCGAGTTCGGTTGGAGAAAACACCTATAAATAGAGAAGAACTTTTCATTTCAAATCATCAATTCATTCTTCATTCTCTCTTCTCTATTACTCAAGTGTTTTCAAATGATCTAAGATTTTCAAATCTCATCTATACATCTCTTAGCCAAAAGCCAGTACTATCAAAATTGATTTAGAGTCTTTTGGTTACTCAAGAGTTGTAAAGAGGTCGTTCCAAGTTTCAACAACTTTTTCTGTTGTGGAGCTGGTCGTGCGCTCGTCACCAAGCACGGTGTGTGTTGTGGAGCTGGTCGTGCGCTCGTCACCAAGCACAGTGTTGTAAGAGACTGCAAGCTCTCAGTTAAAGCTTGTGCCATAGTGGATTAACATCGAGCAAGAGTACTCGAGACTGGATTAGTCCTCTCAGAGGGATACCAGTATATATCGCTGTGTTACTGAGTTTGAATTCTCTATCTCTATTTACTGTCTCTTATATATCTGCCATAGTTTAAATTTTTTATTGGTGATTATATTCCGCTGCACACACGCACTCTATTCACCCCCTCTAGAGGTGCTCAACGGTCCTACAGTCACGTCGCTATTTTCGTCGCTAGTAGCGACTATTAGCGACGTTTCTATTAAACGTCGATAATATGCACAATTTAGCGACATTATACTAATGTTGCTAAATTTACGTCGCTAATGGAGCAGATTTTAGTAGTGCAAGGCGTAGTCCATCAAGCTCTTCTTCAGACAAAGACAATAGTCACTACGTGAGATTCAAGGCTATAGTTCATCTCATCTATGTATAGTATATAACTGACCAGAAATTCTTTTATTCTTCACTTATTTTTTCTCCTTCTATTACTTTGGAACTTGACCTTTTTTTTGGGGGGGGAGGGGGGCATTGTTGGCTGTGAGTTGTGCTCACATAGCAAAAGCTCAAATTCTCCATCCCCAAATAGTCCCACATCGGCTGGAGTAGGAGGATTGGTTGTGCATATATTACTTTGCTTCCTTTTGCTTTATTGAAGTCTTGTGTGGGTAGCCCTATGGGCTACACGCGCGCGCGTCGGGCCCCGGTCCGGCTTGGTTTGATGCGTGTAATAGGTGTGGGTACGTGCCCACATCTACGGGCGTCGAATGCCTATTCGGTTTACTCTTCAGGTTCGGGCTGAGACCCTAAAAATCTTTTTGCTCCTCATTAATTTTCGGACTGTTTGTAATCGATTAATTTCATAACGTCTGGTACATTTATTTATGTCCTGGTTTAATGTATCATGTTTTTTGTATTTCGTTATTATTTTGTAACGTTCAATTTTACTTCTCATAATTTCTATCCATTGAAAATCTGCCTATATATATCGAGTCCATTTTCTTCTTCTAACACACAAAAAATTCTACGTAAAAATTCTCTTTCTCAAATTCTTGCTTCTACGGAACTATTCTATTCTTCTTCGTTCTCGCTCTGGGCAGAGCTAAGTCAAGGGCTGTTCTCTCTGCGTCGTGTGCGACAATGAGATTCCGGTGGAGCAAAAATTTTACCATTAGGAGCATTCGGACAAAGTCTGCAAATAGACCCAGATTAACTCTTAGGGCATTGCTACGTGCACGACTTTCTCGGAGGCCGGTAACCTTTACTATGTTTTGTTGTTGTTGCAGATTTCAAAAGGAGAAAATATAAAAAATTCTATCACAAACTTTGTTCTCTAGATGCTATTTCACATAACTTTATGTCTCCATACAAAAATTTCTTTTTTCAAAAAGCTTTCACTATTAATTAGGTGGTTTCTATCAAACTAGTAAAAGCACGTGCTTTGGTAGAATAATTTTTCTTCTTTCTAATCTTATAAAAATATTATTTAAATATCTAAATTTAAATTTATTGTATATATATTATGTTTTAATTAAGATCTATAGAAATTTAATTATAATTTGTTATGAATATATGTGAATAAAGAGAGGGTATCCGGTTATGTAGAAAAAAAAAAAGAGCATAATCAGTTATGCAAAAAAATGAAAGAAAGTAAAAAATTAAATGTTTTTGTATTTTTTTTAAATTAAATATTTGATGATATAGATATTGCTTGGACCTGAACCGTTTCGAAGCTATTATATAGTAGAAGATGCACGATCGGGTACGGATCCTACGTTTCTCTCATCAAACGCACATCGGGTACGGATCCTGATACCAATGTACCTCAACCAAAATGGAATCCATAACCCATTAATCAGAATGTAATATAAAATAGAATTCATATAAAAACCCAAATCTTTTTCTTCTTCGTCGTCGTCCTCCAATTCCTCCTCCTCTCCGAAGAACCAAAATTCCCAACAAACTAAACAACAATTCTCCAAACCCTAACCCTAAAAAAGCTTCCTCTTTTTCCCTCTCGCCATGATTAACCTCGGCATGGACGGCCGGCCGTCGACCCCCGCCACCGCCGAGAGGGCCCTCTCCTTCCTCTCCAAGGGGTGGCGGGAGGACCTCCAGCTCATCCGCACCCGCGCCAGCTCCTTCAAGAGCCTCGCCAACCGCGAGATCGACAACCTCCTCAGGCCCCCCTCCTCCTCCATCGCGGAGCTCGACTTCGTGAAGCGGATCCAGCCGAAGCTCTCCGAGATCCGGAGGGCCTACTCCTCCCCCCGCGGTTTCTGGACTGGCCTGGAGAGGGACAGGAGGAGGGGGAGGAAGTGGGGGTGGGAGGAGGAGTGGGAGCCGATTAGGGCTCTGAAGACCAGGTTGAAGGAGTTCGAGAGCAACGAGTTCGTCGAGAAGCTCAAGTTGAGCCTTGTTAGTACTCTCTCACACTTCAAGTTCATAACAAATGTTGGATTTTTGGAGATTCAGTTTTTTTCTTTTTTCTTTTTGTTGCAGTGCATGTAGTTTTGGTTGTACTACTTATAGGAGAGGCAAAAAAAAAAAGAACTTTTCAAATCTTAAGCGTCGGGTGAAGGGTTAAGATCTATGTTGCACATACAAGAATTCGACACGGCACTTTTCAGACACAGCGACACGGGTTGAGAACCTATATTGGTGTGTCCTAGTGTATTTTGTAGTGACCGATACATGTGTCCGTCATGACACGGCACAGATTCGATACGACACTTTTCAGACACGGTGACACGGGTTGATAACCTATATTGGTGTCCAAGTGTATTTTTGTAGTGACCGACATGACACGGCACGGACATGGCATGAATTTTGGATTGTCTGTGCTTCATAGGTTAACAGGTTCTCTTAACTTGCTTAACTTAATACTTGTGTAAAATTTGGGTGTTCCTTCAAGTGGATTAAAAATATAACAATAATGCATTTTAGTGTTTGGTGGACATATTAACTAGATTAATCCTCTTTGTTTTAACTGTAAGTCTGTAATCGTAGGGTTTTTTTTCACTTCAAAAAAAAAGTGTGTAATCGTAGCTTGTAGAAAAACATCCATTGTGCCTGGGGGAGCAAATTGGTCAGAAAGTTTCAAAAAGCAAAAATAGACCAAACTGAATAGCCGAAAACTGAAACCGAACCATATTTGTACAAAACGGAACCAAACCAAATCGGTTCGTTTGGTTCGTTTAATTCGGTTTGGTTCGATTAATTCGGCTGGGCCAATGGGCCTTAGATAACAGGCAGGGCTTCACATTTATTCAGTCACAAAATATTTAGTACAAAAATTCCTTCAAGTAAAAAAAATTGGTGCAATTTTATGGTTGAAAATCTACACATATCTCAAAAATCCTTTCTAGTTCACAACCACATAACCATAGTCTGGGTCAAGAAACCCTCAATTAAAAAGCTTTTCAATTTACAAAGACTATTACAAAACCTCCAAAAATAAAAAGACTATTACAATTTAAAAAGCCTCTCAAATTACAAAAATAATAGTTATGGACTCCTCAAAAGCTTTACAAGAAGTAATAGTAGCAACACTTGAGTTTGAGGGGCTCAAAGCTTTATCTTGATCATCTCTTGAAAGGTTCTGCAATAGATCCGTCCCATCTACAGATAGTTGTTCTTCCTTGGCTTCGCTATACTGCACATTGAAACAAAAGAGGGAGATAAATTTTCTAAGGCTCAAATGGCTTTATATGCATTAATGAGGATGCACTGTAGTATATGTTCTCATTTCTCAAGCCTATCATCATCATCCACTTTCTTACAAAAAATGTTAGTAACTGTTCAAGGTTTCAAATACAAGAAAATAAGAGTTCATTCAACCTTTAAACTTAAAGGAACCAGAACCATATTACCCTTAAAAGGAGATGAGTCAACAAAAGAACACGCTTAGATTCAGCTTTCATCGATCTCACTACTACCTCTCCTTCGCTCCAATCTAATTCCTCTGCTAAAGAATGGTTGCAATGTATGTCTCGCTATTGGTTGAGGAAGAGAATCTGAAAAGGATTTAATGTGTTTCCATGAGCAAATGGCTGCAGTGTATGCCTCACCGCTGGCTGCAGTGTATGCCTCGCCACTGGCAGAGGAAAAGAATCGAACTAAAATAGCACAATCTCAAGTTCAAATCATCTACTGAGAGCTGCACCAACAACAATAACAACAAAAATTAGAAGGCCAGAATATGCTAAGGCTTGGTTCAGAATTGCACCAACAACAGTAATAGCAGTAACTGAATGCCAAGATATCCTCAACACCAACTAGTTCTCATTCTAGACTAGCCAACAGAGTTAAACAACGGTGATGCCATGATCAAACAAAAACACTAAACAATGTAAATATCTACTTCCACATAGCAAAGAAACTAAACAATGTCAACATACTTGCTATTATTGTCAAAAGTATTGGTATTAAACTTACTGGATTTGCCACTTCTCCCAGGCAAATCCAGTAAGTTTAATTCTTGTATTAAACTTAAACAACAGTGATGCAACAGTCAAGTTTAATTCTTGTATTGTTATTTTTCGATCCAGGTAATAACTGTTGGTAAGTATGCAAACTCTATATGACAACTAAACTTTGTACTTGGTTGGCTCTTTATGGAGTAGCTGGAGTGGGACAATCACCATGGCAACAAATTGGTAGTTAATGATATAGGCTCCCTACAATTCTACGGTACATTACATGCGTTGCAGTGTAACGATTTACTTGATTGTTTTAAAATTGGTAGCGTGCTCTCTCTTAAAAGTGATTAGCACAAGCTATTCATGAATTAATACAATCTAAAACTTTTTCCTAAGTATTGATGTAACTGAACTTAGAAAAAATTATATGATGTGGAGTCTAGAGTGCCTTTCATTCTCCATCACACCCCTGGCTTAATTATCATTCATAAATTCATATATGCGATAGGCTGCATAAAAAGTAAAAACAAGCTCCTATGTATCAATAAATTCATAGTTCATATAAGCTTATATTAAAAAAAAGAAACATTAACAAATTGCTTTGGCATTAAAAAAAGAAACATTAGCAAGAATTAAGGTGTTATATAGTTTGAGAAAAGTTCTTTGCTTGCATATAATAGTATACTAGAATACACTCGTGGGCTCTCGTAGTTGAGTTACATGTCTAGAAGTCAGGCTAGCATTTCCTGCAGTCCAGAGAGATTGTGATGCATTTGGGCAAGAACAAGGACATTTCTTTCAAGAGTTGACAATCAGAATAAGTAGGCTTTTCCTGACTATGTTGTAGATATTAAGTTTCGTTTATGATGGAAAGCTATGAATTTACCATTAATTAATAATTAAAAAAAAAATCGTAACTTGTTAGTGTTAGCTTTTGTTTATAGACAGAACTGATCACAAGAACTTTTCTGAATTCATGACCACAACAACCATATTTTGTCTAATTTGCCAACATAACCATAACAAGTAACAACCACTCTTTCTAGTAAACTTGATAAAAAAATTCAAAGATCACTAAGCAGAATTGATCACAAAAATATATTTCTGTGTCATACACCCAAATCATCCAATAATAAAAAGAGAGATATTCATACTTATAGTGAGATCCGAGACGATAGAGAGACAGAGATGACTCAGATGAGCAAAATGGAATAGAATCCAAAACCGTTGATTTGCTAACTCTAACCTGAGTCATGCAAGAAGGTTTATTGGATTACTATATTAATGCAAAAAATCAAAATACATATTATATAAAAAATTGCCACTGATAATTAGTATGAATTGAGAGAGACAGAGAGAGTCTTACTAAGTCTTGTAGTCGAGATCTCGAGATCCTCAGATATGAATCTTGCAGTTGAGATCGAGAGACTCAGATCTAAGTCTTGGAGTCGATATTGAGAGACTCAGATTTGAGTGAGAGAAAGATTTGGATTTGTGCATCGTCGATGCTAGTTGTTGTTGTCGTTGTTCGAGAGACGGAGACACACAGACAGAGATGGAGACAGATAGAGAAGCCCAGACCCAGATATTATGGTTAGGAATTCTTAGGGAGATGGAGACGTCTGGGAAACTATGATTTAGAATTAGGGTTCTTCTTAGGAAGAGAGAGCAAGAGCGGGACAAAGAGAGAACGAGATAGAGAGAGAAGAGAGCGGCGGAGAGGAGAGCAATACAATTAGGGTTTGGTTTTTTCTATGAAAAATTAGATATATATAGTGGTGGGGGTAAAACAGTAAGTATATAGTTCGGTTTTCGGTTCGAGTCGGGAACTAAATCCCAAATCCGAAGTCTGAATCGAAATCCGAAATTTGATGGTTTTAAAACTGAACTTCGACCCAAAAAATTTAAAACTGAACTGAATTGATAATTTAGTTCGGATCAGTTTTCGGGTTTAAAACTGACATCTGCTCACCCCAAATTGTGCCTCATCCAGGTCTATGTTGCATGAACGTAACGTAAATACTAAATATGATATGACACGAAACAAAAACAGACAGGGCACCCTTTTTGGCGTACCCTAGTGCATTTCCGAGTTTCTGTGACACATCCTAGCAGGGGAGGACCTACCATGGATCGAGGGTTGTCGACACTCCCCTTACTTTTTGGTTTCCTTATTATATAGAGTATTTGTTTGTCCTATTTTTTTCTTCATTTTCTTTACAAATTCAACAACCAAATGGTGGCCCAGCTGGTAAATTGATGAGGTTATAAGCGGACGGTCTTGAATTCAGTACTCACTAGTCACATTATTGTTGATCCATAATTTTTATTTTATTTATAAATTCTATAAAATTCCCCTTAAATTTTACGCTACATGTATTCTGAGTCTCGTCACAGAGAAAAAAATTGCACTCCCTGGAAAAAGTTTCTTCGTCTGCTACATATGCCTACAAGGGCATGTAGGAGTATCCATGCTTCCTAGCCTCTAGTTAACCAATAATACTGGGGGGCAGGGGGGGGGGGGGGGGGGGGGGTAGTACTGGTAACCCCGGGTTAGATACTGCTTCAATACCCTTTGACAACCTTAATACGGATTAAAAACCTCCTAACAAGCTGCCTTAGGGTATACATAGTATACAACTCTGTTTTTTTTTTTTTTTCTTTTGGTTTACAAGTGCTATGCTTCCAGTGGGCAAAATTTGGACTTTTGCTTTAGTGAAGTGGCTTACATGTTAGAATTGGGAACAAGAATAACAGTGGAAAGTTGTCTAATGAGTTTATTTTCTCTTAATTTTTATCATATCCGCTCGTTGATTAGTTTGTATGAGCTTAAATGGCATTCACCACAAGTCCCTGGGTTGCCTACGATTGGCCGAGTTATTATCAGGTTGAAGGCCAATGATGAAGTTTTTTCCAATCCCGTTATTATGACACTTCATATTAACAGAACACTAGTTATTATCTAGTGAAAGAGAGTCTAAGTGATCATTTTGCTGTGTCAGTATAGGTATCTTTTGAATTTTGGAACATTTATGACTTTCTTGCAAGCACAAGATGTGCATGGAAATTCACCCATAAATGAGCAAGGAGGCCCTCATGGGATATGCAGATGAATTACACAAGGAGCCTTCTCTAGAGCGAGCAAAATATAACCACTTGTTACCAAATATTATGGATGGAAAGTAATTAAAGTGTCAAAAATATAAACATGGATTATCAAATATTATGGGTCAAGATAGTGGATGCCTCCTTTGTAGTGCATTATATTTCTCCTGTTGGTCAATGCTCACCATAGCATGGTCTCACTTTTTGATAATCCTTCAAATTTCTTGTCAAGGAGCACAATAATTGTAACCAGAATATCAGACAACCACAACTGGCATAAACTGCTAACATCAATTATTATATTCTGCTGAACAAAGCTGGAGACATAAGCTCTTAATTGCAAGGATGTGATGTTTGTGACTTATATTATCAGCAATTGTTGCCTTCAAATTTGCTTCCTCCTTTTAATGCGATGTCTTAATTGTATGTTATTTAATTTGAAAAAGGAAATCATTCACTTATTTATCTTCATCTGCATGCTTATGCAGAAATCAATTCACAAGGAGCCTCAAGAAGTGAAGGTTAGTCGTGATTTTATCTGTTTTCTTTAGTTTTTTGGAGAGCATTTATGGTTTTATTTGTTTTTGTGACTATTCCACATTGATTGTGAGATGAATCAGTTTATTCTTATATTTTTTTTCTACTAGAAGATACTGGTTCACTGCTACTATTGTTGTTTGCTTTCTGTTACAATTGGTTTGATTTTTAATCCACATCATATGACTTATTACTGCTCATTGAATAGAGAGAGTATTTCAAAAATCAGAAGCTTCTCCAAAAGACTCCAATAATGTGTAGGTTGAATTGATGTTGATGCTGTTTATTTTGCTTCTATTTGCTTGTGTTCATGTTATCATCATCATCATCCAAGCCTTCTCCCCATTAGAGTGGGTTCAGGTCTGGAGCATAAGAAAGCTTTCAAGGAGTACCCCTCCAAATTCTCCTATAGAGAGTCTAGATGAATAGGTAAGATGATACAATTGGCACTAGGGAATTGAGTTCATCTTTATGACACATTAAGCCAAATAAGAAAAAGGAATGACAACCCTGATAAGGAGCATAAGAATGCTCTGTAACATAGTTTTATGACTGTATATCAATCTGACATCAATCTTCTATACTGATGCCAAATCCTAGCCAAGAAAACTGCGAGCATGAGAGGGCCATGCCATAAAACCTAGAATGCCAGTTGGTGGTTAAGTATGTTATTTCCGGGGCATGATTTTCGATGGAAAACTGAAAAATGAAATGATTGTAAAAACAACGTTTTGTAGCAACACTTCAAAGAAGGTGCACGACAGAGATCCTTGGAGGATTCTGGGTAACGAAAATCTAAAAAGATTTCGTTACATCAGCAAACGAATGTAATGCTTCTAAAAAGAAGGTACAAATCGAATTACTAGTAGCAGCAGCGACGAAAGCCCACAAGTGATTTCTGATTAGATCAGAGAAGAAGAGAAGGAAAGAAGAAAGAGAAAGACAGCTTTGCTGGGGTGATCAGATCACCGTTGCTCAAAGCAAGATTCGCCTATATACGATCCGCTTCCAGGAACCAGCAAGTTTTTAGAGAACTTCTAAAACGCTCGTCAGTCAATTTTTGAGACTTGAATGGGCTTCCTGAACTTTACGGTCTCCCTTAACTCTCTTCTTTGGTGCATCTTTCAAAGGAGGCCAAGGGGCTCTATTTATAGAGTGGAGTGAGACTTCACCTTTTCTCCTATCCGATGTAGGACTAAAATACTAATACTAAAAAATAGAGTTTGATATTTTAGATCATCCCACAATCAGCATAGTCGTGTGCCAGTCCACACCTACCCCCCGAACACTCCCGTACATGCACGAGACATCCTGGAGTCCGTGTCCGAGTCTGAACAACAAAAATAAACTTGCATCCTTGTTGGAATTAATCATTTTTTCTTCTAGAAAAATACTCCAACATGGCACACACTTGTGCCCTACCACACCTCATGTGCACGCCTCAACACAAACAATGCATTATATTGAGATACTCACCATTTGGTGTAGCCAATGTAGGACTATCTTTTCTAGTCTAAAGGAAAAAATACCAACAATTTCCCACATTTTTCAATATATGGGTTGAGTGTCCCCCACGGTGACTGTCCATCATTCATTAGGATGGATGTCGCTACGACTTGAATCTTTCCGCATAGGTTAAATAACAGCATGACACAAGAATGGACTATGCCTTGAATTCTGCACCATAACTGCAATTTTTTTCACTCACATAATGACATCAACTGTGCTTCTCGCTGCACATTAAAGGCCTTGTGCCAGCCTGGTTTCGGTGTATGTATATTGGGTGTCTACAAAGTTTTTCTTAAGAGACGGCCTACATCTCTATCTATACACTCTAGGTGAGTCCTTTTAAAGAGTCTTGGCATGAAGCCTTTCGCTTTCTTGCGGTGCTACGCCGCTATGACATGGTCCGAAGCCGAGGCAATGTCTCATGTAGTGTCATACCACTGTAGCACGAGGCCCAGCCTCTTTGTAGTGCCAAACTACCCAGCATGAAGCCTTTTGCTTCCTTGAGGTGTTACGCTGCCGTGACACGGCTTGCAAAGCCGAGATACTGTCTCATATGGTGTCACACCACTATAACATGAGGCACAACCTCTTTGTAGTGCTGCCTACCACTCTTCATTCTACAGCATTAGGCCCACTTGCCTATATGCGGTGCTACGGCGCTGTGACTTGGCCCGAAGCCGAGGCTTTACCCTCACTAGGTACCTCATGTGGTGTCACCTCATTGTAGCATGAAGTACTATGCTCTTTTGTAGTGCTGTGCTATCCGTGCTTCCTGTAAAGCACGCCAGACATCCTAAATGTCCGAGAACTCATTAAGGCTTCCAAGCCATCTTCTCACAAGACTTTGTTCTATACAAAGAACAAACAGTAGACAACTGTGGTTTTGGGTTCATAATTTCGCAGAGTCCCGAAGGATTACCTACTTACAGTAGTTCTGGGTCTGAGACCCCGTCATATTCCAAGGGATTGTCCACTAACAGTGGTTCTAGGTACACGATCCCGCAATATCCAGAGGACTGTCCACTAACTGTGGTTCTAGGTCCGTGACACCGCAGTATACCAAAGGATTGTCCACTACACCTGATATTCTTCGGTCAATGGTCCTTCCTTGAACCAAAAGCTAGATGCCTAGTAGATTTCTCTTTGAACTAATAGCATAAAACTTTATGGTAGGATTGTAGAGACACAATATCAGAACGTCTTCAAGCCCATTTTTCTTGCTGAGTCCGCAACCAGCTGGCACTTGAGACCTTTGGTGAACGGATCCGCCAGATTCTTCTGGCTCTGAACATCCCCGACGGCAATGAATCTTCTTAATGAGATCATTCATCGACTTGTGCCTTAATCGCACAACCCTCTTTTTGCCATTGAAGAGGTCATTTGATGCCACCGCTGCAGTAGCCTGGTTGTCGCAATAAATCGGCACTGTCTTAATATGTGCACCACCCACAGAAAGATCGTGTCAAGTTGTCGCAATATAACGGCATCACCCGAATTTGCGTACCAACCACAGAAAAATCCTTCCTGAGCTTCCAAAGCAATTTCGCTTCATCTACTACAGCTAACAGAACTCAGATCTCATAGTGAGAAAAATGTCTGCTTCTTCGACTTCTTCGATATAGCACCATTACCCATGGATCTGCTTTTTTGACTTTCTCGATATAGCAGCCTTATCCATGTAGAAGATATAGCCTCTTCTTTCTCTCCTTCTGAGCACTGACTGGCATCACTGAAGCCTTTTACCCCTGCATGGTAATCGATGTAGTGCATCTTTCTGAGTCCCTGAGAGATATCCAATTACTCTCTTCACAGCTTTTCAAATATCAACATATGGCTTGCTCGTGAATCGATTCGTCATGCCTGCAACAAAAGCTATGTCAGGCCTGGTGGTACTTGTAGCCTACATCAAACTCTAAATGATGTTCTAGTACACCAACTGTCTGACACTTCTCTAGGATTTGGCTTCAATCTTTGATCACATCTATAAGGAGTATCGATCCCTGGAAGATCTTGATATCCATAGTATGTGAGCAACTTTTAACGTAGTGAGCTTGTGACAGGGCAAGCTCAACTTTCGTTTGGATTATTTAAATTCCCAGGATGACATCCGCATTTTTCATGTCCTTCATACTGAATCTGGACGTAAGGAACATCTTTGTTCTAGTGACACATCATTATGTCATCCACGTAGAGACAAACGATGACTCCTCCCTCTTTAGCGAACTTCGTGTAAACATACTTTAACAGTCTCACTGATACTGTAGCCTTTTGACCTAATAACCTGGTCAAACTTCTCGAGCCACAGCTTGGGAGTGTACTTCAAATTGTACATAGAATTCACCAACTTGCAGGCCTTATCTTTAATACCCTGAACGACAAATCTATCTGGCTGTTGTATGTGAATCTCTTCTGTCATTTCTCTATCCAAAACTACTGTCTAGACATCCATCTGATGATAGAACAGCTTATGAATAGCAGCCACGGACATCGTCATCCTGATAGTTGATATCTTAGCTAGTAGAGCATATGCGTCAACTTCATCAATCTCCTGTTCTTGAGCAAATCCTCTAGCCTTGAACTCATCTTCAGTTCCTTCGACTTTCGTCTTTTTCTTCTTGAAGATTGAATAAGTTTAGCTCCTTCAGGCAGATTAACTAACATCCACTTATACTTAGATGTTACAGAGTCAACCTCTTCATTGACTCTTTCCTCCAGAAGATCGCATCTCTAGACTTCATCACCTCATCAGCCTCCACGTGATGGATGATAAAGTTTATCTCAAAAATCTTTCGTCCTTCTCACTCGCTTTGCTTACTGCTTAGTGAATACTGGTTCAAGTGTTGTCATCAATGACAATCACCTTCTGGACTACTGCATCTTTGAAAGTACTTGCTCCTTCGGTACCAATAATATTCTCCGAAACATCCGCGAGAATAATGTTCTTGTCCCTAGCAATTTTGTCTTCAAAGAATTCTGCCTCGCGAGACTCAATGATATGATTGATACAATATCAAGTGATCTCCGAGCATAGCTTACGACAGCTAATTCCAAAAATATTGTCTTCTTGGTCTTCGTTCCTGACTTCTGAACCTTGATATCCGGAAGCTTCACGTACACCAGACACCCTCACACTTGAATGATATTCAAGTTAGGTCTAACCTTGATGAGAATCATAGTCAGATATATGAACAGTACTTTATTCAGCAATAAACGTAGCCGTAAACGCAATCTATTCCCAGAAGCATATTGGAAGATCTGCAGTATAGATATCATCTTTGACAGCATCATGATATTTCTTTTTGACACTCCATGGATTATATATACTACGGAGCAGTCGTTTCATAGCCAATTCCATGTTTATAACAGAACGATGCGAATCCAAAAAACGATACTCTCCGTCTTGATCAATCCTGAGTGTATATGCAGGACAGTCGTTTCATAGCCAATTCGATGTTCATAACAGAACGATACGAATCCCAAAAAAAACGACACTCTCCGCCATGATCCCTTCTAAGTAGTTGTAGACCGGTTTAATGTTCAGCTTCAGCCTGAAGTTCCTGAACTTCTCGAATGCTTCATCCTTTGACTTGAGAAGACATTCGAATTTGCATTTCGAGAAACACTTCGAACCGGCCTCCGTGAAGAATTGATAAAAGTCACAGATATCTGAGTGTACTAACTCCAGAAGATCCGTACTTTAGTTCAATTGTCTAAACAGCTTCCTGACAGTCTTGTCTCTACACATATTTTAAATTCCTCCACCTCCTTACCCCCACATTCTGGAGATAAGGCCCAGATAGGACATCTTGAGTCTGCTTCTATCATAGACCAACTCTCTGTCCATTTAATGAAGCAGCTTCATCGCACTCAGCAGAAGTTCGAACATCCCTTCAGTACCGAACATCTTTTCGAAGCATGTTCCTCGCCAAGAAATTACCATATGGCTAGTACGAATGTCCATATTTCAAGTCTGTATCAGACAACAGACTTTCTGAGATTAGATCTTCGAAAATCTCTGGTACGTGCAAGACGCATTCGAGTGTCCTTGCCGGTGGTTCATAACCACCGTCTCGATCTTCAGATCTTTTGCTAGATATATGTTTGCTATCGAGACCTTCGTCATAACAAGGCTCGTCCTCGGTGAACAGCTCATTCGAGAGCACACGTGGTCAGATGCACTAGTGTCCGACCACTAGTCAGCTACCACGCTAGATAACTCAACCCGTGCAACAATAGCAACCAAGTTAAGTAATCAAAATAACCAAGTTTAGCCATACCTGCTATTTTGGTTTGGGCTTGGCCCTTCTTGCCATAGTTGAAGCAAGCCTCATGACCCTTAGGATTTGGCTTGAATAGAACTGACTTCACCTTCAGCTGGTGAGAGCCCTTAGCTCGTCTTCAACATGAATCCAGTACAAGAGGCGTTCAAGATCCACTTCTATCTTCTTGCGATACATGTTCGCGATGAAATTGCTCCACCCAGGTGGGAGCTTGGCGACGATGCCCCCGACGACAAATGAATCGACCAAGGACATGCCGTCATACGCCAGCTTCTGATGTAACTTGAGGAACTCCTTGACTTGATACAGCATGGTCTTGTCATCCTCAAATCGCATCCTCTAGACCTTTTCGGTCACATGGATCTTGTTTCTGTTTTAATCTGCCTTGTAGAGAATCTCTACGAACTCCCAGACGTGCTTGGCATGGACCGTCCTGCTGTATGACTCGGCCAGAGAGTCTTCCATAGAGTTTAGGATAAGCAACTTGCAAATGTTGTTCTCTCTCCTCCACTTGGATTACAGAGCAGTGGCCTCAACGACTCTTCGAACATTTTCACCTTCTGGATTTAAAGGCTCAGGATCTGTCAACACGTAATCCACGCTCACGAGTTGAAGATTAAGGCTGACCTTTCTCTTCCAGACGTTGTAATGCTCTCTGTCAAACTTCTCAAGTTTGTTAAAACTTGTGTCGAGAAGGTTTGCACGGTTGTTCTCCATCGAATCTAAATTTTGCTTTGAGATTGTTATTCCCGAGACATGATTTTCGATGAAAAACTGAGAAATGAAATGATTGTAAAAATAACGTTTCGTAGCAACACTTCAAAGAAGGTGCACAACAGAGATCCTTGGAGGATTCTGGGTAACGAAAATCTAAAAAGATTTCGTTACAGCAGCAAACGAATGTAATGCTTCTAAGAAGAAGGTACAAATCGAATTGCTTGTAGCAGCATCGACGAAAGCCCACAAGTGGTTTCTGATTAGATCAGAGAAGAAGAGGAGGAAAGAAGAAAGAGAAAGGCAGCTTTGCTGGGGTGATCAGATCACCGTTGCTCAAAGCAAGATTCGCCTATATACGATCCGCTTTCAGGAACCAGCAAATTTTTAGAGAACACGCTCGTCAGTCAATTTTTGAGACTTGAACGGGTTTTCTGAACTTTACGGACTTCCTTAACTTTTTTCTTTGGTGCATCTTTTAAAGGAGGGCAAGGGACTCTATTTATAGAGTGGAGTGAGACTTCACCTTTTCTCCTATCCGATGTAGGACTAAAATACCAATACTCAAAAATAGAGTTTGATATTTTAGATCATCCCACAATCAGCATAGTCGTGTGCCAGTCAACGCCTACCTCCCGAACACTCTCGTGCATGCACGAGACATCCTGGAGTCCGTATGCGAGTCCGAGTCCGAACAATAAAAATCAACTTGCATCCTTGTTAGAATTAATCCTTTTTTCTTCTAGAAAAATACTCCAACATGACACACACTTGTGCCCCACCACACCTCATGTGCACGCCTCAACACAAGCAATGCATTATATTGAGATACTCACCATTTGGTGTAGCCGATGTGGGACTATCTTTCCTAGTCTAAAGACAAAGACACCAACAAAGTAGACTAAGAAAACTTTGTAACATAGTTTTATGACTGGCTATCAATCTGACATCAGCCTTCTATGCTGATGCCAAATCCAAGACGAGGAAACTACGAGTATGAGAGGGCCATGCCATAAAACCTAGAATACGAGTTGGTGGTTAGGTAGGCCTACCCTTCAGCTATGCAGTTTATCATTCAACCAAGGAGCACCTTCCAAATTCAACTTAGGAACACCTTCCAAGTTCCCTAGACTATAAGGACAAAGAGATAAGATGATATAATTTGCTGTAGGAATTGCCTTCTTATCTATGAAAATTAAGCCAAAGAGTTAAAAGGAAATGGCATTCCCATTTCTATTACTTATGGTGGTAGAAGTAAAGAGTTAATAGAATGAAATTGATCATGTCATTGTTCTATGATTTTATTAAATCGCTTTTCATATGAAAGGCAGCAGATTGCTGCATATTTTCAGTTATATAGAGTTTCTTTTTTCTTGTTCTTCAAAGTGACTCAAACTGTAGATTGTTCATGTTATTTCTGTCATAGCAGAACATCGTCATTATCCATGCCTTTTCCTATCATAATGAGGTCGGCTATGGAGCATAAAAAAAACACCATACAAGATTTGACGAAGTTTTATGACCGCCTGTCAATCTAACATCAACCCTCTATATTGGTACCAAATTCTTGGCCAAGGTAGCTATGAGCATGAGAGGGCCATGCCATGAAACCTACGCGGTCAGGTGGCAGGTAGATAGATTTACCTTTTGGATTGCAGTTTAAGCTCATGTAACTAAGGGACAAAACATATATATGCATTTTCCTGTGTGTCAGAAAACAAATTATTGTTGCAACTTTAGACCCCAGGAAAGAGAAAAAATTGAAATATATAAAATCAACATTATCAAATGCATAAATAAAGATTTCAAAAGAATTATTTTCTTGTAAAGACATGGTGATTTTCTTGCGATTTAGTGGGTGAAATCCCTTTCTTGTTTAGTGTTCCTATGTTGTAAATGAAAGTTCAACATACTGTTTGGAACTTTTCTAGTTTATTGCTAATCTTAGAAAGAGCCTCAATAGCAATAAATATATAGCTGAAGGGTATAGGGATTTTTTTGACTTTCGTCCCACTTATTAATAAGATTTTGTACTTACATCCCACTTTTTGTCACAAAAAAATATTTGTTTTGTCATGAAAAACAGTCGCCAAATGTTTTTCGTGACAAAAAGTGTGATGTAAGTCTAATAAACACAAAAGGTGGGATGTAAGTACAAATTCCTATTAGTAAGTGGGATGGAAGTCAAAAATTCCCAAGGGTATATGAAGACAACATTTGTTTATCGAGTAACTTGATACTTTAGTGTGTGTGTTGGGGGGGGGGGGGGGGGGGGGGGGGGTTTCAATCACCTTTATTGAAGAAAGTGCCACCAATGGTTGTACTTGAACTAGCACTGCTTATTTATCAATAATCTTTTGGTGCAAATAATCTAGCCAATCACTTTTTATTTTGCTTTATTGTAGGAAGTGCCACCACTGGATCTACCTGAGCTTTTAGCATGTCTTGTTAAGCAGTCAGGGCCCTTCTTTGATCACCTAGGCATAAAACGAGGTAGGTAAAGTGCATGTTTCATTTCCCATCATGATACACCGTACACTTTTATGTTGTCAACCCATATGTCAGTTCTGTGTAAGGATAAGTAGTGTATTATCCTAAATGTCTGTCTCATATTAATCTCCACTCTGGACATTCCCACATAAATGAATAGTAGGCTTACAGCCTGCAGTTTATGACTTGTGATGATTTTTGTTATTTATCTTTAGTTATCTGTTGTTTAGTGTACTACCTTGTAACTTCATCAATTTATGTTTGACAAGTAGTAGCCTTCCCTTCTTTCTCCTACTAAAAGGGACAATCCTCTCTCATGACCTCTTAATACAAATCTGAGTTCCTCTTCTGGTTGTAACCTCATCAGCTATGTTCTATGCTGATAGTTGGTTCACCATCAGCGTCTGCTTATTTGGCAAATTAGATATATCCTCTCACATACTAATTTCTCCTTGTTCGATGAAGCATTTCATGGTACAGTTCTTTCTAGATTCCTCGTAACACCTTCAAGCATATCTTATAATCTTATAGCTTCCAGCACCCAGGTGTAAGCTTGTTAGCTATGTCTCTGTCTACCTTTCTTTGTGTTTGTGGGCGGGTTGGGATGGTGAGAGGAACGGATAAGAGAGGTGGGAAGAACTAATTATGAATGGGGCCTCATTTTCTCTTCCACTCACTGAAGTTGCATTCTCTAGGCTATTTCCATTTTACTGCTCTTTGGCCATTTATCCTCCATGACCTTCTCCACCTAACAGAGTTTAAAATTTTATTCACATGTTTTTTTTAGAATACCAGGTCCATCCATAACTCAGGAGCACCATAGTCGGAGCCCAACAAAAATTTCATTAACTTTCAATTCCATCCCAGTCCATTCCCGGAACTAACAAAGTACAACCATCTTAAACCCAGGTCCTGACTCCAAATACAACAAAGTCTCATCCAATATATTACCATACATTTTTAAGAGAACACATCTCAGTCTGAAACCAAATATTAATCTGAAACAAAATATTAATATTAAACTCCCCAGAAACTATGCAAATCCATATCACATCCCCTGGAATAAGAGAACTCATCTCATTATTTTGTTTCATTTCATTAGCATACTGACCATCCTTATAAGCCCTGGAATAACAATATCATCCACATATCCTGCTTCATTTCCCCCTCTTTATGCCTTCAAAGACGGGAGTCATATAATACAAGTTTTCTGAAAAAAAAATTCTCTGACACAAATAAAAATAAAAATCCTCCATGTTTGCATATGGTTGCACATGCAGCACATTACTTCATACACATTAGTCAATCAAGGTAGTTTATCTTCTGTAGATGGAATGCATGCCACAGTGTATTTACTGCAGGTAGTTGCATATGGAGTTTTTCAAAGATATATTTCTTGAAAGATGTATAATCGAGTAGGAGAGAGAGGATGCGATATTGATGCATCTGTAGTTACATCATCATTTAATTTGATTATAAATATGTTATCCTGTAATTCCTTTTCACTAAGCAACGAGTAACAGCAAACAAGTTCCTTTTGTGCAGCAACTACTTGTAAATTCTATGTACTACCCATGCAGATCCACTGAAAATTGTGAACAAGCCAAAATGATATGAATTCGGCAGGTTGTCCCGCCTTCCTATGGGTTCCCCACCGACCCACTGACACATCAACCATGCCCCTTCCTTTTTCTCTTATCATAAAGCCCCCTGACCCCTATCTTTGTCTTTCATCCCCCCTGTTCTAATTCAAAAAATGAATTTTCTCTTTAAATGTCTCTGGAAAATTTTATTTTCTCTAGACTAGTTATTGTTTTGGACTTTGCCTGATAATGCTTTGAATTTTAATATATGCATCTCCATCTAAGATGGAGATACATAGTGATTGCTCATGGAATACCTTTTGGATACAGATATATGTGACAGGGTAGTGGGGGCCTTATGCAACCGACGGAAGGATCCTCTTCTTTATGGTTCTCTTTCTACCGGAGAAGCATCCTTTAGTGAACATGAGAACATAAATGATGAACTTGATTTCAGGATAGCTAGTGTGCTACAAAGCACAGGGCATCACTATGATGGTGGCTTCTGGACCAACTCTAGGAAACATGACACAACAGACACAAAACGTCATGTCTCAATTGTAACAACTGCCAGTCTCCCATGGATGACTGGAACTGCAGTAAATCCTTTATTTCGTGCTGCATATTTGGCTAAATCTGCAAAACAAAATGTAACACTGTTGGTGCCTTGGCTCTGCAAGGCAGAGCAAGAACTTGTGTATCCTAACAATATGACTTTTAGCTCTCCAGAAGAGCAGGAAGCTTATATACGAACTTGGGTGGAAGAAAGGGTAGGCTTCAAGACTGATTTCAAAATCACTTTCTATCCTGGAAAGGTACTTATATGGTCCATTATTTTCATGCCAAAGTTCCAATAGATTTTGATATTTGTTAAACCATTTGTCATTGTATTATTTTTGGCTGTAGTTCTCAAGGGAACGACGAAGCATAATACCTGCTGGTGACACTTCACAATTCATTTCATCCAACGAGGCTGATATTGCAATATTGGAAGAGCCAGAGCACTTGAACTGGTACCATCATGGGAAACGTTGGACTGACAAGTTCAATCACGTTGTTGGTGTTGTCCACACAAATTACTTGGAATACATCAAGAGGGAAAATAATGGGGCTATCAAAGGGTTCTTTGTTAAACATATTAACAACTTAGTAACTCGAGCATACTGCCATAAGGTACTGCCTCATGGTCCTAGGATTCATGTAATCTTACTTAGCCTAACTGATAGCTGTTATCAGTTTGTTGATAGGGGGAAGACCTTGTCACCTTTTCTTTCTAGCCTGTCCCCACCAACTTGACAGTTTAAATCTATGGTGGTTCGTGCAGGTCCTCCGCCTTTCTGCAGCAACGCAAGATCTGCCAAGATCTGTCATCTGCAACGTTCATGGCGTGAATCCAAAATTTCTTGAGTTAGGAGAGAAAATAGCAGCGGAGAGGGAGTGGGGGCAGCAGTCATTCTCAAAAGGAGCATACTTTCTAGGAAAAATGGTTTGGGCAAAAGGGTACAGAGAGTTAATAGATTTGTTGGCAAAGCATCAAAATGAGCTAGAAGGCTTCAAATTAGACGTATATGGAAATGGTGAGGACTCAATTGAAGTGCAATCTGCTGCAAAGAAGTTGAACCTCAATCTTAACTTCCTTAAGGGAAGGGATCATGCAGATGATTCTCTTCAGGGGTACTAATGAAATTAAAGATTTTTTTTAATGTATTCCAATTCTGTTTCCTTCTACTTCACATCTGATAATGCTCTCATCTGGTTGAGTTTGCAGGTACAAAGTTTTCATAAATCCTAGTATCAGTGATGTCCTATGTACAGCAACTGCTGAGGCTCTTGCAATGGGGAAATTTGTTGTTTGTGCAGATCATCCTTCAAATGATTTCTTCAGGGAATTTCCTAACTGCTTGACCTACAAGACCTCGGAGGACTTCGTTGCGAAAGTGAAAGAGGCATTGGCAAGTGAGCCCGAACCCCTCACCCCAGAGCAGAGATACAACTTGTCATGGGAGGCTGCGACCAAGAGATTTGTGGAGTACTCGGAGCTTGACAAAGTGCTGAACAATGGAAGCAGCAATGAGTCCAAGAAAATGGGCAAACTCCATAAAATTGCGAGTATCAGGAAATCAGTTTCCATGCCTAATATGACGGAAGTGGTGGATAAGGGGTTGGCTTTTGCTCATTATTGTCTCACGGGAAATGAGATCCTCAGGCTGTCCACTGGAGCAATACCTGGCACACGGGACTATGATAAGCAACATTCTCAAGATTTGCATCTCTTGCCTCCACAAGTGCAAAATCCAATATACGGATGGTGAGGAAATTATGTACTCACAAATGCAACCGACTTTGTTGGGAACCTTGTACATGAACCACACATACCGCAGCTCATCCATCCACTGTCGCACCTGCTGTTCTGAATAGCAGCTGAGGTGCCAGCATAGCCAGTGGTCTTCCTACATGCCAACCTTATCATGTAGTATCTTCAACTAAGTCGCACCTACCTCAAAGCAATGTTGGACGGCCAACTTCCACCAAATCAATTATTTGAAGGTATTGCAGCAAATATCCAGCGACTTTCAATAATGTCATGCCAGCTTGTGTGTAAGGAATGCAAACTACATCTTCATTTGTAACTCTGAATTCCTGAGCTCAACACCCCTATCAGGTCAGTTGGTTAAGGAAAACATTGCTTAGTCCTGTTGTGGTGCCTTTATGGAAGCTGGGCTCTGGAGCTAACTTCTCCCTTTGGTATGTCCTCGTCTGGAGCTTTTGTCACTCTCTTACAGCTTTTGGATACAACAAGGATCTTAGACGTCACCATTTTTATGGATACAACCAAAATGAAGCACCAGTCACTACCAGTTGCCACAGCTGCTATATTTTTTATTCAGTTTGTAAGAATGTAACCTGATCCAATGTAGCATATTGAAGTGAAAGGTTCCTTAAGGGTTATATGATATATATAGCAGAACAATACTGTAAATTAATTCTTCAGTTTTGAAATGGTTGTTACGTTGTCTCGAACATGTGAACCGTCCGTGCCTTCAATTTTTTATTTGAAATGCTTGTTCACTGAATGCATCTTTGTAAATTGTAATGTTTCCACAATATCTGGGCTTCCTTCAGTTTCTTTTTGTTTCCACAATATCTGTGCTTCCTTCAGTTTCTTTTGGGGAGCATTTCCATCTTTCCTGTAAGGAAATATACTATGAGCAAGGGACTGGCAATGACATGCCTCGTATGTTATTTTGAGAAGGGAGCCTGCTGGCAGACTGGATTGGAAATTTTGCGGCATTACAGTTACGCGAGGTGACATCCCTAACGAATTAATTGTATAAGCTGGATAGAATCGAGCTTCCATTGGGCATGTATGACAGCCTTGATAGCATTGTGGCTGCAAAATCGATGTAGTGTCAGTGTGACTGTTGTCTTTACTGTGTTGTGTCTTGTGCAACAGAGGAGAACCCTTTTCTGTTGAGAGAGGCGCTACTGGATATATGATGTCTGGTGCAACACAGTTCTCTCTAGAAATATGCTTAAAGGGTGATAAACTCTTTTAGTACTTTTTTTTTTGCGATGTACGGCATAATGTACGGGACTTTGTGCACGCTGCATTGCATGCCATTTGGGTGCACTGCCTCAATTTTCACACGCCCACACCTCCTCTTCGATTTGGAGACTGTCCGCCTAGCCAAGGAGGTTATCACTCTTTTAGTACTGAAACAGCAGATAGAGGCTGGCAGTTACTGTTATCGACACCGTTATCGAACATTCATATGTAAACGGCATTTTAAAGTTTCCGAAATAGCCCAGATACTGACATAAACTGCTGTCAGATTGGGGCAAGTTAATTTTTTTTTTCCTCCGAGAAAATACTAATAGTCCTCTCTGTTTCATTACTGAGTAAAAAATGGAACAAGCAACCTCTATTGTATGATTTGAATATAGGGTTATGGTAACATGCGCCCTAAGAGCACATCTTATCAATGTTACATTAATCAATATGTATTTTAAGTGAAAGGTATAAAATATATATTTATCAATGTATTAACATGCATATGTTAACATAACCTTTCTTATTTGAAGCTTCGTCCTTTTCTTCGGCATATTTGGATTCACCTTGGAAGAGTAGTGCCTGTGCCTGTTGAATGGTTTGAAGAAGCTGGTCTATTTCCTTGGCAATAGAGGATTTCTTAAAATTGATGACTTTCGCATCATTGGTTAATTATAGTTTGTTCGTTATTTTGCAATTTGCTAAAATTCTGCAGATGATGTTGTCTTCGCATCAACTTCAGATTGGCGCACTCTACTTTAGTTGTGATGCCATGATATTCTTCCTCAACAAACTAAGATCTGCCACCTTGCACAAAGCAGCCCATTTATTTGCAACACTTTCTAAATTTGTGTCACGTCCCGCTTCAGGAATACGATGAGCCGAGTAAGTCACAAGCATTACAGGCTACACAACTTACGGATATGCTGAAAGATTTTGTCAAAGGAAAATTTTTGAATTCTTCAGGAAGACACCAGAATAGCGAGCATGTCCACCTAGTGTGGAAGGGAGAGATTTTTTGGTATGGTTATGTTCCTATGTTGAGAACACCCATGAGCACGAGTGTCATTTATGTGTCGGAAAAGCTCGATAAATCGAAGGCAACAAGTGAGGCTCAATGGAGTATTACATCAATACTGATATATATTGACGTGTATACAGGCGATATGTCGGCCCTTTATGGGATGAGCAAAATGTAGATTTTGGGATAATCTACTTTGATCATATTTGACAACCCGGATCATCGCAAATATTGGAAGAGGGTTATATGTTTAGTCCTTGAGCTAATTTGAGAGAACAACTTTCAAGAAGAAGGAAATTGAGAGAGTTTTTGCTTGATTCGAAGGAGATCGTTCGTGAAGATTCACATCGGTTTATTTTTGTGTTCTCATTTTCGGTAAACCTTGAATTTCTCCTTTGATTGTTGATCCATTTGTCGGATAGGTGGGAGAACTTGTAGATGAGATGAGTGATATATTCTTCTATTTCGGTACTAGAGATTTTTTTTCATGTTGGACTCCGATCATTCCACAGTTTTCCTCTATATTGGATTTTTACGTAAAAATCGTAGGATTTGCGTTTGTGTGGATTGTTGTATTGTTTGTGATTGTGAGTGGCAGGATACTACGAACTACTTCAATCGCCGCGTCCTACTTTCGGTCGAAAACTGTTGTATTCCACTGCGTTTCACACTCCGTTTCCAATATATTTATGGTGAAGATAGGGAAAAAAAAAAAAAAAAACAGTAGGCGATGATTGGCTTGCGCCGTGCTATTCTAGTCTCATGGTTCCATTGTCCCCCGTAAGCCTAGATGATTTTAATTTGTAGCCTAGCTGGTAGACCATGATTAGCTTTGGCAAAATAGTCCTAATTAGGTTCCGAAGCATATGCCTACTGACCTCTAGCTCATAGATCTCTAAACAAAATCATCCACACAAGAACTAGCCTAGAAAGTTCATGGACGTGAGAGTCGCAACTTTTGAACTGAAAGGTGACACGAGAGGTAGTGCACTACACAAAGCGTCCAAGTCAAAGGGATATATATAACCATGACAAAGAGAAGGCGAGTTGCTTATTACTTTTGCGTCAAACTCTGCGGTCCAAATCTTTCTTTGAGTGCAACTTGCACAGGTTTTGGTGGGGAACAGCTCAGTCTCCACCAAATTACTTAATACTGATATTGAGTGATTCGTAGGTATATATAGGGAATTGCTGTCCACTTATCAACATATCAGGTTCCAGTATCAATTATCCGACAGCAAAATAAGCAGTGGTGACTTTGTTTCTTTAAGTACAAAAGCAAGTACCAGCTCGATCGGTACGTACGGTTCTTGATAGGTTTAGTAAAGAAGAAAGTGATAAAGATGCGCGCCGACTTTATATCTAGCAAAATGTCTTGAAGAGTAATGATAAAAATTTGCTGCCAAAAGCGTAGTTAGGGGTAATCAAGATTTAGCTTTAAGCAGGCAGGGGGAAGGAAATAATGTCCAACTTTATCTTTTGCCTAACGGGTCCAAAAATAAAATTATATGGCACGTTTGGTTCGCGAAATCAGGATCTTGAGAAAGAAAAGTTTGTGAAACAAAAGATGAAAAGGGATCATAAACTAAGCATTGTGCTTCTTGTGCTGTATTCTCATTCATACAAGTCTAGGGTTATGTGTTGGTGTTTTTGCCTTTAGACTAGGAAAGATAGTCCCACATCGGCTACACCAAATGATAAGTATCTCAATATAATGCATTGCTTGTGTTGAGGTGTGCACATGAGGTGTAATAGGACACAAGTGTGTCACTACAAAAATTCATCGATTTAGCGACGGCTATATCCGTCAAAAATCCGTCGGTAAATGTAATTACCGACGGATGGTCGACGGATATTGGTTAAAAAAGGTCGTCGGGAAAAGCCTCGTCGCTAACTACAATCCGTCGGCAAGTTGTCGCCAAGCGACGAATTAGCGACGGACTGCCGTCAACCATACTCGAGCAGTTTGCGACGACTCGCCGACGGATTACCGTCAAATCACGTATCAAAAGAAGTAATGACGTATCACTTACCGACGGACATATCCATCGCTATGTGGTCGGTAACTGCGTATCAAACAGTTTCTGATATGCAACTTCCGTCGCTGATCCGTCGAAATATACTCGGTAAATGCGTATCAGAGAGTTTCTGATACGCAAATTCCGTCGCCAATCAGTCACGAATGGTCGCTAAGTTTTAACGGATTCGCGACGGAATACCGACGGAATATCCGTCGACCCGGGTCTGTGAATTATTCATATTTCCAGAACATTGGCGACGGATAATCCGTCGTTACTCCGTCGAGAATCGTCGCTAGACCGTCGCCAATCGGTCGCCCTTTTAGCGACGGATTATCCGTCACCAATGTTTTACCGACTACTAGCGACGGCATACCGACGGAATATCCGTCGGTCCTGTCCTGTGAATCTTTCATATTTTCAGAACCTTGGCGACGGATAATCCGTCGGCTTTTAGTCGCTCATCCGTCGCTAACTGGGAATCCCCTAGTTAGCGACGGATAGTCCATCGAAAATTGGTTGCCAGTCCGTCGGTAGCTGGAAATTTTTTGAAAAAAAATAGCATAAAACTGGGCATTCCCAATATACACAATTCCAATCAGGCATCATGTCACGCCCCAGAACCAGAATACTGGAGAGCGGGAGCAGACATAGCCAGCTACGTATATTGAAGTGCAACCCACCTCGCTATACGGTCACGGCTGTCTAGATACATGAGGGTTTAACTACAAGCCAACAGTCTCTTAAGGTCATGAACAAGCCTAGTGTCCCAATAATAAGCAAGTAAGTAAATGTTACAAGATGCAAGATCATCTAATATACAATAGTAAGGCGTCCCAAACATTACATATTTAGCTGATCATGAAGCTAGTCGTTACAAAATGTCAGGACTAGCAAGAGTTTAGTCATACATGATCAACCCTAGGATCTGTCAATCATGTTACAGCCCGTAGGCAGACAGTAAGTAAAGGTGCAATCGAGCTAAACATGTGCTCGTCGGCTAAACGCCTCAAAAGAATATTTGTACAATAAAGTGGGAGAACAAAAAGAAACCCACTTGTTGCCCTGGTTACGCCTGGTGGTCATCATCGGACTGGAAAGTCGATAGATCCTCTGGAGCTGCTCCAAAATCTGGCCATACAAAACCAGCTGGGTCAGATCCCAGAAAGAGCAAGTGCCACAAAGGAAGCTTCACTTAGGAACTGTAATACCTAGTTTTCCAGATGAGGGTAATTTTGAAATTTTGTAATTACAATTATTATTTAATAATATTTATTTCATATTATGATTTTAGTGATTTTTAATTATTTTTTTTAAAACTATTTAAATTCATGACTTATGATTTGGTGTCTTGCTAGTGTTCATTTCCAGACTGAGGGGTATTTTAGTCATTTTTGTAATTTTGAGAATTATTTGGAATTATTAATTATTATTTACATTTAATAGAATTTATTTAAATTTATGAGAATTTTTAGGAATTATTTTGGACTTGTTTGGACTAGGTTGACTTTGACTAGTTTGACCCTTGTAGACCGACCTAGGAGCTAACCCTAGTTAGTATGGACTTGATTAAGTTATATGACTCTAGTCTAACCTAGCCTAATCATTGATTGATCGTTAGACTCTAGTTAGCAATAGGATTTAGAAAGTCATAAGTCATGACTTATGGTTTGAACCAATTAATAAAACAACTTAGCCACAACCTATGTCACTTGGCCCAAAGCCCAAAAAATAGCAAAACCCTAAGCCCTAGACATTATTGGCCAGCCACCATATCCTCCTTGGGAGCACCACCCTATTTATACTCTCCTATTTTTAGGGTTGCCTCTTTCTTAAGAAGGCTCAAGTTTTAGAAAGGTTAGTTTCCTATGGTATTTCAATTCCTAGAACTCCATTCCTCTTCCTTTTTCATTCTAATTTATTCCATTAGGTCCTAATATGCCTATTCTTGCTGTTGTTAATGTTCCATTTCAGTTTGATGTGATTTGAGTGGAATGGGACATCAAGAGAAGAGCCATTGAATAGGGGTTTTTCTTGAAAGTTCAACAATAGGTAACTCCTTCATTTCTCCATGAAATTTCGATTTGTTTTCATATTTAGGGAGCCCTAGGAGTCCCCTAAGTGTCAGCATTGGTTTCGTGTCGGATTGCATCAGTTTCGTGTCCTATTTGGACACGTATCAGTGTCCCTAGGAATGTGTTTGTGTAAATGCCTCAAAGGAACTTTTTGGGTCATTTACGAAATCTATTTGAATGAAAATTGCTATTTTGTTGTCGTTTACCTATTTCTTATGGACTGAGGTGATATTGGTGTGGTGTCGTGTCAGTTTGGACACGGGGACACGCTCGCGCGCGCTCGGGATTGGATCCCCTGCTGCTCGGGGTCCCTACTGGACACGACACGAACTTGTTTGACACGAAATTTTGTAGGATCAATGGGGCATGTTCTGTCACCATGCTCCCCAAATTTCTTTGGGTCTCGTGCATTGATTAGGAAGTTATTCGTCGTGCACGGGGCTTACACTGACACTGCGCACTGTCTTCTTCACTCACTGATACGGCTCAAATTCTCTGACATACGACACCGTGGACACGATACAGACACATGTACACGTCCCCCTAGTCTAGGCGTACATGTGTGCACACCCACGTGTTGTGTCGTGTCGTGTGTCGTGTTCTACAGACACGTGCACGCGTGCACGACACTGCTCACTGTGTTCAGTTTCTGATATTTTTTTAGTGTTTAAATCCTAGTTAAATTGTTTAATTCATGTTTAAACTACTAATTAAGATCCTATACATGAATTATGATATATGTTAGATTGGGTTTACATGAAAGTTTAAGTATTGATGTGGGATTTGGATTCAAACATATAGGTCGACTGATACATTGCCTGGCAATTGCATATTCATTTTCCAACTGTTAATCCTATTAAAACTATTTAATTTGTTGACTCAGTTATCAATTAGTATTCCTACATGTTGTTATATATATTAGTTGATTACATAGTAGTTAGGTGGTTTGATATGAGTATTGGAATATTGATTTGGGTTGAGCTTTTAAATTACATTCGACTGATACCTATATTCAATTTTGAACTCTAATAATTGATTTCCCATTTTATTCCTTAGTTTTAAATCCCTGTTTTGGCTCTAAAATGAAATCTGGGTTCCATTAGATGTTAACTAGTAGGTTGAACCTGAGAATGCTTTTCATCTCGTTTGAACTGTCAATTAGTTCTTGTATTCCCTGTTTTACACTGACACAGGAATCCAAAAACCTGAGAACAGGTTAAATTTGGGTTATTGAACTGTCATGATTTTTCCTATAGAACTGTCAATTGCTTCACTGATTTTATGATTTATTCCCAGGGTGAGATCCTTATACATGTGTATTAGCTCTTGATGCTTAGAAATTCATTAAGACTTGGATTCGAATTCCTGAAATGGGATTGATATTAGTTGGAAAAATCCTTAACTGTCAAATGCTTCATTTCCTCTTTTTATCATTCAAATTGATTCACTGTTGTAATATGAACTGTCAATGTGATTCACATATGACACTCAATAGTGCATCCCACATATGACACTCACTTGATTAATTTCATATATGCCAATGCCATTTGCCATGTTTTCCTTTTCTGTACCCCTAATTCCCATATGACACTGTCACCTACATGCACTATTGAATCTGAGAATGTTTAATATGTTGAATCTGAGATTTTCCCTCTGTAGTTTTAACACCTGGGATGTGTGGGTTATGACTGAAATCTAGATTAAGCCTTATAAATGAATACCTGATTACGTTGGACTGTGGACTGAACTAGAAATGGATTGGTATGTGAACTCTTGAATTGAATTCCTTTTCATTTTAATTTTAATGTTGTTTTCTCTAATAACCTGAGAATGCTATGAATAAACTGAGAATTTCCTATGTTGTAAAACTGAAATCCATTCCATTGTTGGCTGAACCAGTGAACATGAGAACTCAGGAAACCTGAGATTTGACTGTTATGGGGTTTAGTGTAAACCTGTGTTTAGGAAATCTGAGAAATTCCTATGTTTGAAAACTGAGATTCATACACAAATGAAAACTGAGTTTCCAATGCTAATTAGGATGTTTATTTTTTTTAAACTGTTAAAAATGAATGTAGGTTGGGGCTTGACATAAACCTAAGAATGGATGTGAATCTGAGTTGATTTGTTATATTATGTTCTATGGGATATAACTGAGTTTTGAATGTGTTAGCTATAAAATAGTTAACTGAAATGTGTATTAACTTGTGAGATGAATGATAGGTTCATTTAGGATACACTGGTTTTGCCACATTGACACATATCAACTGTTGAATCCTATACATATATATACCTACATGAGTTATCTTTCAAATCTTAAACTGAGATTTGGTTCTCATTTCAAACCTGGAAACTGGGATTCACTATGCTTGATAACACACAAGACTTGAGAACACAAACACACACCCACAGGTTGCTTTATTTTTTCCTCACTCTCACACACACACATGTATTAGCCCTTAACCCCTCTCTATATCTCTATGTGTATATATATAAAATATGTATGAATGTATATATGTAAATATGTTAATGTGATGAATAGAGATTTCCTATGTTATATACATATATGTGTATATAGATATGTATATGTGGGTTCAAAGATATATGGCCTTGTGTTGGGTTCTCTTTTCATGTACACATCCATGTTCACACACACACATAGCTTACATGTTAGTTCCTTCCTCTTTATATATATATATATATATATATATATATATATATAATGTTGAATATGCATGAATAGGATGTGCCTTGATATGTGCTTGTGTTTGGCTTGTATAGCCTTGTGATTGGTGTGTGATTGCTAGACTAGGCTTGGTTAGGCCTAGGGAGACTTGTTAGACTTATTTGGGCTAGGACTTGACCTAGTTTGACTAGTGTGGTTGACTAGAGTTGACCAAGTGTCGACTTTAGCCTAGTTTGACCTAGACAGCATGCAGATGCATTGTACATTTCATATATCACCCTCTGTATACATCTTGACTTGTGTTGCTCTAACTAGGGGTCAGGTACCTCATCTCGGACAGTACATTTACTTCAGACATTCAGATACGAGGCGAGTACATTCTCTGACCGTTTCATACTTGTCTGGATTTATATTCTTGCTCTAGATTACTGTACTTGATGCTGACACGATCATTATCACGGATTAGTACTATACGGATCTTCTTCTGAGATGTTATCTCCTTGTATTCACTAAATACATATTGTGATGTGCGTTTCACTTACATATTGTATTTATTGAATACCCTTATCATTGTACACTCATTGTGCATATTGTACTCCCATTATCACATTGAACCATTGTACAAGCCATTGTACAAGCCATTGTACAAGCTATTGTATAAGGTAACGTAACTGAATTGGATCCTTGTGTATTGATTGGGGAGGGAGAGTAGAAGTGGTTATGTGATCAATCCTATTGTATAAGAAATTGTATATGTCCATTGTACACTCACGTACAAAGGAGTCCTATTTTATTGTATAACCTAACCCGTTTACATAACCATATTGTACTCTAAATTACAGTAGGCTTACAGTTCTTACTTATCATATTTAGATATTTTCTGTTATCAAATCTCTACTGTTTTTCATATACTTCTTTCTTTCAGCGTTTTATGTACCTCACTCTATTACATGTTTTATATTTCCTAACATGATATGAACTGCGTGAGATGTTTTGTGCTCACTCCCGTCCTGACTGGACCTGTTGAAAATTTTACAGAGGATGATGAGGAACCCTGCACCCTTACTTGGAGCTTGCCTAGTTGACACTCGCGACCTGGACCCCAGGGGAGGTTCAGGCAGCTGCTGAGGACGATACCTTGCTTAGTATAGATAGTTTAGACTGTTTCCTTTTTATGTTTAGCTTTTGTCATTGTTTCAGAGTTGTATATTGTAGAGATGTTGAGACTTGCATTTCATTTCTGTTGTATCTCAGTTGAGGTTTTCCTTATCTATTTCATCGTGCCATATTCTATCTCTAGATTGTGATTGAGTTGTACCTCTGTGTTGGCCTCCTTATGGAGAGTATTCATATTATGTTAGTTATAGTTCATGACCTAGAACAACGTTCTACCGCCGACACTGCGGCGTAGGCTGGGCGTTGTTACGTTCTCGTACCCTCGCAGTGGGTGCGGGTCGTGACACGTTTTTAGTGGTGGCCCATGCAGGTCGAGTTTATGTAGTGGTATTCGAACTAGAGTATCACTACAGCCTGCAGTAGGATTAGGATATTTTTGGAGGTACTCAATCACATTAGGAAAAACTCTTAATCAGATTCCTTTTGTCTAAAAATTGTTGCTTATTGACTTTCCTTGAATATAAACTGTCCTCCTTTAAATTTTTGCTTCATTCTCAGAAATTGCTTCTTGTTTTGATCTGTTTTCATGATGGTTATGAAGACACGATCTCATCGCTTCGGTTAGGGGGATACTATCGAGAGGCTGGCCACCTCTCGTCCTGTTCGTTAGGGCCTCGAGACCACAGCTCCTGTTGAGCCGACTCAGGTTGGCGTTTCTGTTACATTGGAGGTGCACCTCTGTCTGTACAGAGACTTTTCTCGTCATTTCTGATTCTTTCAGCAGCAGCGGTTCATGCGGCATCAGTAATAGGCCAGAGGAAACCAGCAGGGCGAGCTATCATCAGGACTGTCGAGGATGCACAGACCATTGGAGATCTTGCTGCAAGTTCCGTTCTTCTTGATTCCATTCCCAAAATTGACTTTTATAACACCTTGAAATCCGATTCCATCTGTTCCTTGTTGATTGATTAATTTTGTCATGTTGCTCTTTCGTTATGTTTGTTTTCTTCTGAGAAAATCATATGGGCTAGGTCACCTCAGTTATGGGATCTAGAATCTTCGATGGTCGTGTTAGTTGGCATAGTGAGGACATATAGTCAGATTTTGGATGTATTTTTCGGGTATGGGAATTTAAGGTTTTCGCCGTCGCATGCGGCAATGCGAAAATTTTAAATACTATGAACCTAAGGGTACGTACCTTAGTCAAGGACTCTGTGATTATCGTAGCCTTGCTCACTAGCATGATGAAGACTCTGGATAACATGATTTTGGACAGACGCATATGATTATTTGACGGTATGTTTGAGAATTTGATTGTGGGGTGTTTGACCTAGAAGGACTACTACCATTTTAATTTCGAGGACGAAATTTTTATAAGGTGGGTAGGATTGTAACACCCAGTTTTCCAGATGAGGGTAATTTTGAAATTTTGTAATTACAATTATTATTTAATGATATTTATTTCATATTATGATTTTAGAGATTTTTAATTATTTTTTTAAAAAACTATTTAAATTCATGACTTATGATTTGGTGTCTTGTTAGTGTTCATTTCCAGACTGAGGGGTATTTTAGTTATTTTTGTAATTTTGAGAATTATTTGGAATTATTAATTATTATTTAGATTTAATAGAATTTATTTGAATTTATGAGAATTTTTAGGAATTATTTTGGACTTGTTTGGACTAGGTTGACTTTGACTAGTTTGACCCTTGTAGACCGACCTAGGAGCTAACCCTAGTTAGTATGGACTTGGTTAGGTTATATGACTCTAGTCTAACCTAGCCTAATCATTGGTTGATCGTTAGACTCTAGTTAGCAATAGGATTTAGAAAGTCATAAGTCATGACTTATGGTTTGAACCAATTAATAAAACAACTTAGCCATAGCCTATGTCACTTGGCCCAAAGCCCAAAAAATAGCAAAACCCTAAGCCCTAGACATTATTGGCCAGCCACCATATCCTCCTTGGGAGCACCACCCTATTTATACTCTCCTATTTTTAGGGTTGCCTCTTTCTTAAGAAGGCTCAAGTTTTAGAAAGGTTAGTTTCCTATGGTATTTCAATTCCTAGAACTCCATTCCTCTTCATTTTTCATTCTAATTTATTCCATTAGGTCCTAATATGCCTATTCTTGCTATTGTTAATGTTCCATTTCAGTTTGATGTGATTTGAGTGGAATGGGACATCAAGAGAAGAGCCATTGAATAGGGGTTTTTCTTGAAAGTTCAACAATAGGTAACTCCTCCATTTCTCCATGAAATTTCGATTTGTTTTCATATTTAGGGAGCCCTAGGAGTCCCCTAAGTGTCAGCATTGGTTTCGTGTCGGATTGCATCAGTTTCGTATCCTATTTGGACACGTATCAGTGTCCCTAGAAATGTGTTTGTGTAAATGCCTCAATGGAACTTTTTGGGTCATTTACGAAATCTATTTGAATGGAAATTGCTATTTTGTTGTCGTTTACCTATTTCTTATGGACTGAGGTGATATTGGTGTGGTGTCGTGTCAGTTTGGACACGGGGACACGCTCGCGCGCGCTCGGGATTGGATCCCCTGCTGCTCAGGGTCCCTACTGGACACGACACGAACTTGTTTGACACGAAATTTTGTGGGATCAATGGGGCATGTTCTGTCACCATGCTCCCCAAATTTCTTTGGGTCTCGTGCATTGATTAGGAAGTTATTCGTCGTGCACGGGGCTTACACTGACACTGCGCACTGTCTTCTTCACTCACTGATACGACTCAAATTCTCTGACACGCGACACCGTAGACACGATACAGACACATGTACACATCCCCCTAGTCTAGGCATACACGTGTGCACACCCAAGTGTTGTGTCGTGTCGTGTGTCGTGTTCTACAGACACGTGCACGCGTGCACGACACTGCTCACTGTGTTCAGTTTCTGATATTATTTCAGTATTTAAATCCTAGTTAAATTGTTTAATTCATGTTTAAACTACTAATTAAGATCCTATACATGAATTATGATATATGTTAGATTGGGTTACATGATAGTTTAAGTATTGATGTGGGATTTGGATTCAAACATATAGGTCGACTGATACATTGCCTGGCAATTGCATATTCATTTTCCAACTGTTAATCCTATTAAAACTATTTAATTTGTTGACTCAGTTATCAATTAGTATTCCTACATGTTGTTATATATATTAGTTGATTACATAGTAGTTAGGTGGTTTGATATGAGTATTGGAATATTGATTTGGGTTGAGCTTTTAAATTACATTCGACTGATACCTACATTCAATTTTGAACTCTAATAATTGATTTTCCATTTTATTCCTTAGTTTTAAATCCATGTTTTGGCTCTAAAATGAAATCTGGGTTCCATTAGATGTTAACTAGTAGGTTGAACCTGAGAATGCTTTTCATCTCGTTTGAACTGTCAATTAGTTCTTGTATTCCCTGTTTTACACTGACACAGGAATCCAAAAACCTGAGAACAGGTTAAATTTGGGTTATTGAACTGTCATGATTTTTCCTATAGAACTGTCAATTGCTTCACTGATTTTATGATTTATTCCCAGGGTGAGATCCTTATACATGTGTATTAGCTCTTGATGCTTAGAAATTCATTAAGACTTGGATTCGAATTCCTGAAATGGGATTGATATTAGTTGGAAAAATCCTTAACTGTCAAATGCTTCATTTCCTCTTTTTATCATTCAAATTGATTCACTGTTGTAATATGAACTGTCAATGTGATTCACATATGACACTCACTAGTGCATCCCACATATGACACTCACTTGATTAATTTCATATATGCCAATGCCATTTGCCATATTTTCCTCTTCTGTACTCCTAATTCCCATATGACACTGTCACCTACATGCACTATTGAATCTGAGAATGTTTAATATGTTGAATCTGAGATTTTCCTTCTGTAGTTTTAACACCTGGGATGCGTGGGTTATGACTGAAATCTAGATTAAGCCTTATAAATGAATACCTGATTACGTTGGACTGTGGACTGAACTAGAAATGGATTGGTATGTGAACTCTTGAATTGAATTCCTTTTCATTTTAATTTCAATGTTGTTTTCTCTAATAACCTGAGAATGCTATGAATAAACTGAGAATTTCCTATGTTGTAAAACTGAAATCCATTCTATTGTTGGCTGAACCAGTGAACATGAGAACTCAGGAAACCTGAGATTTGACTGTTATGGGGTTTAGTGTAAACCTGTGTTTAGGAAATCTGAGAAATTCCTATGTTTGAAAACTGAGATTCATACACGTATGAAAACTGAGTTTCCAATGCTAATTAGGATGTTTATTTTTTTTAAACTGTTAAAACTGAATGTAGGTTGGGGCTTGACATAAACCTGAGAATGGATGTGAATCTGAGTTGATTTGTTATATTATGTTCTATGGGATATAACTGAGTTTTGAATGTGTTAGCTATAAAACAGTTAACTGAAATGTGTATTAACTTGTGAGATGAATGATAGGTTCATTTAGTATACACTGTTTTTGCCACATTGACACATATCCACTGTTGAATCCTATACATGTATATACCTACCTGAGTTATCTTTCAAATCTTAAACTGAGATTTGGTTCTCATTTCAAACCTGGAAACTGGGATTCACTATGCTTGATAACACACAAGACTTGAGAACACAAACACACACCCACAGGTTGCTTCATTTTTTCCTCACTCTCACACACACACACATGTATTAGCCCTTAACCCCTCTCTATATCTCTATGTGTATATATATGAAATATGTATGAATGTATATATGTAAATATGTTAATGTGATGAATAGAGATTTCCTATGTTATATACATATATGTGTATATAGATATGTATATGCGGGTTCAAGGATATATGGCCTTGTGTTGGGTTCTCTTTTCATATACACATCCATGTTCACACACACATAGCTTACATGTCAGTTCCTTCCTCTTTTTATATATATATAATGTTGAATATGCATGAATAGGATGTGCCTTGATATGTGCTTGTGTTTGGCTTGTATAGCCTTGTGATTGGTGTGTGATTGCTAGACTAGGCTTGGTTAGGCCTAGGGAGACTTGTTAGACTTGTTTGGGCTAGGACTTGACCTAGTTTGACTAGTGTGGTTGACTAGAGTTGACCAAGTGTCGACTTTAGCCTAGTTTGACCTAGACAGCATGCAGATGCATTGTACATTTCATATATCACCCTCTGTATACATCTTGACTTGTGTTGCTCTAACTAGGGGTCAGGTACCTCATCTCGGACAGTACATTTACTTCAGACATTCAGATACGAGGCGAGTACATTCTCTGACCGTTTCATACTTGTCTGGATTTATATTCTTGCTCTAGATTACTGTACTTGATGCTGATACGATCATTATCACGGATTAGTACTATATGTATCTTCTTCTGAGATGTTATCTCCTTGTATTCACTAAATACATATTGTGATGTGCGTTTCACTTACATATTGTATTTATTGAATACCCTTATCATTGTACACTCATTGTGCATATTGTACTCTCATTATCATATTGAGCCATTGTACAAGCCATTGTATAAGGTAATGTAACTGAATTGGATCCTTGTGTATTGATTGGGGAGGGAGAGTAGAAGTGGTTATGTGATCAATCCTATTGTATAAGAAATTGTATATGTCCATTGTACACTCACGTACAAAGGAGTCCCATTTTATTGTATAACCTAACCCGTTTACATAACCATATTGTACTCTAAATCACAGTAGGCTTACAGTTCTTACTTATCATATTTAGATATTTCCTGTAATCAAATCTCTACTGTTTTTCATATACTTCTTTCTTTCAGCGTTTCATGTACCTTACTCTATTGTATGCTTTATATTTCCTAACATGATATCAACTGCGTGAGATGTTTTGTGCTCGCTCCCGTCCTGACTGGACCTGTTAAAATTTTTACAGAGGATGATGAGGAACCCTGCACCCTTACTTGGAGCTTGCCTAGTTGACACTCGCGACCTGGACCCCAGGGGAGGTTCAGGCAGCTGCTGAGGACGATACCTTACTTAGTATAGATAGTTTAGACTGTTTCCTTTTTATGTTTAGCTTTTGTTATTGTTTCAGAGTTGTATATTGTAGAGATGTTGAGACTTGCATTTCATTTCTGTTGTATCTCAGTTGAGATTTTCCTTATCTATTTCATCGTGCCATATTCTATCTCTAGATTGTGATTGAGTTGTACCTCTGTGTTGGCCTCCTTATGGAGAGTATTCATATTATGTTAGTTATAGTTCATGACCTAGAACAGCGTTCTACCGCCGACACTGTGGCGTAGGCTGGGCGTTGTTACGTTCTCGTACCCTCACAGTGGGTGCGGGTCATGACAGGAACTAAAACCAGTAATTAGCACAAGAGTATAAATAAGTAGTAAGAACTGGAATATGAAAAATCAGGGTGATATACGATGAGATAACCATGGAACTATTCAGATAACCAGGTTACAACCCGTAAACCAAACAAGGACCAGAGTTGTAACCCTTCATCTGAACGGAACTTGGTTTCCCACCATTTATCGGCGAGATAATATAAAAAAATCAGGTCATGTTACAATCTTGTACAGGATCAAGACAAGACTAGACTGATTATGCCTCATCCAACAACCACGGCCAAGCAATAAGTATGGCTTGATACTTTAACTAACTAGGGTTATCACAGGCCTAGTTACTAGCAAGATGCAGTGAGATTATTCCAACAGCCACAAGCCCTGCAGACCATCCAGGTTACCCATGTCGAATATTAGGGGTTGAATTCAAGTAGGTACATCTCCCAGAAAACGCATGTACCCTTAAGTAGCTTGGAGGGTGCAACATGACAGTGTGCTGGAAATGTGCCATACTCGACGGCAGGCTACAGATCCCAAGCGCGCCCAGGTAACGGGATCGCCTGTAGCTGGGAAATCTCTTCATGACTACTGTGTTATTCTAGTTATTAGTCTTAGTAATTTCAGTAGGTTCCACTGACCGTGGTACTCAGGGGTCCGTGTCCTAGACATGATGCAAGACAATACTGGTTCATTTGTACAAGCACAATTGTCCACGGTGTCCAGGTTATTCATACTTGTCATGTCATGTCATGTCATGTCATATTAGCTGTCGTAACAGCAATTCGAGATATATCATGTCAGGTATAATTTGTCAAGAGTGCGCCACGACGGGCCACTATCATGTCATATTACTTGTCAAGAGTGCACCACTACGGGTCACTGTCGTGTTCATGGCACATGTTCAGGATAACATGGTACAAGCATTCTATCAAGCGACCCAAGTTATATTGAGAGTCACAAGACATGAGTTAACAATAATAATAATTAAATAACAAAGGCAAGGTACGGGGAGGAGCCATGCGGCTCAGAGAAATGAGTCCATGCGGCTGGATTGATGCGGGTTCATGTGGCCCAGAATTCGAGCTCATGCGGCTCAGGTAGATTGGGCTCCTGCGGCCAAGAATCGGGTTTTATGCGGCTCGGACTCAGAAGTCCATGCGGCTGGGTCGGTGCTGTTTCATGACTGGGCCTTATGCGGCTCGGTCAAGCAGGTCATGCGGATCGGTCCATGCGGCTGGGCCGATCAGGGCTCATGCGGCTGGGAACTATATGCGACAGGATCAACTCATGCGGCTGGGAAGGACTAGTCCCCATGCGGCCAGGAAAGGAAGGGGGGCACATGCGGCTCAGTTAGGAGCCCATACGGCTAGGATTCAATCAGGGGTACATGCGGTCAGGAGTTCAGAAGTCCATGCGGCTAGCTAAGACCATGCGGCATAAGTGGCAGGGGAAGAGTCAGATCCATGCGGCTGGAGTTAAGTCTCATGCGGCTGGGAGATTACATACGGCCCAAAAATCCATGCGACCAGGAATGGAACTTGCCGCATAAGACTATGCGGCTAAGTTCATGCGGCAGAAAACTATATGCGGCTGAGGAACTGTTCTTCTTCTCCAAATTTCCGAGAAGAAGAACCATGCAAGCCATGGCTTCCAAACTCCATAAATCCTTCATCCAGAGTCCAAATCCGAACTTTCATAGGTCAAAATATGGCAGAATGAAATACTCTACCACATGGAACCATCAGAACTTGATAATAACAAGATTAAGTAGATCAAAACCCAAGAAATCTGAGAATACAATAAACTTAGATCTAGAAGAATTTAGCCATGAAAATTGAAAATGCCAAGCACTAAAGAGTCTTAGAATGTTGTAAGGAAGAAAATGGAACAATAAATCTTGAGTTCCTCCATGAAGCAAGATGCACTTGCCTAGACCTTCCGGGTAGGTGAAGAGTAATGGTGGGGAAGAAGAAGAGTAATAAAGAGAGAGAAAAAGGAGTGGGCTAATAAATGGGGATGGTGGTGGTAGGTAAGGGTTCTCCTCTTGGTTCATGATGAACCAAGGCAAACCAAGCCTAGCCGAACCAACCCAAGGTAAACCAAGCCATGAAATGCCAAGATAAGCCAAGCAAGGAATCATACAATATGAGTCAAATACGTATACGTATACCAAAATACGTAATACGAACCATAGGCATTACACATCATACACAAAACACACAAATAAACACACAAATTGTTCCCAAAAAACACAAATAAACTGAGCATTCCCAATATACACAATTCCCAATATCCAATATCCACCAACACAAACAAAATAATCCCAAGCATTCAAATTGTTCACACAAAACACACAAATATTCAATATTTAAACATTTTTCAAAATATCTACCAACACAAACAAAATAATCCCAAAAATACAAACATCAACGACGAGGGGTGCGATCGTCCGGTGGTGGTACTCCTTGCTGTGCCCGTCTCATATACTCGTCCACCAAGTACGGAGGCAATCCCTCGAAGACATGGCCTAGAAGTTGGCGCAGTTGTACTGGCATCATCATGTCAAGGAGGACCATCAAAGTAGGAGACGGTACGAGGGGCAGCAGGGTCAAAAGAAAGATGTTCGACGGAAGAAGGACCGGCAGCACTAGAAGGACCGACAGCACCAGTAGACGGACCGGAAGCAGACGGACCGGCAGCACCAGTAGAACGACGCAGGTACGTGGACAACTGCGTCCGAATCTCCGACACCGCCTCGTTCAGATGCGCAAGCTGGGACCTCACATCATCGTCTGCCGGGGCCACGGAAGGAGACGGGGGAGGTGGAAATCTCGAAATCGCCGAGTGCAAATTAGCTAGGGAGTCGACTCCGTACACGTGCCCTTTCCTATAGCCGCCGACGGTTTCTACGAATAAGTCATCGTCGCGAGTAGCTATAGAAGAGGGCGTCCCGACGAGCGTCGTTTCGTCGACATCCTCGGGAGCAGATGGCTGAATCCAACTAAGGGCCTCACGATACGCATCCTATCAAATGAATGTATTTATTATACTATAAGTTTACCTAAGTTATAATCTAAATCCTATGTTACTCTAAGTTATAGTCTGAATCCTAAGTTTACATAAGTTATTGTCTGAATCCTAAGTTTACCTAAGTTATTATCTGAATACTTATAATTCTAACATAAATCTCATAAACGTAAGTACTTACATCCGTCGCCTTGGCCCTTTCGTCGACGAAGCTCCCGTCCTTCTGCCTCTTGTGGACATACTGGAATACATCGTGCATGGTGACCGAGTCAGCAGGTTTTTCCCCCTTCAACACCTGTTGGGTCTGCATACGAAATATTCGTAGAATTTAATTAATTAAGTATATTAATAGTACCGAATTAGATAGTGAATGAATTTACGGTATCTCACCAGATCTACAAGCATCGCTGCGTGGGGCTTTGATCCCCCCGTATGTAGTCCCGTGGCCCGTCGATTCGCTTTCGCTTTTTCCAATTTCTCCTTGAAGGCAGGAGTATCCATCTTCTCCAACATCTGCTCATAGTAGTCCTGCCGGAGCCACTCCTTCTTCGAATGCGCCATTCGAAGGTCATAAACCGCATCCTGGATCTTCTTTCCGACGGTGCTTCTTTAGGTCTTGTGGATCGCCTTCTCACGATGGGCGGACCACCAGTAGGTCCTCTGACATACAAATTCAATTATCACGATATTAAAAAAATGTTTGATTAAAGTGTAATTAATAATTAACCACTATATATATATATATATATATATATATATATATATATATATATATATACCCTCATCTCGTCGAGCTAGAGGTACTGCAAGTCTTGGGGCACCTCAGAGAAATTGACGAAGGGGCCATGGTAGTTGGTCCGGATAATCTGCCCTAGAAGCCTGGTAGCATCCCACGGGAAAAACCTACAAAGAAGCAACGACTGGATTATTAACTTGAATAAATGAAACAAATTTATTAAATTAACTTAAATTTACTTATATGTTACCCGCGGGCCATAGCTCTCGTCGGAACACGCCCATCGGCCTCTCTGGTAGCGTGGGCGGATCCGCGGCTCCGCGTATGTACTCGCCAGTCACCGGATGTAACTGAATGTGGGGGTACTCCGGGGCCCACTGTCGCTCAGCCGCTGGTGGATCCACTGGTGGATCCGCTGGCGGAACAGATCCGCTAGCGGATAGAGACCCCATCGATGAATGTGTCGATAGCCCATAGGTAGATCGACGGCGGGATGAGTCTGTGCCCGAGGTACTCTCCGGGTCGGGTTCGCTAGATGGGGACACCGCCCGAAAAGGCTGAATGCGACCACGACCACCTCCACGAGCATGACCACCACCACCACCACCAGCACGGCCAGTACCACCAGCACCACCACGGCCCGCACCACCACCATGACGAGTGCTAGCCATCAGCAGGGCGACGAGTGACGCCACGAAGAAAAGAACAACTAGGAGTGCCATCTGCAACAAAAATATGCAGAAGTTTAAACTGAATTCATTTAAGTTAGTTATAAGTGCTTTTATGAGGTCAAACTAAAATTACGTAATTGAAAGTGTTTTTAATATATACTGATATTTAATCTAATCATCGTCATCGTCTTTGTCCTTGTTTACAAAAACAAAAAAGTTTATTCCAAACTTGAAAAAAGAATACAAGAGTACAATGATTTCTGGGGAGGTACAACTGTAGGAATCTGATCAGAAGACGATCACTTTATCCCTTGGACTATGTGAACTTGAAGACTGTAGCCTCTGGAGAATGCAGCAGCAATTTTGCAAGAGTTCTTGATCTCTGTGCGTATGTATCTGATGATTTCACAATGATTGGAAACTCTATTTATAGAGTTCAAGAAATAACTATTTTAGCAGTTATTCTGATGTACGTGGGGCTGGATTGTGCCACATTGGGTTTCACCAACCTCCTGTTGTGCCAACTTTCATTCAGTTGTTAAGTCGTGTACTAACTGTATTTAGACGCGTGGCATCATGTGATTGAGATACGCGTGGTCGTGTACATGATAGTAGACACGTCTTGAGAGATTAGTGGCATGTGCGCCACGTCATCCTGCTTTAGAATGTAAGTTGTCTCAACTTCATCAGGTTGCGCGAGCTTCGGTCAACTGCGCCTGATTGAGCTGCACCTAGACACGTGGCAGCTTTTGAGCAGAAGTCATTCAGATTGTGCCTAGGCGCAACTAAAGATTTTGTCTGGATTGTGCCTAGGCGCAACTTACGAAGCGTACATGACAGCTGTCAACCAACTCTCCTTGAGCGGCACAATTCACGGGATTCGAAAAGATTTTCCTCGTTCACTGTGTTTGTCAGTTGTCAGTATTGTCAGGTAATGATGGCCATTAAGTGTCAGACGCCACGTAGATTTTGGCACAACAAGACTGGGCGTAGTCTGATATGTGGCGCACCCTGTTCAGCGGCACAGTCTGTTCTTTGAGCTTCATATCAGTGGCACAACTTGATTTTTAGGGCGCAACTTGATCACTGATTAGTATGTTCAGGGCACAACTTAATTTTTAGGCCCTACAAGACCCCTTCAAAGTTTTCAAAACTTAAAAATGTTTCAAAGTTTTGAAATACTTTGAATTTATAAAAATTTTGACTGAGTCAAGTTGTGCCAGTCAATGCTCGGTCATCACAATTAAATTTTTTTCTCGAAAATACTCAATCTTCTTTTTGTCTTCCCGAGTTTTATTGATTATTTTCAGTTTCCCATAGGAATATGAAGAGTTATTTTGTTGATATATATGTAGTAGTTGATCTTTGTGCTTTATTCTTCACTTCTGTTCTTCAATGGCCCCCAAGAAGGAAGAGATGGGGACAAATGCTGATACTACAATCAAGTCCCCTGAAGCGGGACATGATGTTGCGCCTACAACTTATCTGCTGGAGGCTAACCCGTCGTTGAGAGCGGTGAACTTTTTGGACTATTTTGGTCTAGACTCGACAGTCTTCAATCACTTGAATGGTGGGCCATCCTCCGAAGGGCGTGGTGATGCAGATGGGTTCCTTAATCTGATGCGTCGCTCGGGGATCCGCAATATGCAAGAATTGGACGCCGCCCTTCGTCAGCCTGATGAAGGCAAGAACAAGAAATATTGTTTGGGCGTGCCAAAAATAATAATTATATTCTCTTTTCTTGTGTCTTTGTCCGTAGGGGTCCACCCATCTTTATGCAAATGAAATCTAAAATTTCTGATATGTCGTGTGACTGTGACTTCGAATGGCGCACATGGACACATTCTTTTGGCTAATTCTCTGTTTACTGTTTCTTCTGAGGGACACATGGCAGTCGTCACACGGTTTTAGACGCCCATTTTTAGTTCTTTCCAGAAATAGACTCCTAGAATGACGCGCCCGTTTTCGTCTTTCCTTCTTTAAAAAGGACAACCAGAAACAAAAGAGTCATTCATACTTTCTCAAAACAAATGGCCTCTCACAAGGTCTTACTATTCATTAGTTCACTTGAGCCACTTCATCCCAATGTTATTCGTTTGCATTCTATGCCTTCAAAAATTGGTAAGTCTCGAAGAAGAATCAATGGTATGAATATTCTTCTTTTGTACCACTTTTGAAGATAAGTATTGATCAGCATGTTGTAGACACTGTTGATATGCGCTAACTATTTCTGAGAATAGGTGCGCACTGCGATCCAGTACTTAGTCTCGATCATAGGCACGTATTGTTGACATACGCCAGTGTGATCAACTTGCACTGTGGAGATATGCGCCTATTGATCGGCGAGCGTTTTTGATGTGCGCCTGTTGATCAGCACACTTTGTTGGGATACACCGGTTTGATCAACGTATAGTGCTGATATGCGCCTGTTGATAGGCGCAGACTGCTGATATGCGCCTGTTGATAAGCGCATACTGCTAAAATGTGCCTGTTGATAGGCGCACACTGCTGATAGATTATGCTAACTTTTCCTGTTTTGTTAATATTTGCACGGATTCGGCTAGCAAAGCTTCTTCTGGACTGGCATTGGTGATTTGGATGTTGCAGAGGGCATTCTTCTGACACTCACATCAGACAGCTCATGTGGTTCTGATACTCAAATCAGATAGCTCAGGACTCTTCATATTTAAGAAGGATCTTCCTCAGATGGTAGGAAGAGCCTATACACATGAGAGTTGGATGGTGGAGACGCAGAACTCGGAATTGTATCACAAGGGTGATTACGTTCCTAGTTCCCCTGGAGGGTCGTCTTCTCTCCACCAGTTGTATTGACAGCAGCTCATCTTTGGACTGCTGCACTCTGGGGTTCTCCTCTCGTCTTTCTGAGAGAGAAGACCAGAGTCGATTCCATTATCTGGCTCGTTGCTTCAGGTCGAGACGATAAGGAATTGCCACCAACAAATAAGAAGATCCAAAGATGTAATAGACCTTCATGTTATATTTAGAATAAAAATCTGAGATGTAATAGATTTCCATCAAGATGTACCTATGTTTTTTTTGAAGAAGAAATAAGAAATCATCTTATCTTATTCTTTCTTTTATAATTTGATTTTGATATGCTGTCATAGATAACAGAATCCAGAGAGAATATGAATGTGGTAAGTTGTTTGACGTGAATATTTGGAATTTAGGGTCGTGAGAGACATGAATTCTCATTATGATAAATGAATGAGTGATCAGTCACTTCGATTGAAGAAGAGACTTTGAATGAATGAATGGTCGTTCAAACTCTCGAAGAAGAAAATGAATGAATCAATCAAGTCGGTTTCGAAGAAGGGATGATGAATGTTCAGTTATAAATGAATGAATCAGTTATAAATGAACGAACAGTTGTGCTTCTTTCCAAAAGTCGCATCAGTTTTTGAGGCTAATTATCTAGTTGTTTTGCCTATAAATAGAACAAAACTTTTGTAGATATTGCCAATCTCTTTCCCTTCTGTACAAAAATAATGTCTTCCAAAGATTTGCTCGCTCCGAAGACTGAAGAAGAGACTAAAACTCCCCCTACTGAGCCTCACGTGCCTTCTCGAAAAGAAAGGGGCGATTGCTCAACTGTTCCTGCACCGAGACGGGATGTGATTGCTGAACTGGTGGAACCTGAAAAAACTGCCGAAGAAGAAGCATTAAGGATGCCTGCTTGCGAGTTTTTCATGAGTTCAGGCAAAGAGGCGTTTGAATAATTGGCAAATTATGTATTTAATCATGAAGGATCGGGGCCCCCTTGTTTGCCATTGATTGTAAAAGTACAGAACAATTTTATGGGAGGACTGAACTTAGACTCACAATACAAACTCGCTTGTACAAAGAAAGCCTAGGGACGAAAACCTAGGTACAGCAGTCTAAGTACAATTGTTTATTTTAGATTCTGGAGGGTGACGATAGAGGCTCGGGAAAGCGACGGCCGCTCTGCCTTACTCCTTGGACGATCGGTATGCAGTCTTGGCTCGGAGAAGATCTGCTTGGCGTGGACGAAGAAATGCTCTTCTTGCTCTCCTCGTGTTGCTCCCCTGGCTTCTCTCTCTCTGTGATTATCAAAAAAAGGGGGGAGCTCTCTTTGTATATTTGTCTCTTTTTTTTTATTCTCTAGTTGCCGAGGGGGTTTTTACAAGGGAATGATACTGGCTACTTATAGGAGTGGGGTGTGATCATTAAGGTTTGCTAATGATCATTTGTTTGGAATATCGGCGCTCCTTCAATCTATCTGAACCTTTGATCCTGATTACAATAAATCTAGGCCATTAATGCGGATAGCACCATATCTTGTGAGCAATTAATGCTAACTGCTTTAAATCTTCATGATTGATTATGCCAATGTCCGATTGCTCGCCACGTGTCCCATTGGCTTGATGATAAATGATATGCCTTGATCTCAGTAATTATGATGATGATGTCAAATATATTTGTTAAGATTCGGTTAAATCCTTGATTGATCCGATGCCACGTGTTTTAATTGTGGGTCCTGCCAGAGCCGCATAGGATGGGCAACACTTGAACCGCAGGGAGATACCCTTCGTGAGCTGCATAGGACAATGCCTCATCGAGCCGCAGGGAACGAACTCTCAATGAGCCGCATATGCATAGTCTTTGCGAGCCGCATGAGCTAGCGTTGTATTGAGCCGCAGGGGCTGAGCTTTCAGTGGGCCGCATATGGCTGATTTCTGCTAATCATATAGGGTGACTTCTCAGTGAGCCGCATGAAGCTGTTCTCTATTTAAGCCGCATGAGATTTGCCACGTAGCAACCTTGGATTTCTGACGGATCGGGTCAGAGATCTTCCTCTTTTCCCGAAGAGTCTGTCATTATGGCAGAGCCATTATGACACTTTATGCCAGAGCCGCCACAGTCGTCAAATCATGTCAGAACATTAAATAAGGCCACTATTCAAAGGGCCAGCTGTAGGGAAGGATCACAAGGGGACGTGGCATCGATCGAGCCGCATATTCCTGCTGAACCGCATACACTCTCGAGCCGCATGAGACTGAGAGTCTTCCTTTGAACCGTATAAGACAGCTCCCATATGAGCCGTATGGGCTTCGTATCCGGAGCCGCATGGACCATTATTCTGATATTTTTCATGCTTCTACAAGACCCTCTTCAAAGTTTTCAATTTGTAAAATTGAAACACTTTGAATAAGAAGCATGGTCCCATTCATGCCGCATAAGTGTCCCAGCCGCATAGATTCATCTGTCCGCATAGGCTCTTTGCCACGTGTCCTGACTACGTGTGCAAATCTTCATTAAATGCTCTTGATTCGTTTTGATTTAATGCCGTCTTTTTGGGGGAGGATCCCAAGGGTCGATTTTGCCTTGACCGAAGTATTTTGCCTTTATCTTTTGAGGCGGCACGTAATCCGAGACGTCTGTTTATTTTTATGGGTCTCTTTCGCCTATAAATAGGAGTCTTTTAGTCTCTTGGGGATTTCTTTACCTTCTCTCTTTGCTCGAATTCCCTGTTGCCGTCTTTGCTCTTCGTCTTCTTCCTTCAACGATCGACAATGGCTCCCAAGAAGGCTGCTGCTGCTACGGGCAAGAAGGCCGCATCATCTTCTGCGGCAGCGAAGGGCAAGAAGGCCGCGTCTTCATCGACTGCGACGGCGAACATGGCGGCTCCTCCACCGGCTGGCGTGCCTGCTTTTCACCCCGACGTCCACCCGCCTATTGCTGGTAGGATTCCTTAATATGAACCTGCCATGGCTACGCCGCATATTTTATGCGCGAGCCTATATTCCAAAGCATGCTGTGTGTCCGACTCATGCTCGGGCCGCATGGAGTATGACCCAGGTTTGAGCCGCATGAAAGTGGTTACATAACTACTTCTTTATCAAGTCCGCATAAGCTCATCAGGATTTGGACCGTATGAGCTCTTTCAAACTGAACCGTTTAAGCACATTTCGAACTGAACCGCATAAGCTCATAAACTCATCTTCGCCGGGCCGCATAAGCTTTTTCGAGCCGAATAAGCTTATTCAAATCGGACCATATTCGCCTACACTCCCTTCGAACCGCATAAATTCCTCCGCACTGAGCCGCATGAGTTCCTTTCAGGCGGAACCGCATAAGCTTATTCGCACTGGACCGCATGGGCTCTTTCAAACTGAGCCGCATCAGCTCATTTGGGCTGATCTGTACAAACCTGTTTAAACTGAGCCGCATGAGGCTATACTGAGCCGCATAAACATCATGTAGTTTTGTGTTTCAGCTATCTTTTTGACTTGTTTCTTTTGCCTTTTCTTCAGTGAATCTGCCCGTGAATCCTGCGGGGGAACTTATGGTAGGCTCGCGTCAGTTGGCATCGGGCGTACATCGGGATGACTTAGTTCGTCAAGTGTCCGAACAGCTACTTGTTGATGAACCTTTGGAGCGACTAAATGCTATCAGGGTTCAATCTTTTCAATTTCTTGGTGACATGATAAGCTCCGGGCAGTCTGATGGGAAGTATCTGAAACCGATCTTCCTCTTTGGGGATGTGTTGGTCATAGAAAACTCCCGAGTGCTGGATGTTTCCGAGAGTTGGGATTTTGACCTGGACGGGATGCCAATTCATATCCCTATTATGAAGCGCCATTTCCCTTTTGAGTGGTTTAATATGATCGTTCTGGACAGGCAGATGCCGGACACCCTCACTCCAATCCGACCGGGGATGTTTGTCGGTAACATCCGTTATAACAGAGCCACTGGGTCAGTGCGCGCGGTCAAAGATCCGGCCAGTCGGTCCGTGACGGGATTAGTTCCGGGTACCTTCATCAACACCCCCGGTCCTAACTTTTCATTCTCCCAGGCTGATACCTTCCTGAGTCAGCTTGCTCGCAAAGGGTCCTATCCTGTTGGCAGGTTGGTACTGCCGAGCTGGTTACACCCCATTCCCCCGTGGGCTAATCTGACCTCATGGATTCTACGGAAGTACGAAGAATTTTTGCGGGGAGTCAACCTTTATGACGCTATCCGGGGTACCAGCCACGGGTTGCCCGTTAATAAGCCACTGTTCATGGCCCTTCTGGAGATGTACAATCATCGGACGGGGACCTTTTTTACCCCTGTTGGAGAATTAGGGCTCGCTCTTCACGAGATGTATGCTGTCTCCAAGCTTCCCTGGGGGGATGAACCCTTCGAAGTGTACACTCCGACGAATGAGGAGCTCCAAGATTTGGATCGACGATTTCCCGGTTTCGTCGCCGTGTATCAAGAACTATTGTGCCATCATAGCACCTGTCACCGGACGACTATCCAGAAAAATGACAGCTCGGAAGGGGACTCTCCCTATACTAAATCTTGGGTCGCGTACCTTTTCAAATTCAGCGCGGCTGGCCGGGTTACTTCCCGAGATCGTTTAACTCCTAGGGAAGTAGAGGCCTTGGTGTCGACCGCTAGAAGGTCGAAGTCTAAAAGTGACAGGTTCGGGAGCCAGATTGACTCCTTCAGCTACTTTTGTTATGGTACCCGGCGGTTGTCAGAGAAGGCACTCTTGGCCGGGTTTCTAATGGTATGGCTGCGCAACTGCGTGGTCTCAGGAGGGGCATGTTCTATTGAGAGGATCAGTCGCCACTTTATTCTTCCTGCCGTGAAGTTGGCCTTTGGGGTCAGGCTGGCTCTTCTTCCTGCCATGGTGTGCAGTATTCAGCATGGTCTCCGCACCTTCTCGTCCAAGGTCATTGTTCGTGACGTGGCAATGGATTTCGAACGTGTAGAATTGCCTTATCATTACTTGCTGGGATGGCTATTGCTGCATTATCAGTCCTTGATGAGGCCTGGGACGGGAGATGGCGTTACAGATGACGACGCATTTCTTTTCAAGTATCACCACCAACCTTGGAAATGTAGTACCATGCCGGCATGTCGGAGGATGCTGGCGAGGGTGGACGGGTACAATCTCTTCGTGTCCGTTCCTCGTTTCACTGATCAAGAGGTGAGGAGTGTTCATGTTGATGGGGTTGGACCTCCTCATTTCTTGCCTGAAAAGATGCGTTTCTGGCTGCTTAATATTCGCCCGGCGCATCTAGTTTACCGGAATCACAACTTTGTGTACTTGGAGCCCTACTTGCCTAGTAGGTTTGCACGTCAATTTAGGTATAGTCAGCTATTCCTCGGGCGCCCCAGTTCTCACCTGGGATTTGAAGGTAGCATTCTTGACGGTATTAGGGCATGGAGCTATTATGACACCTGTCATACTCGGGCTAGCTTTTTGGTCCCTGCCGCAAACGTGATAGGGGAAATCTTGCATATGGCGGCCCTATATCATGTTACGGCGAACCCTCCTCCCCTTGATTTTGACTCGAGGACTAGCTTCATTGTGGGCACTCGCCTGGCGGAGAAGGTTACGACGTCGAGAGCGAAGAAGAAAGGGACGAATAGAGTTCCTTCGCCCGATTCCGAGTCCTTCGACACAATTGAGGAAGACAACGAGCGGGACGACGGGGACTCCCTTTCTTCGGATGACGAGACAACAGCGGGTCAGTCTCCCGTCATGGTAGGTGACATGATGACGGATCAACCGTCGGCTGTATTTGATGAAGCAGTGGACCAGTTACCATCTGTGTCGGAGGTGGTATGGGTAGATCTATCGTCCATCATGCCTGGTCCCTTACGTAAGCGAGGCAGGCGTGAGTCTACTGGCGGAGGGGTAACTTTTTCTGTAAAGAGAGCGACGGTCGGTCCCCAAAGACTGCTTATTACGGAGAAGGGTGAGGATGTAGACGACATTCCAGAGGTAAGTCGGAGCCTTCTCTTTGTTGTAGTTTTCTTTCCTCTCGGGGATATGACTTGATCATTTTTCTTTGTAGGCGTCTGACGAACCAGGCTCTCCTGAACCATCTACTACCCCAGTAGTTAATCCGGCCCTTGCTGCTTTGATTAGCGACATGTGTGCCGTGGTTCTCTCTACGGGGGCTCTCTCAGCGGCGGCCGAGGATTCCTAAGCCGCTGATGCCCCAGCCCGGGGTGACGAAAGTTTCCTTGGGCCCGTCTCCGAGATTGCTGAACTTCAGCAAGATGACGCCATTCTCGGTGCATCTCCTCCCGAGGATGCAAGGGCGGATGAGTCTATTATTCCTGACTCGGAGGCTGTTGGTGAAGAGGTTGTGATGGCTGTAGGCGAACCCCAGCCTCCACACTCCTCCACTGGTAAGCTGAGCCACATATTGACCACCGAGGGGGCTTATTTGCTCTATCAACATATCTTTCGGGTCAAGTCGATTCATGGTTGCCTTGGCCCTGCAGGTCCTGACCCTTTACCTCCCGCCGTGGATGTTCTCGGGGAAGGCCCGGTCTGCCGTGATCTGGGCGAAAGAAGCATTTCCTCTCCTTCGTCATCGCATGTTGAGGGACATCCTGCCAGCTTTGGGCAGATGGGAATGGAGTTGGTGTTGGCCCCGGCCTCGTCTTCGGCTGCTTATACGGCTCCGGAGATCGACTTCTCGACCCTGCCGAGCATCCAAATTCTGCGGGCCGCTGAAGAGGAATTGACTGATGTTCAAGCGTCCTTCCGTGCAGAGTTGGTTTCTCTTGTGGCAGGAGCGGCAGATTCTGTCGCGTCTTCTTCCGTGCAGCCAGCCACACTCCCGTTGACACCGGCTTCCTCGGAGGCTCTGAACGAGGTAACGCAGGATGTGGTTGACAGCTTCTATCGTCACTTAGGGAGGGGTATAAACGCTGCCGTGGAACGGGGGATCCCTTTTTCTCTGTCTCTGCGGGGCGCTCGGGGTCAAATCGATACTCTGAAGGGTCTTCCTGGCGGGATGGGGTTAGCCGCGCTCTTGGAACCTAAGTTGACAGAGACTGACCAGCTTGTGACCCAACTGCTGGCAGTACGGCAGGCTGGCTTGCCTGCTGCGATTGAACGGGAGTGGGGCTTCCTGGTTGCTGCTCGGGACAGGATCAAGCTTGCTTGAGAAACTGCCGGGCCGGCTGTGCAGGGGGACCTTGACAAGTTCTCCGTCTCCTATGACCGACTGGGTCGTCGGAGTCAGGCTTGTAGGGCCCGGGAAGAATCTGCCTCTCGTGGAATAGCTGACACGAAGGAGCGGATTCTCGCACTCCAGAAGGAGTTGGCCTTCTTAGAGTCAGAGCGGGAGGCTGCTCATGCAGAACAGGAGTCGATCGCTCGGGAGGCCGAGAGGGTTTCCCGATCTTCTGTCAACCTGGAGCGGGCCTTCAAGAAGTTTGAGGACAACTGGCAAGCCCATGCTCATCTGGAGGATACGGCGGTGCTGAACCAGGAGGCGGAGCGTCGAGCCAAACAGAGGCTTGAGCGGTCGGTTGCCTTGATAAAGGACCGTCTCACGGTGTTATGTGCTCCAGAGCAGTGATCCGCCCTCTGTCTTCTTTTCCTCTTTTTTTTTCTCTTTTAATTTTTGTAAGGGGTGTGATCCCCGCTGATGTAGCCCTTTGATTTTTGAATAAATGAGCATGTTTCAACTCATCTTTTCTTTCTTGTACTTGCGGTGTTTATGGAACCGGACTTGCTAGGGGATTATTTGTGGACCTGTTACCCTAGGTGTACCTTGGCTTTGGGTACGGATAACAAGTTTGGATGTTTGGAGCAGCCATGGCAAAGTGGTCATGGGTGTTCTTGGTGTTGGGAGAAGGAATACCGTAGAGCAGCTGGGCTCCCGGGGCATGGTAAGATGGTAGATTTATGCTAAGAAGCTTAGCAAGAGATATTTGTGGACCTATTATCCTTGGCATACCCTGGTTCAGGATACGGATAATGGGATGAAAGAAAACCAATCACATTTGCTCAGAGGTTATGATGACATGACAAACGTGAAGGTTTTACCGTAAAATCTTCCTGCTCAGAGGTAATGAGAACATGGCAGGGGAGACTTCACGGAAGCTATTTATAGTAAATAGCGGATATTTGTGGTCAACAGAGGACATTTGTGGTCAACAGAGGACATTTGTGGTCAACAGAGGACATTTATGGACCTATTATCCTTGTCGTACTCCGGTTGTGGGTACAGATAATAGGTTGAAAGAGGACCAGCATACTTGCTCAGAGGTAATATGGACATGGCAAATATGACAATTTCTTCGACGGAGCCTTCCCATTCAGAGGTAATGAGGACATGGCAGGAGTGGGATCAATGAAAAGTGGGTTCATAGAACGACTCAGAGGTAGGAGAATGTGGAAGTTCTATGCGAGGGGGCGGTTTGTTTTTGGTGGAAGTGAAGACGACTCAGAGGTAATGAGGACATGGTCGTTTCGGAAATTGGTGGATCGACTACCCTTTTTGTGCACTGGGAGTACGGGTAGTGGATCATGAGGGAGGATCTCTTCCAGGAAGAAAGTTCAGAGGTATAATCATACGTGACTTACTATCTGCAAGAGTGACCGGAATGTAAGTTCAGAGGCACCAGCCGGTACATAACTTGGTATTGAGGGAGTGAGAGTTCAGCGGCACCAGCGGGTGCATGGCTCGATAATCTGAAATAGGGTGGATGAGAGTTCAGTGGTACTAAAGGGGTATATGACTCGATAATCTGGAGAATGATGTTTAAACATAGTATTTCTTCAGGAACTTGCCGTTGACGGGCAACATGAGCAAGTCTCCGTTCTGCTTGGCGAGGCGGTAAGCACCGTTGGAGAACACGGCCTCGATGACAAATGGACCTTCCCATTTTGGCTGGAACTTGCCGGCGGTCTTGTAAGTCATGACCATTGGCCTGCGGACTGCCAGCACAAGATCGCCCACTTGGAATGTTCTGATTTTAACCTTCTTATTGAAGGCTCATGAGATGCGTGCTTGGTATAGTTCGATCCTTTGCTGAGCTAGGAGGCGTTTTTCATCTAAGGCCTCCAACTCTTGTAGTCGACGTCGGTAGTTATCATCCGTTGTCAATTGATAGGTGAGGGTGATGCGGAGTGAGGGGATTTGAGTCTCCAATGGGAGGACTGCCTCACTCTCGTACACCAGGGAAAATGGTGTATTCACGGTGGCTGTTCGAACTGTGGTGCGATAAGCCCATAAGCATTCGCCGAGCTTTTCGTTCCAGTCACATTTATTGGAGGAGACAAACTTCTTGAGGAGTTTGATGATCATTTTGTTGAATGCCTCTGCTAACCCGTTTGCTGCCGGGTTGTACGGTATCGAAGCGACATTCTGAATACGGTGCTTATCGCAGAACCGATAGAATGCGTGGCTTGCAAACTGCGAACCATTGTCATGGATGATCCTTCGGGGTAATCCAAAGCGGTAGATGACGTGATGCTTAAGGAAGCTGATCACGTTTGAAGTCTTAACTTCTGCGAGTGGGACAGCTTCCGCCCATTTGGAGAAGTAATCAGTGATAGCAAGTATGAAGCGATGTCCTCGGGAAGAAGGTGGGGTGATTGGGCCAATGATATCCATTCCCCATGCTTCGAATAGCCAGGATGCCACTGTCGGATGTAGAAACTCCGATGGTTGGTGAATAAAGTCTGCGTGGACTTGGCAAGCTTTGCATTTTCTGGCATAGTCTATCGCGTCTGCCACCATTGTGGGCCAGTAGTAGCCCATTCGGCAAAGACGATCTTGTAGTTTTGGGCCGGGCTGATGGGCCCCGCAGACACCGTCATGAGCTTCTCGCACGGCTTCTTTGGCTTCTGCGTTCGACAGGCACCGGAGTAATAATCCGTCATAGGAGCGGCGATACAGCATCTTCGTCTCTGTATCGTAGAAGAGTCTGAGAGAACGCCGTCTGACAGAAGTAGCTTCCTTTGGGTTCTCAGGGAGGATGTTGTAGACGACGAAGTCGATGAATGGCTGTCTCCAGTCTGGTGCTTCGTCGACCGTCTGGGTGGAATAACTTGCCACGAATTAAATATTGTTCTTGGGGAAGACCAGTTCATGGCCTATCACGTCAACCGAATGATGAGCCTGGTTTGGCACTGCTAAAGAAGCGGCGAGGCCTGCTAGAGTATCGGCTTCGATATTTTGGAGTCTGGGAACGTGTTCGATGAAGAACCCCTCGAACGATGAGATAATGTTGATCGCAATTTGATGGTAGGGGATCATGTCTTCATGGCGGACCTCGTATGAGCCCCGGATCTGATTGACGATTAGTTGGGAGTCGCCGTACGCTTCAAGGTGTTCTACCTCCAGCTCTCTTGCCAGTTGGAGACCAATGACCAGAGCGTTATACTCGGCCACATTGTTAGAGCAGGATTCTGTGAGGGAGTAGGCGCGATTGATCACCAGCCCGGTAGGAGAGATCAATACCACTCCGACCCCAACGACGATATTTTCCTTGGGTCCAGTTCTTGAAGCGCCATCGAAGAACATCCGCCATATATTATCGTGGGTAGCTGTATTCGAATTGGCGACCTCATCTGGGATCTCTTCATAGATTCTGGATGACTCCGATCCTGGGTGGGCTGCCAAGAAGTCTGCCAGGGCTTGACCCTTGACAGCCTTCTGCGGGACGAAGATCATATGATAGGGGAACAGCAATATTGCCCATGTAGCGAGGCGATAGCTGAGTTCCCCTGGTTTAGTCATGAGGACTCTGAGAGGGTTGACTCGGGAGATTACACGTATGGTTTGCCCTGTGACGTAGTGTCGCGTCTTTTGAATGGCGAACACCAGGGCGAGGCATTCCTTCTCCACAGCGGTGTATCGATGTTCTGGCCCAATCATCATTCGACTGAGGTAATATATGGCCTGCTCGTGGCCTGCGTCGTTGCTTTGTGCCAGTAGGGCGCCAAAGGAGTGTTCTATTGCTCGTACGTAGAGCAAGAATAGTTTTCCAGGGACCGGGGCCACCAAAACTGGAAGATTTGATAAGTATTCCTTGATGCTGTCGAAAGCACGCTGGCATTCCTCGTCCTATACGAATGAGACTCCTTTCTTCATGAGGTGTGTGAATGGTCGGCATTGCCCGGAGAGATTAGAAATGAACCTCCTGATGTAAGCTAGCCTTCCTTGGAGGCCTCTAAGTTCATGAAGATATTTCGGGAGAGCCATCTCCATGTCGCCTTTGTTTTCTCGGGGTCTACATGGATACCCTGTGCAGTGATAATGAAGCCCAAGAACTTCCTGCTGGATACGCCCAAGAATGATTTCGTAGGGTTCATCTTCAGATTGTGGGCTCGCATTAGGTCGAATGCCGTCCTCAGGTCCTGAAGATGATCTTCCTTACGGCGACTCTTGACGGCGATGTCGTCGACATAGCATTCCACTGTCTTGCACAAATGTTCTCTGAAAATGATACTCATGGCTCGCTGATATGTAGCGCCAGCATTCTTTAGACCGAATGGTATGACTGTGTAGCAGTATGTGCCAATCGGCGTTCGAAATGATGTGTGCTTTTCGTCGTCGGAAGACATCTTGATTTGATTGTACCCCAAGAATCCATCCATGAATGACATACGTTCAAAGCCGCATGTGTTGTCGATCATGATGTCTGTGATGGGGAGGGGAAATTCGTCTTTCGGACATGCCTAATTTAGATTACGGAAGTCGATGCAGATTCGGATCTTCTCATTCTTCTTAAGGACCGGAACTATGTTGGTGACCCAGTCAGGATGTTGCTCCTCACGGATGAAGCCGCTGGCTATTAGTTTGTTGACTTCGGCTTCGATCGCATCCAAGACGCCTGGGCGGAAGCGTCGTTGTTGCTGCTTGACTGGTTTTGCATCTGGACGTATGTTGAGCTTATGAAGAGCAATGTCGGGATCTAAACCCGGCATGTCCTCATAACTCCAGGCGAACACATCAATATATTCTTTGATAAGTTTCTGTAGCGATTCTCGCTCTTCGTCTGTTAAACTCTTACTGACAAAGATTGGTTTTGGAGAGGACTCGCTGCCGAGGTCGACCTGCATAACTTCATCTTCGGTAGGAGGTTCTCTCTGCTCGAACCATTTTTCCCATTGCGCGTCCAGCTGTTGTGCCCACGGCTCTAGTTCGAGGATTTCAGGAATGTCTTCGTCTTCTTCGTAAGCGTCAGCAAATGCCATATTGACTGACAGGACTTGTCTGAATATGTCTCCGATGCTGGTATCCGAGTCGGAAGTTGGTGACCCGGTTGAATGTGACTGCCAGTCACACTCTTCATCTGAACTCTTGGGGGTCGTCGTGGGAGTTACATACCCTAGTCCACATCGAGTTTTGCTATAGTAGTCCCGTGGCTTGCCGGTCGGTACTGGGGGCTTCAAAGGTAGTCGACGTCCAGTGCCGTAATTCAAACCTGGTGTAGTCTCCAGATCATATCCCTGCTTTTGCATGAGATATTTGGACTGGGGGCTATAAAGATATAGAGGCAGTCTCCCGGCATCTGACCCAAGATCGGCTTCCTTTATGATGAAGGGGTACGGATCGTCTTTCCGGCCGAAGATAATTGGATGGTCCCCTCCCTCGTATATTCGGTAGGCGTCTTTTGCTGGAGTAAGCTGGATCGCGGTGTATACATTTGTCACCTGTGTGTGTAGGTGAGTGCCTATACCGTGGTCCATAGCATACATTGTACATAGCTTATTGAACTCGGTGTAGTTCAAAGATAACCCTTTATTGATGAAGTAAGGTATCTTTTCTAGGAGAATTACATCATCGGCGGAGGGGACATTAGTGTGAGTAGCCACATACTTGGCTAGTTCCGGCTGCTCCTCGGCTACCCCCTGTGTAAGTGAAGACTGAGAGGACGTCCTAGTCAGCTTGATCTTCAGAGGTTCAACTGACGAAGAAGAGCGTGGGGTTGTCGGTAGACTAGCAACCCCCAGTCTGGCACTCGATATGGAGCGAGGGGTGGCTGGTTCGCTAGAAGTGTCAGACCTTGTATCAGGATGATAACCTTTCTTGGGAAGGCGTATTGTCAGTGGCCTATCGGAGGGATTGAGTTTCTCCGTTTGGGGTTGAACGACTCTTGGCAGTCTGATGGTAAGTGGCCCTGTTGTGGGTCTCGGCACCTGGCCGGACCTTGGCAGTCGGATTCTCAACTGCTCTTCCTGTGCCGAGAGGCTGATTGCGTCCTTACGCAGAGTGGCCGAAAGGGGTACGAAATTGCCTGGTTTGCGAGCCTGGAGGTGGATCGTTAGGGGTTCTTCTGATCCTGTGGCCGTCTTGGTATGAGCTTGCACATCTTCTTCGACCAGATGCTTCTTTGATTTTTCGTACAGACAGGAGTCTGAGTAATAAGATTCGACCCCCTTGAAGGGATCGATATCAGCAAATTTTGTCCTCACGAAGCCATGCTTATCGACATATTTGAAGCATTGGTGCAGTGTGGAAGGCACGATCATGTAATCGTGTATCCAAGGTCGCCCCAAAAGGATGTTGTAAGAAGTGTCGGCGTCTATGACGTAGCAGGTGACTTCTGAATGGAGATCGCCAATCTGGCATTTCAGACGGATCTTCCCGATTGGGTAGCTCCTGCCCGAATTGAAACCGCTAATGGCGGTGCTCGTAGGCGTCAGGTGATGCATCGGAATGCGAAGATGATGTAGCAGACCCTTCGGAATGATGCTTATGGTAGACCCAGGGTCAATATGCATTCGGTCCACCTTTACGTCGCCAATGTATCCAGTGTAGTATAACGGGCGATCGTGCAGGTTAGTTTTGATGAGCATATCCTGCGGAGAGAAGACGATATTGGGCATTGCTCCCGTACACGCACTATCTTGGAGATCTGCAGGTTGATTATCTCCCGTGAGGTTGACCTGAGCCAAGTATGCGTCGGCGTTTTGGAGTGCATCACTCAAAGCTGTGCGGACATCCTTTGAGAGCCTTAGGAGTTCATATAAGAACAATTTGGCCGGTGTATTGGCCAATTGTGCCAAGATGTCGAAGTTATAGGGCCTCTCCAGCCCCTGAGGTGTCTCCTTTCGGAGGGATTTGTCGAAGCGAGTCTCCTTCGGCCTAGGCTTGTCGGTCGTTGAAGGCTGAGCCGGTCCCGGAGCATCGGTAGAAGTGGGCGGATGATCATCTGTCGAGTTCTCAGCCACGGACTGAGATTGTGCTCCAGATCGAGTAACAACGGCCGTGACTTCTTCTTCATCTGCCGAGACGGTGCAGCAGGATCTGACTTTTCCGCTTCTCTTCTTGTGAATGGGAGGCGTTGTGGGCTGAGTCACCTCATGGACCATGTCCGGATGGACCCACATAATTTCTCCTCGCGATGTAGTGAGAGGTACAAGATCGGCAGCTTGATCTCGAGCAGACGGAAGATTAGCAATTTCCATCGTTACCAGAGGGATGGATATAACACCGTCTTGAGTCTCTGTTGGTGGGAAGCTGCCGAATTGTACGGATACCATGTTGGCTGCTACGGTTACCTCCTCGAAATCGATGGCTAGAGCGTTCGAATCGATGAGGTTTTGGATGTACCGTTTCAGTTGGTAGCAGTCGTGTGTAGCATGGTGGACGTAACGGTGGTAATAGCAGAATTTTGGGTTCTCCAAGTCAGCCGGCCGAGGCTCCCGTCTTGGTGGAGGGAACTGAATTCTATCTCCTTGTATGAGCATGTCCAAGATAGGCTTGACGTGGCCGTCTTCAAAAGAGTAAGTGATTTGAGGCCATTGTTTGTCTGTTGGTTGTGACTCGGGCTTCTGGGCCGTGTCGGCCACCATAGCCTACTTGCCTCTGTTGTCCCGATTGTTGGAGGGGCTACCCCCATTGTCGGTGTTGGTGCTGGAACGCTTGCCCTTGTTCTCTCCCTCTGAGATATGCAACCCCAGCTGGCGGGCCTTCTTCAATCGTTCTTCGGCACTTGTACCACTGATGATAAAAGCCTTCCAGTCCTTGAATTAACTTTCGTCCATCCAGAGACTAATTGTTGGGAGTAGTCTCTTTTGGCAAATTTCAATCAGGGAAGAATCCGGATTGCCAGATGGTAACTTCATTGCGGTTTGACGAAACCGCTCAATGTAATTCTTCGTCAGCTCTTTCTCTCCTTGGATGACATCCATGAGCGTAGACATTGTGACATCCTGCCATACCTCGTAGAACCTCTCCAAGAACAAGCGTTTGAAGCCAGCGAAGGAGTGGATGCAATTGTCCGGCAGGTTGCGGTACCAGTCGAAGGCGACTCCTTCCAATGCCCCGATGAATAACCGCGTGAGGATAGCGTTATCATGGGGCAGATGGTCGGTGGTGACCTCGAAGTAAGTGATATACCGACTTGCTGAGGTTTTGCCATCATAGGGGTTGATATTGAACGGCTTATATCTTGGTGGGAATGGAACATCCCTCCATTCAGCAGGATATGGTTGCCGTATTCTGAAGTCTTGAGAGTTTTCTCGGGCGTGGAACATGGCTCGGAGCTCTTGAACTTCTCTCCTTACTTCTTGGGTCTCATCTGTCGCAGTCGAAGCCGTTACTTCGGGAGGATTATTACCCGGGTTCGGTACCGCCGAATTTGAATCTACGTTGATTGTGGGACCCGCACTTGTCTGGCCAGGTGTCACTCCCTACAGAGTAGGAAGCGCCATTTTGATCTCGTCTACAGACTTGACCAAGGCGTGCAGTATGGCCTCCAAAGTGTCGATGTGTTGGCGATCACTGGAGCCACCTTGATTGTTGTTCGTCATGAATACCGTCCTTTCGTGAGGAGTGACGGAAGGGACGGTGGAGGGTGCGCCCTCCGAGTCGTACCCATGCATCGAGAAATCATCGGGGTAGGTGGGAATATTCTCTTTGGGTTCGGACTCAGAAGGAACAGTACCCCCAGCTTCGGAGTTTGCTTCATCTTGAGAGTCACGGATGTCCTCGAGGACATCAGCATCTGTTGCACCTGGTGGGAGAGTTGTTTCTCCGGGCTCGTCTCCTTGAAACATCGGATTATTGTGGATGTTCGGAGGAGTGCTACCCCCAGCTCCCTCGACCTTCAGCGGTGCGGACGATGAATCTCCTATTGCAGCAGATTTTGTCTTCGAACGGGTGTGTTGGTAAACTCCGGTGGAGGGCAACCGTTTAGCCGACAATTTCTTAGCTATAGTGGTTGATATTTTTGGGCTGGAGATGCTTGTCTTCTTCCCTTTTCCCTCGGCGGGGACTTTCTGCACGGAATTGCAGGAGGCAATAGGAGGTGCTTCGTCCCCCGAGCTCGGATGCTGTAATCTTTGGAAGACGGACGGCCGATCTTCCGTCACTGCCGTGTTATTGCAGCAGCAGTTGACGATGATCTGGGTGCAGTGACGTCCATGTGAGGAATCTTTGCACGTCGAGGCCCCTTCTCTTTCCTTACGTTTGTGGAGGACAGCCTCACGCAGGTCAGAGGAACCACTTTGTCCGTTTGCCGCTGGGGACTGGACTTGAGCGGTTCTATACAACTTCCCATCAGAGGCCCGCGTGATAATTAGTGGGACGCCCCGATAGTCAGAGGTTGGGGCAGTTGTCTGGGCTTGATGAGCCCGCGCTGCCCTGGACTTCTTCTTCTTAGCACTTGTGGGTGCATAATAAGAAGAGTCCAAGTTGAATACCACAGAGTCTGGAGAATTATCAGGGTTCGGACCGTACGAGAGACGGTCGAAAACTGATCGAGAGGAGCATGGAGCGGATGCTATGCGGCTGGGATTGGAAACCGTGCAGGCTGTCTGCATGCGGTTGTCTTCTGTCGTCGGCTGAGTTCTTATACGGCTAGGAGTCACGACCGTGCAGGCTGGCCGCATACGGTTGACATCTGTGGCCGTATGGGTTTTCTGCAAACGATTGACTCTAATAGCCGTATGAGTTTCATCCATGCGGTTGGCAACTGTAGCCGCATAAGTTATGCGGCTGACAGATGTGGCCGCATGAGTTTTCTTCACGCGGTCGGCGGATGTAGCCGCATGGGCTTTCTCCCTGCGGCTAATACCCTTCTGCGGCTCGTATCGCGTAGAGTTCCTCTTTGCCCCTGCAAGTCCAGCATCATAGTATTTTCTTCTGTCGGACTTGGGGACAGCAGAGTTGTCTACGGTCTGAAGTGGGGCCGCAGGAGAGTCCTTCTCGCCGTCTTGAGCAACAGAGGGTATCCCATCGAAGACTTGAGGAGGAGCAAATGATTTTGGCCTCCACTCTTTACGAGCCTTCGTGGTGCGGGTGCGCTTCTGGATCGGGCCAGCACTGCCTTCAGAGAGCATCTCTTCGAACGCCCGTTGGTCGAAGCGGACGACCATCTTCTGTTGTGTGGAGCCAAGTTTGGCTGCATCCGATTGCGTCACCAACTCCTCAGCCGTGGAGAAGTTTGTCCACAGCAGAGTCGCCATCGTGTTTGCCATTGATTGTAAAAGTACAGAACAGTTTTATGGGAGGACTGAACTTAGACTCACAATACAAACTCGCTTGTACAAAGAAAGCCTAGGGACGAAAACCTAGGTACCGCAGTCTAAGTACAATTGTTTATTTTAGATTCTGGGGGGTGACGATAGAGGCTCGGGAAAGCGACGGCCGCTCTGCCTTACTCCTTGGACGATCGGTATGTAGTCTTGGCTCGGAGAAGATCTGCTTGGCGTGGACGAAGAAATGCACTTCTTGCTCTCCTCGTGTTGCTCTCCTGGCTTCTCTCTCTCTGTGATTATCAAAAAAAGGGGGGAGCTCTCTTTGTATATCTGTCTCTTTTTTTTTATTCTCTAGTTGCCGAGGGGGTTTTTGCAAGGGAATGATGCTGGCTATTTATAGGAGTGGGGTATGATCATTAGGGTTTGCTAATGATCATTTGTTTGGAATGTCGGTGCTCCTTCAATCTATCTGAACCCTTGATCCTGATTACAATAAATCTAGGCCATTAATGCGGATAGCACCGTATCTTGTGAGCAATTAATGCTAACTGCTTTAAATCTTCATGATTGATTATGCCAATGTCCGATTGCTCGCCACGTGTCCCATTGGCTTGATGATAAATGATATGCCTTGATCTCAGTAATTATGATGATGATGTCAAATATATTTGTTGAGATTCGATTAAATCCTTGATTGATCCGATGCCACGTGTTTTAATTGTGGGTCCTGCCAGAGCCGCATAGGATGGGCAACACTTGAACCGCAGGGAGATACCCTTCGTGAGCCGCATAGGACAATGCCTCATCGAGCCGCAGGGAACAAACTCTCAATGAGCCGCATATGCATAGTCTTTGCGAGCCGCATGAGCTAGCGTTGTATTGAGCCGCAGGAGCTGAGCTTTCAGTGGGCCGCATATGGCTGATTTCTGCTAATCATATAGGGTGACTTCTCAGTGAGCCGCAGGAAGCTGTTCTCTATTTAAGCCGCATGAGATTTGCCACGTGGCAACCTAGGATTGCTGACGGATCGGGTCAGAGATCTTCCTCTTTTCCCGAAGAGTCTGTCATTATGGCAGAGCCATTATGACACTTTATGCCAGAGCCGCCACATTCGTCAAATCGTGTCAGAGCATTAAATGAGGCCACTATTCAAAGGGCCAGCTGTAGGGAAGGATCACAAGGGGACGTGGCATCGATCGAGCCGCATATTCCTGCTGAACCGCATACACTCTCGAGCCGTATGAGACTGAGAGTCTTCCTTTGAACCGTATAAGACTGCTCCCATATGAGCCGCATGGGCTTCGTATCCGGAGCCGCATGGACCATTATTCTGATATTTTCCATGCTTCTACACCCCTCCCCGTCCTTAATATCATGTAATTCCATTCTGTCTTCGAATAAAATGAACTTTTTTATACATCATGTCTTTGGAATATTTTGCTTTTATACATAATATTTCTTGAGAAATTTGCCATTGGTAGGCATCATAGCAACTCTGCCCTCCATATCTGTTAATTGATAGGCTCCATTGGAGAAGACTTTATTTACCACATACGGTCCTTCCTACTTTGCCTCGAACTTGCCTTTGCTCATATGTGTCATAGTCATAGAACGTCTGACTGTAAGAACCAACTTGCCTTCTTGAAATGTCCGCACTCTGACTTTGCGATTGAAAGCTTTTGAGATTTGGGCTTGATAAAGTTCAATATGCTGTTGAGCCAGTAACATTTTCTCGTCGAGCGCCTCCAACTCTTGAAGCCGAAGACGATCATTGTTTTCTGTAGTAAGTTCGTTAGCAATAGCGATCCTCAACGATGGAATTTGAATTTCCAAAGGCAGAACAGCTTCACACCCATATACTAGAGAAAAATGTGTGCAACCTGTAGGATTACGGACAATAGTGCGATATGCCCATAGACATTCTCCAAGTTTATCACTCAAATTACGTTTTTTAATAGAGACAAACTTTTTAAGGAGTTTGATAATGGACTTGTTGAATGCTTCAGCTAAGCCGTTAGCTGCAGGATTATAGGCCGTTGAGGCAACATTATTGATTCTGTTGTTATCACAGAACCTATTAAACTTCTGGCTGATGAATTGCGGTCCATTATCATGGACGATTCGGCGAGGGACACCAAATCTATATATCACATGATGTTTGATGAAGTTGATGACACTACTCGTTTTAACTTCAGCCAAAGGTATAGCTTCTGCCCACTTGGAGAAATAATCGGTTATAGCTAAGATGAACCGATGTCCTTTAGATGAAGGAGGATTGATAGGGCCAATTATATCCATGTCCCAAGCTTCAAAAGGCCATGAGGCAGCAGTCGGATAAAGAAATTCCGATGGTTGGTGAATGAAATCTGCATGAATCTGACATGCACGACATTTCCTTGCATAGTCAATAGCATCTGATAATATAGAGGGCCAGTAGTAACCCATACGTCGGATATGATTCTGTAATTTAGGACCTGGCTGAGGTGCTCCACAAACGCCATCATGAGCTTCACGCAATATCTGCTTTGCTTCGTCACCAGCGAGACATCTTAAAAGCAATCCATCAAAAGTTCTTCGATAGAGTGTTTTCGTAGTATAATTATAATATAATCGAAGCGATCGACAACGGATATTTGTAGCTTTTTTTAGGATCTTCTGGCAAGATATCATGTACTGGAAAATTCATGAAAGGTGCTCTCCAGTCCTTGCTAATATCATTGACCTCAGTTAGGTTGCTGAATTCAATGTTGTAATTGTTTTCAACACAAAATAGTTCTCTATTAGAGATAACAACAATCTATTGTCTTTTGACTGAACTGCCATTACCGCAGCTAGGTTAGCTAAGGCATCAGCTTCTGTATTGCATGCCCGTCGTACATGTTCGATGAAAATCCTTTGAACGAAGAAGCTATCATGGTTGCTGCTTCATGGTATGGTACTAAATCGTGATGTCGGACCTTATATATGCCTCTAACCTGATTAACAATCAGCTTAGAGTCGCCATATACTTCAAGATATTCAACACCCAGTTGTTTAGCCAATTGGAGTCCAATGAGCAAGGCATTGTATTCTGCCACATTGTTAGAGCATGATTCGTCTAAAGAATAGGCCCTTTGAATAGTTAATCCATCGGGTGAAACAAGAACAATTCCTACTCCAGCCACAAGGGTACCTCCAGGTCCAATTCTAGAAGCTCCATCAAAGAACAACCTCCAGGTAGAAAATTCTTCTGAGATCATATTTGATTCCAATATTTCGTCCGGAATCTCATCATAGAGTTTAGATGTCTCAGGGACAGGATGAGCTGCTAAGAAGTCGGCAAGTGCTTGGCCTTTCACAGACTTTTGAGGAACATAAACCATATCATATTGTGCTAATAATATGGCCCATGTGGCAAGCCTGGAGTTGAGTGTACTTGGCTTCTTCATTAAAACCCGAAGAGGATTGACTCGAGATATAACATGAATAGTTTGGCCTATGATGTAATGTCTTGTCTTCTGAACGGCAAACATTAAGGCTAAACATTCTTTCTCTACCGGACTATAACGATGTTTAGCTCCAATTATTGTTCGACTAAGGTAATAGATGGCTTATTCATGACCTTCCTTGTTTTTTTGAGCCAGCAAAGCTTCCAACGAATGATCCATTGCCCGGACATACATTAAGAAAGGTATTCCTGAGATCGGTGGTACAAGAACCGGTGGACTCATTAAATATTATTTTATGTCGTCAAATGCTCGTTGACATTCTTTCGTCCAAACGAAAGATACACCTTTCTTCATTGATTGAGTAAATGGTCTGTAACGTCCAGATAAATTCAAAATGAACCGCCTGATGTACGCAAGTCGACCTTAGAATCCTCGTAGCTCTTTTAGGTTGCATGGAGGACGCATCTCTTGAATGGCTTTGATCTTCTCGGGATCAACGTGTATACCTTTAGAGGTAATGACGAAGCCGAAAAATTTGCCACTAGAGACACCTAAGAAAGACTTGGTGGGGTTCATTTTGAGTTGATGCTGGCGCATTAGATTGAAGATAGTTTTTAAATCTTGAATGTGATCTTCCTTGAGACAACTTTTGACAGCAATATCGTCAACATAGCATTCGACAGTCTTTCGCAGATGATCGCAAAAGATAGTACTCATAGCCCGCTGGTAAGTTGCACCTGCGTTCTTAAGACCAAACGGTATGACCGTATAACAGTATACTCCTCGAGGAGTACAAAACGAAGTATGTTTCTCATCTTCAGGATTCATCCGAATTTGATTATATCCAGAAAACCCATCAATGAAAGAAATTCATTCGAATCCACATGTATTGTCGATCATGACATCAGTAATTGGAAGAGGGAACTCGTCTTTAGGGCAAGCATCATTGAGATCCCGAAAGTCTATGCAAACTTGAACCTTTTCGGTCTTCTTCAGAACTAGTACAACGTTGGCTACCCAATCAGGATGCTGTTCTTCTCTGATAAAACCGCAAGCTATAAGCTTTTTGACTTCATCATCAATTGCATCCATCATTTCAGGCTTGAATCGCCGTTGTTGTTGTTTGACCGGCTTGGCATTCGACAGAATGTTAAGCTTGTGAGTTGTAATTTGAGGATCTAATCCCGGCATATCTTCGTAACTCCAGGCGAAGACATCAATATATTCACGAATAAGATGAATTAATTCTTGTTTATCATCCTCTGGAAGATTTTTGCTAATGAAGATTGGTCGTGATACACCCTCTTCTCCAATATCGATTTGGACAAGTTGATCTTCAGTAGGTGGTTCCCGTTATTCGAAACGAAGTTCCCACTGATTGTCCATCTTTTGTGCCCAAGGGTCCACTTCAGGAGCTTCTTCAATGTCATCTTCATCTTCTTTCGAGAATTCGGTGGACACCATGTTAGAAGATAGTGTTATCCGATGAACATGACCAATGCTAGTATCGGAATCCCACGAGATAGAATCAGAAGAATTAGATCGTTCTTCTTTATCAAATTCAGAAGGTTCTGGAGTCGGAAGAGGTAAAGCATAACCTAAGCCCCGCTTCGATTTACTGTAGTATTGTTGTGATTTTTCTTTTGGAACAACAATACGAAGGGGAGTCCGTCTTCCTTTACTATTGTTGAGGCCTGTTCTGAAATCATAGCCCATTTTACGGATGATGGCTTTGGATTGTGGACTATAGCGGCGTAATTGTAGCTTTCCTGTATCATCTCTATTATCATTATAGAGCACGATTTTTGGTTCCTCTCTTTTGTTAAAAAATATAGGCTTTTCATCTTTCTTTCGAGACGGTACTAAGAAGTACGACTCTTGTATTGAATCCAATGATACCACATTTCGCAGAGATGATACGACTTCTATTGTAAGTGGTTTAAAGTTATCTAGCATATCCAAATAATATTGAATATAGTAAAAGACATCAGTATACTGCAAAGGAGATGCTTTATTAATTTTTATACCATCATTTACAACAGGAACTTTAGCCTTAGCAGGCTTAGTCAGATTGATGACAAGAGGAGGAGAAGAAGAACAAGAAGGAGGAGGGAGCTTCTTGCGACGAAGATCGATTACAAGCGGCTTAGAAGAGGTGAGTTCTCTTTGTTCTTGACTATCACCCTTAGGCCGCTTCTCATGGGAAGGAAGATAGATAGTCAGTGGTTTATAAGACTGAGGACATAAGGTGCGTCCTTTGACGAAAATCACCAGGGTATCATTTGGCACATTCTTCTGTTCTTCATTTGTGTCCATTGCTAGTACCACCTTCATGAATTCCTCCTTGTACATACGAGAATCGTTGCAATATGCTTCAACTCCTTTGAAAGGATTCAGATCTGCAACATCTTTTTGGACTTCTCCATTACTATCGACATATTTGAAACATTGGTGGAGCGTAGAGGGTACAATATTGTGTTCATGAAGGAATGGCCTTCCCAACAAAGCGTTGTATGAGCCATGATTGTCAATAACATAGAAAGTTACCTTTGTACGAAGATTGTCAATTTGAAGTTTTAGGCGTATCTTCCCCAAAGGTTCACTTTTTCCTTGATTAAACCCCAGGATGGTAGTGATAGTTGTAGAAAGGTTATGCACTGGAATTTTCAAAGCATCCAGTAAAGACTTCAGTATAATGCTAAGTGCAGACCCGGGGTCAATCAGAATGCGATCGACTTTCATAGTATCTACATACCACATGAAATAAAGAGGACGATCATGACGATTGTCTTTTAACAACATGTCATCTTGTATAAAAGTGATATTGTGTATTAATTCAAATACACTATGACAATGTGCACAGCTGACTGGCTCCTTTTCAGGCTCTTTTTAGAAGAGTAAAACAAGCATCAGCCTGCATCAAGGCTTTACTTAACGTCTCTCGAGTCTCTTTTGAGAGACGTAAAAGTTCGAAGATTGACAATCTTGCTGGAGTATTGGCCAATTGAGCCAATATGTCAAAATTGTAAGGCTTTTCAAGTCCAAGAGATGAGGACTTCTTTAGTGCTTTGTCAAAGCGAACAGGTTGCTTTTTCTTGTCTGCGGATGTTGGTTTAGGAGGAGATGGTTCGACAACCGGCAAGGATGTGGATGGTGTATTCTCAACAGGAGAAGATGATGAAGGAGGAACATCAGGAGACGGAGCAGGGTTCTCTTGATTTTCGGAATACTCCCGTAGATAGGGTTTTCCTGATCTAGTGCCCATTAGAATTTCTTCTTCTGTTACTGGTTCAAAGGATACCATATTGTAGTTCTTAGATTTAGATCTGGAATGCTTCTTTTGCTTAGAAGAGAAAGGCGTTTCAAATTCTGCTACCAGATCTGGATGAATCCACATAATCTCTCCTCTGTCAGTTGACAGCGGAACAAGACCTTCATTTTGAGGAGGTGGGAGATTCATGATCTCAAGAGTAGTCCTTGGAATGGAGACAACACCATCTTACACAAGTTGTGGTAGAAAATCACCGAATTGTAGAGAAACCACATTAGCAGTCACCGTTTTCTCGTCCTGTTGCAGAGTAATTGCTCCAGAGTTGACCAACTATTGGATTTTACCCTTGAGCACATAACATGCTCTAGTTGGATGCCCTATAAATCTGTGATAAACACAGTATTTAGGATGATCAGTTTTACCCACTTCTTCTGGCCGTTTTGCCTCTGGAAGCTGAAATATATTGCTTTTGATCAAGCAATCGAAGATGCTTAAAGTATCATCTTCATCAAAAGAATACTCTTCTTTTGGACGAGTTGTCTTCTGCGGTGGTGCTGATAGAGTGGATGCCGTCTGAGTAACATTGACAGCCAAAGACTCCTTACCTTTAAGATTAATGGCCAATATTTCTTTACTCTTGCGGTTATTCTGGCGATTACTACCCCCGAGTGTAGAATGTTCATCTTGGTTAGGATGAGTCATTTGGACTCCTAACTGCTTAAACTTTTCGGCACTGACCTCGGCTGCTTTGGCATTGACAATGAAAGAAGGCCAATCCTGGAATTGTGTAGATCCTGTCTACATACTGATAATAGGCAACAAGTTTGATTTACAAGTGTCTATTATTACAGCAGATGGAGTTCCTAAAGACATTTTGAGTGCCTCTCGGCAGAAACTTTCAATGAAACTCTCTGTGGATTCATTATGCCTCTATTTAATCTTAATGAGGGCAGACATCGTTATGTCATTGACTCCTTCGTAGAATCTTTCCAAGAACATTTGCTTGAAACCAGCAAAAGAAGTGATACAGCCATCAGGCAGGCTACGATACCAGTCGTATGCTGCGCCAGCTAAACAACCAACGAACACTCTGGTAAGGAGAGCATCATTTGGCTGTAATTGATCAGTCATCACTTCAAAGTGATTGATGTACTGACTTGGAGAAGTGCTGCCATCAAACAGCATGATGGTTGGGAGCTTATATTTAGGAGAAAATGGAACCTCCTTCCACTCTGTAGGATATGGTTGCTTTATGCCCAATCTTTGTAGGCTATCCTTCTGCTTGAAGGCCTCAAACTGATTGCGCAGAAGTTTCACAGCCTCATTTGCATCCCCTGATGTTTAAGAATTGGTGGGCTGGTTAGAAGTGTTGGGAGGCAAAACAGCGTGATAATTACCACCCCAGTATCAGACTGACTGGGATCAGCTTGAATTGGTACTGAAGCAACCTGAAGAGGTGGTACCCCCAGACTAACAGGTACGAAAGATGCTATAAGCTCTAGATTTGTAGCAGGGTTTATAACTGGTGGCACTGTATGTTGAGCCACGATTATAGTATGCATGCTTGCGACCATCTCTGCCATGGTCTTTAATTTGTCTTCTAGTACAACAATTTATTGTTCTTGATTGGCTGAACTAGAAGCATCTTGATCTTCCGTAATGGTATATGCCGTCACTTCTCTTGCTGCTATTGATGAGATAGTTTGTTCAGAACTTTCACTATCTACATCAAACTCTGAGAAAGAGTCTTCTCCTACATGAGCGATGGAGAGATCTTCTTGATTAAAGACACCTTGGTTCAAATGTCGATTCCTCGATCTAGTGTATTGAAAGACTTGGATGCATAGATCCGATATAAGTATTGCTGATTAGGATTACGGGATGCATTACGTCTTGGACGTTTCCCACCCCCAGTGCCTTGAGAAGTCATGTTGACAGAAGCATATAATAGCTCATCTTCGTCTTCTATTATATGTTCAGGAGTTGAAGCATAGTTCAGACGATCGAAGACAGATCGTCGGGCCGATTGGCAACAACAGTTGATGACGACTTCATGAAGGCAGTGGCGATCTGAAGTGCGATTTGGAGGTAAGGGAGACATCCCTGTAATTTCCTGTCTTTGTGTAAGACGTTGCCGCAGATCAGTTACAACTACAGGACGAGAAGAAGTCGGAGGAACATATTCCTTAATCATGTTAGGAACGTGTCTCATATTCTTCAGATGTTTAGTTCCCTGAGTGTACAAAGATGTACTCAACTCATTAGCATAGGTGGTTGGGTCTTTCTTTTCAAACTTTAGCTTTTGGTACAGATTGGCCTTTGGCATAGGGTTCTTACGTTTCGCCAAAGTTGATATTGGTTGACGCCTATTGAGATAAGCGCGTAAATCTGAAAATTCTGCTCCAGGTGTCTCTGTTTGTGATACCTTCAATTTTCCTTGCTTGGATCTTGAAATTTGCAAGGTTGAAAGATCTTGACCAGACCCCACAGGGGTAGGTAAGATACCTCTTTGGTCAGTATTCTTTCCAATATCAGAGATCTGAAGATCTCTGTTTAAAGGAATTGAATCTGATATATCTTCCTCTGAGTTATAGACCAGGGAAGTTTGATAAAAGACCAAATGGTGCTTTCCTTTATTTTGTAGAGGGTCAGCTAAGAAGCGTTTTCCTTTGTTCTGTTGTGAGACCATTTTAGGCACAGATTGCACCAATTGAGGAAGTGTCAAAGGACTCTTTCCTTTGTTATGTCTAGTGTTGGCACTAGAACATTGATTCTCCAAGTTCAGAACTTGAGAATTAGAAGAGAGAATAGCCAAAAGACTAGTTCCCTTTAGTTGCGCCAGAGTAGCAGACTGCGCCTGAGGTGCTGATTGCTTGGGCTGTGCTATAGTCCTACGGGCTACTGATGGTGCCTTGGCAGCAACATGGGTAGACTGTACCTCAACAATGGCTTGAACAGGCTGTGCCCTGACAGCAAAGAGAGTAGTAGACTGCGTGTGGGCAGCAGGATGAATAGGTTGCACACGGGCAACAGAAGCAAGCTGTGCCTGAGCCGCCGAGACAGAATATGTCTTGACCACTGAACACTCAGGTTGAGCCTGGGCAATAGTGATCATGAAAGATTTAGGAGCCCACACAGTCCTGTTCTTGGCAATAGTCGCTGTACGCTTGTTGCTCTTGGTGCTAATCATATCTTCATAGGCTGTCTGGTTGACTTGAACAACCAGAGTCTTCTGCGTCTTGTCGATCAACGCAGTGTCACATTGAGTTGTCACCTTCTCGTCGGAGGAGAAAGTCGTCCCCAGCAGAGTCGCCATTTTGTTTACAAAAACAAAAAATTTTATTCCAAACTTGAAAAAAGAATACAAGAGTATAATGATTTCTGGGGAAGTACAACTGTAGGAATCTGATCAGAAGATGATCACTTTATCCCTTGGACTTTGTGAACTTGAAGACTGTAGCCTCTGGAGAATACAGCAGCAATTTTGCAAGAGTTCTTGATCTCTGTGCGTATGTATCTGATGATTTCATAATGATTGAAAACTCTATTTATAGAGTTCAAGAAATAACTGTTTTAGCAGTTATTCTGATGTGCACGAGGCTGGATTGCGCCACATTGGGTTGCGCTAACCTCCTATTGCGCCAACTTTCATTCAGTTGTTAAGTCGTGTACTAACTGTATTTAGATGCATGGCATTATGTGATTGAGATACGCGTGGTCATGTACAGGATAGTAGACACGTCTTGAGAGATTAGTGGCATATGCGCCACATCTTCCTACTTTAGATTGTAAGTTGTCTCAACTTTATCAGGTTGTACGAGCTTCGGTCAACTGCGTCTGATTGAGCTATGCCCAGACACGTGGCAGCTTTTGAGCAAAAGTCATTCAGATTGCGCCTAGGTGCAACTAAAGATTTTGTTTGGATTGTGCCTAGGCACAACTTATGAAGCGTACAGGACAGCTGTCAACCAACTCTCCTTGAGCGGCACAATTCATGGGATTCGAAGAGATTTTTCTCGTTTACTGTGTTTGTCAGTTATCAGTGTTGTCAGGTAATGATGGCTATTAAGTGTCAGACGCCACGTAGATTTTGGCACAACAAGACTGGACGCAGTCTGATATATGGCACAACCTGTTCAGTGGCGCAGTCTGTTCTCTGAGCTTCATATCAGTGGCGCAACTTAATTTTTGGGGCACAACTTGATCACTAATTAGTATGTTCAAGGCGTAACTTGATTTTTAGGCCCTACAGTCCTCGTCCTCATCATCGTCCTCATCTTCATCCTCATCCTCATTATCAACTTCATCTGTATCCTCATCTTCATCAAGTTCTTCTTCTTCTTCTTCTTCTTCTTCTTCATCCTCATCCTCAATAATTGGGACAAGACACCTCTTTCTTCCCTGGTTGACAGCTAAGTCTTGTGTATCAACCTCTTCCTCCCCTCTATTTTTCTCAACAATATTTTTAACATCCATGGTATCCAAATGTTGTACCAAGTATTGGGACTTTTCGATCTGGTCCTCTTGGTATGCTGGATCTCCAACATTGAATATATTTCTAAATTTAATCTTGCATACTGCCCACCAGTCAAATCGATCTCTACGACACCTTGGGTAGCTTGTATAGTAGATTTGAACAGCCTGACTTGCTATCGCAAACGTGTCGGACCTTCTATACCTCCTGCGATGATTTATATTGACGAATCCAAATTGTTTATCAATTCTCCAACCGATATTTGGTGTCGTATCGAACCACTCAAATTTGAACATCACAATATATATATCATATAGGGCACTATATTATAAATCTATAATATCTCGAAGCACTCCATAATAGTCAAAGTTCAGCTCGTCGTCATAGATGATGCCTCTTATGCAAACACCAGAATCCTTGGTACTGAAGCCGTCATTGAGAAATTCGACATTTATAGCATACTAAGTTGCCTTAAACTTGAAGCCATTAACGACATAGCCTGGCCAAGTCTTTGCATGCTTCTTCGGTCTCAATGCCAAATAACGAATACTATCATTTGTGAGTGTTGTTTTAGGCAATAAAACCTGTAAACAAATATTGATAATTTAAATATTTTAGATGCATATATTTTAATGGTAGCCATATAAATTATTATCTCAGTTACTTACGTATTTGCGAAACCAGGACGGAAAGGTAAAATCAACCTCTCTTTGAAGTCCTTCATCGGTGATATCGGGTGTCCTCATTTGGACTTCATCTCTAAATACATTGTTAGAGAGTAAGAATAAGTGTAGTCAGTTACTTCACCAAATTAGAGATTATAACGAGTGTAAGTGTAGTCACTTACTTATCCAAATCTCTCACTTCTTGTATGTCATAATTTAACAAGACATATCGATGAGCAGCATCATACTCATCGTCAGTCAACCACCGTTTCTTACTAGCCCCAATAGGCTTGCCCCTTACATTGAATATACCTCCATCCTCAACATCCTCGTCATTCCTTTGAGGTCTATTTCGATTTGTCTTAACATGAGTATCGAAATAAATGGAGCAGAAGTTTGATACCTCCTCAATAAGATATGCTTCGCATATCGAAGCCTCTATATGAGCCTTGTTGCCAACTTTCTTCTTTAAGTGGTGTAGGTATCTAGAGAGAGAAATTATCAGTGTAGTTAAAAATAAAATTCAACTTAAATTATATCGATTTTTATGTACCTCTCAAATGGGTACATCCATCGATAATGAACAGATGCACCGACACGGACTTCGTATGCTAGATGAATCGGTAGATGCTCCATGCTATCGAAGAAGCCCGGAGGAAATATTTTCTCTAACTTGCAAATTGTTAAGACAATTTTCTCCTCAAGTTCAACCATGTGTTGCACCGTCAACTTAGTTGAACAAATATCCCTGAAGAATGTAGATAGCTCGGCCAACGGAACCCATACAGAAGAAGGCAACAACTCTCTCAACGCAATAGGCAGTAATCTTTTCATAAACACGTGGCAGTCGTGACTCTTTATTCCGTTAGCTTGCGTTAATTGAGATCAACGCATCTAGACAAATTCGACATATAGCCGTCGGGAAATCTTAAAGTAGATATCCACTTACAGATTATTAATCTATCTTCTTTGCTCAATGTGTATTGTGCTACCGGCTTAGTTAATTATCCACCAGCTCCCCTTTGTATCAAGTTCAGATGAGGACGCTTGCATATCTCGGCAATATCTTGTCTTGCTTTTAGGATTGTCCTTCGTCTTTCCTTTAATATCCATGACGGTATTGAAGACATTATCGAACATATTCTTTTCGATATGCATGACATCGAGATTATGCCTTATAAGATTATCTTTCCAATAAGACAAGTCCCAGAAGATACTCCATTTGGTCCAGTTATGGCTTTGTCCGAACCCCTCGACACAATTGTTTGATGGATCTTCAATTACGGAGGGCAAGTCCTTTACATCATCCCAAATATCGTATCCCGACAATCTGGCAGGCGGATGAGAAAATTCTTGTTTTCTAGCTCTGAACGCGTCCTTGTTCTTTCTCCAAGGATGACTTACGGGCAGAAATTGACAGTGACAGTCAAAGAAAGAAGTTTTTCCTCCATGCTTAAGGCTGAATGCCTTACTATTTTCCATGCATATCGGACAAGACATCCTGCCGTGAGTACTCCATCCCGACAGCATACTGTATGCTGGAAAATTATTTAATTGTCCACATCAGTGAAGCTCTCATCTGAAAGTTCTGTTTCCTGGAAATATCATAGGTCGCGACGCCGATCTCCTACAGCTATTTAAGCTCATCCACTAACGGCTGTAAATATATATCGATATTCTTCGTCAGATTTTTGGGACCTGGTATGATAGCTGTCAAGAATATATAAGGAGTCTTCATACACATCCATGGTAGCAGATTATAAGGGGTAAGAATGACCGGCCAGCAGGAGTATTGAGATCCCGACTGCTCGAAAGGGACGAAGCCATCAGAACATAGCGCCAGCCGTACACTTCTAGGCTCTAAAGCAAAATCTGGATGACACAAGTCAAAATGTTTTCACGCCTCTCCGTCCGAAGGATGTGACAATTCTCCATCGTCCTTTGTGCGTTCTTCGTTGTGCAACGTCATGTGTTCAGCTGTATTCAGAGACATATACATCCTCTGCAAGCGCTTCATGATCGACAAGTAATGCATATACTTGTAAGGACGTCGTTTTCTAGTTGACTTTCCTTTTCTCTTTACTGGCTTGTAACGATCCGTATTACAGAAGCTGCAACTTTCTATGTCCTCCTTCTCCTTGTAGTACAACATGCAATCGTTGCGACAACAATCTATCTTATCGTACCCTAGTCCCAATTTTTGGACCATCATCTTTACTTGTAGAACTTTTTTGGGAGCTCTTTTGATTCCTTCGGTAAGATCTCTCTTGCTAGTTGTGTAATCCGATCATAGCAAGCTTAGTGACAAGTTAAAATCAGACTTTATGCTCAACAACCGCATCGTCACTGATAGTACGGAATGAGTATCACAACCAGGACGTAGAAGAGTATCTGCATCCTGAAACATATCATAGAACTCCTTCGCTTCGGGATTAGGATCCTCCGGATCAAAATTAGGCCCTGCCGCATCGTATACCATATCTCGTGCAAGGTTATACAGGTCTCCATAATCAACAGAGCATCCTTCGTCTTCGATGACAAAATCCGTTACAGCATTATCATTAAAAGCATAAGTAGCAGCATTCGCAATCTGTCTTTCCACATATAGTTCACCTTACGATGACCACATGTCATAATCACGTACGAAATCCTTACGGGTCAAATGATCTCTCACAGTCACCACTTCTTCGTAACGTCTATTGCAAAAATTACGACATGGACACTTGATTTTGGTACCGTCCATGTTCTAAGCTTTGCTCATGGCATACTTAAGAAACACTTCCACGCTTGCCTGAAAATCGTCACTCACACTTATTCTGCTCTCGTGTTGTCGTTTGTACATCCATGTACGATCAAAGAAGTAACGATCTATCGCAGATTGGAGGTAAAAATCTGTATCATAAGACTAACAGAATTACTATGTAATCATGTACTCACCAATAACCGGATGTAACTGGAGTCATTGGGCCTATCGTGTAGTAATTGGTGGATCTGCTGGTATAGGCCGGATGTACTTAGTATCGACCGTATCAGATTAGTATCGGTCTATCGGTTTGGTATAGGACGTATCAGATTGGTATTGGCCTTAACAAATTGGTATCGTCCTATCCGATATGTACATGTATCGGCCGTATAGCGAGGATTCATATTGGCCTTATCGATTTGGTATTGGTCATATCCGATAGGTATCGGCCGTGTCGGATTAGTATCGACCATTTCGGATTAGTATCGTGGAAGGTTTAATAACAACTGTACCTGAATTTCTCTCTTTTCGAACTAGAATACCATTGCAAGAGAGTCACCAGATCGTGATTGGCCAGTTACAGTAACATACATGCTTCCTTTTCTATCAGAAAAAGCGAGATTAAAAAGGAAGCATGTATGTTCTGTAACTGGCCAGCTACGCTCTCGTGACTGTCATACGTGATCAACCCTAGGATTTGTCAATCATGTTACAGCCCTTAGGCAGACAGGAATGTAAATTTAACACCAGCTAACACTTGCTCGGTGGCTAAACGCCTCAAAAGAATAATTTATAATAGAGTGGAAGAGCAAAATAAAATCCACTCGTTGCCAAGGTTGCGTCTAGTGTTCACCATCTGGTTGGAAGGCTGGAAGATCCTCGGGAGCTACTCCGAAATCTGGCCATACAAAACCAGCTGGGTCAGACCACAGAAAGAGCAAGTGCCACAAGGGAGACTTCACTTAAGAACTAAAACCAGCATGTCAGAACATA